>JARQOD010000002.1:127882522-128162903 GCA_033576555.1 Oophaga sylvatica | reverse complement strand
TTTTGGCAGCTCTTTTTCGGAAGGGACTGTCAGATAATGTAAAGGATGTTATGGTGGGATTCCCTGTTCCCTCTGGTCTCAATGATTCTATGTCATTAGCGATTCAAATTGACAGACGTTTGCTTGAGCGGAAACGTATGCGTGGAATAATGTTGCCTTGTGAACCTGCTTCTGAATCCATGCAGTGTGATAGAGTGGTTTCTGGGGCACAGCGTCATGAATTTCGAAAGCGCAATGGGTTATGTTTCTACTGTGGTGATGCCTCTCATGCTATTTCGTCTGCCCTAAGCGGGGAAGACGTTTTGCTCGCTCAGTTGTCTTGGGTAGTGTTCAGACTAAGTTTTTGTTAACTGTTACCCTGATATGCTCTCTGTCCTCATTTTCTGCTCAGGCTTTTGTTGATTCTGGAGCAGCTATTAACCTGATGGATTTTGATTTTGCTAAACGTTGTGGTTTCCCTTGATACCCTACGGAAGTCTATTCCCCTACTGGGATCGATTCTACCTCTTTGGCTGAAATAAACCTCAGTTCTCTACTCAGGTGATAATGAGGGTAAACCTGATCATCAGGAGTAGTTGCAAATTTTTGGTTCTGTATAATCTGCATGACATTTATCGTACTGGGTTTCCCTTGGTTACAGTCTCATAATCCTGTTTTGGATTGGAAATCTGTGTCTGTTACCAGTTGGGGCTGTCAATGTGTTAATACCAACACTCCTGTTTTTTCTGCCTCCCCCAGGCTCAGGACGTTCCTGACTTTTTGATTGATTTTTCTGATGTGTTTAGCGAAAGTAAATCTGCATCCTTACTCCCCATAGAACTATGACTGCGCTATTGAATTAGTGCCTGGTAGCAAATTCCCTAAAGGTCGCCTTTTTAACTTGTCTGTACCTGAACATGACGCTATGCGGTCTTATATCAAGGAGTCATTGGAGAAGGGTCATATCAGACCATCCTCTTCACCCTTAGGTGCCGGTTTTTTCTTGGTGGCCTACTTTGTCTCGTGATGTCAGGGAGTTTGTGCAGTCCCTGCGGGACTTGCTCTCGCTCCTAAGCCTTGCTCTCGTTCTAGTGGTTTGTTGATGCCATTACCTGTGCCCAAGAGACCATGGACCCATATCTCTATGGATTTCATTTCCGACCTCCCTGTTTCTCAGAGAATGACCGTCATCTGGGTGATTTGCGATAGGTTTTCCAAGATGATACATCTTGTGCCATTACCTAAGTTGCCTTCCTCCTCTGAATTGGTGCCTTGTTCCTTCAGCACATGGTTCGTTTACACGGCATTCCTGAGAACATTGTGCCTGACAGAGGAGTCCAGTTTGTTTCCAGATTTTGGAGGACCTTTTGTTCTAAAATTGGTGTTCAATTGTCTTTCTTCTCGGCGTTTCATCCTCAGACCAATGGTCAAACTGAGAGAACAAAACCAGACATTGGAGACTTATCTAAGATGCTTTGTGTCTGCTGATCAGGATGACTGGGTCTCTTTTTTGCCTTTGGCTGAGTTTGCTCTTAATAATAGGGCTAGCTCTGCCACTTTGAATGTCTCCATTTTTCTGTAATTCTGGGTTTCACCCTCGATTTTCTTCTGGACAGACGGAGGCTTCCTGTCTGCCCAGGTGTTGACTCTGTTGTGGAGCGTATGCAGCAGATTTGGGACCAGGTAGTGGAGAGGTTGTCCCTCTCTCAGGAGAGGGCCCAGCGGTTTTGCTAAACCGGCATAGGACTGATGGTCCTCGGTTTAAAATGGGGGACTTGGTCTGGTTGTCCTCAAGAAATATTCCTATGAGAGTGGCATCTCCTAAATTTAAGCCTAGGTTCATTGGACCTTATAAGAGTCATGGAGATTCTTAACCCTGTTTCTTTTCGTTTGCTTCTTCCAGGGACATTTAAGATCCATAACGTGTTCCACAAGTCCTTGTTGAAGAGGTTTGTTGAGCCAGTGGTTCCTACTACTGTGCCTCCTGACCCTGTTTTGGTTGAGGGCAATCTGGAGTATGTGGTTGAGAAAATATTGAATTCTCGTTTTTTCTAGACGGAAACTCCAGTATGGTTAAATGGAGAGGTTATGGTCAGGAAGACAATTCTTGGGTGTTTGCTTCGGACATCCATGCTAGGAGACTCATCCGTGCGTATCATAGAACTCATCTGACCGACCTGTTGCTCAAATGAGGGTTCGGTGACCCCTCCTCAAGGGGGGGGTACTGTTGTGAATAGGCTGGAAATGAGTTCTGAGCAAAGCTCCCTCTGGTGGTTACAAACGGTACTGGACTGTCCAGTGAAGATTGTGAGGATTGGAATCAGGTGTTACTGACTGGTCTATATAAGGGAGTCACCTTCCCATCAGGGTTGCCGGTGATCAATTGTTCTGGTCTCAATCCTTGATTCCTGTTTCCTTGGTAGCCTGCTGTGTTGTGTCTGAATCTCCTGCTAACAGATAAGACATTTTCTTCTTTTTGTTTTTGTGCTTGATTTTTGCATTTTGTCCTGCACTTCTGTGGGGGCCTTCTGGGTCCCCTCTGGGGGCTTTTGCCTCTCAGTTCAGTTCACCACTGTTGTTTTGTACATTTGTTTTTTCCAGTTTTTTCAGTGGCTGCTGTTTTTGTTTTTGGTTACACCAGAGAACTAATTTAGGTGGTAGAGGTCGTGTGATCTCAGGTGTTTTTGAATTAGTAGAGTTGGTGCTTTTCAGGTTTTTTTGGATTGCAGTAAGTGCCCTTCCTATCCTTTTCTATTTAGTAAGTTTGGGCCCCAACGTTTGCTCATACTATTTTCTGTCTGTGTCAGTATTTTTCTTGTCTAACCGCCATTACATGTTTGGGGGCTTTCTATGTTCTTTGGGGATCTGCTCCGGGGCAGATAGCTTTCCTCTTTCTATCTTTAGGTGTAGTTAGTTTCTCAGGCTGTGACGAGGCGTCTAGGACCAACGTAGGAACGCTCCACGGTGCCTCTAGTTGTGGTGGTTAGTCAGGGTACTGCAATCTCATAGTTTCCAACTGCTCTGGTGTATTTCCTTTTTTGCCTGCTCTCCTCAGCTACCAAATCATAACACACAGCCCTCGTGGAGTGAGCTTGAACCTTAATCGGGCAAGGTTCGCCTTTAAGACGGTAAGCCTCCAAAATGGCTGACCGAATCCAACGAGCTATAGAATCCTTGGAAGCTCGTTGACCACGTCTACGACCTGCTGGAATCACAAACAGAGAATCTGACTTCCTAAAACCTTGAGTAACAGACAGATAGAACTTCAAGGCCCGCACTAAATACAATTTGTGCAAATCTCGTTCCTTTGCATTCCTCGGGCCAGGCAAAGCGAGGGCAACACAATATCCTGGTTAACATGAATTGCGACACCACCTTAGGTAGAAAGTCGCCCCGTGTGCGAAGCACTACTCGATCCGGGTAAAACTCCAGGAAAGGCGGCGAGCAAGAAAGAGCTGCCAACTCAGAAACCCTTCTAAAGAGGTTACCGCCACTAAGAATGCAACTTTCCAAGAAAGTAACGAAAGGCTAGTAGAACCCATAGCTCAAAGGGCATATGCTGAAGAGCCTCCAAGACAAGGTTGAGCCGCCAAGGAGACACAGGTGCCTTCCGCGGTGGAAACTGACGGGTTACTCCTTGAAAAAAGGAACGCATGTCCCTACGCGAGGCGATAGCCTTCCGAAAAAGCACGGACAGGCAGAAACCTGACCCTTCAGAGTGCTAACTGCTAAACCTTTGTCTAACCCGTACTGTAGAAAAGCCAACAGATTGGGAATGGAAAAAATCCTCGGATTCCTTGAGGAACCCGAACACCACGAAAAGAAGGCTTCCCAAGTTCTGTGATAAATCTTAGTAGTGGCCGGACCTCTAGCAGCTCGCAGAGTGGCAATGACTGCAGCTGAGAAACCTATGGGTCAATATTTCGGTCTCAAGAGCCACGCCGTCAAACGCAGAGACTTCAAGTCCGGATGACGAAAGGGCCCCTGGGATAACAGGTCCGGGCGAAGAGGAAGTGGAAATGGCGGAGCCGCCAAGAGCGACACCAGTGTCGAGAACCACGTCCTCCTTGGCCAATCCGGACTATCAGCATAGCCGGAATTCTCTCCAGTCTGATCCGACGCCAGCACCAGGGGAATTAAGGAAATTGGCGGAAACACATAGACCAGCTCGAAATGGTCCCACGGAGCTACCAGAGCATCCACCGCCACAGCCTTCGGGTCCTTGTACCTGGATATGAAGGTTGGTAGTTTGGCATTGAACCTGGATGCCATCAAATCGACTTGGGGGGTTCCCCAACGGGAGCACAGTAGTGCAAACATTTCGGATGGAGACTCCATTCTCCAGGATCCATCTTCTCGCACTGAGGAAGTCCGCCGTGGTATTCTGAACTCCTGGAATGTGGATCGCAGAGATGGCTGGAACCCTGGTCTCGGCCCATAGCAGGATCTGAGACACCTCCATCATGAGCCTGGAACTCCTCGTCCCCCTTGGTGATTGATATACGCGACCGCCGTCGCGTTGTCTGTCTGCACTCGGACTGGCAGACCGCTCAAAGGGACCGTCCAGTGTTGGAGGCAAAGAAAAATTGCCCTCAATTCCAAGATGTTGATCGGTAGAATAGACTCTTCCGATGACCATACTCCCTGGATCCAAAGATCGTTCCAGACACCCCCCCAGCCCGTCAGGCTGGCATCGGTGGTTATGACCGACCACTTCGGAGGGAGGAAAGATTTCCCCAGGGATAACGCTTCTGGACGTAACCACCATTCTAGGGATTCTCGTACCCTGTGAGAGATGATGACGCTGCAATCCAGCGAAGCCTGCGATCGATCCCAACGACTCAGAATGAGCCTCTGGGGCCCTGGAATGAAACTGGGCAAACGGAAGTGCCTCCATGGACGCCACCATCAAACCCAGGAGGCGCATACACTTCCGAAGGGACATTGCTGTCGAAGACTTCATAGTCGTACATGTCGAAGTAGACATGTCCGCTGTCTGGGGGTAGGGACACCACTGCCCGTACCGTGTCGAAATGCATCCCTAAAAACAGGATTGACTGAGACGGTTCCAGAGACGACTTCTCCCAATTGACCAGCCACCCGAAATCCCAGGAGCTGAAGGGATAGGTTGCGAGCCGTCACCGCCTCCTCCTTTGAGGATGCCACAATCAAAAGATCGTCCAGGTAGGGAAAAATCGCAACCCCCTGTCTTCGAAGAATTGCCATGAGAATTTTTGTAAAAACTCTGGGCGCCGAGGCCAAGCCGAATGGCAGATCCACAAACTGGTAATGATCCTGACCTATGGCAAAACGAAGGAAGCGCTGATGAGCCCTTCCGACAGGAACATGTAAATAAGTGTCGCGAATGTCGATTGACACCAAAAATCGTTCTGCGACAGGGCCGCCACCACGGAGCGAAGTGACTCCATGCGGAATTTTTGGGTGTGGGACATGCCGATTCAATCTTTGAGATCCAGAATAGGACGAAATTTGTCCTCCTTTTTGGGAACCACAAAAAGATTGGAATAAAATCCTCTTCTCGGTCCTCCGGCGGTACCGGTATTACCACACCCTTCTGCCGAAGGAGTCGACCTCTCGCAGCAGAGCGGCAATTAACTCGGGCTCTGACGGTGTGCGAGACTGGCAAAACCTGTCCGGGGGTCGAGAAGAAAACTCTATGAAATAGCCTGCCGACACGACCCGCGTTACCCAGGTGTCCGGAACACGGGAAACCCAAGTCACTTTGAATTGGAGCAGGCGACCCCCACTCGAGAGCCCTCGAATGGAAACCTGGCGTCAGTCCGCCTTGGCGGGCTTCTTGTCAGTTCTCCCGCTTGTCTTGACGGAAACTTGATTTCCAGGGAGTGCGGGATTTCTGAGTGAACTTTTTTCCCGAAAAAGAGGGACGACCCGATCCCCAAGAGGACTGACCGAATCGTCCCTTGGAAAGAAAGGATCGCCGGCCACCACCGGCACCAGTCCTGCCAGGCGCAGAAGCCATAGCCCTTCGCTGTGGTAAGGCTGCTTCTTTCGACTTTGCCTTGGCAATCAGCTCTGAGAGATCAGATCCAAAAAGTTGCCTACCCTTGAATTCTAGAGACAGCAAACCTTTTTTTGACACTGCATCCCCAGTCCACTGTCTAAGCCACAGTGCTCTTTTGACTGTGACCGCCGAAGCTTGCGCCCTGGACAACAGAGATGCAGTATCCAGACCTGCATCATAGCTATAACAAACTGCAGTCTCCAACAAACCGAGAAGTCCATTTATCTCGGATAACGGAGATCCATTTTGCAACGCCGTTCGTATACGGTCCAACCAGCACAGGGAAGCCCTACAAGCACACATGGATCCTAGCACCGCTTTGAATCCATGACCCGAGGCCTCGTAGTTGGATTTCGCTGCCATCTCCGTTTTTCTGTCTAGCGGGTCCTGCAGACTTGCCTTCCCTTTAACAGGGAGCAATGAGGATTTACTAAGCTGGGATAAAGGAACATCCACTTCAGGAGAAGAAATCCAATTATCCGTCAACTCCGTAGAGCACGGATATAGTGCCTCAAAAAAAGTGTTCCTTGAAAACGTTTATCTGGACACAGGCGTTCCTTCTCCACTGCTTCATTAAGCTCATCCAGAGCTGGCAATGTCGCTCGTGACTTACGGTACTCCTGGTACATCCGAGGTGACTTACCAGGACGTGTAGTTACCTCCTCCGGCAACTGTAACGCCTCTCTCATGGCTTCAATAAAAGCCTCTGTTCGGTCTAAAGAGACGGAATGTCCCTGCCGATCCTTATCCGAACCGGATAACTCCCCATCTGAATTTGAAGGGGAACCCTGACCGCACTCCATATCAGAGAGGTCTGATTCGCTATGCGGAAATGGTGAAACCGGCCTGTGTCGCTTCCTTCCATGAGAGGATCTAGCTGACACCCAATGACCTAAAAGGTCAGAAAGGCCATCAATAGAGCGAGCGATGGCATCCAATTTGGCATCGCTGTGACCTCCAATTGCTGCACTTGACGTCGAGGCCTGCGTATCAGACTCGCGTGACTGATTCTGAAGCAGATTTGGCACACGGTCCGCACCTTCTGGACCCTGTTCCGACATGTCCCTAACACAGTATAAGGCAGGTCAAAGCCTGTCAGCAACAATGGAAAAAAGTGTGGCTTCTCAAGCGGACGCAGCAAGCACGCTGAAGGGTTAAAGCCCTTATTGAGAGAGCTACCCCAGCTGTATCAGCTGAATATTCAGCGATATAATTAACTCTTACAATTTCTAACCCCAAACTGGGATAGAACCTGTGCGGCTGCTGAAAAGGTTAACCCTTTAAAAGTGGTTAATATCGCCGACTCCCCACTACTCCCTTATTAATAGAAGGGGTGTGCGAGTCCCATAGCAAAATAAGGTCTCTATATGAGACCGCAGCTGCAAGATAACGCTATCTTTTTTTTTTCTCTACAGATAGGTTCTGCGCTGTGGTGGTGAGAGCGCTATCACTCACCCAGCTGGTCGCGGTGATGTAAATGTGATACGGGAGGAGCGGAGCAGGAAGGAGCCCGTGGAGCCTTTTCTAATGGCCGCCGCGCTGAGAGGAATCTGAAGAGAAGCGCCAAATCGCGCGCTTCTGTGATAGAAAGCCCGGGAGCGTGAAGCCACGCCCCCCGCCGGCTTCAAAAAAAGAGCGCGAACTCCTTCGCTCTCTGCTTCCCCCTGTCCTGCAGGCGTCTGCCTGCGGACAGAATACAGTCACCAAACATGCATTTCACATGTAACAGCGGCTGCCGCAGTAGCCGCTGAAAGCACTCACACACACTTTAATAAAAATGTGGGGTACTCACCAGCCGAGCGCCACAGGGACCCCCAGGGGTTTCTGGCGCTATGCCCATGCTTCCCCCCAGGGCGGGGACGCAGTGACCCCTGTGCGCGGTTTGCGCCCCCGCCAGGGAAGCCATCCTCATCCCCCCGGGCCGGCAGGGTTCTGCAGGGACCACCATTAGGGTAACACAGATCCGCCAAGGGAGAGGTTGGGGTCCAGCAGCGCTGAGACCCCTGAGACCTCTAGACCATCTCTGGTGATCCAAGTCTCTTGTCCGAATAAAATAATAAAATCTTCTGAGGAGCTGGACCATCCTCTGGGACCTCAAATTTTAGACTGAAGAGCTGAGTAGGAGGAGCCCGAGCTGGAGGGGCCGGTCAACACGCTTTCTAATCTGAGGTGTTAATCCTATCTGGGGCTCCGCCTACCCACTAGTTATGCTAGTGTGTCTCCCTTCCTTCATCTGCAGCTGAAATAGTTATTTTTGCATCACTTTATTCTGAGAGCTATAACTTTTTTATTTTTCTGCTGACGGAGCTGTATGGCGGGCTTGTTTTTTGCAGGACACAATGACGTTTTCAGGGGTACCATGTTTATTTATATCCGTCTTTTTGATCGAGTGTTATTCCACTTTTTGTTCGGCGGTATGATGATAAAGCATTGTTTTTATACTTTTTATGGTGTTCACTAAAGGGGTTAACTAGTGGGACAGTTAGCGCTGTGTGAGGAATTGAGCCTGAGACAGACTTGGGAAGTGCTTCTATGTGGCAAAAGCACTTCAGTGTCATTTGCATATACATTCAAATGTGGCTTTCTCAGGAACAGAGGAACGAACTGGTCATGTAAAGGTATTTCTAAATTTGTTTTTGAAAGAGCTTCATCTGGATATAAATCGTTTGGGGGGTGAAATCTTGAGGACAGATTCCCTTTATGCATTTAAAAAACAGCCACAACAGCAAAACAGGGATCTTTTAGAAACAGTAGTGATACAGTGCTACCTTATCATGAAAACTCAGACTAAAATTAATTATAGAATTGTTGTGGTCTCTGCATTTTCCAATTGAATCAACATCATCCAACAATTTCTACAAGAAACATTTTATGTCAAACTTAATTGAGCTGTAGATAATCCGGGCGTTATGTCCGCTAATAGGAACACTAACCTCAATTGTCACATACTCCTTCAATTTCTTACAAGTAGAGAAAACCGTTTCTGATGTAGCAAACTCAAAATACCAGAGTTTATTCTTCATCCTGTAAAGAACATCACACCCGCAGGTTATAAAATCATTCACAGGCCTCTTGTGTTTAAGAAGAAAAAGCAACGAAGAAGCTTTGTTCTTCAGCAACTTAGGATTGATGAATATATTACAATATTTTTTTCACATTTTAATTTATACTATATGTCTTTTTATGTTATACTTGTCTCCTTAACAAGAATATAGCACATATATAATTGTCACCTGCTGTTGAATTTCTCAGGATATTTCTCCCTCATAACATGAAACCGATGAGCGATGGAAGCATCCTGCAGAAAGAACACACCATCAGACATGTTTTTTGGTGGTACACAAAATTGATGAATGCTGCACATCTGTGGCACGTTACAATGTGATACCTGCAATTATTGGAAAACATTAGGTAAATAAGTTGTAAAGATTCCAACTTAAAAGCTCCTTTTTGTGATACAAAATGTTGCTTTTGTTTCAGAAAGCAGTGAATTGGGCTATTTCTCCCTAAGTCAGCATCTGTGCAGGAATTTTACTAGATAAATGAGATCTTTGGAGGACTGTGGGGGGCCATTATACTCTGTGGGGGTCTGTGTGAAGGCCATTATGCTGTGTGGAGGGTTGACTGGAGGCCATTTTACTATGGGTCCACTATACTGTGTGGAGGGCTGCGTGGGGGTCATTATACTTTGTGGAGGGCTGCGTGGGGGTCATTATACTTTGTGGAGGGCTGCGTGGGGGACATTATACTTTGTGGAGGGCTGTGTGGAGGGCATTATACTTTGTGGAGGGCATTATAGTGTGTGGAGGACTGTGTTAAGCCATTATATTGCCTGGAGCCATTCTCATGTGTGGGGGTCATTATATTTTGTGGAGGGGGGGGTCGTGGGGGACAATATTTTGTGTGCATGCCATTATATCATGTGGAGAGGTATCTGGGCAATCATACTGTGTTGTAAGTACTGTGGGGGCCATTATACTGTGTCGTGGGACTGTGGGGCTATCATACTGTACATGTGGAGGCTACTGTGGCCAGGGCTGTGGAGTCGGTAAGCCAAACCACCTACACCGACTGATTCCGACTCCTCAATTTCACTGACTTCTGACTCCACGACTTCAGCTCCACAGCCCTGCCTCACTACTGAGCATGTAGATAAAGTGTAGCACAGATTCATCTCAACTAAAAGAGATCCTTAGATCAGGAACAGAACAGACATGTATAGGACATTTCATAACTTTCCCAAATTATTATGAAAACATTTACAGCACATTCTGCATTGTACTACTGAACCCAATGTATTATATATTTTAGAAGTCGGAGGCAGTTCATTTTGTATCGACTCCAACTCCACCAAAATGGACACCGACTGGCTACACAGCCCTAACTGTGGAATCATACTTTATTGGGGCCAAATTAATTTGTAAGTATTGCAATACATGTCCCTCTCATTGTCTTTAAAAGTTAGGAGATATGAGCTTCTGTTACTTTGCCTATGTACCGTGACAAATATATTTGTAGACTTTCTTTTGTGTGGGGGAGAAAGGTGGGGAGGGGGGTTGTGGTTAGGTGTGATGGTGTCTAGGACCCTTGCTATTGTGCACCATGATTTGTTCTACAACCCTGTCTAAACTGCATGATAGAAATAATTAAATCAAGTTCATTGTTAGTCTGCTCACACCCATACAAATATAATATTTATTTTAAAAAAAGCTCTATTCAGTTAACTCATTCTGCATGGAAGGGCTATTACCATCTTCATTGATGGATATTATTGAATAGTGATTGTAAAAACAAGCACTTTTGCTGTTTACTAACATTTTTTGCTGTTCTTGATATAGTAACACTTTTATTTTTGCATACAGCTTGTTGCACAGGTGGCTGATCACTGCTGAGGTCTAGTAGCAGTTGCCAAACATGCACAGTGCTCACATGATCTTTTGTATTGTGCTTGAAAGCATTGCTTTGAAACTGGAAAATGTTGCTGGTGGTAGCTGTTATCTCCTAATCACAGCCAGCTTCAGTGCAGTGCTTACAAGCTACACTTCAGCAGCTGTGGTCATTTTCCTAGGCAACAAGCTGTAAACAAAAGAAAAGTGTTACTATCTCAAGAATGTCTGCAAATTTTGATAAATAGTGTAACGGGTCAGGTAGGTGGAACCTCTGAGCTTTATTTATACAAGAAGGTTAAACTTGTAAGAGAGCGGGTGGCGCCCAGGGAGACGGACAGGAAGTCACGGCAAGTGACGGGGCAGTCTCTGGTTATACGGGAAAGGATCACGGCAAGTAACCGGGGCAGTCTCTGGATTGACAGGCAGGTTGTCACGGCAAGTGACCGGGGCAGTCTCTGGATAGACAGGCAGGTTGTCACGGCAAGTGACCGGGGCAGTCTCTGGATTGACAGGCAGGTTGTCACGGCAAGTGACCGGGGTAGTCTCTGGATAGACTGGCAGGTTGTCACGGCAAGTGACCGGGTAGTCTCTGGATAGACAGGCAGGTTGTCACGGCAAGTGACCGGGGCAGTCTCTGGATTGACAGGCAGGTTGTCACAGCAAGTAACCGGGGCAGTCTCTAGATGGACAGGTATATACGACCTGAGATGGTGAAGCCTCCCGGTAGGCTAGCAGGCAGATGGCGGATGGACACTCCCAAGTGAGCAGGCGAGAGTCTCTGGAACAGCCGGGGATCACCGCTTGTGACGTCCGAACCTCCGGGTAGGGCTGCAGTCAGATGGCAGATGATCGCTCCCAAGTGAGCAGGCAAGAGTCTCTGGAATAGCCGGGGATCACCGCTTGTGACGTCCGAACCTCCGGTAGGGCTGCAGTCAGATGGCAGATGATCGCTCCCAAGTGAGCAGGCAAGAGTCTCTGGAATAGCCGGGGATCACCGCTTGTGACGTCCGAACCTCCGGGTAGGGCTGCAGTCAGATGGCAGATGATCGCTCCCAAGTGAGCAGGCAAGAGTCTCTGGAATAGCCGTGGATTACCACTTGTGACGTCCGAACCTCCGGGTAGACTTGCGGACAGGTAGCATACAGCAAACGGGCAGGAAACAGGCAGGTAACTGGTAACGGGACCTGAGGGCTGAAGCAGAGTGAAACAGTGCAACAACAACATTGCTCGGGCACCTCCATTAAGGAGGAAGCCCTTAATATAGGGTGGAGTCCTCCGGCATTGGCCGGGGACTTATTTGAAAAATGCGCGCGGCTCCTTTAAGAGCGGGGGAGGGCGCGGGCGCGCGCCCTAAGTCCAGCAGCAGGGAAGGAGCGCGCGGCCCCAGCAGGGCGGAAGGAGGACGCTGAGGAAGGGTAAGGGGGGCGACGTCCCTGCCTGGCAGAGGACGCTGCTGCAGGGGAACAGAGTCCCTGCCTGGCAGAAGGCAGGGACGCCGACGCTACAGTACCCCCCCTTCTAGGCCCCCCCCTCTTTAGGCCAGAAAGAAATTTAGCTAGGATGAGAGGGGCATGGATGTTCTCCCGAGGCTCCCACGTTCTCTCCTCAGGACCAAACCCCTTCCAATCCACCAAAAAATAAGTCTTTCTTCCTACCCTTTTGGTGGCCAGAATGTTCTCTACCTCAAATTCATCGTCAGCAGACACTGGAGCAGGAGGTGTACCTGTAGACTTGAAAAAAGAGTTAAGTACCACCGGTTTGAGGAGAGATACATGGAAAGAGTTAGGAATGCGCAAATTGGCCGGGAGTTTCAATTTATAGGACACCGGGTTGATCTGACTGATGATCTCAAAGGGACCGATGAACCGAGGGCCTAACTTGTAGGAAGGAATCTTGAGCCGGACATACTTGGACGAAAGCCAGACCTTATCCCCAGGACGGAATTGAGGAGGATCCAGACGTCTTTTGTCAGCATGTCTCTTCATACGCTCGGATGACTGAATGAGTGCGGATCGGGTACTCTCCCATATGGAGGAAAATTCTCTAACCAGAGATTCCGCAGCTGGATTGTCCACAGAGATGGTGACAGGAACAGGGATCCGAGGGTGCTGACCGAAGACTACAAAAAACGGAGACTTGGAGGAAGATTCGCTCTCGTGATTATTGTAAGAGAATTCGGCCCAAGGCAGGAGCTCCACCCAGTCAGAATGGTGGGCATTAACGAAGTGCCGG
Organism: Oophaga sylvatica; assembly: GCA_033576555.1. Lineage (NCBI taxonomy): Eukaryota > Metazoa > Chordata > Amphibia > Anura > Dendrobatidae > Oophaga > Oophaga sylvatica. Next base: position 128,149,760 of record JARQOD010000002.1, on the reverse strand, counting down.
AGATAACTGGTCAGATTCTGATTGATTCGCTCAACTTGTCCATTGGACTGCGGGTGGTAAGCGGAGGAGAAATCCAAGGTGACGTCTAGCAACTTACAAGTGGCTCTCCAGAAACGTGAGGTGAACTGTACCCCATGATCTGACACAATGTGACGAGGCAGACCATGGAGACGGAAGATGTGGCGGATAAAGTCTTTAGCCAACTCGGGTGCAGACGGAAGACCTGGCAGAGGAATGAAGTGAGCCATCTTGGAAAAGCGGTCAGCGACCACCCAAATAACCGTACAACCGGCAGAAACGGGCAGATCTGTTATGAAGTCCATGGCTATATGCTGCCAGGGGGCAGCGGGTACAGGAAGCGGAAGAAGACGGCCGGCAGGCAGGTGTCTCGGAACTTTGTTGCGGGCACAGGAGACACAGGCAGATACAAAGTCTATTACGTCCTTGTGCAGGGTAGGCCACCAATAATGCCGGGTTATGAGTTGGAGGGTCTTTTTCTGACCAGCGTGGCCAGTTAGTTTAGACGAATGACCCCAGTGTAGGATTCTCTTCCGGTCGGTTACTGATACGAACGTCTTACCAGGAGGGAGACGATTTAGACTCACGGGAGCCACCCGCATTACTCTGGCGGGATCGATGATATGTTTAGGTTCTTCCTCGAGATCTGACACCAGGAAATACCGGGACAAGGCATCAGCCTTGACGTTCTTGTCAGCCGGGCGAAAATGCAAGAGAAAATCGAAGCGGGCAAAAAACAAGGACCACCGGGCTTGGCGAGGGTTAAGTCTCTGAGCATGCTGGAGGTAAGCCAGATTCTTGTGGTCCGTGTAAATGATTACTGGATGAAGAGCCCCCTCGAGTAGGTAACGCCACTCCTCCAATGCCAACTTGATGGCCAATAACTCTCGGTCTCCTATGGAGTAGTTGCGCTCGGAGGAGGAGAAGAGTTTGGAGAAGAAGCCGCAGGATACCATCCTCCCGGATGAAGATTTTTGAGTGAGTACCGCTCCGGCTCCAGAGGAGGAAGCGTCCACCTCCAGGAAGAACTGCTTGTTGCCGTCCGGGCGATGCAGCACTGGAGCGGAAGAGAAGGCCTGTTTTAAGGAAAGAAAGGCCTCCTCTGCTTCGGGCGTCCACTGTTTGGGGTTAGCATCCTTGCGGGTGAGCGCGGAGATTGGAGCAGTCCTGGAAGAGAAGTGCGGTATGAAGAGGCGGTAATAGTTGGCGAATCCCAGGAACCACTGAATGGCCTTCAACCCCTCCGGTCGAGGCCACTTCTCGATGGCAGACAGTTTCTCCGGATCCATTCGTAGGCCTGTCTGAGAAATGATGTAGCCCAAAAACGGAAGCGAGGTCTGCTCAAAGAGGCACTTCTCATATTTGGCGAAGAGGTGATTCTGCCTGAGCCTGAGCAGAACCTGACGAACATCCCTCCGGTGAGACTGGAGGTCCGGAGAGAAGACCAAGATATCGTCTAGGTACACCACAACGCAAGAGTAGAGGAGGTCCCGAAAGATGTCATTGACCAACTCCTGAAAGACTGCTGGAGCATTACAGAGACCAAAGGGCATCACCAAATACTCGTAGTGGCCGTCCCGGGTGTTGAATGCCGTCTTCCATTCATCTCCCCGACGGATACGAACCAGGTTGTATGCCCCACGAAGATCCAGTTTGGTGAAGATTCTCGCCCCTCTAAGTCGATCAAACAATTCTGGAATGAGCGGAAGAGGGTACTTATTCTTCACCGTGATCAAATTTAAGCCTCTGTAGTCAATACAGGGACGGAGAGATCCGTCTTTCTTTTTTACGAAGAAGAAACCTGCTCCCGCTGGGGAGGTAGATTTCCGGATGAATCCTTTGGCCAAGTTCTCCTCGATATATTCGGACATCGACCTGGTCTCAGCAGCGGACAATGGGTAAATACGCCCACGGGGAGGCGTAGTACCAGGTAGCAGGTCGATCGGGCAATCATACGGTCTGTGTGGGGGTAATGTCTCTGCTTCCTTTTTATTAAAGACATCAGCGAAAGACCAATATGGAATCGGGAGTCCTGGTAGATTAGCAGGTGTAGGAGAAGGACGGACAGGATGAACAGGCACCAGACACGTTTGATGACAGTCCTGTCCCCAGCGAAGAATCTCTCCAGTCTGCCAGTCGAGCACGGGTGCATGCTTTTGGAGCCAAGGCAGACCTAGTAAGAAAGCGTGAGAGAGTCCAGGTAGAACAAGAAATGAGATACTCTCAGAATGTAACATTCCCACCTGCAGGGTTATAGCCTCGGTGATAAGCTGGATGGGACGTGGTAGAAGACCCCCATCTACAGCAGCAACAGATACTGGTTCAAGCAGAGGTTTGGTGGGAATGCGATATTTCTCTACCAGAGCCTGTGAAACGAGATTCCCAGCTGCTCCAGAATCAAGTTGGGCTAGTTCGAAGTAACGGTTCTCACCGAGGAGAATTGAGACAGACAGCAGCAGAGATGAAGAGGATTTATTCTTGTCTAGGTGGACCTCTCCGAGCGAACCTAGACACAGGCGTTTCCCGACCTCTCTGGGCAGGTACGGATCCGGTGCTCCTTACTGCCACAGTAGAAGCAACTCCCCTCAGCACGGCGTGAGTCCTGACGGGCTTTGACCATCTTGGTCTGGTCGACCTGCATGGGGCTCTGCCGGGGCACTTGAGGAGATACGGAAGGAGTTACAGGTCTCTGAAATGAAGGAGCTAGGGAGGAAACCTTCTCTCACGGGTGACCTCTTTGGCTCGCTCCTGGAACCGTAGATCAATTCGATTGGCCAGAGTTATTAGGTCATCGAGAGAGGTTGGAATGTCCCGACCGGCAAGTTCATTTTTAATGCGGCCGGACAGGCCCTCCCAGAAGACAGCTATCAGAGCGTCATTATCCCAAGCCAGCTCTGAGGCAAGGGTACGAAACCTTATGGCATATTGACCCACGGTGAGACTCTCCTGACGAAGACGCAGCAGAGATGATGCAGAGGAGGTCTTCCGTCGGGGTTCATCGAATACCTTCCGGAAGGCTAAGAGAAAAGCAGACAGGTTAGACACCAGAGGATCTTCTCTTTTCCCAAAGAGGATTTAGCCAGGCCAGGGCCTCTCCGTGAGATGTGACATGATGAAGGCAATTTTGGCCCGGTCAGAGTTAAACTGGTGTGCCAGGAGTTCAAAATGCAGGGTACATTGGTTAATGAAACCCCGAGCCAGAGCAGGGTCGCCTCCAAACCGAGGAGGAGCTGAAAGTCGAGGTCCTGGAATAGAAACCACGGAGTTGGTAAGCAGCGGAACTGCCGGATTGCGAGTCATGGTGCTCGCGGTGGTTGTCGGGGAAGTATTCAGAGTGTCCAGGCGGGAATTAACACACCGCAGATGACCCAGGATGGACTCCTGTTGAGACCTCTGACGAGACAGTTCATGACACAGGTCAGATAGCGAAGGGGTTTGGGTGCCACCGGGTTCCATGGCCCGAGCAAACTGTAACGGGTCAGGTAGGTGGAACCTCTGAGCTTTATTTATACAAGAAGGTTAAACTTGTAAGAGAGCGGGTGGCGCCCAGGGAGACGGACAGGAAGTCACGGCAAGTGACGGGGCAGTCTCTGGTTATACGGGAAAGGATCACGGCAAGTAACCGGGCAGTCTCTGGATTGACAGGCAGGTTGTCACGGCAAGTGACCGGGGCAGTCTCTGGATAGACAGGCAGGTTGTCACGGCAAGTGACCGGGGCAGTCTCTGGATTGACAGGCAGGTTGTCACGGCAAGTGACCGGGGTAGTCTCTGGATAGACAGGCAGGTTGTCACGGCAAGTGACCGGGGCAGTCTCTGGATTGACAGGCAGGTTGTCACAGCAAGTAACCGGGGCAGTCTCTAGATGGACAGGTATATACGACCTGAGATGGTGAAGCCTCCCGGTAGGCTAGCAGGCAGATGGCGGATGGACACTCCCAAGTGAGCAGGCGAGAGTCTCTGGAACAGCCGGGGATCACCGCTTGTGACGTCCGAACCTCCGGGTAGGGCTGCAGTCAGATGGCAGATGATCGCTCCCAAGTGAGCAGGCAAGAGTCTCTGGAATAGCCGGGGATCACCGCTTGTGACGTCCGAACCTCCGGGTAGGGCTGCAGTCAGATGGCAGATGATCGCTCCCAAGTGAGCAGGCAAGAGTCTCTGGAATAGCCGTGGATCACCACTTGTGACGTCCGAACCTCCGGGTAGACTTGCGGACAGGTAGCATACAGCAAACGGGCAGGAAACAGGCAGGTAACTGGTAACGGGACCTGAGGGCTGAAGCAGAGTGAAACAGTGCAACAACAACATTGCTCGGGCACCTCCATTAAGGAGGAAGCCCTTAATATAGGGTGGAGTCCTCCGGCATTGGCCGGGGACTTATTTGAAAAATGCGCGCGGCTCCTTTAAGAGCGGGGGAGGGCACGGGCGCGCGCCCTAAGTCCAGCAGCAGGGAAGGAGCGCGCGGCCCCAGCAGGGCGGAAGGAGGACGCTGAGGAAGGGTAAGGGGGGCGACGTCCCTGCCTGGCAGAGGACGCTGCTGCAGGGGAACAGCGTCCCTGCCTGTCAGAAGGCAGGGACGCCGACGCTACAAATAGTAAATTGAAAAAGTGCTTGCTTTTACAAGCACTACCCTACAGTATCCATCTATGAAGATGTGATTAAATGTTTAAAATCAGTTACAATCCAAAGTAAGTGTCACGTAGAGACAAGGGACTGTGGGCACCTACCTGGTCCCTCAAACTTGGGCCAATCTAGTCAATTCCTGTCCCCCGGATTTTCCCGGATGGTATAGATGCCGGGGGCTCGTACCTAGCTAAGCTAACTTAACCCTTATCTAATCCCTCCCCCACCCAGTGTGGCAAGGGGCCGAAGTGTATGGGAAAACACTAATCAGACAGACGGGGTAAACAGACAGGGATAAAAGAAAACTACAATCATACAAGTGCACTCACAAAACAACTGAGTGGGAAATAAGGGAGGTATAGGAAGGGGAAATAAATGTGAGAGGATAAGGATAAACACACAAACCAACTCCAAGCAGCAATCTCCACAAAAACTTTCCAATCATAAACTCCAAACATTGAACTTTTTCCTTCAACACCAAACCAGGAAGTAGAATTATTACTGGCAACTCCCAAGTGCCAGTGGCGAGCATATATACCAGAGGAGAGTGGCCAACACAGAACAGCTGAGACAATTTGGGATGGAGAGCTCCAGGAGATCAATGGAACTGATTAACAATTGACATGACAGATTAAGGAAAAACCTGCACTGTTTAATCAGATGGCGAAGCAATTCTAATAAGTGCAGGAGTTTGCTTAACCATACCCGCAATATTCTGGCCCCTCTTTGTCATGGTATCCCTGTGACAGTAAGCTTACTGTCAGACATGTTTTAAACTTAGCTGAGCTCCTATAATACAGAAGAACGGTGACTTTGTCCTTCATCGTATTACTGTGCAGTGATGTAAAGCTTGGAGTAAATATATATGTACAAACAGATGTCGACAGAGCCTATATGGGAATGCATGGAGGCTGTACAGGTCCATAGTAAACGAGCATATCATCTTCATGACAGTATAAATGAACCCTGGAGATTGGAGTTCAAAGTGGAACAATATCTTAAAAAGAATGAAGCATTAAAAGTATAGACACATTCATTCCTAAAAGGGTTTTCTTAGTACTATTTTCCAGTGTTTAGATTCTTTGCTTTATTAACTTAATTTTTATTAAAATGTAATTTATTTATGAGCCTTTATGTATTGGAAGTGAATGTGGCAGTCATACAGGCAACCATGCATCATAGAGGAAAAGAAATGGTAAATAATTAGATACTTACAATCATATAATCTTACTCTACACTACTTTTTGCAAAGAAAATCTGTATCTCCATATTCCCTAAGTTTCCCCAGTCCCCCAAGAAATGCTGATGAGTGCCAACAAATCCGTACGTACCACTCCAATGGAAAAGTAGTTATTGATTATCTCGTATGGGACAGGGTCTCCTTTTTCCTCAGTGTTCTCTGGTATCACCTCAATGTTCCATCGGTCCATCAATAATATTGAACTTTTTTCAATATCTTTTAACACTTTAACCAGATTTTCACCATCATACCCTGAAAAGTCAGAAGTTTATATCTGAGGATCAAATTGCATACACCGCATATATTTATTTTGCTAATAAGGGAGGTAAAACCTCCTCCCTACAGATTTGTTTTCATATTTATTTACAATGGTATATTAGTAAAGTGAGAAAAACACTGCAAAAACATCTAATGCAATAAAATACTATTGCTGATCTGTGCATAATAGCAATATAAATGACAAGTAAATACACAAAGAAATATGGTAATATAGTCAGTTTAAAAAGGCAGAGGGGTCAAGACATAATTTCCACCCGTCTACCAGATGACAGAACTTTGGCATGCCATATGTACTGACCAATGGTACAACAAACAGAACATTAAAAACTCTCACCTCCTCCCCATCTGAGACATCGAGCAAGGTCATTCCCTGTACCCAGGGGCAGTACAGCTACAGGAGGCCTTTGTGGAAGATTAGCTTTGTCTAAGAAAGATGAAAAGGAATGAGATGATATCTTTTGCTTTATTTTTTAATATAGGCAACATTGACATCTTTTCCAATCAGATTTCCTGCTTCCATTGCATGATCCTGGCTATTCTTAAGGACTAGTGATGAGCAATGTGCTCGGGTAAGGTGTTATCCAATAATGCTTGTGTGCTAACCAAGTGTCTTGGCGTGCTTGAAAAATATGTTCTTGTTCCCGCCGTTGATTGTATTACGGATGTTTAACAGCCGCAACACATGCAGCGATTGCCTGTTTGTTAAGCAATACCTGCATGTGCTGCGGCTGTCAAACGGCCGTGGGGATTCTAACATATTATTCGAGCACGCTGAAGACACTGGGTTACTTCAGGAGCGCACTTGGGTAACACCTTATCTGAGCACATTTACTCATCACTATTAACCTCTTCATGTGACAGCCTATTTTGACCTTAATGACCTGGCCATTTTTTGCAATACTGACTACGTAATACCTCAGGAACGCTTCAACGGATCCTAGCGATTCTGAGTGTTTTTTCGTAACATATTGGGCTTCACGTTAGTGGTAAATTTAGGTCAATAATTTTTGCATTTATTTGTGAAAAAAATGGAAATTTGGCAAAAATTTTGAAAATTTCTCAATTTTTAAATTTTGATTTTTTATTCTGTTTAGCCAGAGAGTTGTGTGACACAAAATAGTTAAGAAATAACATTTTCCCCATGTTTACTTTATATCAGCACAAATTTGGAATCAAAATTTTTTTTTGTTAGGAAGTTATAAGGGTTAAAAGTTGACCAGCGATTTCTCATTTTTACAACAAAATTTACAAAACCATTTTTTTTAGGGACCACCTCACATTTGAAGTCAGTTTGAGGGGTCTATATAGCTGAAAATACTCAAAAGTGACACCATTCTAAAAACTGCACCCCTCAAGCTTATCGAAACCACATTCAAGAAGCAACGTGGAAGGAAAAAATGAACATTTAACTTTTTAGTCACAAAAATGATCTTTTACAAACAATTTTTTATTTTAACAAGGGTAAAAGGAGAAAATTGACAGATAAAGTTGTTTTGCAATTTCTCCTGAGTACACCAATACCCCATATGTGGAGGAAAACCAATGTCTGGGCACACGGCAGGGCTCGGAAGGGAAGGAGCGCCATTTGACTTTTTCGAACCAAAATCGGCTGGAATTGAAATTGTACGCCATGTTGCATTTGGAGAGCCCTGATGTGCCTAAACAATGGAAACCCCCCACAAGTGACACCATTTTGGAAACTAGACCCACTATGGAACTTATCTAGATCTGTTGTGAGCACTTTGAACCCCCAAGTGTTTCACTAAAGTTTATAATGCCTGGGTGTGAAAAAAATTTTTTCCACAAAAATTATTTTTAGTCCCCAATTTTTGATTTTTCCCAAGAAAATTGGACCCCAAAAGTTGTTTTCCAATTTGTTCTGAGTACTCTGATACCCCATATGTGTGGGGGGAAACTGTTAGGGCGCACGGCAGGGCTTGGAAAGGAAGTAATGACGTTTTGGAATGCAGACTTTGATGGATGTCATGTTCAGTTTGCAGAGCCCCTGATGTGCCTAAACAGTGGAAATCCCCCACAATTGACCCCATTTTGGAAACTAGACCCCCTCAGGAACTTACTGTATCTAGATCTGTGGTGAGCACTTTGAACCCCCAAGTGCTTCACAGAAGTTTATAATGCCCGGACATAAAAATAAAAAATCCTATTTTTTTCCCACAAAAGTGATCTTTTAGTCACCAATTTTTTATTTTCCCAAAGGTAACAGGAGAAATTGGACCACAAAAGTTGATACCCCATATGTGGGGGGGAACCACTGTTTGGGCGCACGGCAGAGCTCGGAAGGGAAGCGCCATTTGACTTTTTCAAACCAAAATTGGCAGGAATTGAGATTGGATGCCATGTCGCGTTTGGAGAGCCCCTGATGTGCCTAAACAGTGGAAACCCCCTACAAGTGACCCCATTTTAGAAACTAGACCCCCTAAGGAACTTATCCAGATCTGTGGTGAGCATTTTGAACCCCCAAGTGCTTTACACAACTTTATAACGTAGAGCCGTAAAATTAAAAAATCATATTTTTTTCCACAAAAATGATCTTTTCACCCCAATTTTTATTTTCCCAAGGGTAACAGGACCCCAAAAGTTATTGTGAAATTTGTCCTGAGCACGCTGATACCCCATATTTGGGGGTAAACCATTGTTTGGGTGCATGGCAGAGCTTGGAAGGGAAGGAGCGCCGTTTTACCTTTTTCAACGCAGAATTGGCTGGACGCCATGTCGCGTTTGGAGAGCCCCTGATGTGCCTAAACAGTGGAAACCCCCCACAAATGACACTATTTTGGAAACTAGATCCCTCAAGGAACTTATCTAGATGTGTGGTGAGAACTTTGTACCCCCAGGTATTTCACTAAAGTTTATAACGCCCGAGCGTGAAAATAAAAAAATCATATTTTTGCCACAATCATGATCTTTTAGTCCCCAATTTTTTATTTTCCCAAGGGTAACAGGAAAATTGGACCCCACCCCAAAAGTTGTTGTCCAATTTGTCCTGAGTACATGGATAGCCCATATGTGGGAGAAAACTACTGTGTGGGCACATGTCGAAGCTCAAAAGAGAAGTAGTGACGTTTTGTAATGCAGACGTTGATGGAATGGTCTGTGCGTGTCATGTCGCGTTTGGAGAGCCGCTGATGTGCTTAAACAGTGGAAACCCCCACAAGTGACCCCATTTTGGAAACTAGACCCCCAAGGAACTTATCTAGCTGTGTAGTGAGCATTTTGAACCTCAAAGTGCGTCACAGAAGCTTATAACGCAGAGCCGTGAAAATAAAAAATCCTTTTTTTTTCCACAAAAATGATCTTTTCACCCTCAAATTTTTACTTTTACAAGGTTAACAGGAGAAATTGGACCCCAAAAGTTGTTGTACAATTTGTCCTGAGTACGCCGATACCCCATATGTGAGGGGAACCACTGGGTGCATGGCAGAGCTTGGAAGGGAAGGAGCGCCGTTTTGGAATGCAGACTTTGATGGAATAGTCTGCGGGCGTCATGTTACGTTTGCAGAGCCCCTGATGTGACTAAACATTAGAAACCCCCCAACAAGTGACCCCATTTTGGAAACTAGACCCCCAAGGAGCTTATCTAGCTGTGAGGTGAGCACTTTGAACCCCCAAGTGCTTCACAGAAGCTTATAACGCAGAGCCGTGAAAATAAAAAATCATGTTTTCCACAAAAATAATTTTTTAGCCCTCAATGTTTTATTTTCCCAAGGGTAACAGGAGAAATTAGACCAACAAAGTTGTTGTGCAATTTTTCCTGAGTATGCTGATGCCTCATATGTTGGGGTAAACCACTGTTTGGGCACACGTCGGGGCTTGGAAGGGAGGGAGCACCGTTTGAATTTTTGAACGCAAAATTGGCTGGAATCAATGGTGGCGCCATGTCGCGTTTGGGGAGCCCCTGATGTGCCTAAACAGTGGAAACCCCTCAATTCTAACTCCAACCCTAACCCCAAACCACAACCCTAACCCTAATCCCAATCCTAACCATAACCCTAACTACAAGCCTAACCCTAATCCCAAAACACCCCTAACCCTAATCTTAACACTAATTCCAACCCTAACCCTAATTGCAACCCCAACCCTAATTGCAACCCCAGCCCTAATTCCAACCCTAACCATAATTCCAACCCCAACCCTAACTCCAACGCCAGCCCTAATTTTAACCCTAACCCTAATTGCAACCCTAACCCTAATTCCAACCCTAATTCTGACCCTAACATTAATGGAAAATTAAAAATAAATATATTTTCTTTATTTCAATATTGTTCCCTACCTATGGGGGTGATGAAGGGGGAGTTTATTTATTATTTTTTTAATTTTGATCACTGTGATAGGGTCTATAACAGTGATCAAAATGTACCTGGAGTGAATGAATGAATCTGCCGGCCGGTATTCGCACTGCGCCCGCCATTTTGGAAGATGGCGGCGCCCATGGAGGAAGACGGAGGACACCGGGAGTCGGATCGGTACCGGGGGAGAGAGGGGGTGTATGAAGGCAGGGGGAGGGTGATCGGAAGGCAGGGGGAAGTGAAGGGCAGGGGAGGAGCAAATACTGACGGTGATGGCAGATCGCCCCTGTCAGTCGGTGTGGGGGGGGTCAGATTAGTGTCTCCAGCCATGGCCGACGCTATTTCACTTTCAACAGCCAATCAGAGCGATCGTAGCCATGCAGGGGCAAAGCTAGCCCCCAGGGGTGTATAACAAAGCCTCCTGTGCCTGCGCCTTTCAGTGACCCCGGTCACCCGACTCGCAGGAACGCGATCTCCCCATGACGACACATAGGCGTCACAGGTCGGATTGGCACCGACTTTCATGATGCCTACGTGGCGTCACACAAAATATGAAAAATGAATTGCATCACTGCCTTAGAAATATGAAATATTGAGAAGTCTTAGCGCATAAAAAGGCCAATTTATGTGTACCTGGAAGCCACGTTAAGGCTCTTCTCATATTCCAGGTCCTAACTAATGGCAATCCTCACTTAGAAAAGTCTGTCTGCATGGGAACATATAAATCCTCTCTCCAGACTAAAATCTACATCTCTGTGGAGGGGTAATGAACCTGGTATAATTAAAGCGCCTGTGACCAACAGGTGGAGTGCTCAGGCAGAAGGTAAATGAATACGTATCAAAAAACTGACCGGCACATCCAAACATAGATCTAGTGTGAACAGGTGCTAAAACCTAGAGTCACCAACTCATACACATTCAAGAAAAAAAGGTAGCACACTGTAGCGCTATAGCTTGCAGACACAAAATATGGAAAATGAATTGCATCACTGCCTTAGCAATATGAAATATTGAGAAGTCTTAGCGCATAAAAAGGCCAATTTATGTGTACCTGGAAGCCACGTTAAGGCTCTTCTCGTATTCCAGGTCCTAACTAATGACAATCCTGACTTAGAAAAGTCTGTCTGCATGGGAACATATGAATCCTCTCTCCAGACTAAAATCTACATCTCTGTGGAGGGGTAATGAACCTGGTATAATTAAAACGCCTGTGACCAACAGGTGGAGTGCTCAGGCAGAAGGTAAATGAATATGTATCAAAAAACTGACCGGCATATTCATTACCCCTCCACAGAGATGTAGATTTTAGTCTGGAGAGAGGTTTCATATGTTCCCATGCAGATAGACTTTTCTAAGTGAGGATTGGCATTAGTTAGGACCTGGAATACGAGAAGAGCCTTAACGTGGCTTCCAGGTACACATAAATTGGCCTTTTTATGCGCTAAGACTTCTCAATATTTCATATTTCTAAGGCAGTGATGCAATTCATTTTTCATATTTTGTGTCTGCAAGTTATAGCGCTACAGTGTGCTACCTTTTTTTCTTGAATGTGTATGAGTTGGTGACTCTAGGTTTTAGCACATGTTCACACTAGATCTATGTTTGGATGTGCCGGTCAGTTTTTTGATACGTGGCGTCACAGGTCGGGAAGGGGTTAAGGACACATCTAAAGGGTATGCCACACTAAGCGAGATCGCTAACGAGATCGCTAAAACGTAACACTATTTAGCGATCTCGTTAGCGACGTCGTTGTGTGTGGCATTGTAGCAACGATGTGGCCCCTGCTGTGATGTCGCTGATAGTTCACTAGCGTTCTGGACCGTTTTTTAATCGTTGGCGTCCCGCTGGTGAGCCTATATCGCTGTGTTTGGCACCTTTTGCGAACGACGAGCGACCTCGTTTGTGACGCATATGACAGCGGCGCAGGCGGAACTAGGGTTTTTTTAGCGTCATGGAGTGGATCACAATATCTGTAGGTTCTCTTTTGCGTCACAGAGAGGATCGCAGAAGTTGCAAACCAGGCTAGCAGGACGCAGAGAACAGGAGCGATGCTGGAAATTCCTATGAATCAGAAGCGCTCAGTACATGCTAATGACATCCTAACGACCGCCAAAGTCGTTAAAGAGATCGCTGACCGCTGATGTGTCGTTTATGAGATCTCCTGTTTGGCAGCTACTAGCGACCTAAAAGCGATCACACCAACGATCTCGTTAGCTTGCGTCATTATCGTGATCGCTAACGAGATCGCTAAGTGTGGCAGTACCTTAAGAGTCGATCCCAGTACTATATGAAATAGCGCATGATCTGGCATCATACTTCATTACTTATGTACAATTTGTTCTTGTAGAAATATAATAATGCAAGTCTAGAATCGTAACACTGTGCCCTTTGATAAAGCATTATTTTAGTAATTTTGTATGGTTATGTACTTTGATCATTAGTAATTGATATACAGTACAGACCAAAAGTTTGGACACACCTCATTCAAAGATGTTTCTGTATTTTCATGACTATGAAAATTGTACATTCACACTGAAGGCATCAAAACTATGAATTAACACATGTGGAATTATATACTTAACAAAAAAGTGTGAAACAACTGAAAATATGTCTTATATTCTAGGTTCTTCAAAGTAGCCACCTTTTGCTTTGATTACTGCTTTGCACACTCTTGGCATTCTCTTGATGAGCTTCAAGAGGTAGTCACCGGAAATGGTTTTCACTTCACAAGTGTGCCCTGTCAGGTTTAATAAGTGTGATAAATGGGGTTGGGACCATCAGTTGTGTTGTGCAGAAGTCTGGTGGATACACAGCTGATAGTCCTACTGAATAGACTGTTAGAATTTGTATTATGGCAAGAAAAAAGCAGCTAAGCGAAGAAAAACGAGTGGCCATCATTACTTTAAGAAATGAAGGTCAGTCAGTCCGAAAAATTGGGAAAACTTTGAAAGTGTCCCCAAGTGCAGTTTCAAAAACCATCAAGCGCTACAAAGAAACTGGCTCACATGAGGACCGCCCCAGGAAAGGAAGACCAAGAGTCACCTCTGCTTCTGAGGATAAGTTTATCCGAGTCACCAGCCTCAGAAATCGCAGGTTAACAGCAGCTCAGATTAGAGACCAGGTCAATGCCACACAGAGTTCTAGCAGCAGACACATCTCTACAACAACTGTTAAGAGGAGACTTTGTGCAGCAGGCCTTCATGGTAAAATAACTCCTAGGAAACCACTGCTAAGGACAGGCAACAAGCAGAAGAGACTTGTTTGGGCTAAAGAACACAAGGAATGGACATTAGACCAGTGGAAATCTGTGCTTTGGTCTGATGAGTCCAAATTTGAGATCTTTGGTTCCAACCACCGTGTCTTTGTGCGACGCAGAAAAGGTGAACGGATGGACTCTACATGCCTGGTTCCTACTGTGAAGCATGGAGGAGGAGGTATGATGGTGTGGAGGTGCTATGCTGGTGACACTGTTGGGGATTTATTCAAAATTGAAGGCATACTGAACCAGCATGGCATGCTATTCCATCGGTTTGCGTTTAGTTGGACCATCATTTTTTTTTCAACAGGATAATGACCCCAAACACACCTCCAGGCTGTGTAAGGGCTATTTGACCAAGAAGGAGAGTGATGGGGTGCTACGCCAGATGACCTGGCCTCCACAGTCACCAGACCTGAACCCAATCGAGATGGTTTGGGGTGAGCTGGACCGCAGAGTGAAGTCAAAAGGGCCAGCAAGTGCTAAGCATCTCTGGGAACTCCTTCAAGACTGTTGGAAGACCATTTCCGGTGACTACCTCTTGAAGCTCATCAAGAGAATGCCAAGAGTGTGCAAAGCAGTAATCAAAACAAAAGGTGGCTACTTTGCAGAACCTATAATATAAGACATATTTTCAGTTGTTTCACACTTTTTTGTTAAGTATATAATTTCACATGTGTTAATTCATAGTTTTGATGCCTTCAGTGTGAATGTACAATTTTCATAGTCATGAAAATACAGAAACATCTTTGTATGAGGTGTGTCAAACTTTTGGTCTGTACTGTATATTAATTCAGATAGCACTAGTGGCATTTTGTATTAAACAAAATGTTCTTTCATCCTTTAAAAAAGAAAAAAAAATAAGTTCCTCTTACCAATGGCATCCAAAATCCATCCAACAGTACATCCCCGCCCACACACTAAAATCCGATACTCTTGAACATCCCAGAAGAAATTGAGACTAAGGACAAAAAAGAGTAAATTGAAGGTTATAAGAAAGGATAATTTAGTATTAAAAGCTTCCCAAAAAAACAATTATTTAGCATTTGTTGTGTAAGTGAGTCAAATGGTTCCATATCTTGTCCATAAATCAAATGGAAGTTGTGCACAAAAAAAAACACTTCTCCAACAAATCCTATGTATAGTGTTGTTGCGGAACCCTTTTATTTAGGCTAGGTTCACATGCGTAGGGCATCCGTTAACGTATCTGTAAACAGATGCCTAACACTGATGTCATTTTGACATTTCACACCCTAGCGTTAACATATGCGCTAACGCATGGTAGCATTTTGTTACCATGCTATCATGTGTTAGCCATACAGGTTTATGCACAGCGAACGGTCCGTTCGCTGCGCGTTAGACCTAACGGACCTCAAACGCTGCGACCAGTGTTCAAGGTCCGTCACAAATTAACCATCATCGCCTAACGCATGCCGAATTTGGCATGCTTAGGATGCGTTAATATAAGGTGGCCAATGGGGCGTTAACGCATCTGTTACATAGCGTTAGTGCCGCTATGAAAGGATGCGTTAACGGATGGCACCTAACGCAATGTGAACCAGCCTTATGCATTTAATAATTGGATAAATTGCTTATTTCTTACCGGGTGAAGGCCTCCTTAATTAGATTATACACTTGTCGAGGTTAAGCAATACTGAAACTTGCGAAGAACTCTGCAGTGAATAAGAGAGAAATTCAGGATTATAACAGGTATGTTTGAGTTATTATGGAATATATAAATATACCATCTACTATATAATCATCTAATTCTGTCTGTCTGTAACGGAAATCCCGCGTCGCTGATTGGTCGTGCCCGGCTGGACGCAACCAATCAGCGACAGGCGCAGTCTGGCCGCGAATTGGCGCAGGATTTGAACCACGCACGCCACCACTATCGTCGCGAGATCAGTGGCGCTAGCCGCTGATCTCCCGATGGTAGCCGCTGGTCATCTCCTGCCGCATGGAGGTCAGCGGCGACGCAGCCGGGACATGACTGGCGCCAGCCGGTCATCTCACCGTCTGCTCGCAGCAGAAGTATCCCAACCGGCAGCCTCCACGTAAACCCCAGCAGCAGCCTCCACGTACACCCCACCAGCAGCCTCCACATATACCCCAGCAGCAGCCTCCACATATACCTCAGCAGCAGCAGCCTCCACATATACCTCAGCAGCAGCAGCCTCCACGTACACCCCACCAGCAGCAGCCTCTATATACCCCAGCAGCAGCAGCCTCCACATATACCCCAGAAGCAGCCTTCACATATACCCCAGCAGCAGCAGCCTCCACATATACCCCTGCAGCAGCAGCCTCCACATATACCCCAGCAGCAGCCTCAATATAAACCCCAGCAGCCTCTATGAGCAATAACATTTAATGATAATGTATATATTTTACCCGGAAAATTCTGTGTATTCATTGCATTATTCTTAAATCTTCATAAATAAACTACATACATATTCTAGAATACCTGATGCGTTAGAATCAGGCCACCATCTAGTATATATATAAAACTGTATAAACTACAATAAAACGTGTATATTTATGTCTGCATAATAAGCATTGAAGCCAATAATATAGTTTAATGATCGATGGATACTAAAATATAGTTGTCTTGGATTTATGCTGATGTATATAAGAGCTCAAGATAGTGATTCATTTCTTCAATAAAGCGATCTTTAGAAGCAATTTATTATTACTCAGGATTGATAACATGTCCACCTTTGAACTGCAAAGTTTATTATAATCATTATTATTTATTTTTAAAGCACTCTTAACCCCTTAAAAAATATCATTTAACGTTTTTTCAAAAAATTTTTACTTTAGCCCCCAATTTTTTATTTTCACAAGGGTAACAGGCGAAAGTGAACCTTGAACTTTGTTGTGCAATTTCCGCTGAGTACGCCAATACTCCATATGTGGGTGAAAAGTACTGTTTGGGCACATGGAAGGGCTTTGGAAGAGAAGGAGCAAAGTTTGACTTTCTGAATGCAAAAATGGCTGGAATCGAGAGTGGACGCCTTGTCGCGTTTGGAAAGCCCCTGACGTGCCTAAACAGTAGAACGTCCCCTCCAAGTGACCTCATTTTGGAAACTAGACCCCTTGAGAAATGTATCTAGATGTGTGGTGAGCACATTGAACCCCCAGGTGCTTCACATAAGTACATAAGTTTATACCATAAAGCTGGAAAAATAAAAAAATCACATTTTTCCCACAAAAAATTTATTTTAGCTCCAATTTTTTTATTTTCACAAGGGTAACAGGAGAAAATGGACCCAAGAATTTGTAATGCAATTTTCTCCTGAGTGCGAAAATACCCCATATGTGGTTGAAAACGATTGAGGCACAGTGCAAAGTGGGGACAGTGACACCAGTGCTGATTGGACGCTGGGCACCACGTGTCATTCCACTGCACAGAAGCTCGGAAGCTAAAACGGCGCCAGCACTGGAGGCAAGTATAATTTTTTTAATTTTTTCGGGGCCAAACATTTAGTTCAAGAAAAGGTTGTCCTAGTAGTGGACAACCCCTTTAAGGGGTTAATTCCAGGGTGCTGTACATGTGTACATAACAAATATTACATTTTAAGTAAACAGACTGTCAGAAAGGTACTGAATGGGGATGACCCTGCCATCCCCCAATCCACAAGGTAGTCAAGGGGTTGCAGTTACTCCGGTGGTAGTGAGGTGGCAACAGGGTTATTGTGTAGAGGAGTTTTCAGGTTCTGTTTGAAGGGTCCAAATCTGGGAGATAATCGGAGGTGTTGAGGCACTGAGTTCCAAAGGATGGAAAAAGCCTGGGAGAAATCTTAGAGGCAATTGGGTGAGGAATATATGAAAGTAAAGAACAGAAGGAAGTCTTGTGAGGACAGGAGATTACATGTGGGGAGGTATTGGGAGATTAGTCTGGAGATGTATGGGGGAGACAGAACAGCCTTGTCAGTCATTGTTAGATTACACTGGATTCGCTAGGGAATTGTAAGCCACTGAAGAGATTGGCAGGTGGATGAATCGGGCAGCAGAGTTAATGATGGACTGGAGAGGTACGAGTGTTAAGGTACTGCCACACTAAACAATCCCGCTAGCGATCACGATAACGACGCATACTAATGCGATCGCTAGCGGGATTGTTTCTATATCGCTAAGTGCGGCCACATTTAGCGATATAGTTAACGACGCTATCGCCGTTAGCGATCTTCTTAACGACTTTAGCGGTACAAAAGTACCGCTAAATCGCTAAGAAAAGGTGCCACACCAGCGATATATACTTACCCAGCGGGAGCGCCGACGAGAAAATAGGGTCCGGAACGATTCCAGCGACGAGCGAGATCACAGCAGGAAGCTCGTCGCTGGCAGATGCCGCACTGAACAACATCGCTAACGGGATCGCTAAATAGTGACGTTTTTTAGCGATCCCATTAGCGATATTGTTCAGTGTGGCATACCCTTAAGTTGGAAAGCCACAGAGGAAGATATTGCAGTAGTCAAGGTGAGAAATGATGAGGGCATGCACCAACATTTATAGTGAAACATTTATAGTTGGTTTTGTCCACACTGAGTTTTAGAAAACACGATGAGAAGAAGTTATAGCTGATAGACACTCAAATCTAAGTAAAAAGTAAAAATATTTATGGGAGAGATAGCTTCTCTGATATCTGTATAGTGGCCAGTGAGACTCTGAGCTAGCAAGGAACCAAGTTTATAAAATTGTGCAGTTTGTTATATATCTATTGAATCAAACTGTATACATATGCAATTAAAAACTTACTTTATGTGTGATATTTAGATGGAATTCACTCACCTCTCTCCCTGTTTACCTCCACTCTTCGGGTTGACAAAGACAAGTAAAGGGTGTGTGTCTGACATTGGTGCAATCTGAAAATAAAATAACGATTGCAAATTAAATAACTGTCTTTAAATTTTAGTTGTTCCACAAACAAAACCTCTCACCTCTCTGTTATCTCCATCAGTCACATAAACTTTGATCGTGTGCATGCACAAATGTTGCTCCATTAAAACAGGGGATGAAGGACTCTAACTTGGTGTTGGTCCTGGCAATAAGTAATCAGACACATATCACCTAATTTTTGGATAGGTGATATGTTCTGATTGTGGGGTAACCCACTTTAGGGGTTATCATGAAGACAGTCCATCTCCTTAAACTTTATTAAACATATGTTTGTCATAGATGAAGAATTACTACTTGTGAGTCTCCTTTCCTTCATGAATCAGGGTGAAAATTGACTTTCTAAGAGAGATCCTTTTGATACATCTGACACATTCAGGAATTACATAGATGACTATTAATTTTAATTTCCAGCATGTAACAATACACATGTGACCACTGCAGGGGATGTATAGCCAAATGAGGCATCCATTGGCAACTTCAGTTGATAATCGAGGCTTAGATGAACAGGACCCATCAGCTGATCATAAGGCTGACTCCAGAAAAAAGAGTTATCTTTATGACATTACCCTACTAGTAACTCCACCATAATGGAGCTGAAGACACCATACCCGTAATGCTTGTCCCTCTGCTGAACTGAAGCTCTGCGCCATTTCTTCTGGAGCAGCAATAAGATTCTTCTGGCTGTTCTGTCGTTCCTGAGAGTAACAGAAGTAAAGTAGGAAAACGTAGTAAATGATACAGAATATTAACATGTGCATTAAGGACAACATGGTTATAAAAGATGTAATGATTTTTAGGCTATGTGCACACGTTAAATAAATGAATGCAGAAATTTCTGCATCTCTTGGCAGGAAAAACACAGCTGCAAAAACGTGCGTTTTTGCCTCGCGTTTTTCGACTCATTTGAGTGAAGTCAATGGTGAATAGCGTTGGCAAAAACGCACAGAGAATAGACATGCTGCAGATTATTTTCTGCACCAAATCTGCAAGTCACAAATAAGAAACGTGTGCATGACACTTCAGGTTTCTCATTCACTTTGCTGGCATCAGGATTTCATCCGGCTTTGCTTGCAACTCTGCATAGCAAAAAGGTACCAAATCTGCAATGCGTGCACAAGCCCTTATTAAATAAAGGTAACAGTTACTGAATAGAATAGATATATGAAATGTCTACCTAGACAGGGATGTTATAGACATCAATAGAAATAATAAATAAACTAAAATCTAATAATAAACCCACCAAGATTACAGGGTAAATGGAGGAAGGAGGTAATATGTGGTCCCGCAAGACACCACCGTCGCATGTAGGAGAAATCACGGAAACACATTCATCATGTACCTAAAATAAAAGAGAATTTATTAGTAATATAGTTTTATAAAGCTAGGTATTCTAAAAGCCTTCAGCCTTCAGACGAGCTGAACGCTGCTATCAAAGCAACCTGGGCTTCCGTAACACCTCAGCAGTGCCACAGGCTGATCGCCTCCATGCCACGCTGCATTGATGCAGTAATTGATGCAAAAGGAGCCCAGACCAAGTATTGAGTGCATTTACTGAACATACATTTCAGTAGGCCAACATTTTGGATTTTAAAATCATTTTTCAAGCTGGTGTGATAAAGTATTTTAATTTACTGAGATAAAGACTTTTGGGACTGAAATAAATTAACTTTTTGATGAAATTCTAATTTTGTGAGAAGACAGTTCCAGCAAAAAGTGGATAAACCACCACAATATTCTCCCAATATAATAGATTCAGCAATAAGAATAATTATAAAACATAACCTTTAATGTTAACCAAATAAAAGCTACCAAATGATAAGTGAATATAGTGAATTTAAAAAATCACTCTATCAAAGTATCACAGACCATGTGCCCAAGAGTCCAAAAAAAATCCACCATCGGACTAGAGTGCACATATACATGTGATTGTCTCAATCCTGAGAGTTAAGGTACTGCCACACTTAGTGATCTCGTTAGCGATCTCAATAACGACGCAACCTAATGAGATCGTTTTTGTGATCGTTTTAATGTCTCTAGTAGCTGCCACACTTAGTGATCTCGTTAACGACTCAAAAGCGGTTAGCGATCTCATTTACGACTTTAACGGTCATTGCGATGTAAAAAACAGCGCACATCGCTCACAAAAGGTGCCAGACACAGCGATATAGGCTCACCAGCGGGACGCCAACGATCTAAATACGGTCCAGAACTCTAGTGAACGATCAGCGAGATCACAGCAGGGGCCACGTCGTTGCTACATGCCACACACGTTAGCGTCACGAACGAGATCGCTAAATAGTGACGTATTTTAGCGATCTCGTTAGCGACGCTGTTTAGTGTGGATACCTTAGCATAATGTAGGACAAATGTCCATATTTACATTCCGGCAATACATAGATCCTTTAACAGGTCAATCTGACCTACTTTATAGATTATCCCAGGACAAATATCATAAACACTAATTGTATTGCCAAGAACATAAGACATGTTCAAAAATTAATTGAACAGCTCACCATATTTGAAGTGTCAGTGGCTTTTTGATCTGTGTACGTAGAAATCAGATCCTCCTATTAACCGCGAGCTATTATATCTGACCCCATGACTCCTGCCTTGCAAGGCATTCCACAAGCGACCCTCAATTAAGAACCTTTAACCTGTCATCCGACGTTCGTCATCACGATCCTCAGGACAACTAAGCACATTTTGCAAAACTGAAAAAGAACCAGCCGTCTCTCAATGATAGTGGACATGTCCTTGCAAGGGGGGAGTCATGGGTCCGGATATAATACTCAGACAGGCCTTAATAGATAGATCCTGATTCCTGACGTACAACTCCAAAAGCACACTGAACTTCTACAAATATGTAGACGTCCATTTGAACGTCCCTTCAAGGCGGCATAGCCTGGTCACCAAGCCTGAGTCGGATCGAGGCTGTCCAGATTAGCAAAGCCCGTTTAACAACGCGCGTGTGCATCCCGCGCACGCTCACGGATATCCTTGTGTGCATTCACACGATACCCCTCGGGTAGCTAACGCTAATGCAGACATTTTGATCTGACCGGAAGACGCACGCGCGACAGGCGGACCAGCGTCGTCTGTTACAGGTACACGCGGTTTCAGGCGCGGGCGTGTCCATAGAAGGCGTGTATTGGAATACCACCTAGCAGGAGCTGTATCCAAGGATCCGGGTTCCAGCATGATGAAACCTGTGTACCTGCACCCGATCAGGGCGCTGGTATCCAAGGTACACTGCGGGTAACTAAGCGATGTTACCGGCAGTGTCCTTGTGCTGATCGCTGCCCTGAGCTGCCTGTTTGGCAGCTCAGCAGCGATCATGTAGCGACACACCAGCGATCCTGACAAGTGCATATCGTTGTCAGGATCGCTGGTGTATCGCTATGTGAGACCCAGCCTTAACTCTCAGGATTGAGACAATCACATGTATATGTGCACTCTAGTCCGATGGTGGAATTTTTTTGGACTCTTGGGCACATGGTCTGTGATACTTTGATAGAGTGATTTTTTAAATTCACTATATTCACTTATCATTTGGTAGCTTTTATTTGGTTAACATTAAAGGTTATGTTTTATAATTATTCTCTTTTGCTGAATCTAATTTTGTGAGAACCACCTATATCAATCAGCTAAAATATTAAAGGCATGAAAAACCAAACGTGTGCTCACAGAATCATTACACAATCCCCAGAATAGAAAAAAGTAACAAGAACCTAAAATAAAGATAGGGACTCCCTATCATAATAACTCAAAGTAAATAAATGTTGTAATTTAGCAATACAATACAAAAATAATAAAATACTATTCATATAATATGGAAGGAGAGAAAAGAAAACCCATGTCAGGATTCTGGGATCACTGTATAACAGTTATACATCTGAGACACATCTAATTTCATATGTAATACTGTTATATGAAGAAATACTAATGGCATAATGTCATACACATATACTGTAGCTGTGATAAATATATCTAAACAATTGGGAATGAATACCAATTTATACATGGATAAGCAAAATACTGCACTAAAAGATGTATCAATAAATACAGAGCTAGGTAACGTGTTTCCCCTAAATGGCATATCAGTATTTAGGCAAATATCCCTAATGGAGCAGTAGATGGAAATTAATTACCTTTAGCCATGAAAGCATTAAAAAGACCGTAATCTCAGAGCCCCGTCTGAACACGCCTTTCATCACCACCTCCTGTGTTATGATTTGGTAGCTGAGGAGAGCAGGCAAAAAAGGAAATACACCAGAGAGGTTGGAATCTATGGGATTGCAGTACCCTGACTAACCACCACAACTAAAGGCAGCCGTGGAGCGTACCTACGTTGGTCCTAGACGCCTCGTCACAGCCTGAGAAGCTAACTACACTAAAGACAGAAAGAGGAAAACTATCTGCCCCGGAGCAGATCCCCAAAGAACATAGAAAGCCCCAAATATGTAATGGCGGTTAGACAAGAGGAAATACACAGACACAGACAGAAAATAGTATGAGCAAACGTTGGGGCCCAAACTTCCTAAATAGAAAAGGATAGGAAGGACACTTACTGCAATCCCAAAAAACCCTGAAAAGTACCAACACTACTAATTACAAAAACACCTGAGATCACACGACCTCTACCACCTAAATTAGTTCTCTGGTGTAACAAAACTAAACAGCAGCCACTGAAAAAACTGGAAAAGGCAAATGAACAAACAACAGTGGCTGAACTAAACTGAGAGGAGCACAAGCCCCCGGAGGGGACCCGGCAGACCCCCACAGAAGTGCAGGACAAAATGCAAAAAGCAAGCACAAAAAACAAAAAGAAGAAAATGTCTTATCTGTTAGCAGAAGATGCAGGCACGAAACAGCAAGCTACAAAGTGAACAGGAATCAAAGATGAGACCAGAACAATTGATCACCGGCAACCCTGATGGGAGGGAACCTCCCTTATATAAGACCAGTCAGTAACACCTGATCGCCAATCTTCACAATCTTCATTGGATAGTTCAGTACTGTTTGTAACCACCAGAGGGAGCTTCTGCTCAGAATTCATTTCTAGCACATTCACAACACTCCTGACAAATCTGCAGGGTATTGAGATTACGGTCTCTTTTATGTTATCGTGGCTAAAGGTGGACATGGCAGTGGACAATGTATTTAATATACTCAATACTTGTAAACTATCAAAACACCAAGATTGTTACCTTCGTATGGCACCAGACACAGCGCTGACCAGTTAGACTCTGAAAACTTTTTATCTTTTTCTGGCATTTGTCACACTTGTTGGCTTCACAGCCTCCTCTCACCCATACGTGGGTCTGTCCCTGTGGCGGTAGAACCAGAAATTACGTACATTACCCACGCAAACATCAAGAGTAAAAGTTAGAGCTCTAAGTGACCACACAAAACACAGTGATGAGAGAAACGAAAGCTGATGCCAACAGATGAGACAAAAACACCACAACTGAGCCGGAAAGATACAAGCAATGGCAGCACACTGAGTGACACTGGGCTACAGTCATGAAACTTACACTGGCATCTTTGCGGGACTTGGCATAAGTGCTGATGCAGCTATTCGGTGCTTTACGAGCACAGCGTTCATGAACAGTAAACTTACAAACTGCAGAGAAAAATGTAGATTTTACACATACGTGTGCTCCTATACTACTTAATGTACAGCAGCCTAGGGTACTCATTTACAAAATCAACCTTTGCTCTCATATGTTTGGGTTTCATTTATTTATAGGGGTTTTCCACCACTACATATTGATAACCTATCCTTAGAGGCTAATCTACAGTGGCCACTAAACAGAGCTTCGGTGTTCCGCCAATGCCGCAGCCGGTAGCAGCTAATTGGTGTTGGGGCTTGGATGTTTCAACCAGCACAATATCATATTGATACATCCTAAGGACAAGCTATCAATATGATATTAATGGAAAAAACTCTATAAAAATGTTTAAACATAGGAGATGCACAAAAAATTAAAACGATATCCCAGGTTTTATGTCTTTAGTTTTCTAATTTTATTTTATCCTGTTCTATTTAATACTGCAATTACATCTGAGGAATGTATAAAGAAAACTTCTACGCGAGTTCCAGGAAATCTGCCATGTTCCCCTACAATTCCGCATCTAGCTGCAGTAGAAGTCTCTCCCATCTCGGTAGGTCACAAAGATTAAGGTCTGTACCCTGGATACACCATATTTCCTCAACCAGTCACCAACCTCATTAAATTGTTAACAATATGAATAGGAAAAAGGGCAAACAGAATCCTAGAAACGGGAGATGTGTAGATACTTAGGTTCAGTCATGGATGAAGATACCTAAGAGTTCTTGTACCCGCCTGACAAGACGGACACAACAGGAAAAATGGCCCCGTCCTAGAAATCCCTGGATTTTTAAGAGGCATAGTGACGTGTGACTTGCTCGTTACGTCTACGGCCTTGTAACTACTTCTGGTGTTTGCAGTCATAACAATACATCACCCATGCATGGTTACCATAGGAAATGCTCATACTTACAAGTGCAGCACAGGCCTTGCTTCCTGACCCCAAAGAGAAGCGCTTCACATACATTGCAGTACACCGGTCGGTTAAAATGCTTCAGACGCCACAAATGCTGCCCATCATCCTTTATATTCTGTGCATGATGATAAGTGAAATACAAAAGAACTGTGTGAAATAAAAAAAGACTGTAACCTAAGAAGACCAAAGCTTTAATCATTTTAAGAATGTCATAGTATTATTTTCACATTGTACTAGGAAACCACTGGTGCGCCTGTTTATATAATGTAAAAGGATGAAACTTTGTTTATGCATTTAAAAGCTGATTTTAAAGTTAAGAGAATTTTCCTTTAACTTGCTTTTCCCCTAGGGCTGTGGATTCTGTAAGCCAAACCACTGACTCTGACTCCTCAATTTCCCTGACTTCAGACTCGAACTCCAACTCCACAGCACTGCTTCACTACTCAGCATATACATAAAGTGCAGCACAGATTCATCTCACCTCCGACCCCACAGCACTGGTCACTACTGATCATGTACATAAAGTTTTAACACCAAATCTATAGTGGAAGGTGCCACCCATAGACAAGAAGTGAAAGAAAAGATGGTTGTATAAAATTTAATTCTTTATTAATACTTAATATTTAAAACATTGAACAATAAAAGAAATATGATAGAGTAAGGGAGACTCCACAAGAAGGGAGAAACAAAACGCCACGTGATACACCATAAACAATATATATGCTTGAATAACAATTTAGGATTTATGATCCACTTGTAATCACCTGTAGCGCTATAAACATAGCTTAGCACATATAATTCAATACAGGGGCAATATGCTTCCTATGTACTAAAAGTGCATTGATAGTGCCAATATTGTGGTAGAAATCCTTGAAATGCTTATATCTCCCCCATGAAAATATGCAGAAAAGTGTTAAGGCGGTGACTGGGGTATATCCCCAAATTGGATTATAATAAAGCAAATTAGCTTAAAGAGATTTGAGTATCAAATACTCCATATCACATACCTATGCACCCAAGATGAAATTTGCTGGTGGGGGAAAGCGCATTAATGGCGATGCAGTGGCGTCCTGTCTCCCGCGCCCGACGGGCACCGTTTCGTGTAGTCACTTCTTCCGGGGCGTGGGTTGCCAGGACGCCACTGCATCGCCATTAATGCGCTTTCCCCCACCAGCAAATTTCATCTTGGGTGCATAGGTACGTGATATGGAGTATTTGATACTCAAATCTCTTTAACCCCTTCACCCCCAAGGGTGGTTTGCACGTTAATGACCGGGCCAATTTTTACAATTCTGACCACTGTCTCTTTATGAGGTTATAACTCTGGAACGCTTCAACGGATCTTCGCGATTCTGAGATTGTTTTCTCGTGACATATTGTACTTCATGTTAGTGGTAAAATTTCTTCGATATAACTTGCGTTTATTTTTGAAAAAAACCAAATATGGCAAAAATTTTTAAAATTTTGCAATTTTCAAACTTTGAATTTTTATTCCCTTAAAACAGAGAAATATATCACACAAAATAGTTAAGAAATAACATTTCCCACATGTCTACTTTACATCAGCACAATTTTGGAACCAAAATTTTTTTTTGTTAGGAAGTTATAAGGGTTAAAAGTTGACCAGCGATTTCTCATTTTTACAACAAAATTTACAAAGCCATTTTTTTTAGGGACCACCTCACATTTGAAGTCACTTTGAGGGGTCTATATGGCAGAAAATACCCAAAAGTGACACCATTCTAAAAACTGCACCCCTCAAGGTACTCAAAACCACATTCAAGAAGTTTATTAACCCTTCAGGTGCTTCACAGTAACTAAAGCAACGTGGAAGGAAAAAAATGAATATTTTACTTTTTAGCCACAAAAATGATCTTTTACAAACTTTTTTTTTATTTTCACAAGGGTAAAAGGAGAAAATGGACAGATAAGGTTGTTATGCAATTTCTCCTGAGTACGCCAATACCCATATGTGGGGGAAAACCACTGTTTGGGCACACGGCAGAGCTCGTAAGGGAAGGAGCGACGTTTGACTTTTTCAAACTAAAATTGGCTGGAATTTAGATTGGATGCCATGTCGCGTTTGGAGAGCCCCTGATGCGCCTAAACAGTGGAAACCCCCCACAAGTGACACCATTTTGGAAACTAGACCCCCTAAGGTACTTATCTAGATCTGTTGTGAGCACTTTGAACCCTCAAGTGTTTCACAAAAGTTTATAAAGCCTGGGTGTGAAAAGAAAAAAATCAATTTTCCACAAAAATGATTTTTTAGTCCCAAATTTTTGAATTTTCCCAAGGAAATTGGACCCCAAAAGTTGTTGTCCAATTTGTCCTGAGTACGCTGATACCCCATATGTGGGGGGGGGAAACTGTTTGGGCGCACGGCAGGGCTTGGAAAGGAAGTAGTAACGTTTTGGAATGCAGACGTTAATGGGGGTCATGTTCCGTTTGCAGTGCCCCAGATGAGCCTGAACAGTGGAAACCCCCCACAAGTGACACCATTTTGGAAACTAGACCCCCTAAGGAACTTATCTAGATCTTTGGTGAGCACTTTGAATCCCCAAGTGCTTCACACAAGTTTATAATGCACAGCCGTAAAAATAAAAAATCCTATTTTTTTCCCACAAAAATTATCTTTTAGTCACTAATTTTTTATTTTCCCAAGGGTAACAGGAGAAATTGGACCACATAAGTTGTTGTACAATTTGTCCTGAGTACGCTGATACCCCATATGTGGGGGGAACCACTGTTTGGGCGCACGGCAGAGCTCGGAATGGAAGGAGCACCATTTGACTTTTTCCAACCAAAATTGGCTGGAATTGAGTTTGGATGCCATGTTGCATTTGGAGAGCCCCTGATGTGCCTAAACAGTGGAAACCCCCCACAAATGACCCCATTTGGGAAACTAGACCCCCTAAGGAACTTATCTAGATTTTTGATGAGCAATTTGAACCCCCAAGTGCTTCACACAAGTTTATAACGTAGAGCCGTAAAATTTAAAAATCATATTTTTTCCACAAAAATGATCTTTTCACCCCAATTTTTATTTTTCCAAGGGTAACAAGACTCCAAAAGTTATTGTGCAATTTGTCCTGAGTGCGCTGATACCCCATATGTGGGGTAAACCACTGTTTGGGTGCATGGCAGAGTTTGGAAGGGAAGGAGCGCCGTCTGACTTTTTCAACGCAGAATTGGCTGGACGCCATGTCGTGTTTGGAGAGCTCCTGATCTGCCTAAACAGTGAAAACCCCCATAAATGACACCATTTTGGAAACTAGACCCCTCAAGGAACTTATCTAGATGTGTGGTGAGAACTTTGAACCCCCAGGTGTTTCACTAAAGTTTATAACGTACAGCCGTAAAATAAAAAATCTTTTTTTTTTTTTTACAAAAATGATTTTTTCGCCCCCAATATTTTATATTTTATTTTCACAAGGGTAACAGAAGAAATTGGAACGCAAAAGTTGTTGTCCAATTTGTCCTGAGTACACTGATACCCAATATGTGGGCGAAAACTACTGTATGGGCACACGTCGGGGCTCGGAAGGGAAGTAGTGACATTTTGGATTGCAGACTTTGATGGAATGGTCTGGGGGCGTCATGTCACATTTGGAGAGCCCCTGATGCACCTAAACAGTGGAAACCCCCCACAAGTGACCCCATTTTGGCAAATAGACCCCACAAGGAACTTATCTAGATGTGTGGTGAGCACTTTGAACCCCGAAGTGCTTCACAGAAGTTTATAACGCACAGCCGTAAAAATAAAAAATCTTTTTTTTTTACAAAAATCATTTTTTCGCCCCCAATTTTATTTTCACAAGGGTAACAGGAGAAATTGGACCCCAAAAGTTGTTGTCCAATTTGTCCTGAGTACGCTGATACCCAATATGTGGGAGAAAACTACTGTATGGGCGCACGTCAGGGCTCGGAAGGGAAGTAGTGACGTTTTGGATTGCAGACTTTGATGGAATGGTCTGGGTGCGTCATGTCGCATTTGGAGAGCCCCTGATGCGCCTAAACAGTGGAAACCCCCCACAAGTGACCCCATTTTGGAAAATAGACCCCACAAGGAACTTATCTAGATGTGTGGTGAGCACTTTGAACCCCGAAGTGCTTCACAGAAGTTTATAATGCACAGCTGTAAAAATAAAAAATCTTTTTTTTTTTTTTTGCAAAAATGATTTTTTCGCCCCAATATTTTATTTTTACAAGGGTAACAGGAGAAATTGGACCCCAAAAGTTGTTGCCCAATTTGTCCTGAGTACGCTGATACCCAATATGTGGGAGAAAACTACTGTATGGGTACATGTTGGGGCTCGGAAGGGAAGTAGTGACGTTTTGGATTGCAGACTTTGATGGAATGGTCTGGGGGCGTCATGTCGCATTTGGAGAGCCCCTGATGCGCCTAAACAGTGGAAATCCCCAACAAGTGACCCCATTTTGGAAAATAGACCCCACAAGGAACTTATCTAGGTGTGTGGTGAGCGCTATGAAGCCCCAAGTGCTTCACAGAAGTTTATAATGTACAGCCGTAAAAACAAAAAAATATTTTTTTTTTGTACAAAAATGATATTTTCGCCCCCAGTTTTTTATTTTCCCAAGGGTAACAGAACAAATAGGACAAATTGCACAATAACTCTTGGGGTCCAGAGTACGCTGATACCCCATATGTGGGGATAAACTACTGTTTGGATGCATGGCAGAGCTCAGAAGTGAAGGAGCACCGTTTGACTTTTTCAACGCAGAATTGGCTGGAATTGAGATCAGACGCCATGTCACATTTGGAGAGCCCCTGATGTGCCTAAACAGCAGAAACCCCCCAATTCTAACTCCAACCCTAACCCCAACACACCCCTAACCCTAGTCCCAACCCTAACCACAAACCTAACCCTAACACACCCCTAATCCCAACCCTAACCCTAATCCTAACTTTAGCGCCAACCCTAACCCTAACTTTAGCCGCAACCCTAACCCTAATGGGAAAATGGAAATAAATACATTTTTTTAATTTTATTATTTTTCCCTAACTAAGGGGGTGATAAAGGGGGGTTTGATTTACTATTTATAGCGGGTTTTTATGATTGGCAGCTGTCACGCTAAAAGACGCTTTTTATTGCAAAAATAGTTTTTTGCATCGCCACATTTTGAGAGCTATAATTTTTGCATATTTTAGCCCACAGAGTCATGTGAGGTCTTATTTTTTGCGGTACGAGTTGACGTTTTTATTTGTACCATTTTTGAGCAGGTGACATTTTTTGATTGCTTTTTATTTCGATTTTTGGGAGGTTAGAATGAACAAAAATCAGCAATTCATGAATTTCTTTTGGGGGAGGCGTTTTTATTGTTCCGCGTGTGGTAAAATTGACAAAGCAGTTTTATTCTTCGGGTCAGTACGATTATGGCGATACCTCATTTATATCATTTTTTTATGTTTTGGCGCTTTTATAGAATAAAAACAATTTTATATAAAAAAAATTATTTTTGCATCGCTTTATTCTGCGAGCTATAACTTTTTTATTTTTTCGCTGATG
The DNA here is from genome assembly GCA_033576555.1 of Oophaga sylvatica. Lineage (NCBI taxonomy): Eukaryota > Metazoa > Chordata > Amphibia > Anura > Dendrobatidae > Oophaga > Oophaga sylvatica. Next base: position 128,119,078 of record JARQOD010000002.1, on the reverse strand, counting down.
ATGCTGTATGGCAGCTCGTTTTTTGCGGGACAAGATGACGTTTTCAGCGGGTACCATGTTTATTTATATCGGTCTTTTTGATCGCGCGTTATTCCACTTTTTGTTCGGCGGTATGATGGATAAAGCATTGATTTTTTGCTTCGTTTTTCTTTTTTTTTTTTTAAGGGGTTCACTAAAGGGGTTAACTAGTGGGACAGTTTTATAGGGGGGGTCGTTACGGACGCGGGTGATACCAAATATGTGTACTTTTATTGTTTTGTTTTTTTTATTTACAGGAAGAAATGAATTTATTGGGGAATATTTTTTTTTTTTTTTATTTATTTTGGAATTTTTTTTTATAACATGTTTATTTTTATTTTTTTTAACTTTTTTACTTTGTCCCAGGGTGGGACATCACTGTGGGGGTTAAGGCCGGGGGGAGGGGTCCAAAAACCGCTCCTGACACCCAGTCACGGGTCCCCGCTGTGAAAACCCCAGGGGGACCCCGGGGGGGGGGTTTAGCTGCTTTTCCCCAAAAGGGAGCGCCCCCTGATCGCCTATGACGTACTATCCCCCAAAAGGGGCAGGAAGGCAGGGTTTTTTTGGGGGGGGTTTTAGTACGTCAAATGTAAAAGGGGGGTTTTAAAGTAATTTTTTTAATTATAATCCTTTTGGGGGGATACCCCCCAGTCCCCCCCTTCCCCACTTTTCTGCATATTTTCGGGGGGGAGAAAAAAGCATTTCGGGTTTTTTCTACACAAAATTTGGGAAAACTCCCCAATTTTCACTTTTAGTACATAGGAAGCATTTTCCCCCCTTGTAAAATTTAAAAATGTCCCCCTTTTTTTTTAAGCGCTACAGGGTTAAAACAAGTGGATCATAAACCCAAATTGTTTTTAAAAAGCAAAAAAATTTTTTTTTGGGTGTTTTCCCGTGGCGTTTTTTTCCCCCCCTTTTTTTGTGGAGTCCCCTTACTCTATCATTTTCTTTTATTTTTCAATGTTTTTAAAATTAAAGTAAAAAAAGAAAAAATTTTTTAAAACCCTTTTTTTTCTTTCACTTCTTGTCTATGGGTGGACCTTCCACTATAGTTGGGGGTTTTTAAAAGGGGTTTTTGGGGAAGTTTCCCCCCGCCTTCTTTTAAAGGAAAAAGGGAAAAATAACATGTACAAAAAGGGGGCCCCACAGATTCATCTCATCAACCCCCCCCACAGCTCTGGTCACTACGGCCAGTGGGTTAAAAGGTAAGGGGGCCCCCCCGGGCCGGGGAAAATTTTGGGGGCCCCCCTCACCCTTTTGCGCCAACCCCCGCCCACTACCCCTCAGCCCCCCCCCAAAATGTGTGGGGCCCAAAACCCACAAAAAAACCAAAACCCCCGCCCAAGAAGGGGCCCAACTGCTGTTTGAAAACAGTGCCAAAAAATCTTATTTGTTTATTTCCCCGCATTTACCCGGGGGAAAAAACAATGGGCCCCTTTAAAATTTTACTGAAAAAAAGTTTTTTAAAATAAAAAAAAAGAATAGCACGGGAAAAGGGGGAAATAAAAAGTCAAACACATCTGTAAACAGGGCAAGCAAAAACCGGGCAGCAGATTTATCTTCCCCGGGAAAAAGGCCCCGGGGTTTTAAAAAGGGTTTAAAATTTTTTGGGGGGAAAATCCCTTTAAAAACCCAAAAACAGCAGGGGGGCAGGCGAAGCACTTCTAAGGGGGCACAGATGTTTCGCCAAAAACCAATACGTTTTTTTTTGGGGGTCCGAAAATTTTTTTTTTGGGGCAAAGTATCGGGCCCCATCGGCCCCAGTTTCCCCCTGATTTAAATTTAAAAACCATAACCTTTTTCTTCATCAATCTGTGGAAGGGGGGTTCTGTTGCTATCACTTCAAAAACAGATAAAACTTAAAGGGGGTTTTAAAGTTGCCCCGCTCTGATTTAACAAAAAAAGCCAAAAACCAAAAAGACGGGGGCCCCTTTTTAAAATTTGTTCAGCAAGTTTTTTGCTTTTTTTTTGCTGATTTTTACTTTTTTTTTTTGCACCACGGGGGTATTTTTTTCCCAAAAACCCCGGAGGTTTGGGGTTTTCTAAAAAAAGGGAAAACAGCCAAACGTTTTTTTGCGCGGGGTTTTTTCTGGTGGTTTCCCCAAAAATTTCATTTTTAAAAAAGGGGTACCCCCCGGGACTCCCCCATTTAAAACTCTGTTTACATGTTGGGAAACCCGGGGTTTTAAAAAACTTTTTAAAAGCTAAGGGCCTTACAAATTTTTTCCCCCTGCCTATAGTCCAAAACCCAGGATAGGCCCCCCCAGAAGTTTTGGAAAAGGGCCTTTTTTTCAGGCACATAAAAAAGCTCTCTAGAGCCTCCAAAACCCGCATGCTACTGACGAGTAAATAGGGAAAACCCAAAGGTTTAAAAAAACGAAAAATTTTTTACGGGGGGCCCCCCCACTCCCCCTCTCTTTTAAATCTTTTTAATATTATTGGGGTTAAAAAAGTACAAGTTTTAGCATCCAAGGCGGGGGATCTCCCCCTCTTTCTTCACTTTTAAAGTGTAGGGACTTTTTTTTTTTAAAATCCCATACCCTCCCCCGCTCCAAAAAATCCCCCCCCCGCATGAGTACGGGATCTCCGCTGCAGGATCAGCCCCCCTTTTTCCCGGCCGTGACTTCCTTGTCACGTGGGGCCGCGCCCCAAAGGGGGGCCCTTAAAAAAAAAGGGGGCACGCCCCCGGGACTTAAAAAAATTTGACCTTTAAAAGGGGGCCCAAATTTTAAACGGGCCCCTGCAGGCGAGAGCGCCCCCCAAATTGGGTTTTCAATGGAGCCCCCAAACGCCCGCGGCACAAAATGACCAAAATCAGGCCCGGGGCCAAAACGGGTGCTCTCTGTCCCCGGGGGGGAGCAGAGATCACCGGGGCCAAAAAAGGGGGGGGAGTGTGGCGCGGAGGGGGGGATGGCATTTTTAAAAAAAAAAATTTCCCCTACATTTAAGGGGAACCCCCGCTGCATGGATCAGCTTTTGGGCCCGCCGCACGGGGGCCCCCGGACAAAATTTTCTGGATCGGCTTTGGGGAGCTGTTTTCCCCCTTTTTTTATATTCTCGTGAAAAAACCCCTTTGCTGACAAACGCAAGGATTTTTTTGTACACATGAATGTTGATGTCAAAATTTTTCACCCCCATGCACAGGGGGATGGGGGGGCTCTTGGAGTGGTCAATTTTTTTTTAAGGTTGCAATGGCAGCTGGAACTTTAGTTACAGGGGGCCATGCCGGGGGGGAGGGGTTGGGGGTCTGTGTGTTGGGGGGCCCCCCACTCCTTACCTGTGCCCCAAGGGGCCCCAACGTACGTTTGGGCTCCCGTTAGTTTTGGTGCCTGTTTTTTTAAAATTTGGGGCCAAGGGGGTAGCCCCGTCATCCAGGCTCATTCCCCGCTCGTTTTTCAGCCCCCTTCCCCCAGCGAATTTTTTTGGGGCCCAAAATTTTCATTGGGGGCAGTTTTAAGGGCGGAATAACTAGCTGGGGGAAAGTGGGTGGAAGGGAGTATATCAGTGGTGCTGATAAACGCTGGGGCTTGGGGCGACCCCCCGGGCTAAAAATTTAAAAAATGGCACCAGAAATAACGGAGCCCCTTTAAGGGTGGCGGGGGGAAAACCAAAACAGGTAAGAGTGTCAGCAGAGGGGGTGTGGGATGGCCCCTATTTTTACAAAAATGAAAAGTGACTTTTCCAATTTTTACTTTTTTAAGATTTTTTGGCAGAAAATGTTTTTTAAACGTAAAAAAAGGGGCTTCTGTTGGGTAACGGGGGCTTGTGTTTTAAAAAGGAATTTGTCTTTAAAGAGGATAAAAAATTTTTTTTTTTCATTTTTAAAAAATCCCCCCCAGACAAACTGTTAGCAAAATTTTAACCCCCAAATTTTTTAGCTGTCTACATTCCCCAAAATTTGAAATCTGTTCATTAAAACCTGCTTTTCCCGGGGTCCCCCCCCGCCCCCCCCTCCATCCACTAAAAAAGGCGCCAGAGGTTTCACCCCCAAACCCCAGGTTTTTTTTCCTTGAAAAACTCCCCAAAACAAAAAAAACTTCGTTTGGGGGACTAAGAGCCCCCAGCACCATGTTTTGGGAAAATACACATCGTCCCCCCGGCCCAAAAGGAGACTGGCAGGGGCCACCCCGAAAACGGGGGGGACTGGGGGCCAAAACTCCAGTATGAGCGCCGGAGTCATTTTCAGTACTAATTGGTTTTAATAAAAAGGGACGGGCAACAAAAACCTGTTTTTTTTACTTTAAACAAAAAAAATTTAACTCATTTTTTGGAAATAAGAAAAATTCTCTGTGAAAAAAGCGTTTTTTTTCTAATTTTTACTCCCCTTCAGTTGGGGCCCCTCTTAAAAATTTAAATTTTTTCCTTTTGATTGGGGGTCGGGGGCCTTCAAAAATTCATCAGATACTTTTTGCGGATTTGTTTTCCCCCGACATGTCGGGGGGGGCCCCTTTGGGGAAAAAAAAAAAAGCCCCAAAAAACCAAAATTTAAAACTAAAAAAAAACGCACTGACTGGGCCCTCCCCATAAACTTTATAATCTGTGTCCAAGAAAAATCATCTTTAAAGAATACACCTCTGCCATCAAATGAATACACCCCCCAACCCCCCCTCCATCACACTTTTTTAAAATACCCCTGCCCCCCATCATTATGATACACTTCTGCCATTCCCACCCCCCCATCCACCCCCTTTTTTCACCCCTCAGAAAAAAAAGCCCCCCGGGTCCCCACATGGTTTTCCCGTAACGTTCCCCCCCCCCCCGGGGCCCCTCACAGTTTAGAGAGGGGAAAACCCCAAGGGGACTTATTGCTGGCTGACTGGGAAACAGTGGAAAAATGGGGACACAAAAATGCCCCGATGTCCCACGGTTTTAAGGGGCCTGTTTTTAAAAACCAACCACCTCTTTTTAGTCTAGAGGGGGATCCCGCACCGGATTAAGGAAAAAGGGCGGCCTGCTAATGTGAACCTGCCTGCCCCTGCCCCCTCTCGTTGCAGGCCCCTCAGCAATAATGTCCCCCCAATCCCCCCTTTTGGTTTTTTTTTAGTAACGATTTCCCCCCCCCATGTCTGGGAGAGAGAAACCCCAAGGGGACCAAAACAGTGCTTGCCTGGGCTGGCTGTTACCCCCGTGGGGCCTTGCAGATTCCCCCCCCTCTCCGGGGTCCCCAGTCGATCAGCCAGCCCCGGGGGCCCCCGTGCCTCACCTCGCCCCTGCTCACTCTCCAACGCTGCGCAGGGGCCGCACACGCCCCCGGCCCCTTTTTCTGCTGGCTGCTGCGTGTTTATGGAGGGGGGCCCCGGCTCCCCCCTGCCCCCTTTTTCCCCAATTTTCGACGGAGATGGGGGAAGTTTTTCTGGGGTCTTGGGGCCCTTTTCCTTTTTCCCCAACGCGAGAAAAGGGGGAAAACCAAAACAGGGGGAAAAATGCTGGCGCTTTCCCCCCCCACCAGGGGGCCCGCTTCTCGCCCGGACGGTACAACACATGATGAAGGGGGAAATACCGCCCGCGGGGCCGCCGGGGGTGCAAAGCAGTGTGTCAAGGGGAAGTGTCCCCAAAAAGTAGTAATGGTAAGTGTGCCCCCCCGTCCCCGGCGGGGGACCTTGGGCCCCCCCGAGAAAAAAAAAAATTTTTGGGGGCCCCCCCTGCAGTTTGTAAAAAAAACAACAAGGGGAAAAACCTCTAATACAAAAACCCCAAAGGAAAATACCCGGGGCCCCCATAAAAATACACCACACAAAAAATGCAAATCCTCTATAATTTTACCCCCCAGGGATTACAGGGCCCCCAAAAACTACACCCACAAAACTGAAAAAATCCCTTTATAAAAACACCACCCAAAACTGACGATCCCCCATATACTTTTACCACACAGGGGGGCTGACAGATCCTCTATATACTAACCCCCCCAAGGGAAAATTTTCAGATCCTCAAAAACTACACCACACAGGAGAACTGGGGAGAACCCTATATTCTACCCCCCCAGGAGAATGACAGGGGCCTCTAAATCCCCACCCCAAACAGGAAAAGGGGAAATCCTCTAAAATACACCCCCCAGGGAATGACAGATCCTCTATAACAAAAACCAAAAAGGGAAAACTGAAGATCCTCTATATACCACCCCACAGGGGGCTGACAGATCCTCTATATACTCACCACACAGGAGAGCGACAGGGCCCCCCAATACTACACCACCCCAAAAACGACAGTCCTCTATAAACTACAACCCCAAAGGAGAGTGACAGAAAATTTTCCCAAACCCAAAACCTTTTTCCCCCACACAGGAAAAGCAGCCTTTTTTTTTACTTTTACCACACAGGAGAATGACAAATCCCCTTTATACTACACCCCCCAGGGGGGGCTGACAGGGGCCTCATATATACACCACACAGGAAACGACAGATCCCTATTACTTCACCACCCCGGGAAAAGACGATTCCCCAAAAAACACAAAACCCACAGGAAGGACAGTCCTCTAAAAAATAAACCCCCCAGGAAACTGGCAGATCCTCTATATACTACACCACACAGGGGAAATGACAGTCCCCCCCCATATACTACAACCCACCGGGGAGCTGACAATCCCTATTACTACACCCCCCAGGAAACTGACAGATCCTCTATATACTACACCCACGGAGAGGACAGATCCTTTAAAAACTACAACCCCCAAAGGGGAGCTGACAGACCCTATTACTAACCCCCCAGGAAGCTGCAGATCCTCTTATTTTAACCCCCAGGGAACTGACAGATCCCTTTAAAATTTTACCCAAAAAGGGGAGTGACGATCCTCTATATACTTACACCACCAGGAGAGCTACAGACCCCCTTTTTAAAACCCCCAAGAGCGCAAAAACCTCTATATTTTACACCACACAGAAAGATCCAACCCAAAAAAAACAAAAAACCCAAGGGGGGCTTACAGAAACCCCCATATTTTTACAAAACCCCAAAGGAGAACTGACGATCCCCTTTTTTACACCCCCCCACAGGGGGAAAAATGACAGACCCCTATATACAAAAACCCCAAAAGGGGATGACAGATCCTTAAATACTTTTCCAAAAAGGGGGGCTGGGGAGATCCTCATATACTAACCACACAGGAAAGCACAACCCCCCATATACTACACCACCGGGGGAATGGGGAGATCCCCAAATTCAAAAACCCAAAAGGAAGCTGACAGACCCCCATTACACACCACACAGGAAACTGACAGCCCTCCCCTATATTCACCACACCCCGGGGAGCTGACAGATCCCCCAAAACTACACCACACAGGAAGATGACAGATCCTCTATATACTACACCACACAGGGAGTGACTCCTCTATATTTTTACACCACACAGGAAAGTACAAAAACCTCTATATACTACACCACACAGGGGAACTGACGATCCTCTATATATACACCCCCAAAAAGGGAAAACTTTACAGAACCTCTATATATACACCACACAGGAAACTGACAAGGGTTTTCCCCCCCTAAAAACACCACACAGGGGGGCTGAACAGATCCTCTATAAACTACACCCACAGGAAAGCTGAAATCCTCTTATACTACCCACACGGAGAATGAAAGATCCTCTATTTTTCTACAAACACAGGGGGGGTGACAGATCCCCCAAAAACTACACCAACAGGAAAAACTGACAGACCTCTAAAACTTAAAACCCCCCAGGAGAAAATTTTCCGAATTCCTTATATACACACCCACAGGAGGGATGACGTCCCCTTTAAACACCCACACAGGGAACAGATCCTCTATATACTACAACCCCCAGGAAAGCTGACAGACCCCTTTTTTACTACACCACACAGGAGAATACAGATCCCTATTACCACCACAAAGGAAAACTGACAGAACCCCCCATATACACACCCCCCAGGGGGAAAAACAGTCCTCAAAAACTACACCCCAAAAAGGAAAAACTGGGGAGAAACCACCAAAACTAAAAAACACCACACCCGGGGGAAAAAACAGAACCTCAAAAAACTCACCACACAGGGAAGCGACAGACCTTTTTTATACTACACCCCACAGGGAAATGACAGACCTTCCCCTATACTACACAAAAAGGAGAGCTACAGATCCTCAAAACCAAACCAAAAAGGGGGGATACAGATCCTCTATAAAACAACCCCAACAAGGGGGGTTACAGATCCCTATATTTACACCACACAGGAAGGGGAAAAAACCCCATATACTACACCCCCCAGGGGGAACTGAAGACCCTAAAATTTTTACACCACACAGGGGGCTGAAAAAATTTCTAAAATTCCCCCCCACAGGAACCCCACAACCCCCCATATTCTAAAACCCACAGGGGGAAAGGGGAGGGGCCTCATATACAAAAACCACACAGGAAAAAAAAAAGATCCCTTTTAAAAACACCACACAGGAGAGAACAGACCCCCCATATACAAAAACCCCCAGAGAACTGAAGATCCTCTAAATACTACACCACCCCCGGAAAGCTGACGACCCCTAAATACAAACCCCCAAAAAGGGGAACTACAGACCCCCCTTTTTTAAATACACACACAGGAGAATGCCCCATCCTCTATATACTTAAAAACCCCACAGGAGAGTGGGGAGTCCTCTATATACTACACCAAAAAAGGAAAGTGGGGAGTTTTCCCTATTTTTCTACAAAACCCCCGGAGAGCTGGGGAAAAACCTTATATATACACCCACAGGAAAGCTACAGAACCTCTATTATAAAACCACACCGGAACTGACAGATCCTCTATAAACTACACCAAAAAAGGAACTGACAGATCCTCTATATACTACACCACACAGGAAGTGACAGATCCTCAAAAACTCACCACACAAGGGGGGGGTGACAGATCCCCTTTATACTACCCCCCCACAGGGAGTGACAGATCCTCTAAAACCACCACACGGAAGTACAATCCCCATATATACCACCCCCCAGGGGGGGTTTTCAGGGCCCCCTATATACAAAAACCCCACAGGAGAGCTGACAGATCCTCTATAAATTTCCCCCCCACAAAAGGAAAAAATCCCAAATACAACCCCCCCCGGAGAGTGACAGACCCCCCTTTTAAAAACACCACACAGGGACAAAATCCCTTTTTAAAAAAACAAAACACAGGAGGGCTACGCCCTCTATTTAAAAAACCCAAAAAGGGGAACGACAGGAAAACCCCTATATACTAAAAACCCCGACAGGAGACTTCGGGCCCCTTTTTACCTACAAAACCCACAGGAGAAAAGACCAAAACCCCCTTTACCACCAACAGGGAAAAGCAGATTCCCCCAAACTACAAAACCCACAGGAGAGCGAAGACCTCTATATCTACCCCCACAGGAGGTGACAGAACCCCCATATACTTTTCCCCCACAGGAAAAAGGACAGATTTTCAAATACTACACCGAAAAGGAAAAAAAGACAGATCCTCTATATTTCCCCCAACCCACAGGGGGGTGAAAGATCCTCATATACTACACCCCCCAGGGGGGCTGACAGATCCTCCCCAAAAACTACAAAACCCCCCCAGGGGGGGGAAAAATACAGTCCCTTTTTTACTACAACCCCCCAGGAGGCTGACAAAACCTCTATATACTAAAACCCACAGAAATCGACAAAATTCCCCCTTATAAAACAACCCAAAAGGGGAGATCCCCCATATACACACCACCCAGGAAGCTGACAGACCCCCCAAATTTTAAAACCACACAGGAGAATGACAGATCCTCTTTATCCACCACACAGGGGAAAAATTACGACCCCCCATATACAACACCAAAAAAAAAAACCCCCGGAGAACTGACAGAACCTAAAAAATACACCCCCCAGGAGAGCTGACAGATCCTCTATATACTACACCACACAGGAGGGGCTGACAGATCCTCTATATAAACAAAACCCACAGGACAGTCCTTATATTTTACCCAACAGGGAGCTGAAGAAAACCCCTAAATTTTTACACCCAACAGGAGAAAAGACAGATCCCTTATACTACACCACACAGGAGGCTGACAGAAAACCCTCTATAAACTCACCCCCCGGAGAACTGACAGATCCTTATATATACAAAAACAGGAGGCTTACAAAATTTTCCCCTTTATACCACCACAAAAAGGGGAGCGACAGATCCTTTTTTTACTCCCCCCCACAGGGGGGGTGAAGAACCTTTTTTAACTTCCCCCAACGGAGAGCTGACAGAACCCTATATACTACACCAAAGGGGGGTGGGGAGTTCCTCTATATCTACACCACACAGGAGAGTGACAGATCCTCTATATACTACACCACACAGGGGAGCTGAAAGATTTTCCCTTAAATACTTCACCACACCGGAGAGCTGGGCCCAAAAAACCCTTTTTTATACTTTTACCCCCCCAGGAGAGTGACAGACCTCTATAACACCCCCCCAAGGAGAAAAGACAGGGGCCTCTATTACTACAAAACCCACAGGAGAGCGACAGACCCTCTAAATTAAAACAAAACCCACAGGAGAACTGACGATCCTCAAAAAATTCAAACCACAAAAGGCAGATCCCCCATATACTACACCCAAGGAAAAACGACAGACCCCTATATACTACACCCACAGGGAACTGAAGAACCTCTTTTACTTTTTCCCCCCACAGGAGAGTGACAGAAACCCCAAAAACTACACCACACAGGAGAATGACAGACCCCCCATATACTTTTAACCCCCCAGGAAAGGGGGACAGATCCCCAAAAACAAAAACCAAAAAAGGAGAATGACAGTCCCTATATTTTACACCAACAGGAAGGGGAACCTCTAAAATACTACACCACACAGGAAGCTGACAAAACCCCCTTTATACTACACAACACAGGAAATGACAGATCCTCTATATTCTACACCACACAGGAGAGCTGAACCCCTTCCCCTATATTAAACCACACCCCGGGAAACTGGCAGATCCTCCCCAAAACTAACCACACAGGGGGGCTGACAGATCCCCTATAACTACACCCAGGGAGCTGACAGATCCCCTTTAAAATCCCCCCCACGGGAGCTGACAATCCTCATATACCAAAACCCACGGAGAGCTGCCCCATCCCTATATACTACACCACACAGGAGAGAACAGAACCTCTATATACTACACCACACCCCGGGGAGCTGACAGATTTCTATTACTAACCCCCCGGGGCCCAAACCTATTTCAAAAAAGGTCTCCTTTAATTCCCAAAGGGTTTTCAAATAACCCCAAAAGGGAAAAACAGGCCCCCAATAACCCCGGGGCTGACAGAACCCCATTCACCCCCGGAAGGGGGGATTTCTAAAAATTGCACCAGGGAAAATCAGTTTAATACTCCCCAAAGGAAGAGGATTCATTCCAACAAAGGGGTGAAGGGTTTTAAAAAAAACCCCGGGGCCAACCTCCCCCACAAATCAAACCCTATATATTACCCACCAACCAATTTCCTTCCCCCCCCTCCCCAAAGGTTTCAACCCTTATTTCCAAAGGGGAAACTACCCCCCCTTTAACTAACCCAGTGGCTTCCCCCCTCTTTTACTTCAACCAGGGGCTGGCGGACCCCCCTCCCCCCCGGGGGCTTTTGGCCTCTTTCCTAAACCACCAGGAGGGCCCGGGGAAACCTTTTTTCCCCCCCGGCGGGGCCCCCCCTCCCCCGGGGTCCCCCCTCAAACCCCCCCAAGCTCTCCCCCCCCCTCCCGGGACTGCCGCCCCCCCCCCGGGCGAAGCCCCCCCGGAAAAGGCCCCGTCTCTCCCACCCACGGGGGTGACAATTTTGGTTTCCCCCAAAGGGGCTGAAAACCTCCCCAATTCACCCCGGGGCTCAGATTTTAAAACCCACAGGAAAATACAATTTATTACACAAAAGGGGCCCACAGAAAATTAATAAAACAGGGGGGGGGGACAAAAAATTCAAAAGGAGGCCCCCCCCCCTCCCTTAAAAAAAGGAAAATTTTGGTTTTATAAAATTTTAAAAAGGGGAAAAAGAAGGGGTTTATATTAATAAAAAGGGGGTTTTTGTTTAAAAATTTAAAAAAAAGTTTTTAAATTTAATTTTTCCCAAAAGGAAAATTTTTATTGGGATGGACAGCCCCTTTTCAACCCCACAAGAACCCCCCCCGTTCCCCTTTTTCTAAAAAACAAAGGGTGAAGGCCCCCTTTTTCAAAACCCCAAAAAAGGGGAAACAGATTCAAAAACACCGCCAGGGATTTTTTTTTAAAAAGGGACGGAGACCCCAAAAAAAAAAGGAAAAATCCTCTTTCCCCACCAAAACTCAGCCCTTTCACACCAACCGGAGCCCCCGTCCCTAATTACCCCAAAAAGGGGTGACAGACCCTTTTCAACCAACCGGGGCGGGGGGGGGCCCCAAACCCCCAACAGGGGGGGCCCGGGCCCCCAAACTACACCCAAGCCCGGCCCAATTTCCCCTTTTTATAAACCCCGGGGGCTTTCAACCCCCATATTACAAAAGGAGAAAAAATCCTTAATCTACCCCACAGGGGACTGACAACCCATATATAAAGGGGGACAGATTCAATTCCCCCATTTAAACCCACAGGGAAAAAATCCTAAACTTTTTCCCCAAAAGGCGACAGGGCCCCCCCCCTTTCCACCCACACAGGGAAAAAAACGAGCTATAATAAACAAAACAAAAAACCCCCCCCCAACCCCCACCCCACAGGAAACTATGGGGCAAACTAAAAGGGGGGGGGGGGGATTTTCTATTACACACCCAGGGAACTGGGTCCCAAACAACACAAAAGGCTGACAGAACCTCTTAAATTTTTTCCCACACAGGGGGACTACGAACCCCTTTTACAAAAGGGAAAAAACGTCTCTTAAAATTTTTACCCCAAGGAACTGGTCAAATATACTAATCCAAAAAGTGCATTCCCCCAAAAAATCTCCTTTTCGACCCCCAGGAAGGGTTTTAAATGAATGTTTCAAAAGGGGCCCCAATTTTAAAACCCCCCTTCATACAGCCCCCTTTGGGACACCTGAGGAAGGGGCATTAAAGAAGAAACACGTTCCCGCTTTTTAAAAAGCCCAAGGGGAATGGCATTTTTCCCCGGGTGTGCAATTAAAAAGGGGAGAAAGGGGGAAAAATTTCCCCTTTCCCCCCCCCCCACTTACCTATAAAAGGGCCAAAAACCCCCTCAATTTTTTCCCCTTTTCCCCCAGCTTCTCAATACCTGGCATTTCCCCCCTTTTCACCAAATTTAATCTAAATCCCCTCCCAGGGGACCCCGGGGCCTCTTAGATGGGGAAAAAGGGGAAACATAAAAAAAGAATTATTCAAATAAGGGGGGGCCCACAGAAAAAATTTAAATGAAAAAAATGGAAAAGGGGGGGCCCCCAGGGAAAAAATTTTTTTAAACCCCCCCCCCGGGGTTTTCCCCAGAGCTGGGGGGCCCCCCTAAAGGGGGTTACATTGGTGCATTTAAATTAATTTTTTAATTTCACCCCCACCCCCCCCCTTGGGGGGGCCCCCGGGCCCTTTTTTCAAAAGGGGTTGGGGGAAAACATTTTCCACCCCGCTTTTCCACAGCCCTTTTGGGGCCAAAATAAAAAAAAACAAAAGGTGGGGATTCCAGAATTTTTCTTAACTAAAATTCCCCCGGGGGCTGGCCACTATTTGGGTAAAAACTAAAGGCAGGAACCCGGGGTTCTTTTCCCTTCCCACCCCCAAACACTTTTTGGGGGGCCCAGACTGTAACCCTTAAAGGGGGCAGGCACAGGGGGTTTTTTAACAGAACCCCAAAAAGCCGGAACATGGGGGGATGGGGGGAAAATCAGGGGGCCCCAAGGGGCCCCCCCAATTCCATTAGAATCCCGGGGCCCCCCCTTTTCTGCATGTAATAAAGTGCAGCCCCCAAAATTTTTTCCACTACGACTCCACGCACTTTTGGGGGTACTGAGGGATTCCCCAAAAATGCCCCACAGATTTGGAAACTCCCTACGACCCCAAGCACTGGGCAATAATGACCTTACATAAAGGCACACAGAAAAATTCATCTAGACCCCAGCATGGTCAATACTGAGGAAATACATAAAGTGCACAAAAGATTCTTCCCCCCAAAAACCCACAGCACTGGGCCCCCCTGGGGGGATATACATAAAGTGCACACAGATTAAACTCCCTAGGGCCCCAAGCACGGCACTACTGAATTTAAAAAAAAGGGGCAGACAGATTAAACTCTCTATGACCCCCAGCACTGGTCACAAAAAACAATAACAAAAAGGCAGCACAAAATTAAAAAACAACTAAAGACCCCCCGCACTGGGCCCCCACTGAGCAAGTACTAAAGGGCCAGATTTTATCTCAACTACGGGCCCCCCAGGACGGTTTATACTGAGCATGTACATAAAAAAGGGGGCACAGATTCATTAACTACGACCCCCCCGCATGGTCACTTTCTGAACAGTCAAAAAAAAGCACAAAGGGGGAAACTTAAAAAACAAAAACCCCCGGGGGTGTTTATTTCTGACAAAGAAAAAAAAGAAACAACAGATTTTCTTAACTAAAACCCCCCGCACTGGTTTATAGAGCAGTCATAAAGGGCCCGCCAGATTTTCTCAACTACGACCCCACACCTGGTTTACTATTTAGCATGTACATAAAGGCAACAGAAAATTTTCAACTTTGAAAACCCCCCCCACGGCCTACTAAATTTCATAAAGTGGGAAAAAACAATTCATTCCTCCCCCCCCCCCAGCATGGTCACTACTGAGCATGTACATAAAGTGCAGCACAGATTCATCTCACTCGACTCACAGCACTGGTCACTACTGAGCCATGTACATAAGTGCAGCACAGATTCATCTCATCTACGCCCACAGCACTGGTCACTACTGACATGTCATAAAGTGCAGCACAGATTCATTTAACTCACCCACAGCACTGCCTCACTACTGACATGTACATAAAGTGCAGCACAGATTCTTCTCACTACACTCCACAGCACGGTCCACTACTGAGCATGTACATAAAGTGCAGCACAGATTCATCTCATCTACGACCCCACAGCACTGGTCACTACTGAGCATGTACATAAAGTGCAAAGTCATCTCATCCCCACACGCCACGCATACTAAAGTCAAAGATTCTCTACTAACCCCAGGCTACTGAGCTCATAAGTCCCAGTCTCTCCTACACCACAGCATGCACATGAGCACATAAGTGCCACAGATTATACTCGACCACACAGTCACATACATTAATAAAGTGCAGCACGATTACCATAGCCAGCCTGCACTACGAGCTGTACTAAGGCCACAGATCATCCCTACACCACAGCACTGGCCTAGAGCATTACATAAAGTGCACAGATTCTACACCAACCGCACTACGAATACATAAAGGAGACAATCCCTAGACCACATGGTCACTACTGACATGACATAAATGCAGCACAATTATCTACTGACCGCAGTCCTATGACATGTACTAAAGTGAGCACAGATTCTCTCACCCCAGCACTGTCCTACTGACATTACATAAGGCGCACAGATCTTCACTACACCACAGCAGTCACTACTACAGTAATAATGCAGCACAGATTTCTACGACTCACAGACTGGTCACTACTACATTAATAAATGACACAGATCTCTATCACCACGCCGGTCACTATGAGCATGTAAAGGCAGCACAGATCTTCACTACGACCACACACTGTCACTAGAGCATGTCATAAAGGCAGCACAGATCTCTCATACCCAACGTCCTATATATAAAGGACCCACCCCACAGCATGGTCAATGAGCATGTCAAAAGGCACACAGATTCATCTAGACCCACAGCACGGTCACCTGAGCATGTACATAAAGCAGCCAGATTTTCATGACCCCACAGCACGGTCACAGAGCTGTCAAGTGCAGCACAGATTCATCTCCTCGACCACAGCATGGCATACGAGCATTCATAATGCAGCCAGATTATCCACACCACAGCACTGGTCACTACTGAGCATGTCATAAAGTCAGCACAGATCATCTCACCGACCAAGCATGCCTACGACATGACAAAAGGCAGCACAGATTCATCTCACTACGACCACAGCACTGTCACTACTGAGCATTACAAAAGGCAGCACAGATTCATCTCACTAATCCACACACTGTCACAGACATTATAAAGCAACTTCATTATACATACAGCACTCCTCACTGCAGATACATATTCACCAATCACCATACACCCACAGCCTGCCTATGACTTCTAGGCCACAATTCATCTCACTGCCACAGCCTGTCCTCTGACAGTACAAAATGAGCACAGATTATACAGCCCACAGCCTGCATACGACATGTCATATGGCGATTCATCTCATAGCTCACAACTGTCACTATGACTAATAAGCACACATCTATCCGACCCAAGCATCCTACTGGATGTACATAAAGTGGCAATTCATCTCACTACCCAAGAGGTATATGAGCATTACATAAATGAAAATTCTTCACACTCCACAGCACGTATATACTGTACATAACACAATCATCTAATCAACTGTCACTACTCATGCCCAGCACTGAAGAATAGAGAACTAAAGTGCAGCACAGATTCATCTCACTCGACTCCACAGCACTGGTCACTACTGAGCATGTACATAAAGTGCAGCACAGATTCATCTCAATCTCGACCCCACAGCACTGGTCACTACTGAGCATGTACATAAAGTGCAGCACAGATTCATCTCACTACGACTCCACAGCACTGGTCACTACTGAGCATGTACATAAAGTGCAGCACAGATTCATCTCACTACGACTCCACAGCACTGGTCACTACTGAGCATGTACATAAAGGCAGCACAGATTCATCTCAACTCGACCCACAGCACTGGTCACTACTGAGCATGTCATAAAGTGCAGCACAGATTCATCTCAACTCGACCCACAGCACTGGTCACTACTGAGCATGTACATAAAGTGCAGCACAGATTCATCTCACTACGACCCCACAGCACTGCTCACTACTGAGCATGTACATAAAGTGCAGCACAGATTCATCTCACTACGACCCACAGCACTGGTCACTACTGAGCATGTGCATAAAGTGCAGCACAGATTCATCTCATCTACGACCCCACAGCACTGGTCACTACTGAGCATGTACATAAAGTGCAGCACAGATTCATCTCACTATGACCCCACAGCACTGGTCACTACTGAGCATGTACATAAAGTGCAGCACAGATTCATCTCATCTACGACCCACAGCACTGGTCACTACTGAGCATGTACATAAAGTGCAGCACAGATTCATCTCATCTACGACTCCACAGCACTGGTCACTACTGAGCATGTACATAAAGTGCAGCACAGATTCATCTCACCTACGACTCCACAGCACTGCCTCACTACTGAGCATGTACATAAAGTGCAGCACAGATTCATCTCACTACGACTCCACAGCACTGGTCACTACTGAGCATGTACATAAAGTGCAGCACAGATTCATCTCACTACGACTCCACAGCACTGGTCACTACTGAGCATGACATAAAGGCAGCACAGATTCATCTCACTATGACTCCACAGCACTGGTCACTACTGAGCATGTACATAAAGTGCAGCACAGATTCATCTCAACTAAAAGTCGAGATTCTTAAATTAGGAATAGAACAGACATTTATAGGACATTTCATAACTTTCCTAAATTATTATGAAAAAATTTACAGCACATCCTGCACTGAACTACAGTACCCAATGTATTATATATTCTAGGAGTTGGAGTCTGTCCTTCTATACCGAATCCACCAAAATAGACACTGACTCCACAGTCCTGTTTTCCCTGCAATATCTGATCTTTTGGGTCCCCAACATTCGGAACCCTCCTGCTCAAACAGTGGGTCCTTGTCCCCCCATTCCTCCTTATCAAATGACAATAATGAGAAAGAGTTTGAAATAAGTTCATGCCGGACATGTGCCCTGCTACTGCATTCAATGTCTTTGGGGCTGATGCGAACATCAGAGGGCTGTGCACAACTGTTTCTATCAGTCCCATAGACTTTAAGATACAGCATCACCATGCTTTACTTACCGTCATTCCATTTAAGCTTATTCTTACTGTGATCGTACAGTGAGAAGGAATGGGGGGGTCTTACAGGGGTATTTCCATCTCTAAGATCCTATCCCAATATGAAGTAGGAGTAATTATAATGTTAGCAAATACCTTCAATTAGAAATGAAGTATAGTTCTTCCGATTCGCTATGTGACTTATACCATGTGCAGGGCATTTCAGTAGATTAGATATCCATGGTTACAGCCATTAACAACTAAATAACTAATTAGCTGTCACTATGAGTGGTCATAACCGTGGATAACCAAGCTACTGCAATGCCTGCACATGGGGTAGAGAATTAGAGGAACTATACTACATTTCTAATTGGAGATAATTGATAATATTATAATTACACCTACTACATATTGGAATAGGATGTTGAAGATGGGAATACAAATTTAAAACCAACTGGTGGTTCACAGAATTCATGTATAGTGCATAAAATCAGAAACCCCAAAACTCACAGCTTCCATTCCTAGCAGCACCAGTAAAGGCACTGTGGTGAGTCCTCCTTTCAGCCATTCCTCATAGGAAACAGTCCCATTACCATCATAGTCTACTTGTCTCATCATCTCTTCCAGCATCTGCAAAGAGGAAATAGAGAAGTCCCTGTCAATGCCGCCATTATTCTTTATACGATTTTACTTGATCATAAATCAATATTCACAGGATGACCAACAGAAATAATCTATAATCTAAGTAGTGTCATTAATGAAAATACAACTGTCTGATGACAAACAGCATGATGAATATTTAGTACCTGCTTAATTACTTTACTTGGTGCTTTTGTAAAAAATACACGTGCAGCCCTAAGACTGAAGGCCCGGAACTTGATGTGTATGGTCTACGCAGCTGACAAAGCAGCTACACTAAGGCCTCTTTCACACGTCAGTGGCTCCGGTACGTGTAATGACAGTATTCTCACGTCCTGGAGACACTGACACATGTAGAGCCATTAAAATGAATGGGTCTATGCACATGTCAGGTTGCTTGCACAGACCGTGTGTCTATGTGCAAAATAAGCTGACATGTCAGTTTTTCTCCGGCAGCACGTTTCGCAAAATTGCGGCACACGTGCACACGGAGAACAGTTCACACTGTCCTCCGTGTGCACGAACGGCCGCAGGGGAAGAAGCGGATACTGTAAGCTGCTGTCCCCCTGCTTGTGGTGTTGAAGTTGGCTGTCATTCTTCTGTCCTGCTCTGCCGGCAACAGCAAGCAGGGAGAATGAATGAAAGAAAACCCGATGTGGGCTCCCCCTTAGTTTTTGAACCAACCTGGCAAAACTATACAGGTGGGGGCTGCTATTCTCAGGCTGGAAAAGGGGCCATGAATATGGGCCCTCCCAGCCTAAAAACAGCAGCCTGCAGCTCCCCAGAAAAGGCGCATCTATTTGACGCACCTATTCTGGAGCTTTGTCGGGTTCTTCCCACTTGCCCTGTAGCAGGGGCAAGTGGGGTTAATGTCACCTTTCTATTGTAAGGTGACATTAAGCCAGGCTTAGTAATGAGGTGTTAATAAGACACCTCTTTATTACTAACCCTAGAGCTATTCAAGGGTTAAATAAACACACACAATAGGAATAAAATATTTTAATGAAAAAATACATCACACAGGTTTTCCATCTTTATTACACTACTATTCAGCGAAGCCCTCGATCTCCTATAAAAAAGTTAAAAAAAATTAACTAACAATATCCCATACCTCTCCGGCGTACAGTCAAGTCCCACGGCACAATTCATCTCAGGGGGGTTAATCAGTTTACAGCTGGAGCGCTGCTAATGCAGCCGCTCCGACTGTAAACTACTGGGGAATGAATGGGAGCAGCGTGCACAGGCTCAGCGAGTAGCGGTGACGTCACTGAGCCTATGCTCGCTGACAGCTGAACTCTTGTGACCTCAGCACCGTTATTTTCCCACGGTGCTGAGGTTACAGGAGTTCAGCTGTCAGCGAGCACAGACTCAGTGATGTCACCGCTACTCAATGAGCCTGTGCATGCTGCTCCCATTCATTCCCCAGTAGTTTACAGTCGGAGCGGCTGCATTAGCAGCGCTCCAGCTGTAAACTGATTAACCTCCCTGAGATGAATTGCGCCGTGGGACTTGACTGTATCCTGGAAAGGTATGGGATATTATTAATTTTTTTAACCTTTTTATAGGAGATCGAGGGCTTTGCGGAATAGTAGTGTAATAAAGATGGAAAACCTGTGTGATGTATTCTTTCATTAAAATATTTTATTCTTATTGTGTGTGTTTATTTAACCCTTGAATAACTCTAGGGTTAGTAATGAATAGATCTCTTATTGACACCTCTTCATTACTAAGCCTAGCTTATTGTCACCTTACAATAGAGAGGTGACATTAACCCCACTTGCCACCTCTACAGGGCAAGTGGGAAGAACCCAACAAAGCTCCAGAATAGGTGCGTCAAATAGATGCGCCTTTTCTGGGCGGCTGCGGGCTGCTGTTTTTAGGCTGGGAGGGCCCATATTCATGACCCTTTTCCAGCCTGAGAATAGCAGCCCGCACCTGTATAGCTTTGCCGGGTTGGTTCAAAAACTAAGGGGGAGCCCACGTCGGGTTTTCTTTCATTCATTCTCCCTGCATGCTGTTGCCAGCAGAGCAGGGAGAATAATGACAGCCGACTTCAGCTCCACAAGCAGGGGAACAGCGCTTACTGTACCGCGTCTTCCCCTGCGGCCGTCCGTGTGCTCCTGATGAGGCACACATGTGCCACACGGACACGGATATCTACAGTACCGTTTTTACTGGTACCGGAAATATCTGGACGTGTGAAACTGGCCTAACTGGAATAGGGCAAATGGAAATTCTGTACTGTTAGTGAAACAGGACACATATATGCTATAAAAGCTCATGGGCACATCCATACTAAAGTCAGTAAAATATAAAAGACAATCTTATATAAATGAAGATTTAAAGACATTAAAGCAGCACTCTGAGCAACAGTTTTTATATACTGCCTGGGAATCCGGAAGGCAGGAAGAGATGACTTCCATTCTTTGGCTGCCTGACTGCTAAAGTCTGTGATCGGCTGCAGTGGTCAGGGACCTAAGTATGGCACATCATCTCCTCCATTCCTGTCAAAGATTATCATAGTGCCCTGTGCAGAAGCTATGGTGGTTACAGCCATGAGGCATACCTTTTTCTTTTATTTAATCACATGCCCTGCCTTTCCAAACCTTTTAGGGAGCTGTTACAATGTCCAATAAACTTACTGGTTTGAGTTCAGTGATATCCCAGTCCAAGTACTCAGCAACCCTCATCATCTGAGTTATAATCCGGTCCACTTCCTATCATAAATATGGAAAGTGATGAAAAATTTGTCAAACAAAAATTATATTTATACTCATAAAAGTAACTGACACTTAGAAAGGTAAAAAAAAACAACATTTCACCATGTTTTACATATTAAGGAGAACTATTGTCAGCAAGGTTTTGTAATGTAAAGT
The DNA here is from genome assembly GCA_033576555.1 of Oophaga sylvatica. Taxonomy (NCBI): domain Eukaryota; kingdom Metazoa; phylum Chordata; class Amphibia; order Anura; family Dendrobatidae; genus Oophaga; species Oophaga sylvatica. The sequence continues at coordinate 128,097,537 of JARQOD010000002.1, read as the reverse complement.
AAAAACATGGCTGTTATGATGCTGTAATTCTAATTAAATTCTTTGAAGAAATCCACTTTGTTCTTCTTTATTCGCCATTTGAAGTTTTATGCTAATTAGGTTTCAGTGCACAGAGGCCGGACTGTTCCTGGGGTCTTCTCCTCTCTGTCTGTGATTACCTTCTGCTGCCTCTGGTCTGTGAATGACGGGTCACTGCTGATATTTCACCCAGAGGCGGCAGGTCCTTCACAGACCGGAGACAGCAGAGGTGCCAGAGAATCACAGAAAGGGAGGAGGGGACTGTCTACAGTCCGGCCCCTGTGCACCGAAATCTAACTAGTAGAAAACGTGAAATAGTGATTAAACATGCGGATTTCTTCATCAAGGGTATCAATGTAGTCAGTATTACAGCGTCATTACAGCCATGTCTTTTCTTTACATCACAAGTCGTGCTGACAGATTCTCTTTAAAGTTTATTCCTACAGTTTCGTTACTACAGTATTATAAAATCTAGTCTTCCTAAATAACCCCTAAATGTTCAAAACATAACATTTTATATCACCCTAAATGTCCCAAAATGTCATCTCATTGAGCCTGAGCATACTGAGCGCACCTTGCTCATGTAACGCTCACATACGTGAACAGATCGTTACAAGAAATAGCTTTGCATCAGCTGAAAGGTAAATGTGGAAGCACCTCTGTGCAGGAAAATGCTGTTCCCAGCGATGCGGCTCTTTCATTTCCTAAATTAGTGGGGATCCTTCCACTTGTTCCCTCCTGATCAGATTCTAGCAATATACTACCATCATCGGTACTTGAAAACCCCCTTAATCATAAGAGATTGGAACTAGCCTTTGAAATGAACCGTCATTTAGAATGGATTTTGCTTTGTACTAGCTAACTTCATTAATGGCAACTGTTGTTCTAGTAAGGAGGCAAATATAAATGGTGACACTTTGACACTCACAGAGCTATCCAGAAGTCCGTTGCTGTCTTTATCATACAATTTAAAGGTGACTGTGAATAGAAAATAAAAAGAACCATCATTATCCCAAGACAGTATTTATACCAAATACAAAAAAAAACATATACTGATTGCAAAATCCCTAACATTGTGTTCACAATTCTTTTGGTTAAAATATATTCCCCACGTGGCATCAAAATCATAGATCACTACTCCAAGACAAACTGTAGTACTGCCCTGTTACAGGAAGATGGCGATGTCCTGCCTTGTGTGTCCTCGCTGCCGCAGACAGATCCTCACAGCAGCTTCTTTATCCACTACTCAGATTACAGATTTACCTATTTATTATTACACGGACAGCATCGCAAGTAAATATCTATGGGATAGCATTGATTAATGTCTCTATGGTATCAGGGTTATTGATAGTAATATTTACTGTGAAGTTCTACAAGGTCAGATCCATATTGCTATTAGAAAATACATTCCTTCTACGATTTGTACTAAAATGTATGTCGATGTCACTTTAGAATATATTGTACATGTCATTCCCGGCGTCAATGTGGCTTTTGAGTATACAATATAACTCTGGCTGGATGTCCTCGTCACTGTGGACTGTGGAAGTAAATAATACAGTTAATAAAACGTGCTTGTCTTTTTTACCAATTTAGTTTTTTAAAGACTCATTATTAGTATTACAAGTTTTCCATCCACTGAAGAATTAGGACTTAAAAAGACTTAGCTAACCCCCATGAAATAACAATACCGGGGCATCTTTTCTTAGAACTTGTTGTTTAGTTCCTCTGTTACTCCTCCAGAATAAGCTGACAACTTTTATATTTAGCATTTTTCGTGTCAGTGGGGCATGTCCCTATAATTGATATTTTCTAATCAATGCTAAAAGACTGTGTAGATATCCACAAGAAGAAGGTTAAAACCAAGGTGTTAATTTATTCATACATTTCCAGGGGGAATAATATTTCCAATATCTATAGAGGAATGGCAGAATGCACACATTTAAGCATACACACTTTAGAATTAGTATTTTACTGGGAATGCACAAGTGAGCTTATATGTTCTCCTAAATTAAGTCTTCCAACACCTATCAAAGTGTGGTCACTGGGGCAACCAACCACCATAGATTGCCCCAGCATATTTGTAACCACCATCACCTAGTGATCACGGAGGAGTGCAGCATCTACATTTAAAATGCCAGCAGCACAGACAAGCATTCATGAAACGCTTGTTTCTGATCATCTTTTGCCAGCATAAATTACCGTTATCGGCAGCACATTGCCCATGTAAACAGATGATATACAGATGAAAACATGATGCTGTATATGGGAACACAGTGATCAGATTAGTGATTGTTCTATCTCTATCATTGTTTGTTGTCCCATGTGAACAGTCCATTAAACAACCAATGGCCCCTACTCGTATATAGCTGATCAGTGCTCATTTAATGGCCTGAAGTCTGTAATGAAAATCCACCCTATATATTGCTGTGTCATGATGCAAAACTTACGTGTGTGTATTTCTGCACATGGTGCTTATATTCGATACTGAATGAATGGAGAGGTTTTGAAAATTTAGTTTTTTGTGTGTATATATATATATATATACAGTATATATATCTTTAAGGCTCATTATCATTACAAGCAGGAATATAATAAACGGTCACACTTCTATATACAGTGGATAACACTGGATTCACCACTCACAAGAGGTGGTGGTCCTAACTTATCTAATCCCCCTTCTTTCACAGTGTCTTTATTTTTCCATTACCTAGTCGATCGACGCTCATCCAATGGCCTAAAATCGGTCCTGTAAATCCACCCTAAGTATTTCTGTATCATGATGAAAGACCTTAGCAATTGGGGCTCCATTTTGCGCAAGGTCGCACTTTGGCTAAAACCAGCCCTGTGTACAGCACCATGTTGTGTTCAGACAGAAAAGGTTTCTTAGTGATGAGCGAGCATGCTTAGATAAGGTGTTATCCAAGCATGCTCATGTCCTAATCGAGTATTTTCGGCGTGCTCGAAAAAAATGCTTGAATCACCGCGGCTGCACGTCTCGCGGCAATTCGACAGCTGCAACACATGCAGGGATTGACGGTTCTTAAATACTTGATTAGGACATGAGCGTGCTCGGATAACACCTTATCTGAGCACGCTACGCTCGCTCATCATGTATGAACAATGCATCAATACAATACTCCTAAATAGACAAATAATAATCCCATTGTACAAAAACAAAAACAGAAGAAAATGTTTTTAAAATAATAAAATCTTATTTTGAGCAATCCATGCGAGGCAGTGTACACAGAGAGATATGATGAATCATCCGGACACAAAATAGCCAAGATAGGAAATATTTAATTTAAGTCATGGTTACAAAAGGCACCACCAGCTGTCATACAAGGTCCAAGCCAAGAAAGACATAATGATGACTCTGGACAATCTGGATACAATTGTTGAGCTAGAAATCAGTATATTATACCCTTATTTATTAGCAGTGTGTTTATATCCCTATCTTACTTATTTTTCCATCCATATAGCTAGCTGTACGAGCACTTGTTTTTTCTGAGATGAGAATAACATAATTTACTTTAACATTTCATGTAAAGGAAAATGAAAATAAAATGCCAAGTGTTACGAAATTATGAAAAAAATGCAATTCCATCTTCTTTTTTAGATTTTACTTTTATGGCATTTATTCTGTGGTAAAAATGACACTTGAGGTTAGTTCAATTACAGTGATACTGTCCTGCATAGATTTATTTTTTATTTAAGTGGAAAAAAAATTCAGAAGTTTGTAAAAAATAATAGTAATTTGTTTTGTGTTGCCATATTCTGATACCTGTAAGGTTTTTATTTTCCTCAATTAAGCTGTGTTTTTTGCATGGCAAGCTGACGGTTTTATTGAGATCAATTTGGGGTACATACAATGTTTTCATAGGTTTTCATTGGAAAAAGCTAATATATTAAACACCTTCTTCTCCACAGTATTCACGGTGGAAAATAAAATGCTAGGTGACATGTCGAGAGACAAAGAAAACCCTATATTAAGGGTCACGAATCTAACCCAAGAAGAGGTGCGAAACTGGCTAAATAAGATTAAAATAGATAAATCTCCGGGTCCAGATGGCATACACCCACGAGTACTAAGAGAACAAAGTAATGTAAAAGACAAACCATTATTTCTTTTACTTAGGGACTCTATAGCTACGCGGTCTGTTCCACAGGACTGGCGCATAGCATTTAAGGTCCCAATATTCAAAAAGGGCCCTAAAAGTGAACCTGTAAATTATAGGCCATTAAGTCTAACCTCTATTGTTGGTAAAATATTTGAAGGGTTTCTGAGGGATGTTATTCTGGATTATCTCCATATCAGCATGGGTTTATGAGGAATCGCTCCTGTCAAACCAATCTAATCAGTTTATATGAAGAGGAAAGCTATAGACTGGACCAAGGTGAGTCATTGGACGTGGTATATCTTGATTTTTCCAAAGCGTTTGATACCGTGCCACACAAGAGGTTGGTACACAAAATGAGAATGCTGGGTCTAGGGGAAAATGTGTGTAAATGGGTAAGTAACTGGCTTAGTGATAGAAAGCAGAGGGTGGTTATCAATGGTATATTCTCTAACTGGGTCGCTGCGACCAGTGGGGTACCGAAGAGGTCGGTTTTGGGACCTATTCTCTTCAACATATTTATTAACGATCGGGTAGAAGGTTTACACAGAAAAATATCAATATTTGCAGATGATACAAAACTAAGTAAAGCAGTCAATACAAGAGAAGATAGTATTCTGCTACAGATGGATCTGGATAAGTTGGAAACTTGGGCCTAAAGATGGAAGATGGGGTTTAACAATGATAAATATAAGGGTATACACATGGGAAGAAGGAATCAATATCACCATTACACACTGAACGGGAAATCTGACATGGAGAAGGACTTGGGGATCCTAGTTAATGATAAACTTACCTGGAGCAGCCAGTGCCAGGCGGCAGCTGCCAAGGCAAACAGGATCATGGGGTGCATTAAAAGAGGTCTAGATACACATGATGAGAGCATTATACTGCCTCTGTACAAATCCCTGGTTAGACCGCACATAGAGTACTGTGTAGTTTTGTGCATTGGTGCTCAGGAAGGATATAATGGAACTAGAGCGAGTACAAAGGAGGGCAATAAAATTAATAAATGGGATAGGGGGATACTACAATACCCAGAGAGATTAGGAAAATTAGGATTATTTAGTCTAGAAAAAAGACGACTGAGGGGCGATCTAATAACCATGTATAAGTATATAGGGGACAATACAAATATCACTCCGAGGATCTGTTTATACGAAGGAAGGTAATGGTCACAAGGGGGCATTCTCTGAGTCTGGAGGAGAGAAGGTTTTTCCACCAACATAGAAGAGGATTCTTTACTGTTAGGGCAGTGAGAATCTGGAATTCCTTGCCTGAGGAGGTTGTGATGGGAACTCAGTCGAGAGGATGAAGAGAGGCCTGGATGTCTTCCTGGAGAGTAACAATTTTGTATCTTACAGTTATTAGGTTCTTTAGAAGGACGTGGATCTGGGGATTTATTCTGACGGAATATAGGCAGAACTAGATGGACAAATGTCTTTTTTTTCAGTCTTGCTAACTATGTTACTATGCTCATTGCTTTTTGTTTTCTTTAGGGAGGGGTGGTGACTTAAAACTGCAGTTTTAATTTCTTTTTTCATTACAATTGGGATCATTAATTAATATATTTGGACAAAATTTAATTTTACTGTTGCAAATGTTTTTATCTTTTTATTTTATTTCTGTATTTTTAATGTAGATAAGAGGTGACTCACATTTTTATATTATTTTTTAGATATTTCTAAACTTTTTCTTTATCGATCGTTCAAATCGCTTCTGCTACACTCTCAACATTGAAATTGCAACACCAAGAAAGAAAAGTATTGAAATTATGTTTATCACAGGATAGATACAAGTTACTGGATATACCAAGAAAGAAAAAAACTAACTATTTAGTCATAAATCATGCCATTAGCTGACGAAGATTTATACCGAAAAGCACGTCGGGGTGTGTGTCACACTCACTAACTGGACCTCACAGGTATTGTAACTGCAGTTATCAAGCATGTTGTGCTTCCTTTGCTCCGCAGATTTGATGCATTACTATTAGTGCCCGCCGCATCCAAACAGCTCCCAATAGATGCAATTATGGCCATAAGAAAGGAATCACTTTGTGTACTGTATGGATAGGACAAATATATACACCTAATGGGCACATCTATATCAACATTCATCCTCATAACTGGGTTGTGCTTTGCCTGTACCTTTCTTCATGAATGCTTATTCTTGTGACAATACTTCATACTGATGCTTACCACATACTATCACCTACCACATACTTGCCTTATATGCTAATATCATCCTGTTACTGTGTCCAGTCACAATTACTTTTTTATGCATGTGCACCTTTTTATTATATCTTTATATACCATTGTGATGTGTGTGCACCTGTCTTCAGCAGTAAAACCATTATTCCAACCATGCATTTAAAGGGGTTGTCCGGTCAAAACCGATAAGTCTGCTGTCACTCTGTGTGTATGAAGTGAAGTCGCGCCCATTTGGCTGGGGGTATGTATAACTCAAACATAACCTCTGTTCCCAGGTCTGAAACCGGCGAATCCCCACAGCACACAGTGAGAGCGTTTGGGGGATTCATAAGTCTGCAGTTCTACAGAGTGACTGCAGACTTACCGGTTTTGACTAGACAACCTCTTTAATAAAGGTTTTTTATCTTGATAATAATGGCATGATTTATGACTAAATAGCTTGATTTTTCTTTCTTGGTATTTGTGTTTTTCCAAATGGTCTTTCCATTACAAAGTTTGGCAGGTAAATGTGCTTGATACATTGATCAGGAACAAATATTTATCCTTATGAACGGCTCCACATGTATTATATGTCTCATCCTAGTTTTTTTTTACTAATGTGCACGGATATGCAGATCATGAAAAGAACGGAAACTAAATTTTTAAAACAAATCGATTTATTTAGTATTGAGTATGAGCGCTATGTGCAGAAATACACGCACTTACACAACTTGGAGTAATGGCTGTACCACTGGTTCCTCGACCAAATCAATTTAATGCTGAGCTGTTAGTGTACCTATAATGAAGACTAGAGGGGTCCAGCCACCATACATTATGTCATCTCACACCATAATTCCAGGAGTAGGACTGGTATGATGTTTCCTTGTGAAGACCACTTCATGGTGTTGCCCATGTGGTCTGAATACCAATCTCTGGCTATCACTGCAGCTGTTTTACGCCTAGGCTTATTATCTACAAACCAAAGAATGCAGCTACAAACAGTTTAGGATAAGATATATGCAAACACCGAAAATGTGAAATTTGAACTGCATTACTGCTATATACAATATACAGTCATGGCCAAAAGTTTTGAGAATGACACAAATATTAATTTTTACAAAGTCTACTGCTTCACTTTTTCTAATGGCAATTTGCATATACTCCAGAATGTTATAAAGAGTGATCAGCTTAACAGCAATTACTTGCAAAGTCAATATTTGGCTAGAAAATGAACTTTATCCCCCAAAACACATTTCAACATCATTGCAGCCCTGCCTTAAAAGGACCAGCTAACCTCTTTTCAGTGATTGCTCCATTAACACAGGTGTGGGTGTTGATGAGGACATGGCTGGAGATCAATCTGTCATGATTAAGTAAGAATGACACCACTGGACACTTTAAAAGGAGGCTGGTGCTTGGCATCATTGTTTCTCTTCTGTTAACCATGGTTATCTCTAAAGAAACACGTGCAGTCATCATTGCAATGCACAAAAATGGCCTAACAGGGAAGAGTATCGCAGCTAGAAAGATTGCACCTCAGTCAACAATCTATCGCATCATCAAGAACTTCAAGGAGAGAGGTTCCATTGTTGCCAAGAAGGCTCCAGGGCACCCAAGAAAGACCAGCAAGCGCCAGGACGTCTCTTAAAAGTGTTTCAGCTGCGGGATCGGGCTACCAGCAGTGCAGAGCTTGCTCAGGAATGGCAGCAGGCAGGTGTGAGTGCATCTGCACGCACTGTGAGGCGGAGACTCTTGGAGCAAGGCCTGGTCTCAAGGAGGGCAACAAAGAAGCCACTTCTCTCCAGAAAAAACATCATGGACAGACTGATATTCTGCAAAAGGTACAGGCAGTGGACTGCTGAGGACGGGGGTAAAGTTATTTTCTCTGATGAATCCCCTTTTCGATTGTTTGGGACATCAGGAAAACGCCTCATTCGGAGAAGACAAGGTGAGCGCTACCACCAGTCTTGTCTCATGCCAACTGTTAAGCATCCTGAAACCATTCATGTGTGGGGTTGCTTCTCAGCCAAGGGAATCGGCTCTCTCACAGTCTTGCCTAAAAACACAGCCAAGAATAAAGAATGGTACCAGAATGTCCTCCAAGAGCAACTTCTCCCAACCCTCCAAGAGCAGTTTGGCGATCAACAATGCCTTTTCCAGCATGATGGAGCACCTTGGACAAACAAAAATCTAAAAATTCTGACAAAATGAAAGCATTGATTGTGCAAGAATGGACTGCTATCAGTCAGGATTTGGTCCAGAAGTTGATTGAGAGCATGCCAGGGAGAATTGCAGAGGTCCTGAAGAAGAAGGGTCAACATTGCAAATATTGACTTGCTGCATTAACTCATTCTAACTGTCAATATAAGCTTTTGTTACTCATATGTTTGCAATTCTATTTCTGTCTGTGATAAAACATCTGCCAAACACACATAAAAACCAGAGGGCAGCAGATCATGTGAAAATATAATATTTGTGTCATTCTCAAAACTTTTGGCCATGACTGTACTTATAAAATTATGTACTTAGAGCACATACTGGCAAATTCATGTATGGTGATTAGCCACAACAAGGCAACCTTTCTCTGATGGCGCCTTAACTATTTTTATCAGACATGTCTCTCACTTGTTTATACAGCTTGCAATCGGTCAATTGTGGAATCGATGCTATGGCCATTACACTAAACTATCCCAGAAGACATTTTTCAAAACAACAACGCCAAGCAGCATGTTACTCATGCTACTATGAGCAGTCTGGGTGGCCTAAATGTGCTACCATGGCCTGGAGTGTCTGTTTTCAGACTACCATCAATCACATATTTGGTCACCACTCCTCCCTGAAAAAAAAATGCAAACCTACTAAGATGTTGTATGCGCCCCAAATTGAGATAAAATAAAAATGAAATTGGTGGACAATTGCAAAGGGAGCTGCCAGCAGATCTTGATGGTTTGCATGCCCAAATGCATTCAACCGGGCAGAACATTCCTCAGGCAGCCATCGCTAACGTCAATGATAATAAACAAAGGTGTGTATGTGCTTGCATTTCTGCTAGCGGAGCTCATGCTCTATAATGGATGAATGGAGATATTTTGAAAATTTTGCTTATATCCTTATCTATGTTTGCGTCTGCTGACACAGTGAGATGATCCACAAGAGTTAGGTACATGGTGAGATGGCTTTAACGTTTTTTTTTATCAAAACAATTTTAACTAAGTATTTTATGTTATTTACATGTACTATTATTATTTATTTACTTATTATGGGCTATTTGTTCATTTCGCTTTTATCTTAGGTTCTGGTAAATGGTCACAGTGTGAATGCACACCTATGTATTGCACTTATACCAACATATGCGCAGACTCAATTTTTTTGGTTGTGGTATATATGAGAAATGGCCACAATTAGACTGAAACATTGTCGTCACTATGGGCTGCCTTTATTTTGTATGTGTATTAGAGGATTGGATTAAACCTGGGAGGCTTTGCACCCAGCTAGCTTCAGTGCCCCTGCGCTCCACCACCACTGCAGAGGAAAAGATGCCTCTGCATGTAGCATGGGAGAGTGCATAGTTTGGGCCAGCGGCACAACCATGCCCGGTCAGTCTTCAGGAGAGCACTGTTCCCAGCCTGCAGGAAGTTGGAAAGCATAGGAGTGGTGAGCTCCTGAGAAAGGATTATACATCCTCTTTAAACAATTTGCCTTTTTCTGATTACGCATTCACTTCAATTATATTAGTGGCCAAGTAATGAGAACTTTCTGTCACAGATATAAAAAGAAAACAGCACTGACATTTTATTCATCAAAACCACATTTTTACCATATTTACCAGTTACAACAGATTGTTACTTTTTACATCACAGAGTAACCTCTGGTACTAATAAAAACAAAACAAACAAAAAACGTTTGTTAAAGTGTTTAAAAAGAATGACCTTGAGAAAAAGCCATAAAAGTTTGTGTGTTCCTTCACAAGGCTTTTCATTAGAATGGAAAGTTATCCATTATATCTACAAGCGAGTTTCCAGAATGATTCAGACCTTCTTTTTTTCATCATTATAATCTCGCAGTAAAAATATTTTCCCCCAGCTGGAATATTAACTGGAAGACTTTTTTTCTGCATTTCTCTGAAAAGGAATGTAAAAATAAAAAATGACCTGTTGTATAAATCAGATTTTCATGTTATATGCACTTATGAAAAAAAAAATCAATTTTTTTCATATCACAATCTGTGTTAAAAAAATATGGAAATCTTAGGCTATGTGCACACGTTGCGGTTTCTTAGCGGTTTTGCCGCGGTTTTTTCGCGGCAAAACCGCTTACACAATACAACTCATTAAGGCCTATGAGATTCCGCAATGCTGTGCACATGCTGCGGTTTTTTCCGCGGCGGAATCGCATCGCGGGAGAATCCGCAGCATGCTCATTCTTTTTTGCGGAACCGCGGCGATTCCGCCGCCATAGGAATGCATTGAACCAATTACTTTCCACATGTGGCTGTGCCCACCATGCGGAAAGTAAGCGGTTCATGTGCGGATGGTACCCAGGGTCTGGAGGAGAGGAGACTCTCCTCCAGGCCCTGGGTACCATATCCATGTAAAAACAATAATTAAAATAAAAAATAATGATATTCTCACCTTCCGGCGTCCCCCGCAGTTTTCCCGCCTCTCAGCGACGCTCCCGCCAATCGCGTTCCCAGTAATGCATTGCGAGATCACCCAGATGACGTAGCGGTCTCGCGAGATGCTACGTCATCGGGGTGATTGTCGCAAAGGACGCCTGGGAACGGAACTTGCCGGGAGCGTCGCTGTGAGGCGGGAAAGCTGCAGGGGCCGCCGGAAGGTGAGAATATCATTATTTATTATTTTTTTTTATTATTTTTACATTAGATCTTTTTACTATTGATGCGACATAGGCGGCATCAATAGTAAAAAGTTGGTCACACGAGTCAAACACTTGTTTGACTCGTGTGACCAACCTGTCAGATCGCTTGTAAAACGCTAGCATTCTGCAAGCTAATTCCGCTTGCAAAACGCTAGTTTTTAGCGGGAATACGCATACCTATAATATGCGGATTTCCCGCGGCAGGGAGGTGCGGAATTGCCGCGGAAATTTCCATGGCAATTCCGCAACGTGTGCACATAGCCTTACAATTTTCAGACTGGCCACTGGGTGTCACGCGGTCTTATGATATGTGTACGATGTCAGTAAACTATTCTTAAAAGAACAACACTCTATACAACATATAGATTAGCAACATCAGCATGTAAATATAGAATAGATTTACCTGACACGATATCCGTTGAACTCAGGGTTAATCTTGAGGACTTGATACACTGTCACAGGAAAGAGGAGGACCGGGGGTCTAACCTGACCCTAAACTGGGGTCCTAACTAATCCCTCACCTTGGAGGTACTGATAATGGTTCAGAGGTCCAAGTCTCCAGCCTAACCCTGTCTCCTATCAGTCCCTGAACCCTGTAATCAGTCCTAAGAAGGATACTGATTACCACCAAAGGAATATGGGCTGATCTCTGCTAAATACACAGATTAGACATATTAGACAGACTGGAGAAAACACAGACTTGCATACACACTCAAACACAGAAGGAACATAAATGATCTGGGATATTAAACTCTAAGCAAGGTGAGCTTAAAACAACTAAGGAGCTCTTTAACTTAAGTCTATACAGATACAATCCTATCTGTGGTCTGCATGAAGAATTTCACTGGCAACTCCCAACACAGACAACCAGAGATTTAAAGGAAACCAATCAACAAATAATTAATTGCAGCCGGGAGAAACTGCACCCAGTCCCAGAACTGAGCACAGACAGAATTAACTCCCTAACTGCCAAACACAAAGAAACAGCAACTCAGCTGTGAGAAGTCAGAATGTGCAACCGCGACGATCTTCGTGGCAATGCACACATGACAGTACCCCCCCTTCTACGAGGGGCCTCCGGACCCTCAGGGCCAGGTTTGCCCGGGTGAGTTCTGTGGAAGGTCCGCACCAAACGATCTGCGTTAATGTCAGACGCAGGAACCCACGTCCTCTCCTCTGGACCATACCCCTTCCAATGCACCAAGTACTGAAGGGACCGGCGATTCAGACGTGAGTCAATGATCTTTGACACTTGAAACTCCAAGTTACCATTGACCACCACTGGAGGAGGAGGTAGAGGTGATGGTATGACTGGTGCCACGTACCTCTTAAGTAATGACTTGTGGAACACATTGTGGATTTTAAACGTAGGAGGAGGTCCAGACGAAATGCCACAGGATTAATTATGGAACTGATCCTGTACGGCCCGATGAATCTGGGGCCCAGCTTCCAGGAGGGAACTTTAAGTTTTATATTCCTGGTAGACAACCATACCAGATCGTTCACATTAAGATCTGGACCAGAAACTCTCCTCCTATCAGCCATACGTTTATAACGGTTCCCCATAGCACTCAGATTATTCAATACACCTCTCCACACTGAAGCAAGTGACGACGAGAAACGCTCCTCCTCAGGAACCCCAGAAGGGCCCCCCCCATTGAATGTACAAAACTGGGGATGAAAACCATATGCCCCAAAAAACGGGGACTTACCAGTGGACTCGCTCCGCCTGTTGTTAGAGCGAACTCTGCCAGAGGCAAGAAAGAAGACCAGTCCTCCTGGTTCTCTGAGACAAAACACCGAAGATAAGTCTCTAGGCTTTGATTCAGACGCTCTGTCTGACCATTGGTCTGCGGATGAAAAGCCGAGGAAAATGACAATTGCATCCCCCGACGTAAACAAAATGCCCTCCAAAACTTGGACACAAACTGAGACCCCCTATCTGACACCACATCAGAAGGCAACCCATGAAGTCTCACAATCTCCCCAATGAACACCTGCGCCAGAGTTTTAGCATTAGGGAGGGCAGGAAGAGCAATGAAATGTGCCATCTTACTGAACCTGTCAACAACCACCAGTATGACAGTCTTCCCTGACGACTGAGGAAGGTCCGTGATGAAGTCCATAGACAAATGAGTCCATGGACGCTCCGGAAGTTTCAAGGGTAAGAGGGTCCCAGACGGACGGGTATGAGGGGTCTTAGAGCGAGCACAAACCCCACAGGACGCGACAAAAGTTAAAACATCTTTATTAACGTTAGGCCACCAAAACCGGCGAGAAAGGAGATCTAAAGTAGCCTTACTCCCTGGATGTCCTGCTAAAGCAGAATTATGATGTGCCTCAATAACCTTTTGTCTCAACTGATTTGGGACAAACAGTCTCCCTGAAGGTCCTGCAGGGGCGTCCCCCTGAGCCTCTAACACCTCCTCCTCAAGCTCAGAAAATACAGCCGACACTACCACCCCCTCCTGAAGGATGGGAATCGGGTCATCCGTTTTCCCGGCCCCTGGGAAACTGCGAGACAAGGCATCCGCCTTAACATTCTTAGATCCAGGGCGATAAGTGACAACAAAATTAAACCTGGTAAAAAACAACGACCATCGAGCTTGTCTGGAATTCAGACGCTTAGCAGATTCCAAATACAGCAGGTTCTTGTGATCAGTAATGACGGTGACCGGTGGACTGCCCCCTCCAAAAAGTGACGCCATTCTTCAAAAGCCAACTTAATGGCCAAAAGTTCCCTATTGCCGATATCATAATTCCTTTCGGCGGACGACAATTTTTTAGAAAAGAAAGCGCACGGATGCCATTTACCAGGGGACGGACCCTGGGACAATATTGCACCCACCCCTACGTCAGACGCGTCCACCTCCACAACGAACGGCTGTGATGCATCTGGTTGGATGAGAACGGGTGCCGAAGCAAAACATTTTTTCAAAGAGGAAAAAGCTTGGCAAGCTTTGTCCGACCATTTAGAAAAATCCGTCCCTTTTCTTGTCATGTCAGTGAGAGGTTTGACAACAGATGAGAAATTACAAATAAATTTCCGGTAGTAGTTAGCAAACCCCAGAAAACGCTGCAGAGCCTTAAGATCCTCTGGCTGATCCCATTCAAGCACTGCTCTCACCTTTTCAGGGTCCATACGGAAACCGGAGGCTGACACCAAGAAACCCAAAAACTGAAGTTCCTGTACGGCGAATACACACTTTTCCAGTTTGGCGTATAGTTTATTGTCTCGCAAGATCTGCAACACCTGTCTCACATGCTCCTGGTGAGACACAAGATCTGGTGAGTAAATTAAAATGTCATCCAAATATACGACCACAAACAGCCCCACCAGATGACGAAAAATGTCATTAACAAAATGTTGGAACACTGCTGGTGCAGTAGTCAGACCAAAAGGCATGACAAGGTTCTCATAATGTCCCTCCGGCGTGTTAAACGCCGTTTTCCACTCATCCCCCTCTTTTATCCTAATCAGATTATACGCCCCCCTGAGATCCAATTTAGAGAACCATTTGGCGCCAACAATTTGATTGAAGAGATCAGGAATCAGAGGGAGTGGATACGGATCTCGAACAGTAATCCGATTAAGTTCGCGGAAATCCAAGCAAGGGCGTAGGCCTCCATCTTTTTTCTTCACAAAGAAGAACCCCGCGGCCACTGGGGAAGATGAAGGTCTAATATGCCCTTTGGCCAGACTCTCCGAAATATAATCTTTCATAGCCTGCCTCTCAGGACCAGAAAGGTTATATAACCTAGCTTTAGGTAACTTAGCATCAGGAAGTAAATTAATAGAGCAGTCATACACGCGATGAGGAGGCAACTCCTGACACCCCTCCTCAGAGAACACATCCCCAAAGTCCTCCAAAAAAGGAGGCAAAGTACTAGGCACGACCGCACTGATGACTGTGTTCATGCAGTTACTTTTGCAAAACTCCCCCCATTGGCTTATATCTCTGGACTGCCAATTAATCACAGGGTTATGTTTAACCAACCAAGGAAGTCCCAACACAATAGGAGTAGGTAGACCCTCCAACACATAACAAGATAATAGTTCCCTATGTATTGCCCCTACCCGAAGGTCAATGTTATGAACCTCATGAACAAAGCTACCTTGGCCGAGAGGCCTGGCGTCAATGGAGAATATAGGGATCGGTTTGACCAATACACTCAGATGCATACCTTGAGCCTGAGCAAACTGAGCGTCAACCAGATTAGCCCCGGACCCACTATCAAGAAGAACAGAAAATCTCTCCACTCTCGTACCAACCACCACCTCCACTGGTACAAGGAACTGAGAAGAACTAGCGGACGAAATACATACTCCCAGGTTGTCGTCCACCACACAACCTGGGATTAACAGTTTTCCGGCGACTTTTTGCTCAACAAGGCACGGGATGGACATCCCCCAACAAAATGTCCCTCTTTCCCGCAGAAGAAACACCTTCTAGTCCTGCGGCGTACCGCCAATCCCCTCCTACGAAATGATGTCCCTCCCAACTGCATAGGCTCCTCCGAACAGACAAGGGGAACCTCAACATAAGGGACTTTAGTAGTAGGTGGAGTAACAACAGGGGCGGAGTTACCTCGCACCTCTCCCGGAGCCGTCTATCAGTACGGATAGCTAGGGCCATAGCAGCCTCCAGTGATGGAGGAGAATCATACTGAGCCAAAACGTCCTTTAATTTGTCAGAAAGCCCATGACAAAACTGGCTTCTAAGAGCTGGGTCATTCCACTGAGTATCTGTGGCCCATCTACGGAACTCAGAAGCAAATTCCTCCGCCGGACGATCTCCCTGCTGTATCTTACGTAATTTTGTCTCAGCAAGAGAGACCCGATCTGGGTCATCATATACCAAACCCAGGGCAGTAAAAAATCGATCTACTGACTGTAGAGCCGGGGATCCCGGAGGAAGGGAGAAGGCCCAGGATTGAGGGTCCCCTTGTAGGAGCGAGATAACAATTCCCACTCTCTGCTCTTCACTCCCTGATGATCGAGGCCGAAGCCGAAAATACAATTTACATGCTTCCCTGAAGGTAAAAAATTTGTCTCGCCCACCAGTGAACCTGTCCGGGAGAGCTACTTTAGGTTCAAATCTGGTTTGCTCCGAGGGAGACAAAACTTTGGACTTAAAGTCCGTCAGCTCCATGGATAATCCCTGCAACTGCAGAGCCAGCTGGGCTACTGGATCCATGGCAACTGGGAATAATTTTATGGGCCAGTGAAAATGTCACGCGGTCTTATGATATGTGTACGATGTCAGTAAACTATTCTTAAAAGAACAACACTCTATACAACATATAGATTAGCAACATCAGCATGTAAATATAGAATAGATTTACCTGACACGATATCCGTTGAACTCAGGGTTAATCTTGAGGACTTGATACACTGTCACAGGAAAGAGGAGGACCGGGGGTCTAACCTGACCCTAAACTGGGGTCCTAACTAATCCCTCACCTTGGAGGTACTGATAATGGTTCAGAGGTCCAAGTCTCCAGCCTAACCCTGTCTCCTATCAGTCCCTGAACCCTGTAATCAGTCCTAAGAAGGATACTGATTACCACCAAAGGAATATGGGCTGATCTCTGCTAAATAACATATTAGACAATTAGACACTGGAGAAACACAGACTTGCATACACACTCAAACACAGAAGGAACATAAATGATCTGGGATATTAAACTCTAAGCAAGGTGAGCTTAAAACAACTAAGGAGCTCTTTAACTTAAGTCTATACAGATACAATCCTATCTGTGGTCTGCATGAAGAATTTCACTGGCAACTCCCAACACAGACAACCAGAGATTTAAAGGAAACCAATCAACAAATAATTAATTGCAGCCGGGAGAAACTGCACCCAGTCCCAGAACTGAGCACAGACAGAATTAACTCCCTAACTGCCAAACACAAAGAAACAGCAACTCAGCTGTGAGAAGTCAGAATGTGCAACCGCGACGATCTTCGTGGCAATGCACACATGACACTGGGGCCCTTCTACCCTGACTAACCTCAAACCCTGTGCCTTTTTCTCTAAAATTTATCTTCGGCCGAGAGAAACTATGATGTCGGCAACAGGGAATTGTTAGCGGTTAAATTGGCCTTCGAAGAATGGAGGCATTTTTTTTGGAGGGGGCCGCTCATCCCATTACGGTCATCACTGATCATAAGAACCTAGCCTATATCAAGTCCGCTAAGAGACTGACCCCCCAGACAGGCTCGGTGAGCACTTTTTTTTCTCGATTCAATTTTACCATCACGTTCCGACCAGGGTCTAAAAATGTAAAGGCGCATGCCTTATCCCGAAGTTTTGATTCTGTGTCCCCTCCAGAACCTCCTTCCTCCATTCTTCAATCGGGAGTGGTTGTAGCCGAAGTCTCCTCTGAGTTACAGAGAGAGATTCTCGAAGCACAAGCACAAGCTCCCAGGTAAATTGTACCCAAATATTTCAGTCTCACACTCCTGCAAGAATTTCATGATTCTGTATTAAGTGCACACCCTGGTATTGCAGCTACCCGGGGGGCAGTGGCTAGGGGTTTTTGGTGGCCCTCTACGGGTACTGATATCAAAAGGTTTGTTAATACTTGTGGGGAGTGCACTCGCTCTAAAAGCTCCCATGTCCGTCCGGCCGGGAATTGGTGCCTTTGCCAATTCCGGATAAACCATGGACACACCTGTCTATGGACTTTATCACTAATCTTCCCCCTTCCAAGGGCAACTCAATAGTATAGATAGTAGTTGATAGATTTTCTAAGCAAGCCCACTTTGTGCCATTACCTGCCTTACCATCTGCTGAAAACTTGGCCCGCTTGTTTATACAGCACATAGTTCAATTACATAGAGTGCCTGTGAACGTGGTGTTGGAATTTGTGGCCAGGTTTTGGAGAGAGTTCTGTAAGAAGTTGGGGGTCACATTATGATTCTCCTCTGCCTTTCACCCGGAATCCAAAAGACAGACTGAACGCACCAACCAGTCCTCGGAGCAGATTCTGAAATGCCTGGCCTCCTCTAGACAGGAAGACTGGTGTGAGGTTTTCCCATGGCAGAATTTGCGTGCAACGGTCATATTAATCAGTCTACGGGAAAGTCTCCCTTTCAGGTCAATTATGGGTTTGTTCCGCAGTTTGGGGAATTTTCCCGTATGGATTCTGGTTGCCCTGGTGCCGAGGGGATGGTTCAACAGTTAAAAACCCTCTGGAGGGAGGTGCAGGGGAACATCTCCAAAGCCCAGAAGAAGTACATTTTGTGGACAGGAGGGGGTCGGGTCCTGCGTTGACAGTGGGGGAAAAGGTCTAGTTATCCACCCGTAACACCAAACTTAAGATACCATCTATGAAGTTGGGCCCCAAATTTATTGGCCCATACAAGATTGTAGAGGTGATCAACATGGTGGCCTACAGGCTTCAGTTGCCCACCTCCTTCAAAATATCTAACGTCTTCCACAGGTCCCTATTAAAACCGCTGGGGACAGTTAGAGAGGATCCCTCATCCGTGGTTCCACCAGTGTTGGTAGAGGGTCAACTGGAGTACAAGGTAGGGCGCATCATTGATTCACGGTGGGCGTGCCAGATACTTCAGTACCTTATTAATTGGAAGGGATATTCCATTGAGGATCGGTCAGGGGTTCCGGCCAGTTCGGTACACGCCAATCGACTGGTACGGGCTTTTCATGCCAGATACACTGAGAGGCCTGGGGGTCCAGTGACCCCCCCCGTTAAGGGGGGGTACTGTCATGGTATAGGACATGGTTAATGTCCTGCTCTCTCAGGGTTAACTTTTGCTGGCCTCCATTTGGATCTGGGAGGGGGATTTATACTCACTCCAGACGAAGATTCTCTTTCAGCTATACTGTTGTTTTGACTGTGTGTCTGACCCCCCTGGTTTACTTTTATTCAGCATTGCTTGTTTGACTCCCGTGTATGACCTGGTCTGTCAGCTCACTCTGTCCTCTGAGTCACCTTTTTGGTACTATTGTCTTCTCCGGTTCTGACCTCCTGGCTTGGCTATTGTTACTCCGTTACAGTTTTGTACCTATTGTACCGTCTATTGCCCATTCTGATTTACTGATCTCTTGCTACGTCCTGACTATCTGTTCTGTCTTATCCTTTGGTACTGTTGTGCTATCTCGTGCTCTGATCCCAGCCTGATCTGGTTTTTGTCCCTGTCTATGCCCCTCGGTAACTTTGTCCGGTAGATACCCTTCTAGGAGTTTTCCTTCAGTTCCTAGATCCCTGGAGTATAGACCACGCCCCAAGCAGTCAAGTGCTTCAGGTCCTTTTGGTCTGAAGCACGCATTGTTCACCGCTGCTGCACCTCACCACAGGTATCTTTGAGCACAGTTTGTTTTATTCAGGACACAAGTACTGGCTCAGTGAGCAAGTGCAGTGCGGTGTTCCTGACAACCTTTTAACAGGTCAGTTAGGGACACCGATTTCCCAGCAAAATTCGGTATAAACCAGCGGTAGTACTCAATGATGCCTAGGAACGCCCTCACCTTTTTGGTACTTAACGGCTTGGGCCAGTTTTGAATGGCCTCGATCTTGTTTACTTGGGATTTGATAACTCCACGGCCGAGCATGTATCCTAAGTACTAGGCTTCTGCGAGTCCTAGCGTGCATTTCTTTGGGTTCGCTGTTAACCACGCGATTCTGAGGGACTCCAGCACTGCTTGTACCTGGGACAGGTGGGTATTCCAATCCGTACTGAAACTGAGTATGTCATCTAAATACGCCAACGTGTATTTCCAATGTGGCTCTAACACTATGTCCATCAGCCTTTGGAACGTGGCCGGAGCCCCATGTAATCCGAAAGGCGGGACTACATAGTGATAGAGACCCTTCGGCGTTATAAAAGCGGTCTTTTCTTTCACCGACTCCATCAATGGGACTCGCCAGTAACCTTTTGTGAGATTGAGCGTTGTGAAGTACTGGGACTCCATCAGTCTCTCAATTAGTTCGCCCACACGGGGCATGGGATAGAGATCAAATTTTTCATTTAATTTTCTGGAGTCATTACAGAATCGTAATAACCCGTCTGGCTTTGGTATTAGCACAATGGGACTAGCCCACTCACTCCGGGACTCCTAGATGACTCCCAACTGAAGCATTTGCTTCACCTCATCCGCGATAGCTTGCCTCCGGGCTTCTGTCACCCGTTACGGTTTCATCCGTACCCTTACCCTGGGCTTGATGACTATGTCAGGCTGGATCACCGAGGTCCGCCCCGGTAGCTGAACCCGAGCCTCCCATCACTGCTGTCTGGTGAGAGCGTCATTTATTTTAACCTCAGTTCACACTGCCCGCATTCTCCAACCATATGTAGTGCAGCAGTGTCCACACTGTGCAGTGATGAGGCAGTGACCCAGGAAAAGTTCAAAGTAAAGTTTCTTTTAATGATCAGCATACTCACAAACAGAAAGTAAATAGAATCCTCTGGATCGCAACCGGAAAAAAAAGATAGTCCAAGATCGGTTGCCGTGGGTGACTGCACCGCTATGTACTCTAGGGGTGCCAGTCTTTTTGGCTCCGCTTGGCTGTGTTGCTTCACACAGGTGGAGCTTTGCAGAGCCTTCTGCTCTGCATGCTTGTAAAACCAAACTGACGCACCCAAACCCTTTGCTGCAGGGGATTGTACAAGGAACATGTGGCCGTAGGCCACATGGAAAACACAACCGGGAAGGAAATGGACCGCCCCACTACCATCCTTTAGTCCATTTCAAAAATAAAAGCCCATGGCAAGTTTTCCTAAATCTGCCTTGGACAAATAGCTTGCCCAAGACTAACACTTTTATTTTGCATTGCAATCACAGCTGATGAATTGCTGATTTTGTTCATACTGCCTCCCAATAAACATGTCAACTTTTCCCGCAAAAAACAAGCCCTTATATGATTCTGTTGGCTGAAATATGGAAAAATTTTAGCTATCTAAATATGGGGATGCAATAAAAAGCTTCTTTTAGTGCGTGACAGCAGTCAAACATAAAAACCCGATATAAATCTGGTATCGCTGTAATCGCACCGACCCGAAGAATAAAGTTGTCTAATCACTTATAGTTCATTAGGAACGGCGTAAAAAATAAATAAAACCAATTCTTCAACTGTTGTTGATTTTTTTCATTCTGCCTCCCAAAGATCGCAGTAAGGCTAGGTTCACATTGCGTTAGGGCAATTCGTTCAACGCATGCGTTAAACGGGCTGAACTAACGCAACTGCCTTTTTTTTATTGCGTTATGCGATCGCGCTAGCGCAGATGCTCCATCTGCGCTAGCAGTGATGGACCCTCGAACGCTGCAGACCGCGTCCGAGGGCCCGTCACAGCATGACGGCACATCGCCAACGCATGCCGATTGTGACATGCGTTAGCGATGCGCTACGTTATGGGAGTTTATGGGTGCGCTAACGGATGCGTTACATCGCGTTAATGCCGCATTGTAAAGCAATCCGTTAGACCGACTGCCATAACACAATGTGAACCCAGCCTAAGGCTCAGCTCACATTTATCCTGCGCTCTGCGCTGAGCGCTTACACTGGGAATTCCGTGTAAATCTCTGAAATACATGATTCAGACGGCACCCCCGACAGAAGATTTCCTATAATGAGGAGATGGAGGCACTGTGGACATGGTCTGGCCTGTGATCTGGTGGTGACTGTCTTTGTAGGCATGCATAAAAGAGCAGTACGCTACACAGTTTTGTGCACTTCTGAAAAGTAGGACAACAGTGAAGAGAGGCCAGACAGAGTCCAGAGTAATCCTGCTGCCTCATTATAGTGAATGGATCAATCAGGGTTTTCATCTGAATCACGTCACTCGGAGATTCAGATGGATACCCACATGTAAGTACAGTACTCAGTGTAGAGCGCCAGATAAATGTGATCCCAAATGTTATGTAAAATGTTCCCAACAAAAGTTTCAACTCAATCCATAAAAAAAGCAAATCCCCACTCAGGTCCGTCACCTGTCATTGAAAATATAGGGGGCTTCCACGTTACTGGTTGTAAAAGGCTCTGTAAAAGTGTAATAGCTCCTCGCCCCCCAAAAAGAAAATTAGCAAATTCTGCGCTCGCAAATTCAAATGCCCCCTCCCTTCTGAGCCCCACAGTGTGCCTAAACCATATTTAGTGTACACATTTTTGGCATTTCTGTAGCGATGACAGCCTGACTAATTTACAGGTGCATTTCTCCACAAGCATGAGCTGGGCACCAAAACGTGCTGGTGACTACAACGAACTGGGCACTGTAATGGCAGTTTGCAATTTTCACTCCACAACATCCACTGCTGCTTGTATCTGGAAACACCCATGAAGTCAAAATCTTCCCTACACCTGTAGATAAACTCCCAAAGGGGTAAAATTTACAAAATGGTGTTACATAAGAGGGGATTCTGCTCTTCTAGCACATAGGGGCTCTGTATATGAAGTCTCCAAAATATTCTAGCAAAATCTGCACTCCAGGAGGCAAATACATCCCTCCTGAGTCTCGCCGTTTGGTTATACTGTACATCCACATATGGGTATTTCCACATTCAGCACAAATTGTGAGACAAATTTTGGTGCCATTCTTACCCACTTTCCAGTGTGAAAATGTAAAACCTGGGGCTAAAACAAAATTTTGGTGGTAAAAATGTAATTATTTTTTCTTCACTGCCCAATGGTATAAAATTCTGTGACACACTCGTGGTGTCAATATGATCACTGCACCCCTAGATGAATTCATTGAGAAATTTAGTTTGTAAAATTAGGTCACTAGGTTCTGCTGTTCTGGAACCTTAGGGGCTCCATCAGAATGATATGGCACCCTCAAATCAGTCCAGCAAAATCTGAACATCAATAAAGCGTTTCTTCACTTCTGAGCTTTGCACTGTGCCTCAAAAGTAGTTTTCAACCACATATGGGATATTGGTGTACTCAGAAGCAATTGCACAACAATTTTTGGGGTCCATACAAGGATGGGGGAGGATATATCAGGATGGGGTGCATATGCCAGGTGTGGGGGCATATACAAGGAGAGGGGGGCATATACAATGGGGGATGTATACCAGAATGGGGTGCAAATACCAGAATGGGGGCAAGTATAGCAGGATGGGGTGCATATACCAGGAGGGGGCAAGTATACTAGGAAGAAGGGCATATACTTGGATGGGGGGCATTTACAAGGTTGGGGGGCATATACAAGAATGCGGGGCATATACCAGGATGTGAGGCATATACTATATGCTGCCCCTACCTGCTGTCTGCATGAGTTGTTTTTTCTAAACTAAAACCTCAGTATTCAGGTTGGAACTTTGTGATAAATAAGTGGGTTTTGGGTTGCCGTTTGGGCACTCTGTTTCTAAAAGGTACGCCATCACTGATTTAGGCTCTGCCAGAACTAGGGCAGAGCATAGTGCGCAGGTGTGAGTCAGCTATTTCTTTGCGCAGGCGCAACATTTTGTCTGGCTATGTGGATGATGCAGGAAGAGTCATTTTATCCAGAAAACTTAATGGTATTTAATCTCTGCACCGAATCCTGCATGTTATCATCTACAGCTTTCATTTTATCCAGGTATAATGGTATATACCTATTTCAACTTACTCTGCTTGCACCGTTATGCTGTAAGGTCAAATAACTTTTTCAAAGTGGTTTATGACCCATGATGGCCTGGACTTTTGTTTATCTGCCCACTACATTTATTGTGTCCTGCTGTGTCAACTTAGTTTGATTGCTAATGAGAGAAAAAAAAAAAAGGAAGAGATCTTAGACCTAGCCTCCTATATATTAAGACATAGTCTGGGGAAGCATTTATGCAGGGGTAGCAGTTATGTACATGTAATCTAAGTACATGTATCAAAGTATGCCACAGTTATACATGGCAGTTGGATAGGGAAGGAGCCAGGTAAGACAAATAAAAAAATCTATTCCCTCTACATTTGGATTACAACACATATTCACCATATGCATTTGTATAATTTATATCCTGGCTGCTGCATTCACTCACATTTACCGACCTTGTATTAACCCTTTACACTCCATCCATACTGCCCCCTCTATCCTTTCCTCTCCTACGTATAGCACTCATGCTCTTTTCACATTGCTAAACAGCACAAATCCACTCAGTCCCACCATCCAACACACCAGACGCTCTCACAAATAACTTAACCATCTGCTCACTCTTTCCATCCTCCTTCTTTTAGTCGCAGGTGACATCGCTCCAAACCCCGGCCCCCCATGTTATAGCAAGTCAAACCTTCCAACTGCTACATTCAGAAATCCCTGCATGCCTTCTGTCTCTTTCAATTGTGCCCTTTTGGAATTCTCGCTCAGTGTGTAATAAACTCCCCTTCATCCATGACTTCTTCCTTTCAAATTCTCTCAACCTTCTGGCTCTTACTGAAACTTGGATCCAGCAGTCAGACACCAGTTTTGCTGCTCTCTCATATAGTGGACTACACTTTTCTCATACCCCAAGACAACAGAGCAGGTGGAGGCGTTGGTCTGCTCCTATCACCCAAATGTACTTTTCAGGTTATCCCTCAAGTACCCTCACTTGTCCTCCCTTCTTTTGAGGTCCATGCTGTCAGACTCTACATCCCCTTCTCCATGCGAGTGGTGGTGGTGTATCGTCCTCCCGGGCCTTGTCATCAGTTCCTGGATCAATTTGCCACCTGGCTTCCACATTTTCTTTCCTGTGACATCCCCACCCTCATCATGGGTGATTTCAACATCCCCACTGCTCTTCCCCTCTCCCCATCTGCTTCTTGCCTTTTATCTCTAACCTCCTCTTTCGGCCTCTTGCAGCATACTAACTCCCCCATGCACGAAGACGGGAACTCCCTCGACTTGGTATTCTCCCACCTTTGCTCAGTGGATGATTTCACAAACTCCCCTCTCCTGCTCTCTGACCACAACCTTGTTTCATTCTCTATCAAGAACTGCCATCCATCTCAGGTCACCCCGACCTTCCACACTTGGAGAAACATACAAGCCATTAACACCCAGAAACTTCTGAATAACTTGCAGTCATCATTGGCCCCTATTTCTTCCCTCTCATGTCCAGATTCTGCACTGAAGCATTACAACGAAACCCTGCAAAGTGCCCTGGATGAAATTGCACTTCCTATAATAGAACAATACGACACAGAAGCCGACAACCGTGGCACACGCTGCAAACACGTTTCCTGCAGCGGTGCTCCAGGTGCGCCGAACGTTTGTGGAGAAAATCTAATCTACCCGAAGATTTTATCCATTACAAGTTTATGCTTAAAACATACAACTCTGCCCTTCACCTCTCCAAACAAACCTACTTCAACACCCTCATCACCTCACTATCCAATAACCCTAAACGTCTCTTTGACACTTTTCACTCCCTACTTAACCCAAAACTGCAGGCCCCAACCACAGATCTCTTCGCTGACGAGCTGGCCAATTATTTCAAAGAAAAAATTGACCACATCTGACAGGAAATTATCTCCCAATCCCCTCATACCATGCACTGTCCTCCCTCCCCCACTGCCTCTAGCTCACTCTCTGATTTTGATCCAGTCACAGAAGAAGAAGTAATCAGGCTCCTTGCATCTTCTCGCCCTACTACTTGCGCCAGTAACCCCATTCCATCACATCTCCTCTAGTCCCTTTCCCCTGCTGTCACCTCTCACCTAACAAAAGTTTTCAATCTCTCTCTTCTGGTATCTTTCCCTCCTCATTTAAACGTGCCACTATACATGCATTACTTAAAAAACCGTCCCTCGACCAAAACTGTGCTGCTAACTATATACCGGTTTCTAATCTTCCCTTCATCTCTAAACTCCTGTAACACCTGGTCCACACCCGTCTTATTCGCTATCTCTCAGATAACTCTCTTCTCGACGCTCTTCAAACTGGTTTCCGCTCTTTACACTCTACTGAAACTGCCCTCACTAAAGTCTCTAATGATCTACTAACTGCTAAATCTAATGGTCACTACTTCATGCTAATTCTCTTCGATCTCTCCGCAGCATTCGACACTGTGGACCATCAGCTCCTCCTCACTATGCTCCACTCCATCGGCCTCAAGGACACTGTCCTCGCCTGGTTCTCCTCCTATCTCTCTGACCGTTCCTTCACTGTATCTTTTGCTGGTTCCTCCTCCTCTCATCTTCCCCTTACTGTTGGGGTTCCTCAAGGATCAGTCCTAGGTCCCCTCCTCTTCTCCTTGTATACTGCCCCTATTGGACAAACAATCAGTAGATTTGGTTTCCAGTACCATCTCTATGCTGATGACACCCAATTATACACTTCTTCTCCTGATATCACGCCTGCCTTTTTAGAAAAGACCAGTGATTGTCTTACCGCTGTCTCTAACATCATGTCATCCCTCTTTCTCAAACTGAACCTGTCAAAAACGGAACTCCTCATGTTTCCTCCCTCTACTAACCTACCTTTGCCCGACATCGCCATCTCCGTGTGTGGCTCCACCATTACTCCCCAGCAACATGCCCGCTGTCTTGGGGTCATACTAGATTCCAAGCTTTCATTCACCCCCCACATCCAATCACTTGCTCGCTCTTGTTATCTGCACCTCAAAAACATCTCTAGAATTCAACCTTTTCTTACTTTCGACTCTGCAGAAACCCTTACTGTTTCTCTTATTCATTCTCGTTTGGACTATTGTAACTCTCTACTAATCGGTCTCCCTCTTACCAAACTCTCCACTCTCCAATCTGTCTTGAATGCTGCCTCCAGGATCATAATCCTCACCAATCGTTATACCGATGCCTCTACCTTGTGCCAATCATTACACTGGTTACCCATCCATTACAGAATCCAATACAAACTTATTACCCTCACCCACAAAGCACTCCATGGTCAGCACCACCCTATATCTCCTCCCTCGTCTCAGTCTACCACCCTACCCGTGCCCTCCGTTCTGCTAATGACCTGAGGTTAGCATCCTCAATAATCAGAACCTCCCACTCCCGTCTCCAAGACTTTTCACGTGCTGCGCCAATTCTTTGGAATGCACTACCCAGGTTAATACAATTAATCCCCACAGTTTTAAGCGTGCCGTAAAAACGCATTAGTTCAGATTGGCCTACCGCCTCAACGCATTAACCTAACTATCCCTCTTGGCCCATTCAAAAATTTTTTTTCTTACCATAATCAGGTACCTCGTATTATGTTCTCACCCGCTTTATGCATTTAATAGTCCTCTGTGTCTGTACTGTTACATACTTTGGCTGTTAACTGGTTCATGCAGCATTACATGAACACCCAATTCTTACACTATGGCTGGTCTGAACAATGAAAGCAATTGTTACCATCTACCTTTTGTGTCTCCCCTTATTCCTCATAGATTGTAAGCTTGCGAGCAGGGCCCTCATTCCTCTTGGTATCTACTTTGATCTGTGTTTATTGTCATGCTGTAATGTCTATTGTCTGTACAAGTCTCCTCTATAATGTAAAGTGCTGCGGAATATGTTGGCGCAATAGAAATAAAATTATTATTATTATTATTATTATAAGAGTCACTCATGTCAATTACAGCAGGAGGACGGCTATCAGCTGCCGGGAGGAGGGATAGAGAAGCCGGGAGGAGGAATAGAATCAGAAGAAACCATGCCCGGACCAACAGGATTAACATACAGCATGGGAGAACTTAAAAAAGTTTTTGGGGTGTATGCAGGGGGAGTCACGGGGTTATATAACCATTGATGGACTGCAGCACAGGTGCTGATAAATTTCATAGTTTTAGTTGACACAGAACAAAACTGGTGACAGGTTCCCTTTAATTACATTTCGAACTGAGGAAATGACAAGTTGAAAACGCTTTTCTATCTTCTTATGGCCTCCTGCTTTGTGGGCCTCCACCATTTTCATTTTCTGAGTGCTAGGCAGCTGCTTAGAAGAACCCATGGCTATTGTTTTTTGGCGCAAGGTTGAGGAGGCTGGGTTTTTATAAAGCTGGGAAATTTGCATCATCTGGCCTTTTCTAATGATGATAGTGAAGAAGCCATAACCCTTACAGGCTAATTAATGTTTGAAACCTTGGCCAAAGATATCTCAGCACACAAATCTCCAAGAGTGCCCAAACATTTGCATCAGTCCATTTTCCTTGAAATTTTTAAAATGTAAAAAATGAAAGAAAAAAAATATATGCCTAAAATACAAAGGAACTATATCATCTTTAACTTTAGGCCCTTTAGAGATCATTTCATCTTCAACTTGCTTAACTGTTCCCAATAAGTCATTTTAACCAGGGGTGCCTAAACTTTTACATGCCATTGTACGTGTCTAAAATGTTCATGTTCTTAGCAAGAATTGTTTCTAGCTTACTGTTCTCCTAAACTTCTCTTTCTTCTGTGATCAGACACAGAAAGTTCAAGAACAATCAGCCTTTTTGAAAGCTTTGGATGAAATGCATTTTGTTAGCCAGTTAAAAAAAACGTGTAGATGAATGCGGCCACACCACCCCATTTCTTCCTTTCCCTTATAGACAAGACCCTGTGTCTTCTGTGCCAATTTGGATGAGCAGACAAGGTGAAAGTAGACCAAAAACACCCTGGGGCCAGCAATGTAAGCCCTCCTCTTAGGTTTCCAGTTCTGTCAATGAGCATAGCTGTCCGACAGTAACCAGCTTTTACATCTGATGTATCCGACGCAGATTTGTTTTCAGTGCAGATAAAAATAAGGGAAACATGTAAAATTATAAAAATAATAAAAGTTCATGTGCATACCTTAAAAGAAACAATTTTCAACACTGTCCAAACACAAACACTCAAGATACAGATGTAAAACGCACACCGAACATTGCCAACAGTTATTATGGCTGGCTTCACAGGCTGACAGATTAGGCATAAAGAGCTGTAGGCCGTATGTTTACTGAGCCACACAGAATCAATATGTGAACGTCCCTAAACTAGACTGAAGTGAAATCATTAGAATGTGTTCACTGAGTAGATTAAGAGCCTCTAGTGTTTTCAACTGTGTGGAACGCACGGCAAATAGCAGAGACTATCTTCTAAGCTGGGACTACACGGCCATGAGATGTGGCAGCGAGAGCACTAGAGGATATGTAGTTTTCAACAGCTTCATCATCAAATCTAAAAAATTTTTAGGACTCGTACTTTAAAAGAGGCCAATGCAGGAACCTGTAAGAGTCCTGAGGCTGTCACGCATTGTTGTACTGGCTCTGCCTTACATACAGAAGTGACACCTCTGTACACATATCGTCTGATGGAGCAAAGGTTTCTGCAGAGATACAGGTGCCAAAGAGGTTTCACTGACCTACATGGAACCCAATTATTGCTTCATAAAAAAACAAGATAGTAGTACAGCCAAAGGCATGAGTCATGTGGATATGCAAGTGAGTCGCACAACACCAGGGTTATGGGATACTTGGCACCGAGCCCATGGAAGTCTATGGGGGATGTCACTGGCAGCAGAGCTCGGTCCGTGGCCCTGGGCGCTCATACAATGGGGGGAATATTTACAGGGGATAATAGTAATTGTTCGTGACGCCACCTGTGGTTTCTGATCAGATAGACCAGCGCTGCAGGGTTAAACTTCTGAGGGATGTTATTAGGCAGCTAGATGTTAAGTCCCCCACAGGTGGGACTGTTCCCTCGAAGTCTATGATGGTGCAGGGTGTAGGCAATAACGCAGTCACACAAAAGTCAGTCTCTTTTCATACCTTTACTGATGTTGTTGGCAGGTATATCCCGGGAAGCTGGTCAGGGTGGAGAATGCACATGCAGGTAATCACTGAGCAGGTTTGAGGCCTCCTTTCCCTTTGAAATGTATGTGAGTCCTAACTTGCATAAAGTCAAGTTTAACTCGTAATGCAACAGCTACGCCCGGTCGACATTGTGGTAGAGCCTTTTCTGTCTCTGGTACTCAGATGTTGGCAAGAACGAAGTCCTCCTATGCAGTGCACTGCTAAAAGTCCTTGTTCTCCCTGACTCAAGTTACGTATCAACACTTAGGGCTACCTTCTGTGACTTGAAGTCCAGCAAGGATTCCGGTTTTCTATCACTAGCCGTGAAGTACTAGCAATCCTTCGGACCCGGCGTCCGGTTAACACGTGACGGTGATTATCACCCAGGTCACTATTCCTTTCTTCTCCACTCGCCTGTCGCCCTGCTCTCGCCCTTAACATAAGCACGGGTAGCAGTAGGTGTAGTTGTCAGCTTTCTTCCTTTCAGCTCACTGACTGTTCTCAGTTGGCTCGTTGTTGTAACACTGTCGTCCCCTTCCTTCTCTTCCTTCACAGACTCTGTCCAGAGCAGCTCTCAGGACATTCCGTCAGACTGAATACACGCTTGCTCCGAGAGTCACTTTCCACGTTCATAGGGAACACAGCAATAGCCTGTTCTGAGGTAACAGCTTCAATCTCTCTCCTTCTGTCTCTGACAGGAATCACTTCAGCTCTCACTGAGCTCTGACAGGAACTACAACTAACTAGACCGAACTGGTCTGCGCTGGCTAGAATGCCCCCGCTCTCTTGAATAGCTACTGCTACATGTCTCACTGACCTTAAATAGTCTAAGATTCCCTCTAGTGGTAAGGTTGGGAAGTGTGAGATGTGAACGAATATCAGGTTTTGCAATTACCTTTTTGTGCACTCTCCTGGGAACATGTGTACCAAGCGCAGCTGGGCCACACACAAGTTTTAAGCTACAAGTCTGCAGTCACTTTAAATGGTGACTACAGACTAGTGATTCCTCACCTCGCATACACTGCAGGCTGTGATGATGCAAGTATGTGATTTGCATACATGTGGTCACGTGCCGACTAGAGGGGTGAAACCTTGCACAATGCAAGTCTATCGAGCGAGGCTGGATACAGTCTAGTCAGAATGTGACCGGAAGCATGCAAATCACATACTTGCTTTCACATGACTGCCCGCTCCTGGCACTGGAGAATCCTGACAGTGGGCAGTATGTGTGATGTAAGGATTCACAAGTCTGCAGTCACATAGAGTAATTGTAGGCTTAGGCTTGTAGCTTAAGACTGGACAACCTCTTTTAAATCTTAATTTTATGGTCATCACTTTGGACAAAATAATCAGAATTTTGCAAAACTCCTGTCAAAAGCACTGCATATGCAAATCTTTGTGGAGACTGAAAAAAGGGAAAATATGCTAAATAAAAAATAATTTAAAAAATCTACTTACATGCAAGTTTGTCCTCTGCTGTACCGCCTTCCAGCAACGAAAAATAACAGGAAACATCATTCAGACTGACACGACCATTTTCTGCCAAGTGAAAAACAGCATATGGAATCATAAGAGGAGGACAGAAACTTATTTTTTCAGAAAAGTAAGCATTATGCTTTTGTCTTTATGTAAAACTAGATGGTGGCCCGATTCTAGCGCATCGGGTATTCTAGAATATGTATGCACCATATATACTCGTGTATAAGCTGAGATTTTCAGCACCTTTTTTCGTGCTGAAAATGCCCCCTCGGCTTATACACGAGTCATAGGGCAGAAACCAGCGGGGGAGGGGATGCCGCGACAGGAGCCGGTGGCTGGGATCATACTCACCCCTCCCCGTGCCATCGCTGAACGTCCCTGCAATCCTGCGTTCTCCCCTTCCTGCAGATCTTCTGCACTGAGCGGTGATGTAATACCCGCTCATTAAGGTCATGTAATATGGACGCGACGCCACTCCCATAGGCGTGGCCTCCATATTCATGGCCTTAATGAGCGGTATTACATCACCGCTCAGTGCAGAAGAGCTGCAGGAAGGGGAGAACGCAGGATTGCAGGGACGCTCAGCGATGGCACGGGGAGGGGTGAGTATGATGGAGGAGAGGACAAGGAGCACGGAACAGGACGGGGGGGAGAACGGTGGATGGGGGAAACAGAGGAGGACGGGGGAAGCTGGAGCAGGACGGTGGGGAGATCGGTGGACGGGGAAAGCATATAGGAGGACGGGGGAAGCTGGAGCAGGACGGGGGAAGCATGGAGGAGGACGGGGGAGAACGGAGGACGGGGGAAGCATGGAGCAGGACGGGGGGGGAGATCGGTGGACGGGGGAAGCGTGGAGGAGGACAGGGGAAGCATGGAGCAGGACAGGGGAGGATGGAGGGCACAGAGGAGCACTGAGCAGGACGGGGGGCACAGGAGGACGGAGAAGGAATGGGGGAGCACAGCGAGGACGGAGCAGGAGGGGGGAGTACAGAGAAGAATGGGGAGCAAGGAGCAGGACGGGGCAGCACAGAGCAGGAGGGCAGTTTATACAGTTAGGTCCATAAATATTTGGACAGAGACAACATTTATCTAATTTTGGTTCTAGACATTACCACAATGAATTTGAAACAAAACAAATCAGATGCAGTTGAAGTTCAGACTTTCAGCTTTCATTTGAGGGTATCCACATTAAAATTGGATGAAGGGTTTAGGAGTTTCAGCTCCTTAACATGTGCCACCCTGTTTTTAAAGGGACCAAAAGTAATTGGACAAATGACTCCAAGGCTATTTCATGGACAGGTGTGGGCAATCCCTTTGTTATGTCATTCTCAATTAAGCAGATGAAAGGGCCGGAGTTGATTTGAGGTGTGGTGTTTGCATTTGGAAGGTTTTGCTGTGAAGGAAACATGCGGTCACAGGAGCTCTCCATGCAGGTGAAACAAGCCATCCTTAAGCTGCAAGAACAGAAAAAAAACCATCCAAGAAATTGCTACAACATTAGAAGTGGCAAAATCTACAATTTGGTACATCCTGAGAAAGAAAGAAAGCACTGGTGAACTCATCAATCCAAAAAGACCTGGGAGCCCACGGAAGACAACAGTGGTGGATGATCGCCACATACTTTCTTTGGTGAAGAAGAACCCGTTCACAACATCAACTGAAGTCCAGAACACTCTCAGTGAAGTAGGTGTATCTGTCTCTAAGTCAACAGTAAAGAGAAGACTCCATGAAAGTAAATACAAAGGGTTCACATCTAGATGCAAACCATTCATCAATTCCAAAAATAGACAGGCCAGAGTTAAATTTGCTGAAAAACACCTCCAGAAGCCAGCTCAGTTCTGGAAAAGTATTCTATGGACAGATGAGACAAAGATCAACCTGTACCAGAATGATGGGAAGCCAAAAGTTTGGAGAAGAAAGGGAACGGCACATGATCCAAGGCACACCACATCCTCTGTAAAACATGGTGGAGGCAACGTGATGGCATGGCCATGCATGGCTTTCAATGGCACTGGGTCACTTGTGTTTATTGATGACATAACAGCAGACAAGAGTAGCCGGATGAATTCTGAAGTGTACCGGGATATACTTTCAGCCCAGATTCAGCCAAATGCTGCAAACTTGATTGGACGGCGCTTCATAGTACAGATGGATAATGACCCCAAGCATACAGCCAAAGCTACACAGGAGTTCATGAGTGCAAAAAAGTGGAACATTCTTCAATGGCCAAGTCAATCACCAGATCTTAACCCAATTGAGCATGCATTTCACTTGCTGAAATCCAGACTTAAGAGGGAAAGACCCACAAACAAGCAAGACCTGAAGGCTGCGGCTGTAAAGGCCTGGCAAAGCATTAAGAAGGAGGAAACCCAGCGTTTGGTGATGTCCATGGGTTCCAGACTTAAGGCAGTGATTGCCTCCAAAGGATTCGCCACAAAATATTGAAAATAAAAATATTTTGTTTGGGTTATGTTTATTTGTCCAATTACTTTTGACCTCCTAAAATGTGGAGTGTTTGTAAAGAAATGTGTACAATTCCTACATTTTCTAACACATATTTTTGTTCAACCCTTCAAATTAAACGTTACAATCTGCACTTGAATTCTGTTGTAGAGGTTTCATTTCAAATCCAATGTGGTGGCATGCAGAGCCCAACTCGCGAAAATTGTGTCACTGTCCAAATATTTCTGGCCCTGACTGTACACCCGGCTTATACACGAGTCAATAATTTTTCCCAGTTTTTTTGTGGCAAAATTAGGGGGGTCGGCTTATACACGAGTAAATACGGTAGTTTATTTATGAAGATTTAAGAATAATGCAATGAATACACAGGATTTTCCAGGTAAAATATATACATTATCATTAAATGTTATTGCTCATAGAACTTAATACAACTGAACGAAATTATTAAACAGATCATCAAAATATATAAACTATTACATGAATATCTAACTGTATTTAAATAAATCATTGGACGAAAGAAGTACATCGACACTATAATATATTTGTTATTCAGTAAACGTGACAGAAGTACATCACACTGTGACTGACAGAACATGTTCAGTAAACGTGAGTGAAGTATGTCGCACTGTGACTGAGAGAACTTGTCCAGTAAACGTGACTGAACTACATCACACTGTGACTGACAGAACTTGTATAGTAAACATGAGTGAACTACGCAGGGCCGGCGTCAGCACCCACCGCCGCCCACACACATCGTGCTATCACGCCGCAATAATTGTTTCCCCCTCCATTTTCTAACACATGTTCTGTGACAGTCCCTATGACATTGCTAAGGCCGCGGTTGGGTATCCAAAGGGCGTGCCGGCACCA
Organism: Oophaga sylvatica; assembly: GCA_033576555.1. NCBI lineage: Eukaryota > Metazoa > Chordata > Amphibia > Anura > Dendrobatidae > Oophaga > Oophaga sylvatica. The sequence goes on along the minus strand of JARQOD010000002.1, from coordinate 128,062,854 downwards.
CTCCCCCAGCAACACCCACATCCAATCCAAAGGCAGTCGGGCGCGACCAATCAGCGACGCGGGATTTCCATTACAGACAGAATTAGACAATTACCGTATATACTCGTGTATAAGCCGAGATTTTCAGTCCATTTTTTAGGGCTGAAAGTCCCCCTCTCGGCTTATACGCGGGTCATATACGGAGGTCGGCGGGGGAGGGGAGCGGGGGTGTCGGATCATACTCACCCCTCCGCCGGCGTGATCTCTGCAGCCCCCCTGCTTCTCCCACGATCTCTGGCTCCTTCCTGCAGCGGTCACATGGTACCACTCATTAAAGTCATGAATATGCACATATTCATGACTTTAATGAGCGGTACCACGTGACCGCTGTTGGACAGAAGCGCTGCGGAGACCGCCGGGAGAAGAGGAGACGCTGCAGAGAGTGACGCGCCGGCGGAGGGGTGAGTATAGCGATATTCACCTGTCCCGTTCCACCGCTGCACGCTGCGTCCTCGTCTGAGTCCTCTGGCTGTGAATGTTCAGGCAGAGGGCGCGATGACGTCGTTAGTGCGCGCCGCGCCCTCTGCCTGATCATTCACTGCCGAGGACCCGGAAGAGGGAGCAGTGCGCAGCGGTGGATCGGTGACAGGTAAATATCTCAGATGCTGGGGTCTTGAGCGAGCGGTGACTCCGGCACCTGTCCCCCATAGCGCGCCAGTGTCACCGCCTGCTCAGGACACCTGCACCTGGCCCCCAGCGACGAGAGGTGAGTATGTCATTTTTTTTTTGCAGCAGTAGCGCGGCAGCATAAGGGACGTATACTATGGGGCATAATCTGTGCAGCATATAAGGGCATAATCTGTGGATCATACGGGGGCATAATTTGTGCAACATATGGGGGCCTAATCTGGAGCATATGGGGGCATAATCTGTGGATCATACAGGGGCATAATCTGTGCAGCATATGGGGGCATAATCTGTGGATCATACGGGGGCATAATCTGTGCAACATACGGGGGCATAATCTGTGCAGCATATGGGGGCATAATCTGGAGCATATGGGGGCATAATCTGTGCAGCATATGGGGGCATAATCTGGAGCATATGGGGGCATAATCTGTGGATCATACGGGGCATAATCTGTGCAGCATATGTGGCATAATCTGTGCAGCATATGGGGGCATAATCTGTGGATCATACGGGGCATAATCTGTGCAGTTTATGGGGGCCTAATCTATGGCGCATATGGGGGCATAATCATTTTTCACCCTAGGCTTATATGCGAGTCAATAAGTTTTCCCAGTTTTTTGTGGCAAAATTAGGGGGTCGGCTTATACACGGGTCGGCTTATACATGAGTATATACGGTATATAGTAGATTGATGAAGCCCATAAGAAAGATTATCACTAGAGGAGTAATACACTTATTAATTGCTGTGTGGTTAGTAAATTGCATCTGAAATGCCTTTACTTCCTAACAGGACACTACAAACACTTTGCTTTCTATGGAAATGCATATTGTAATATAATATTCACAAAGGATGTGTGAAAAATAACTTAATAGCCAAAACACAAAAAAAAAATTGGTGGGAAGGGATACCGGTCTTAATTGTGTCTTCCAACACAACATAATATCGCAAGAAGCAGTTACAAAGTGCACTGAAGAGAAGACAAAATGGCGGCGTGGTGCAAAAATCCACAAGCTGCAAAAACAACCCCATTCAGTCCTATGAAGCAGATTTTCAGGCTGTCATGTAAACAGATCCTGGTACTACAGGAGATAAATGCCTCCTTTTTACTCCTTTTTTTATGATGACATGAGATTAACACAAAGCCTTATTTCATCCTTAGAAAATTATAAATTATTTATGCATAGCACAATTGCTAGCATGATATCTGTGGATCAGTTAATGGTTTTTAGTCACATTAGGTCCAGTTTCTTTATTTAATAATTGCTATTCTAAGGACACTAGTGCTAGACTCTAAGGTTATGCTTTTAGAGGGGAGGTAGGCAAACATTCCAGAGGTGACTTTGAATCCCCATTCCTAATTTGGGAAGTCAGTGCCTAATTCATTAGGCCACTAGAATTAGACCGGGGACTGGCTTCCTAAACCAGGGACTGAGGGGTCAAATCCTATCACCTCACTTGAAGCCAATTACAGTACTGAATACAATAATTATAATTAATCTGTAAAGAGCAGAAATTGATGAGGTGAACCACTACTCAGACAACCCCTTCTTAATTAATATATTCCCCAGTGTAAAATAAAAATAACACATACTCTCCTCACACAGCGGCACCACGCCAGCAATGTCCCAGGGCTTGTGTGACATCTCCCAGGGCTTGTGTGACATTGAAATGCCACCAGAGCACTGCAGCCACTAATGAGCTGTAGTTCTCATACTTCTTTCATATGTGCAAGCTCTGTCCAAAGGAAATGTGAGCAAACCCACCCATTAGTGGCCAGTGATTGGCTGTAGTGCTCACATGGCATAACAATGTCACGCAAGCCCTGGGGGAGCCAGCAACGGCATCACTGGACCTGCACCAGGGCAGGAGGGGAGTATGAGTTATTTTCATTTTACACTTGAGGATAAACTGTTTAAGAAGGGGTTGTCCGAGTAGTGGACAACCCATTAAATCTAATGCTTAACTGTTATGTCTTCTTCAAAAAGTAAATCCACCATCATTTTTAATTGTAACAATGCATCTAAAGTGAATGATGAAGCAACTCTGCTCTTTTATTATATATTTATATAGCGCCATTTATTCCATGGCGCTTTACATGTGAAAAGGGAAATATAGACAAGTACAATAAACATGTGCAAGACAAGGGACACACAAGTACAGAAGGAGAGAGGACCCTGCCCGCGAGGGCTCACAGTCTACAGGGATGGGTGAGGATACACTAGGAGAAGGTAGAGCTGGTTGTGCGGATCTTCAGTAGACTGAGGATCATTGCAGGCTGTAGGCTTGTCGGAACAGGTGGGTCTTCAGGTTCTTCTTGAAGGTTTCCGTTGTTGGTGAGAGTCTGATGTGTTTTGTGGAAGAGAGTTCCAGAGTATGGGGGAAGCACGGGAGAAGTTTTGTATGCGGTTGTGGAAGAAGAGATAAGGATGAGGAGAGAAGGAGATCTTGAGAGGATCGAAGGTTGCGTGCGGGTAGCTATCGGGACAGCATGTCACAGATGTATGGAGGAGACAGGTTGTGGATGGCTTTGTATGTCATGGTTAGGGTTTTGAACTGGAGCCTCTGGGCAATAGCAAGCCAGTGAAGGGCCTGGCATGGGGGGGGAGGCTGGGGAATAACGGGGAGACAAGTGGTTTAGTCAGGCAGCAGAGTGTAGGATGGACTGGAGCGGTGCCAGAGTGCTGGAGGGGAGGCCAGAGAGTAGGAGAGTGCAGTAGTGGAGGCAGGAGATGATAAGGGCGTTCACTAGTGTTTTTGTGGTTTCATGGTTGAGGAATGCGCAGATCCGGGAAATATTTTTGAGTTTGAGGTGGCAGAAGGGGGCAAGGGCTTGGATACGTGGTTTGAAAGAGAGGGCAGAGTCAAGGATCACCCCAAGGCACCGAGCGTGCGGGACTGGGGAAAGCAAGCAGCCATTGACATTGATGGATAGGTCTGGTGGAGGGTAGAGTGAGATGGGAAAGAAGATGAATTCTGTTTTGTCAATGTTGAGTTTGAGAAAGCGAGCAGAAAAGAAGGCTAAGATAGCAGACAGACATTGTGGGATTTTGGTCAGTAAGGAGGTGAGGTCAGGTCCAGATAGGTAGATCTGCGTGTCATTGGCGTAGAGGTGATACTGCAAACCGTGGGATTCTATGAGCTGTCCCAGGCCAAAGGTGTAGATGGAGGAGAGTAGGGTCCTAGGACTGAGCCTTGAGGAACACCGACAGACAAGAGGCGAGGTGAGGTGAGGAGGTGGTGTGTGAGAGGGAGACACTAAATGTTCGGTCTGTTAGGTAAGATGAGATCCAGGATAGGGCCAAGTCTGTGATGCCAATAGAGGAGAGAATCTATAGCAGGAGGGAATGGTCCACGGTGTCAAAGGCAGAAGACAGGTCCAGGAGAAGGATAAAAGTAGTTTTGCTTGCTCTTGGTGGTTAGCAGGTCGTTAGTGACTTTAGTTAGGGCAGTTTCACTTGAGTGATGCGGTCGGAAGCCAGATTGTAACCGGTCAAAGAGGGAACAGGAGGAGAGGTGGGAGGACAATTCAAGATATACAGTACATGCTGTTCCAGTAGTTTTGAGGTGTAAGAGAGAAGAGATATCGGGCAATAGTTAGACACAGAGGATGGGTCGAGGGAGGGCTTTTTGAGGATGGGTGTGATGGAGGCATGTTTGAAGGATGAGGGAAAGACACCATTTGTAAGTGAAAGGTTGAAGAGGTGTGTGTTATGATTTGGTAGCTGAGGAGAGCAGGCAAAAAAGGAAATACACCAGAGCAGTTGGAAACTATGAGATTGCAGTACCCTGACTAACCACCACAACTAGAGGCAGCCGTGGAGCGTTCCTACGTTGGTCCTAGACGCCTCGTCACAGCCTGAGAAACTAACTACACCTAAAGATAGAAAGAGGAAAGCTATCTGCCCCGGAGCAGATCCCCAAAGAACATAGAAAGCCCCCAAACATGTAATGGCGGTTAGACAAGAAGAAATACTGACACAGACAGAAAATAGTATGAGCAAACGTTGGGGCCCAAACTTACTAAATAGAAAAGGATAGGAAGGGCACTTACTGCAATCCCAAAAAACCCTGAAAAGCACCAACTCTACTCATTTCAAAAACACCTGAGATCACACGACCTCTACCACCTAAATTAGTTCTCTGGTGTAACCAAAAACAAAACAGCAGCCACTGAAAAAAAACTGGAAAAAGCAAATGTACAAACATCAGTGGCTGAACTGAACTGAGAGGGCAAAAGCCCCCAGAGGGGACCCTGAAGGCCCCCACAGAAGTGCAGGACAAAATGCAAAAATCAAGCACAAAAACAAAAAGAAGAAAATGTCTTATCTGTTAGCAGAAGATTCAGAAACGACACAGCAGGCTACCAAGGAAACAGGAATCAAGGATTGAGACCAGAACAATTGATCACCGGCAACCCTGATGGGAAGGCAACTCCCTTATATAAGACCAGTCAGTAACACCTGATTCCCAATCCTCAATATCTTCACTGGACAGTCCAGTACCGTTTGTAACCACCAGAGGGAGCTTCTGTTCAGAACTCATTTCCAGCCTATTCACAACAGTACCCCCCCCTTGAGGAGGGGTCACCGAACCCTCATTTGAGCAACCAGGTCGGTCAGGATGAGTTCTATGATACGCACGGATGAGTCTCCCAGCATGGATGTCTGAAGCAAACACCCAAGAATTGTCTTCCTGACCATAACCTCTCCATTTAACCAAATACTGGAGTTTCCGTCTAGAAAAACGAGAATTCAATATTTTCTCAACCACATACTCCAGATTGCCCTCAACCAAAACAGGGTCAGGAGGCACAGTAGTAGGAACCACTGGCTCAACAAACCTCTTCAACAAGGACTTGTGGAACACGTTATGGATCTTAAATGTCCCTGGAAGAAGCAAACGAAAAGAAACAGGATTAAGAATCTCTATGATCTTATAAGGTCCAATGAACCTAGGCTTAAATTTAGGAGATGCCACTCTCATCGGAATATTTCTTGAGGACAACCAGACCAAATCCCCCACTTTAAACCGAGGACCATCAGTCCTATGCCGGTTAGCAAACCGCTGGGCCCTCTCCTGAGAGAGGGACAACCTCTCCACTACCTGGTCCCAAATCTGTTGCATACGCTCCACAACAGAGTCAACACCTGGACAGACAGAAGCCTCCGTCTGTCCTGAAGAAAATCGAGGGTGAAACCCAGAATTACAGAAAAATGGAGACATCAAAGTGGCAGAGCTAGCCCTATTATTAAGAGCAAACTCAGCCAAAGGCAAAAAAGAGACCCAGTCATCCTGATCAGCAGACACAAAGCATCTTAGATAAGTCTCCAATGTCTGGTTTGTTCTCTCAGTTTGACCATTGGTCTGAGGATGAAACGCCGAGGAGAAAGACAATTGAACACCAATTTTAGAACAAAAGGTCCTCCAAAATCTGGAAACAAACTGGACTCCTCTGTCAGACACAATGTTCTCAGGAATGCCGTGTAAACGAACCACGTGCTGAAGGAACAAAGGCACCAATTCAGAGGAGGAAGGCAACTTAGGTAATGGCACAAGATGTATCATCTTGGAAAACCTATCGCAAATCACCCAGATGACGGTCATTCTCTGAGAAACAGGGAGGTCGGAAATGAAATCCATAGAGATATGGGTCCATGGTCTCTTGGGCACAGGTAATGGCATCAACAAACCACTAGAACGAGAGCAAGGCTAGGAGCGAGAGCAAGTCCCGCAGGACTGCACAAACTCCCTGACATCACGAGACAAGGTAGGCCACCAAAAGGACCGACTAACCAAGTCTCTGGTACCAAAAATTCCGTGATGACCGGCCAACGCGGAACAATGAATCTCAGACATTACACTCTTTTTCCACTGGTCCGGGACAAACAATTTCCCAACAGGGCAGCGCTCGGGCTTATCCTCCTGACACCCCTCCAGAGCCAGTCTCAAATTGGGCGAGATGGCGGAAAGAACTACACCCTCTTTCAAAATAACAGAAGGATCAGATAACTCAGGAGAGTCCGCCAGGAAACTCCTCGAGAGGGCATCCGCCTTAACATTTTTAGTGCCAGGAAGAAAGGAAACCACAAAATTAAAACGTGTGAAAAACAAGGCCCACCTGGCCTGTCTAGGATTAAGTCGCTTGGCAGATTCCAGATAAACTAGATTCTTATGGTCCGTAAGGACCACCACCTGATGTTTGGCTCCCTCCAGCCAATGTCTCCACTCTTCAAAAGCCCACTTCATAGCTAATAACTCCCGATTACCCACGTCATAATTACGTTCAGTGGGAGAAAATTTTCGAGAGAAAAAGGCACAAGGATTACTTTTAGAGGTCTCTGGATCTCTTTGGGACAAAACGGCACCTGCCCCAATTTCAGAGGCATCAACCTCCACCTGAAATGGTAGAGAAACATCAGGCTGCCGTAGAACAGGAGCAGAAGTGAATCTCTGCTTAAGTTCCTGAAATGCAGAGATTGCCTCAGGAGGCCAATTCACCACATCAGAACCCTTCTTGGTCAAATCAGTTAATGGTTTAACAATAACAGAGAAATTACCAATAAATTTACGATAAAAATTGGCAAAACCCAAGAATCTTTGAAGAGCCTTTAATGAAGTAGGTTGGACCCAATCACAGATAGCCTGAACTTTGACCGGGTCCATTTCAATAACAGATGGGGACAAAATGAATCCCAGAAATGAGATCCTCTGAACGCCAAAAAGACACTTTGATCCCTTTACATACAGAGCATTCTCTCTCAAAATCTGGAACACAGTCCGAACATGTTTCACATGAGAGTCCCAATCATTGGAAAAAATCAAGATATCATCCAAATAAACAATCAGAAATTTATCCACAAAATCCCTGAAAATGTCATTCATGAAGGACTGGAAGACAGAAGGAGCATTTGTGAGCCCAAAGGGCATCACAAGGTACTCAAAATGCCCTTCAGGGGTATTAAATGCCGTCTTCCATTCATCCCCGTGCTTAATGCAATAAGGTTATATGCCCCCCTGAGGTCCAGCTTGGTAAACCAAGTAGCGTTCTTCACCCTGGAAAACAGATCAGAGATCAAGGGTAACGGATATTGATATTTCACAGTAATATTGTTCAAGAGACGATAATCAATACACGGCCTTAATGAACCATCCTTTTTGGCCACAAAGAAAAAACCGGCACCTAAGGGTGAAGAGGATGGTCTGATATGACCCTTCTCCAATGACTCCTTGATATAAGACCGCATAGCGTCATGTTCAGGTACAGACAAGTTAAAAAGGCGACCTTTAGGGAATTTACTACCAGGCACTAATTCAATAGCGCAGTCATAGCTCCTATGGGGAGGTAAGGATGCAGATTTACTTTCGCTAAACACATCAGAAAAATCAATCAAAAAGTCAGGAACATCCTGAGCCTGGGGGGAGGCAGAAAAAACAGGAGTGTTAGTATTAACACATTGGCAGCCCCAACTGGTAACAGACACAGATTTCCAATCCAAAACAGGATTATGAGACTGTAACCAAGGGAAACCCAGTACGATAATGTCATGCAGATTATACAGAACCAAAAATTTGCAACTCTCCTGATGATCAGGTTCTACCCTCATTATCACCTGAGTAGAGAACTGAGGTTTATTCTCAGCCAAAGGGGTAGAATCGATCCCCAGTAGGGAATAGACTTCCGTAGGGGTATCAAGGGAAACCCACAACGTTTAGCAAAATCAAAATCCATCAGGTTAATAGCTGCTCCAGAATCAACAAAAGCCTGAGCAGAAAATGAGGACAGAGAGCATATCAGGGTAACAGTTAATAAAAACTTAGTCTGAACACTACCCAAGACAACTGAGCGTGCAAAACGTCTTCCCCGCTTAGGGCAGACTGAAATAGCATGAGAGGCATCACCACAGTAGAAACATAACCCATTGCGCTTTCGAAATTCATGACGCTGTGCCCCAGAAACCACTCTATCACACTGCATGGATTCAGAAGCAGGTTCACAAGGCAACATTATTCCACGCATACCTTTCCGCTCACGCAAACGTCTGTCAATTTGAATCGCTAATGACATAGAATCATTGAGACCAGAGGGAACAGGGAATCCCACCATAACATCCTTTACATTATCTGACAGTCCCTTCCGAAAAAGAGCTGCCAAAGCGTCGTCATTCCATTTGGTCAGGACTGCCCACCTATGGAATCTCTGACAGTATAACTCAGCGTCCTCAAGCCCCTGACTTAATGCCAACAAAGTTTTTTCAGCTTGATCAGTGACATTAGGCTCATCGTACAATAACCCCAAAGCCTGAAAAAACGCATCAACATCACTCAAAACAGGATCCCCAGGTGTCAGGGAAAAAGCCCAATCCTGAGGGTCGCCGCGCAGGAGAGAGATGACAATTTGAACCTGCTGCGCTGCGTTCCCTGAGGACTTAGATTTTAAGGCAAAAAACAATTTACAGTTATTTTTGAAATTCAGAAACTTAGCTCGATCCCCCAAAAACAAATCTGGCATGGGAATCCTAGGTTCCACAACAGGCAACCCAGCAAGATAGGTAGCAATACTCCGAACTTCAGTGGCAAGCTGATCCACACGGCCAGACAACTGTGCAAACTCCATTGAGAGAGGAAAAAAAATCCTCCTCAGCACCCAGAGATACAGAGGGAAAAAAAAATGCAACAAACAGAAAAAAAAAATCTCTGACAACTGACAACTATTTTCTTTCCACAATATTTTTCCCTTCTGTGAGTACCATATAATTTTCAGTTTGGGCCGGTGATACTGTTATGATTTGGTAGCTGAGGAGAGCAGGCAAAAAAGGAAATACACCAGAGCAGTTGGAAACTATGAGATTGCAGTACCCTGACTAACCACCACAACTAGAGGCAGCCGTGGAGCGTTCCTACGTTGGTCCTAGACGCCTCGTCACAGCCTGAGAAACTAACTACACCTAAAGATAGAAAGAGGAAAGCTATCTGCCCCGGAGCAGATCCCCAAAGAACATAGAAAGCCCCCAAACATGTAATGGCGGTTAGACAAGAAGAAATACTGACACAGACAGAAAATAGTATGAGCAAACGTTGGGGCCCAAACTTACTAAATAGAAAAGGATAGGAAGGGCACTTACTGCAATCCCAAAAAACCCCGAAAAGCACCAACTCTACTCATTTCAAAAACACCTGAGATCACACGACCTCTACCACCTAAATTAGTTCTCTGGTGTAACCAAAAACAAAACAGCAGCCACTGAAAAAAAACTGGAAAAAGCAAATGTACAAACATCAGTGGCTGAACTGAACTGAGAGGGCAAAAGCCCCCAGAGGAGACCCTGAAGGCCCCCACAGAAGTGCAGGACAAAATGCAAAAATCAAGCACAAAAGCAAAAAGAAGAAAATGTCTTATCTGTTAGCAGAAGATTCAGAAACGACACAGCAGGCTACCAAGGAAACAGGAATCAAGGATTGAGACCAGAACAATTGATCACCGGCAACCCTGATGGAAGGCGACTCCCTTATAGAAGACCAGTCAGTAACACCTGATTCCCAATCCTCAATATCTTCACTGGACAGTCCAGTACCGTTTGTAACCACCAGAGGGAGCTTCTGCTCAGAACTCATTTCCAGCCTATTCACAACAGGTGTGTTAGAGTTGGGATGAAGACTGTGGAAAAGTTAGAGATGAGGTGGGACGTGAGCGGGTCAAGCGCCCAAGTGGTGAGGTGTGAACTTGACAGGAGGGTGGAGAGCTGATCTTCTGTCATGGTGGAGAAGCTGGTTTTGGAAGAACAGGGCTGAGCAGCTAAGAGGGGCATTGGGGCTGCGAGCCAAAGCTTTCTCTGATCGTATCGATCTTCTACTTAAAGAAGGAGGCAAAGTCTTCAACAGAAATGAGAGGAGAGGTAGGAGGTGCTGTGGGACGGAGTAGAGAATTGAAAGTGTTGAAGAGCTGTTTAGGGCTGTGAGACAGGGAGAATATGAGAGATGCCAAGTAGGTTTGTTTTGCGGCAGAGAGGGTGGACTTGAAGCTGGCAAGGGACTGCTTGTATGCGTTGAAGTGCTCGGTAGAATGGGTTCTCTTCCATCTCCGCTCAGCGGCCCTGGAAACCCGTCTCAGTTCTTTGGTCAGGCTGGTCAGCCAGGGCTGCCTGTTGATTGTACGAGTTTTGCTCTGCGTGAGGGGGGCGGCCGAATCAAGTGTTGCTGTTATTGTGGTGTTATATAAAGTGGCAGCAGCATCTGTGTCATCAAGGAAGCTATGTCTGTGAGAGGGAGAAGGGACTCAGAGAGTGATTGTAAATTGAGGTGTTTGAGATTCCTGCAAGGGTGAGAAAGTTTGTGGAGTGGGGGTTGCACAGCAGGAGAGGAGAGGGAAGAGAATGTCAGTAGGTTGTGGTCAGACAGGGGGAGGGGTGAGTTAGTGAGATTAGTGAGGGAACAGAGATGGGTGAAGATAAGGTCCAGCGTGTGACCATCTTTGTGAGTGGCTACAGAGGACCATTGAGTGAGGCCGAGGGAAGCTGTGAGCGATAGAAGTTTAGAGGCAGCCGGGTTGGAAGTGTCAATGGGGATGTTGAAATCGCCCATGATGATAGGGATGTCAGCAGAGAGGAAATTAAGTAGCCAGGTGGTGAAGTGGTCGAGAAAGGTGGAGATGGCTAGTTCTGGGGGGGCAGTAGATGACAGCCAGTTGGAGGGGGAATAGATACGGACGGAGTGCACCTCGAACGAGGGAAGAGTAGTGGAGGGTGGAAGTTGAATTGGGGTAAAGGAGCAGGTATCAGACAGGAGCAAGCCAACTCCTCCACCACATTTGTTGCTGGGGCGAGGGGCGTGAGAGAGATGGAATCCGCCATAGGAAAGCTCAGCTGGAGAGGCTGTGTCAGAGGGAGTGAGCCAGGTTTCAGTGATGGCAAGGAAGGAGAGTTTGTTGGTGATAAAGAGGTCATGGATAAACGACAACTTGTTGCAGACAGAGCGTGCGTTCCATAGAGCTCCAGGTAAGGGCACTGGGGGAGTGGAGGCTGGAAGAATAGGTATGAGGTTATCATGGTTGTGAAAACCTGTAGAGGATCGTGGCAGGATGTTAGAAATGAGTGTGAGGATGCATTGAGGAGGGCCAGGATTTGGGGATACTTCGCCAGCAATGAGGAGTAGCAGACAGAGTGTTAGGCTACTTTCACACATCCGTTTTTTTACAATCAGGCACAATCCGTCCAAGTTTAAAAAAGACGGATCCAGTGTAGATTGTAAAAAACTGATGTGACGGAATTATGTTTTTAGACGGATCCGTCCTGTACTTTTGAACCCGAGAAATGTAGTGTGAGCATGCCTGGAACGACGAGAGAGAGAGAGAAAAAAGAGAGAGAGAGAGTAGAAAAGAGAGAGCGAGAGAGAGAGAGAGAGCGAGAGAGAGAGAGAGAAAGAGAGAGAGAGAGACCTTGATTTCTTGTTTCCAGGCATGTGTAGAGGACTAAAACGCAGTCCGGTGGCCGCTTCGCCGCTTCAGGCGCTGTCCGGTTTTGTCGCCGGAAACAAAAAAACGTTCCTAGACACGTTTTGTCCGGCCGACGGAATGTCGGATCCGGAAAAATCCGCAAGAAACGGAAGGACATGCGGCGCAATCCGGCGCTAATGCAAGTCAATGACAAAAAAACGGATCCGACGGTACAAAAAAAGGATCCGTTTTTTAAAAAAAAGCCGGATTGCGCCTGATACCAAAAAACTGATGTGTGAAAGTAGCCTTAGAAGGTGGGAGCAGGATAGGACATGATGTGGCCGTATGGCTGGAGAAAAAGGATTGTATGTGGAGGAACAGTTCTGAGGAAGAAGTGAGATGGCTGGGGAGGATGGAGAGGGAAATGACTAGTTCTTGCTCTTGCATCAAATTACCTATCGTTCTATGTATGCAGCTCCTATGTACGGTAAGTATATGCATCTCCATTGTAATAGACAAATCTGTAAAGTTTGATCTTGCACTCACTTATTTCCATCTGTTCCACACTTTTTTTTCTTACTTTCTGAATGTATATTAGCAAAACATAAGACATTTTTCATAGAAAGTTGCATTAACTTTCCATTTTAAATGCATTGATAAATTAATAAATAGAGAACATGCAAAGCTCATGAAGGTTTTGAGCAAGGCTAAATGGAATAACTGCATGTGCAACATCTGATTCTGCTTAAACCAAAGCATTGTATCACATCCTTCTGCAAATGTTTGAGATGTAATGTGGGTACAACACAATGACACACTGTACTCCTGGCTTCAATGCCCCATAGTATCAGACTGGCAGACGGCCCACAACCATAGCACCCGCACACTGCAGTAGAGCTAATTCTGGCTTGGTTGCTGGGACAGATATTACCCTTATTTTACCCTAAATATTACATATCCTACTACATCAAAAGCTAGAGCTCTAAGTAACCATTCAAAGGGTCACTAAGAATAAGAGCTACCCCACTAACTGAGGGAGACACAAAAGGGCCCTGTTACTACCAGAATTCGAATTGTGCACATGTACACTAAACAACTTACCAGCAAGGATAACATTAAAGGGAAGTGGTCATCAGGATTTACTCCTATGGCCGGTGTCACTTTTGCATGTGTGATGCGAGAAACTCGCGCGAGTCTCTCGCATCAACACCCGGCACTGCTGCATGTATTTCTATGCAGCCACATGCTCCGGTCCGAGTGCCGGCGGCAGTGCCGGGTGATGATGCGAGAGACTTGCGCGAGATTCTTGCATCACACACGAAAGTTTGACACCGGCCTATGAGCTAATAACAGTACTGCATGTGTCTTATAATATTATTCCCTATCATCCCATTGGTTTAAGGAAAGTTTTCTGCTTTTCGGCAAAAAACATCATTTGATGTTGGTGCCACATATGCTAATTACCAGGACTGTTCCAAGAGGCGTACACTCAGCAAAGTATGGTCTCTCCCCTTTTGGAAAAGAAAATATATATATACAAAAGGAAGACTGCACATCTAAAAAATTTGACTTTATTGTGAAACAAAAAAGAGAACAAATATAACACATAGACTAAAAACAGTTAAAAACACCAAAAGGTGAGTACAAGATATCTTAGTCCAAAATAATGGGCAAGAATAAACCACATCCTCAAACCAAAAAATTGGGAACAGATATGAAGTTGGAACATACAAAAATCAAAATACAATACCCCCAACAATAATAATAATAATGTAATACAATTAAAAAAATATTTGAAGCATGGGTGTGCAATAAATATGATGGTTCACAGTCTAAGGGCTTGTTCCCACTTACGATTAAATCGGAAGAATGCAATTGACGCGCACCACATTGGTGGTACCAGGGCTATGGGGTACTCGGCACCGAGCCCATGGAAGTCTATGGGAGTTGTCACTGGCAGCAGAGCTCGGTCCGTGGCCCTGGCGGTCATGCAATGGGGGAATATTTACAGGGGATTGTAGTTATAGTTCGTGACGCCACCTGTGGTTTCTGATCTGATTGACCAGCGCTGCAGGGTAGATCTCTGAGGGGATGTTATGGCAGCTAGATGTTAAGTCCCCCACAGGTGGGACTGATCCCTCAAAGTCTATGGTGATGATGCAGGGTGCGGATAAGAAGTCAGTCACACACAATGCAGTCTCTTTCCATACCTTTACTTGTAGATGTTGCAGGTATGTCCCGGGAAGCTGGTCAGGTTGGAGAATGCACATTCAGGGAATTGTTGAGCAGGTTAGAGGCCTCCTTTCTCCTTAAAGTGTATGTGAGTACAAACTTGCATAAAGTCAAGTGCAACTCTTTCTGTAGCAACTACGCCCGGCCGACATTGTGGTGGAGCCTTCTATGTCTCTGATTATCAGATGTTGAGAGAACTAAGTCCTTACTTTTGTCGTGCACTGACTCAAAGTCCCCGTTCTCCCTGACTCCGGTTACGTATCAGCGCTTAGGGCTACCTTCTGCGACTTGTAGTCCAGAAAGGCCTCCGGTTTTCTTATTACTAGGCGTGAAGCACTAGCAACGCTTCGGACCCCGGTGTCCGGTTAACTGAGTGAGGGTGATTTGTCCCTTTGTCACTCTTACTTCTCCACTCGCCCTTCGCCCTGCTCTCGCCCTTAACATAAGCACGTGTAGCAATGGTACAAAGGTCAGCTTTACTTCAGTGCTCACTGACCTGTTCTCAGTTGACTCGTTGGTATAACTGCTGTAATTCCTTTCCTTCTTTCCTTCACAGAACTCTGTCCAGAGCAGCTCACAGGACACTTCGTCAGACTGTATTTACGCTGTAGCTCTGAGAGTCACCTTCCACTTTCTTAGGAACACAGACAGCTTGTTCTGAGTAGCAGGTTAAGATGTAGCTCTGACTAGGCTAGGATGATTCTCTTCACCCGTACTAGCCTCCACTTTCTTATCAGATGAGCTACACAAGCTCTGTGTGGGTTCAGTCTTCTCTCCTCTCCCTCCAAGACTAATCTGATCTTCTCTGTCCAAAGACAGGAACTTGAATGAATCACTATTGCTACATCACACTACTAAATAGTCTGATATGCCTCTAGTGGCAATGCTGAGAAGTGTGCGTGAATGAATATCAAGCTTTACAGTTACCTTCCTGTGCATTTTCCAGGAGACATGTGTGCCTTGCGAAGCTGGGCCACACACAATCAAAATAAAAATCGGATTGCATTCATACCAGTTTAATCCTATGCTTGCGTTCTCAATGGTGTTTTTTCCATGCTTCGATCAAATTGCGATCGGACAGAAAACAAAACGTTGCATGCACCCATATAAGTCTATGGGTGTGTGTGAAACATCAAACTGCACTCAGATATCACCCCAGTGCAGTGCGATTCCCACGGATGCCAGCAATGGAGGAGATGGAGAAATTGATTTCTCCGTCTCCTCCGCAGCTGTGCTCCGATTTGCTCATGCGATAGGATCGGAGCACAGAGCACTCACACCATAGTCATTAGCATATAGCATCCAATGCTTTCTTATTGGATGTGATACCCTAATGTGACTCCCCTATAAGGGATGATGAGAGGATAAGAAAAGAAGAAACTGCTAGAGGTGTGCAGCAGCGATACTGGTCAAGATAGAAAAACTATTCATGGTAGAAAAATGGAGTAAAAAATGCTGTGAATAATATTAACATCATCCCATGGGCAAAAAAGAAGATAAAAAAAGCAAATTTAGCCAACCATATCTGGAAACAAGGAGAAGATGTTATCATTATTTGCAGGGATTTGACCAATATCGCTGTTGCCGCTACACACCTCTTGCAGTTTCTTCCTTTCTTATTCTCTCATCCTCCCTTTTAGGCTCCTAAACATCATATTGTTTTTTTTTTTATTTTGTATGTTCCAGCTTCATATCTATACCTATTTTTTTATTTGCGGACGTGGTTTATTCTTACTCATTATCTTGGGCTGAGATATGTTAACATGCTTATCTTTGGTGTTTTTAATTGTTTTTAATTGCTGTGTTAAATTTGTTATTTTTTTCATAATAAAGTCTCATTTTTTGAGGATGAACAGTATTCCTTTTGCAAACAGTTTTTGCTTTCAATTGGTTGACTTAATATGCTTGACAGGCACGCCATGCAAATTTATAGTTTTCACTGCTGCAACTTATTTTTTTTCCAGTCTTTCCCCTTTTATCGATATCACGCCCACAGAGGCAGTGGTGTCACTCATGTCCCAGCTCAGCCTTCTCCACATTCTCTCGGTGCTCTATATCTAGTAAGAGATGGGCATTCGGGCATGCCCTGGAACAGACACACAACAATTCCCAGAGAGCAGTGGCACATAGGCAAAAGACCATTACATATGTCTGAATTCATATCTCTTACTGTGCCTGTGATGAGCAAGGAAAGGATGTACAGAGGGCTTCATTGAGACATCAATCACAACTCTGTTGGCGTGGTATTAGTCCTCGTAATTAGCATATGTGGCACCACAATATTAAATAATTTATGATAAAATGTAGAGAACACTGCGGATGAGCGGGATCACTGTTAAAAGGTACAACCTGAACTATAACATTGCTATCTTATAGGGGTAGATCCTGCTGACAGGTTCCCTTTAAACTGACCAAGTGTGTTTGTACAATATCCATTTTTTTCTTCTATTGATTAGTAAGAGCCACGTCTTCAGGAGCTATTAATATATAAATCAATACCATTTTCCCATCAGTTATAATCAGTTATATTATGTTCTTATGTTTCATCTTTAGCAGCAGGACGGTCATTGGGTCCTGAATATACAGCTCTGGCAAAAATTAAGAGACCACTGCAAAATTTTCAGTTTGTCTGATTTTTCTCTTAATCAGTATATTTTTGAGTAAAATGTAAATTGCTCTTTTATTCTATAAAGTACTGACAACATGTCTCCGAATTTTCAAGCAGTAAATTTTGTATTTATTTTCAGAAAATGAGAAGTGGTCAAAATAACAAAAAAATGCAGTGCTTGCAGACCTCAAATAATGCTAAGAAAACAAGTTCATAATCATTTAGAAACAACAATACTAATGTTTTAACTCAGGAAGAGTTCAGAAATCAATATTTTGTGGAATCACCATGATTTTTAATCACAGCTTTCATGCGTCTTGGCATGCTTTCCACCAGTCTTTCACACTGCTTTTGGGTGACCTTATGCCACTCCTGGTACAAAAATTTAAGCAGTTATTCTTTGTTTGATGGCTTGTGACTATCCATCTTCCTCTTTATTACATTACAGAGGTTTTCAATGGGGTTCCAGTCTGGATATTGGGCTGGCCATGACAGGGATTTGATGTGGTGGTCCTTCATCCACACATTGATTGACCTAGCTGTGTGGCATGGTGCATTGTCCTGCTGGAAAAACCAGTCCTTAGAGTTGGGGAACATTGCCTGAGCAGAAGGAATCAACTGTTTTTCCAGGATAACCTTGTATGCGGCTTGATTCATACGTCCTTCGCAAAGATTAACCTGCCCAATTCCATCCTTGCTGAAGCATCCCCAGATCATCACCAATCCTCCACCAAATTTCACAGTGGGTGCAAAACACTGTGGCTTGTAGCCTCTCCAGGTCTCCGTCTAACCATTGGACGACCAGGTGTCGGGCAAAGCTGAAAATTTGACTCATCAGAAAAGATTAGCTTACTCAAGTCCTCTATGGTCCAATCCTTATGTTTTTTTTGGCAAACTTCAGCCTGGTCTCATTTGCTTCTCATTGATTAAAGGCTTTTTTCTAGCTTTACATGACTTGAGCCCTGCCTCTAGGAGCACGTTACAAACTGTTCTTGCCGTACACTTCACCCCAGCTGCCATTTGACATTCCTTTTGTAGGTCACTTGATGTCATTCTGCGGTTGCTGAGTGACATTCGAATAAGATCACTGTCATTCCGGTCAGTGGAGAGTTATTTTCGCCCTCTGCCGGTCTGTAGCTTCGTTGTCCCCAATGTTTGCTGCTTGACCTTGTTGTAATGGACTGCCGTCTTAGAAATTTTAAGGATGGAGGCAACATGACGCTCACTGTATCCCTCTGCCAGTAAAGCCAGAATTGAGCCCTTCTTTTCCTCATTCGAGACTTTTCTTTTCAACTCCTTTGGCATGGTTAAAAGTTATTTTTTCATTCCTATTACTTTTGGGATATTACTAGCACTTGTTTTGCCATCCAGCTTGTCCTATTGCAAGAGGATCGTGAACACCACAACATTGTTTTTTATACTTTCCTTCATTAAATAAGATTTGGTTCGGGTGATCACCTAATCAGAAGCACATTAAGTAGAATGAGGTGTACTCTGGTTGGAATCCAACTGACACTGGAATGGAATGGCTGTCAGACATGCAGAGAAGCTGATTTTTATAAAACTGTGCAGTGGTCTCTTAATTTTTGCCAGAGCTGTATATCATTCCACATAACATGACATGAAGGTCATGCCATTGGTTTCACGTCAAACTTACAGAGCATAACAAGCATCATGACAAATGATGCTGTGACAGAATTATTGCAATCTTATGTCTACATACTTCCTAGACTCACTATTACTGGGGATGGGGATAGAGACAAAGTGGCATTCCATGCTGTACTGCTGTATCAATGAGGCCAATATACATGACCTCTTTTTAAAGGGAGACAATAACTAAGGAAACAAAATTAATTCTGCCTGAAACCCTCTTGAAATAAGTCAAGTGTTTTAGGTTATTCTGGGAATTATTTCAATATTCTATTTCTGCATTCTTTGCATTCCAATTATCTTCATTATTATACAGATTTTCAGAACCACAGCTCAAGGGGGAAATAACTTTTTAAAGACAATTCATATTGCAATACGGTTTGTTCATACACACGTTATTGTGGGTGCTCTATGCTTTTGTAGTCTATTAATGATACCTTTAGGGTCAGAAAGCTATACAATTGTCCCAATGTGACTCCTATAAACAGAATTGTATGCAGTAAATTCCGTGATTCTTGAGTAGTATATACAGTACTGCGCAAAAGTATTAGGTAGGTGTGGAAAAAAATGCTGCAAAGTAAGAAACCTTACAAAACTGGAAGTACTGATAGTTTATTTTTTAAATTTTAAAAAATGCAAAGTGAAGAAACACAAGAGAAATCTAAATCAAATAAATATTTAATGTACCCTCCCTTTACTGTTAAAAGCAGCCAAAAGTATTCTAGGTACACTTGCACACAGTTTTTGAAGGAACTCGGCAAGGAAGTTGTCCCAAACATCTTGGAGAACTAACCATAGATTTTCTGTGAATGTAGGGTTACACAAATCTTTTTGTCTTTTCATGTAATCCCAGATAAACTCGATTATGTTGAGATCAGTGCTCTGTAAAGGCTGTATCACCTCTTCCAGGACTCCTCGTTCTCCTTTATTCTGTATGTTTGGGATCTTTCTTCTGCTACAGGATAAAATTTGGAGCTAATCAGATGCCTCTCTAATGGTATAGTATGATGGATATATATCTGCCTGTAGTTCTCAGCACTGAGGACAACAAGAATTTGTCATAGTTGGAGATGGTAGATGCAGTTTTTGACCATGGAAGTTTAGTGCAGTAGATAAAAGAGACATCATGCTCACTTCCTTCAAAATCAGAAGATGCCTAGCAGTGCCGTCAGATCAGAACTGCAGCAACCAGGGAGAACAGGTATACCCATTTACTGTTCAGTGAAGTCTAGTCAAAAGTTGTCTACATGAAAAAATGCTGCCCAAAAACATACTTTCCAATAAACTTTTTACCAGGCAATTTGCGCTCCCGTAGGTGTAGGATCCAAGGCTTCTTATTATCCAAAAAAGGTTTTTATTATTTATCAAGAAAAAGTAATAATAATAATCTTTATTTATATAGCGCCAACATATTCCGCAGCGCTTTACAGTTTAACAGTTTCAAAACACAAGGTAACAATAAATTAAAAGTACAAAAAAGTACATTTTTCTTAATAAATAATAAAAACCTTTTTTGGATAATAAGAAGCCTTGGATCCTACACCTACGGGAGCGCAAATTGCCTGGTAAAAAGTTTATTGGATAACATTCCTATGGTTACTTGGTCTGAGTGACATAATAGCTACCAGGGATTTGCAGCATACTGACCACAGAAGATATCCACCTTTGAACACCTAATGGTCTCAAGTGACCTACATGCAAGTTAAAAAGATGATGTATTTGTCACAATAATGGTAAAATATCTCAAAATTGATGAAAATTAATATCTATAAATAAAATAGTGACAATACCACCAGACGTGTGGATGGCAGACCATCCGGAAATATAAAAGAAAATTCCAGGAATAGGGGGAGGACACCAAGTGACAATGCAGTAACGAAAATTCAAGGTGACACAGTGTGAATAAAATAAAAATTTTTTATTAAATCAATAAGTGTAAAATATATGCATGACATTACAACATTGTATATATAAAAAATATTTCTTTATTCATTATTAAAATAAATGTATTATTAAATAACCAGAGGCAAAAATCCAATATAATATGGTAAAGCTACATGAAATAAAATGAGCGAATCCGTGTATACATATGTGTTAGACTATTCTTATATATAGTAGCATGGATATGTAGCTGTATACAAAACTGGAAAATAATATGCTCAATCAAAAACCAGGTAATGGCCCTAATATATATAGAAACTGGCAGTATATGGACGTGCTAGGGTGCAAAAAGAACATTGACTGTGCTGGCAATAAATATGTGTATAAATATCCACAAAAAATACACAGATAAAAACAGTGAGCATGTGTAGACACAGTGTGAAATGGAATCAAAAATACCCTGTGCCGCAAAAAGTGAATACAAAACCGCCAGAAAATGTGTGAGCCTACATGTGTGAGAGATAAACACCATGCGCCACTGAGAGTGAAATAAAAAGTAAAAATGCCACCAAATGAAGGGCAAATACCTGGGAGCTTAATACCACGGGTGGAGACCTCGGAAGAACCGCGTCGAGTAGGAACTACTCATCAACATTTTCTCTGGCGAGTTTTTTGTATTCACTTTTTGCGGGCACAGGGTATTTTTGATTCCATTTCACACTGTGTCTGCACATGCTCACTGTTTTTATCTGTGTATTTTTTGTGGATATTTATACACATATTTATTGCCAGCACAGTCAATGTTCTTTTTGCACCCTAGCACGTCCATATACTGCCAGTTTCTATATATATAGGGCCATTACCTGGTTTTTGATTGAGCATATTATTTTCCAGTTTTGTATACAGCTACATATCCATGCTACTATATATAAGAATAGTCTAACACATATGTATACACGGATTCGCTCATTTTATTTCATGTAGCTTTACCATATTATATTGGATTTTTGCCTCTGGTTATTTAATAATACATTTATTTTAATAATGAATAAAGAAATATTTTTTATATATACAATGTTGTAATGTCATGCATATATTTTACACTTATTGATTTAATAAAATTTTTTTATTTTATTCACACTGTGTCACCTTGAATTTTCGTTACTGCCTTGTCACTTGGTGTCCTCCCCCTATTCCTGGAATTTTCTCTTCTACATGCAAGTTATCAAGATTTACAAAAGGTGAGTGCCACCTATATTCACCTACAATCTAATTATACATTTACATTTAGATCGGTGCGCTTTCTTCCTTTCCTTCCCTTTTATCAGAAACAAAAACATACTTTGGAATGGAAACAAGGCCATGTGACTCAGCTATGCACGAAAATAAAGGAATTGCGGTGCAGAAAAATGGCGCAGGTGCTCCGGACTAATGATTCAAAATGTGAAATATTTGGCTCGAATAAAAGGCAGTTTAACACCAAAGGAATGGGGAGCTGTGCAATCATGAGTGTCTGGAGGTAACAGTAAAGGATGGTGAAGGTTCCTTGCGAGTTTTGGGCTGTATTTCAGCAGAGTTGGAAATTTGGTCAAGATTAAAGGGGTCGTCCACTACTTTTAAGTAACCCCCCGATGTATCCCCCGGGGCCCCTAATGAATTTTGTAAATACCTCATGTTGCCTATACTGCCAGTGAGCGGCTCTATCGCTGGCCACTCACAGGCAGCACGTGACCCCTCTTCCTCCTTCCGCGCTGGCTGCCAGGCTGTGGGTGGGGTTATCACCCCGCGTCACACCCGGCATCCACAGCGCGGCCATTTATTGAGAAAGCGCACAGTGGATGATTTATTATTATAGCGCCATTTGTTCCATGGCACTTTACATGTGAAAAGGGGTATACATAAAAAACGACTAAAGTAATCTTAAACAATACAAGTCACGACTGGTACAGGACTGGAAAGTGCGGGGCTCCAGTCTTTCACAAAATGTCAGGGGAGCCCCTGCACCATTGAATACCTCGTAGTACCAGCCTGGGGCCTGCAGCCATGGCCCAACTCCTGCCGTCGCCGATTACCCCGTCCTACCA
The DNA here is from genome assembly GCA_033576555.1 of Oophaga sylvatica. Taxonomy (NCBI): domain Eukaryota; kingdom Metazoa; phylum Chordata; class Amphibia; order Anura; family Dendrobatidae; genus Oophaga; species Oophaga sylvatica. The sequence goes on along the minus strand of JARQOD010000002.1, from coordinate 128,040,301 downwards.
GCCTGGAGCCCGCAGCATCTCCTGCCTCCGCCAACAGCGATTCTGCCACCTGGGACACCATTCCAACACCATTGCCCCCCAGGTAATCTCCAGCAAAAGCGGATAATAACACGCACCATTTTATTAAAAAAATCAACAACATTATTTTCCTCCCCAATATTTGGGGTGCGTCTTATAAACCGATGCATCTTATAATCCGCAAAATACGTTAATTTGTTAGGAAAATTACTTTTTTGGGTGTGCAAAATAACAAATCTTATTTGCAATCAGTGGCCCTCATTTGTGGGAGGATTTTGTTGTATGGTATCCAATATGGATTCTAAAAGGAAATTAAAGGTTTTCTGACAAATCTTTTGGGGTGTACCCATTTATGCTGAGCACTGTGTAGTTTACGTGTTTTCTCAGAGTGTAAAACAATTGTACTTATAGCTCTCTTTTTCTCTCCTCTATATATAAATATATATATATACTGTATCTTAATAAGAAAATAACTGAAATTATTTTGGTCCTCATACTAACAAGACTATCTTTTGAAATGCTTGCAATATTAATTACTTAAAATTTTGTTCATTACATTTTAAAGAGCAGCAACTCATTAAAAGATTGGCAGCAGAACTTAACTGTTTCTGCAGTACTGCAATAAGGAGGAGTGGGAAAGGCCAAAAGTGAAGATACTGCCAGTAATAGTCTCAGTGTTAAGGTACTGCCACACTAAACAATCCCGCTAGCGATCACGATAACGATGCATACTAATGCGATCGCTAGCAGGATTGTTTCTATATCGCTAAATGCGGCCACATTTAGCGATATAGTTAACGACGCTATCGCCGTTAGCGATCTTCTTAACGACTTTAGCGGTACAAAAGTACCGCTAAATCGCTAAGAAAAGGTGCCACACTAGCGATATATACTTACCCAGCGGGAGCGCCGACGAGAAAATAGGGTCCGGAACGATTCCAGCGACGAGCGAGATCACAGCAGGAAGCTCGTCGCTGGCAGCTGCCGCACTGAACAACATCGCTAACGGGATCGCTAAATAGTGACGTTTTTTAGCGATCCCGTTAGCGATATTGTTCAGTGTGGCATACCTTTAGTCTGTGTTCAATCTGCACTGGATGCTCTGTCCATATCAATTGGCCAAAATACAGACAAAATAGATACCTGGGATGACGGAAACACACAACCCACTATAGTCGTGCGTCGGGCTCAGATGGTGTCTGCTATGATGTAGCAGAACAAAATAATAGAGCTATACATCTACTGTACAATATATGTACTTAAATGTTTATAGTTGCAACAATTGAACTAGTCCTACACAGATCTCAGCTTGATTTCATCAAGGTGAAGATAACGGAGGTGTGTAATTAAAGGAGGTAAGGAAAGCTTGAAGGAAGAGGGACAATTAGGGGGCAAAACAAGGCAAAAAGGTAAGAATGATTGGGCAGTTAAAACATGGATAGCAAGGAGGATGTGAAAGGAGGTGATCATGTAGAGCAGGTCAGCATCAAGATCTTCCCTGTGCAGCCACTCTGAGATAGAGTCAGGTATAGCCAGGTTTCTGGATTCATAGGATGTTGATATCATTCAGTTATGGCATGGTGGTATTACTGAGTCATGGATGGTGAAAGATAATAATTGGTCACTGTCTTGTTACTATTTAGGGTAGAGCTATCTTGTATACAGATTTGAGATTCTGATTTAGGCAGTGGTTAAGGACACAGGAGTACATATTTAGTGGAAGCACAGTCTACATCTTTAAACTCAGGACCGGCTATGTGACAGCATACTTGCAAAGGATTACTATGAGTGAAATATATTACTATTGTGCCATCTGTAATTAATTTTTGCCATCATAACTGATGATAAGCAATAGTTTCTTCTCTTTTATCATTACGTATGTAGCGTTGACCAATTGGCTCAATAGTAGTCAGTAATTCATGATGATAACTGGTGGTATAATTTGGCCTGTAATACGGGTGTATTCATTATTTGTGCCAGGGTTAGCAGGATTGTACATACGGCCGTGTCTGTACGCATTCAGATAGACATTCTCGACACTGAAAGTATAAACTGGACACAAATCCGAATAAGGAGAATATTCCAAAGCTGGTATGCATGTTAATAGACTCCAAATACTACAGATTTTTTTTCCTTTATTAAAAAAATATAATTTATTAAAAAGAATTACAAGCATAAAGGAATACCCATTTTCAGAGACTCACTTACCATTTGTCCCATCGTTTCATGCCTTGTCCATCAACACTGGGTGCTGCAGGAAAGACATGAACAGCCGCTTGTAGAGATCAGGAGAAATTTCATCTGTATCAGGTAGACTTTCAAGAAACTCTTGAACCCTCAAAATCTATTGACTGGAAAAAATAAGCGAGGTTTTAGACACGGCGGTAAGGAATCTCTTTTCACAGCCTTTAAATACGCTCACATCCCGGGCACTATGTGCATTCTCTTTTCTATTTGGAAGCAGCAGGTAGAAAATTTGGATTTAGGATTTTTTCAAAACTTTAAAATAAACATTAAAGATTGTTTGCTAACCTGCAGTCTGCTGGAAAATCAACAATGACTTTTTTTGTTAGCCATAAACTTACTGCATATTGAGAATAATATTAACATCTATTATAAGTAGCCTGAAACGCAGTGAACCACCATGCTAGAGATAATTGTAGAAGTGGATTACATGGTCAGCGCTTCTATGTTTGTCTACTGGGCTAATTGTTATCGTAATTTGTATTTCCTCACTTTGCACAGTTTTTTTTTTCTTCTTATGCTATAGTAAATGCACTATAAAATGACCGATGCCTTCTTAGGGCACAGAATACTGCATGAAAGGACATTGTGAAGGTCCTAGGTGCATCTGAAAAACATACATTTACAAGGAAACCTCGGTCACAGCAGATCCTATAAGAGGACATCTGTGTTGGATACAGAGCTGGGAAACACCCTGACGTAATATCACTTTTAAGCTATACCATAGCACCTGCTGCAGAGGAGGCGACCCCGCACACGAAAAATAGAAGAAAGAAATCTGCACAAAAGCTCACCTCCTCTGTTAGGTGGGGGCTGGAGGTGCCATCTCCGTAAAACTCCTGCAGAACATCTTGAACCTTTTTGCTGCTGTCTAGAAACAAAATAGCATTTGGTTTGAACATGTAGATCTCTGGCACAATTTGCTTGCAGTCTTCTCTGTCTAGGACAAGGGAGCCTGAAGGTTGAATAATCAGGATATATGCAGTGGAGAGTATAGAGGACGTTTACTCACAATCTATGTACTTCTGCAGTTGGGTGAACTCCTCTGGGCAGAGGATTGCCCACTCCTTGTTCTCCTCACTCATTCTGGCTCTGCGACAGCCCTGCGGCAAGGCAACAAGATGAGGTGAGCGGATCCAATGTGCTAGGAAGAGGAAACAGAGTATGAGAGAAAGGGAGAACAGCCTGGGATGAATGTGGTCTGATTCTGGCTCAAACCTTGGATTACATATTAGCTGATCTAACACATTCTCCCAGAGTTTTCCAGAGCCACAGTGCTGCTGTAATAATGAGAGAGGCAGATTGAGTGGCAGTGTGACAGCGAGAGAGGGGGAGGCAAGAATGGGATGGAGAGAAATGGAGAAAACACATTAAGCCAGGGATACACACTGGATGTGTGCAGCAGAAAAAAAGTGGCACTGGTTAAAATAAGACAGGAAGGGACAAATGAAGGGCTGAGAACAGCTGTACAAAATAAGAACTGATGGGCGCAGGAGACGGGAGAGAGGGGGATCCAGCAGTGAGTGGTGGGTGTAGTGCAAAAATATATAGTGTCAGAGGAGGAGATTTAGAGAAAGAGGAAAGGTAAGACCACAGAGAAAATGGAGACAGCGTTGAATTTAGGCACATCAGCAACATGGTTATTTTGTTTTCCTTACTCCATGGCAATATTTATTGGAGCTTACATCTAATAATTGTCCTAATCTGTCTCCTTTTACAATCCAGTCCATAAATCTACTTAACAGCTGTTCGAATATATTTACAGTGGGTACGGAAAGTATTCAGACCCCTTTAAATTTTTCACTCTGTTTCATTTCAGCCATTTGGTAAATTCAAAAAAGTTATTTTTTTTCTCATTAATGTACAGTGTGCCCACCTTCTCGACTGTAAAAAAATAGAAATGTAGAAATTTTTGCAAATTTACTAAAAAAGGAAAACTGAAATATCACATGGTCATAAGTATTCCGTACCCACTGTATATATTATATATATATATATATATATATATATATATTACACACAAACATATATATATAAAATCCGTGAACAGCTATTATTATATTATATATATATTCTGTTGTACAATACTTGAGTATCAAGGATAAATGTGCACATCTTCTGTATATTGTCCTCAGCAACAAGAGGACACGCTGACATCTAAAACATGACATTCAAAAAAGAAACAATCGCCCCCCGCTATTAGTTATGCAAGACTCCCCTGCCAACAGGCAATAATAACCACCTACAATTAGCAAAAAAAAGTAATAAAGAACAAGTAATAAGCATTAGCAATGTCAATCATAGGTCTTGCATGTTGTGTATGTATGTTGGCCTCTCTGGCATAAAGAGGATCTGAACCGATTAATAAGGTAGATATCTAAAGAAAGCACAAAAGCTGCTTCTCTAAGCAAACACAACAAAGTCAAATAAACCTGTAAAGGGCATTTTCATCAAGTCACCTGCTGTATTAGAGGCAAGAACCAAGCACACTTCGAAAAAATCTGTGTGAACATCACTCTCAAGCGAAATAAGAAGACAGGTCCTTTAAACTGGTTCTATACACAGCCAACAGCTGCTGACGCGCACCACATTGGTGGTACCAGGGCTATGGGGTACTCGGCACCGAGCCCATGGAAGTCTATGGGGAATGTCACTGGCAGCAGAGCTCGGTCCGTGGCCCTGGCGGTCATGCAATGGGGTATATTTACAGGGGATTGTAGTTATAGTTCGTGACGCCACCTGTGGTTTCTGATCTAATTGACCAGCGCTGCAGGGTAGATCTCTGAGGGGATGTTAGGTCCCCCACAGGTGGGACTGGTCCCTCAAAGTTTATGGTGGTGATGCAGGGTGCAGATAAGAATTCAGTCACACACAATGCAGTCTCTTTCCATACCTTTACTTGTAGATGTTGCAGGTATGTCCCGGGAAGCTGGTCAGGTTGGAGAATGCACATTCAGGAGAACTGTTGAGCAGGTTAGAGGCCTCCTTTATCCCTTTAATGTGTGTGAGTACAACTTGCATAAAGTCAAGTGCAACTCTTTCAATAGCAACTGCGCCCGGCCAATATTGTGGTCGAGCCTTCTATGTCTCTGATTATCAGATGTTGAGAGAACTAAGTCCTTACTTTTGTCGTGCACTTGACTCAAAGTCCCCGTTCTCCCTGACTCCGGTTACGTATCAGCGCTTAGGGCTACCTTCTGCGACTTGTAGTCCAGAAAGCCTCCGGTTTTCTTATTACTAGGCGTGAAGCACTAGCAACGCTTCGGACCCCGGTGTCCGGTTAACTGAGTGAGGGTGATTTGTCCCTTTAGTCACTCTTGCTTCTCCACTCGCCCTTCGCCCTGCTCTCGCCCTTAACATAAGCACGTGTAGCAATGGTGTCAAGGTCAGCTTTCCTTCAGTGCTCACTGACCTGTTCTCAGTTGACTCGATGCTATAACTGCTGTGATTCCTTTCCTTCTTTCCTTCACAGAACCCTGTCCAGAGCAGCTCACAGGACGCTTCGTCAGACTGTATTTACGCTGTAGCTCTGAGAGTCACTTTCCACTTTCTTAGGAACACAGACAGCTTGTTCTGAGTAGCAGGTTAAGGGTAGCTCTGACTAGGCTAGGATGATTCACTTCACCCGTACTAGCCTCCACTTTCTTGTCAGATGAGCTACACAAGCTCTGTGTGGGTTCAGTCTTCTCTTCTCTCCCTCCAAGACTGATCTGAACTTGGATGGGATGACTCACTCCTGAGCCACCCGGAGTTTGACTGCACTGTCCTAAGACAGGAAACAGACTGCACACTAACTTTGCTACGTCACACTACTAAATAGTCTGATATGCCTCTAGTGGCAATGCTGAGAAGTGTGCGTGAATGAATATCAAGCTTTACAGTTACCTTCCTGTGCATTTTCCAGGAGACAGGTGTGCCTTGCGAAGCTGGGCCACACATCCCCCCCTAGTTAAACTCAGCACTCCCGGGCTGAAATAGAAAAGAAAAACATTTTTGTTTTGCATATAACATTAACATAATAACTCATCCCTTGCGGGAGGTAAGGACTCTTGAACGTTACATTTTGTACATAGATCAGTAGAAAATTATCAAAATACTTTTCAATAAATATACACAGTATAAGACAAGATTCTTGTGGAGGACCCGCACCAAAAACCTCCCACGTGGGTCCTGGGTGGGCTGCAGGACTTCTGACTGCAGACCTCACTCTAGGCCACACCATACGGGTTTTTCTTCAGAGGTAGTTAGGTTTTATGTAAAACCAAAATGGGGCACCGAAGTGCGAACTATTTACATTGAAAGTTTTTGGGCTGGCAAAGTCCACAGCCACGCAGTCCTTTGCATGATAAAACATTTTTCAAGTAAAATCACATTATACTTTAACTCTTCTTTACCCAGCCGGGTATTCTACTTTAAATAAGCAAACATACTATGTAAACATTTATCAATAGTAAAGTGCAAATCTTCATCTTTTTCAAACTTTATACATTTTCAGTTGCAGTAAACCCCTGTCTGGGTCATACTAAACTAGTTTACTAGGACTACTCTTGATAACGAATAGGTAACCTTCCTTTCGTTGTACGTTCTGACCTACATGGAGTGGTGTCAGGTATAGTAGTCTCTAGCCTATCTGCTCTGTGTACCGGCAAACTGTAAACACGACTCCACCTTTCTAGGGATCTGGCAAGCATGCTAGCGACTGGGCGATGCGGTACTGCTCCACCAGGGGTTTCCACTTCTTGTGGTGCTGTCTCTTGTGGTTCCGCGGCTTGGGATCCCACTGGTTGAGGGTCTGCCGGAACAGGTCCTTCTGGAACTGACTCTACTGGCACAATTGGTATGACTGGATGTAGAGATTCTTCTTGCGGTTGATAAAACTGCAGCACAGGAATGATTACAGCTTCTCCCACTCTGGGCCAATCTGCAGGTAAATCTCCCAAATCCGTATGTATGACCGCTTCATCACTCTCTTCCTGATGGACAACAGGTTCTTCTTCGCGAAGCTTTAGTGGGCCCGGACACAACTTTAGATGATCTCTAGACACAGTTGCAGTCGTTTTTCCTCCATCCTTGCTAATGGTACAGGTCTTTCTGTTATCAAATTTGGAATTTTGCACGACATATGGCTCCTGTTCCCACTGATCATCCAATTTGTGCATTCTTCTTTTTCTTTTTAGCACAATTTCTCCAGGCATAAAAGGCTTAGCGGGAGCATTTTTGTTGTAGTTCTTCTCTTGCTTTTCCCTTACTTTATTGAGACTATCTTCTACGCAGGCTTGTACTCTCCTGTACTGTTCCTGTCGGTTTGTGTCCCAATCTTCAGCAGTGTCATCAGCCTCTGGTTCTACCACACCAAGTTCCAAATCCATTGGCAGTCTTCCTGGTCTTGCTCTCATAAGGTAGGCTGGAGTGCAGTTGGTGGAACTTACTGGTATGTGGTTGTACAAGTCGACCAGGTCAGGTAACAAGTCTGGCCACCGATTTCTTTCTTCCAGGGGTACAGATTTCAGTAAATCAATGACAATGTGATTCATCTTTTCACAAAGGCCATTGGTTTGAGGGTGGTACAGTGTTGTTCTGATCTTCTTACACCCATACAAGTGACAGAATTCCTTAAACAGTTCAGCTTCAAAGGCTGGACCTCGATCAGTCAGTACCTGCTCTGGATATACGTGTGGTCTGCAGAAACTTGCTTGGAAGGTCTTTGCTGCTGTTTCTGCTGTCAGATCTTTGACAGGGGCGACCACCAGAAATTTGGAATAGTGATCCACCATGGTCAGGGCATATGAGTATCCCGACCTGCTTGGTGACAACTTGACATGGTCCAAGGCCACGATCTCCAAGGGACGAGTCGTCCGGATAGGCTGCAGGGGTGCCTTCTGACTACAGTAGTCTTTTCGTCTGAGGTCACAGGGTCCACAGTTCCGGCACCACTTCTCGATGGAGCTGCGCATCCCTACCCAGTAGAACAGACACCTCAACAGGGTCTCCAGCTTTTTCCAGCCAAAGTGTCCCGCTTGATCGTGGTAGGCTTCTAACACCATTTGGATGTCTGCTCTGGGAACCACTATCTGCCAAACCATCTCATGAGTCCTTGGGTCGACGTATCTCCTGCACAACTTCTCACGGTAGATAAACAACCGGCTTCTCTCGTTCCACAGGAGCTTTGCTGGTATAGGTGCATCTTTCTCCAAGGAGAAACCTTCCTGTCTTATCAGCTCCTTGATACGGCTGACCACCGGATCGATGTCCTGAGTCTCCTTCCAGCTGTGATGAGGTAAAGGGTTTACCGTCTTACCACACCGCTTTCTGTGGGCTCGTTGTTCATGGATCATCCCATTTCTGTGGAACGCAGGTTGCGTTGCTGAGGTAGTCGCAGATTGTGATGCTGAAATGGTCGCAGATTGCGATGCAGAAGTGTACGCAGGGGGTGATGCTGGTGCACGGCCTGGTGCGGACGCCAAAGATGACGCTGCTGGGACTTGCGGTACCGTGGCACGGAAGACCTCACTGGTTTCAGGGACGGGGTCGCTGACACGGGTGACGTTTAAGGCGTACCACCCTTTTAACCCCCAGTGCCGCGTGTAATTGACAATGTCCCCGTTTACAAGATCCCTCCCTGGGTGCCCGATGGGTAAGTGGGACTCCACATCTCTCCGACTCACAAAGATCTCTTGGTATAGGCCCGGCTCATGTATGAAGCCCCAGCCTTTGCGGAGTTGGAACCCAGTTATGCACCCCTGGCGCCGCGGTTCCCGTTGCGTACCTTTATTCTTTCGGACGGCCTCCTTATCAGCAAGGAACTTCTCATGGTACCGCTGCTGCGCCTCTCTCTGCTCCTGTTGACGTTGCTTATCCAGATCACGGCGTCGCTGCTCATTTTCCACTTTTACAGCATAAGTGACGTCATCCAGATACTGCATTGCGTCCCAATCGATTTCTGGCAATGATGGCTGGGACCCCTCCGGTGTTCCTACCGGGGAACTGTAATCTGCTGCAGCCTCTTGGCCTAGCTGGCACTCCGGAACAGGCAGGACCTCCTCAGCCTCCTTCTCTTCCACCTCTCCATCGGTGGGATCAGGTACAGCTCTTTTGGGGGCGGCCTCCGGTTTTCCTTCAGCTTTCTTCAGCAGGGACTTAGGAAAATCAGGTGATGGCATTATGTCTGTGGGAGAGAGCACTGCGTCCCACAGCAGCCGCTGTGTCTGGGCACGCCAGCGTCTCTCGGTCTCCTCCATGTCTGCCTGGCGCTGTATCAATTTCTTAAGCGCTGCATTCTCCTCCTTGCACTCCAGCAAGGTTTGTTGAAGGTCCCGGACTAGGGATGGCTCCGGTTCAAGCAACAGCTTTACTGGGGAACAGGGCCTGCGCTCCACCGCTCCTCCACATAGCTGCTCCTGTCCTTCCGCCATCTCTCTCCAGGCCAGACTGTGTTCTCCATCAGGAACAATCTGGTCTCCTCCGTGGAGGCGGGGTTTGCGCTTCCTCTTTTTTGCATAGAAGATTAAGAGGAGGCGGATCTCTCTTGCAGTGGGGTAGGATCTCACATTATAGTAGCATTTTGAGAGGGCGGCCATAACTTTCGCGCCATAGGGGGGTACACGCCCACGAATACACGCCCACCTTCTTCACCAGCGCCTCAGGGCGCGAATATGGCAGCAAAATGGCGGTAAATGGGCCAAAAATGACAAAACAGCAAACAGTCTTTTCTGCACAAAACAGTTCAATATAGGCAACACAGGACTCACAATTTGCAAGCTTCGAATCCTGTTCGTGACGCCAAAGAGATGACGCGCACCACATTGGTGGTACCAGGGCTATGGGGTACTCGGCACCGAGCCCATGGAAGTCTATGGGGAATGTCACTGGCAGCAGAGCTCGGTCCGTGGCCCTGGCGGTCATGCAATGGGGTATATTTACAGGGGATTGTAGTTATAGTTCGTGACGCCACCTGTGGTTTCTGATCTATTGACCAGCGCTGCAGGGTAGATCTCTGAGGGGATGTTATGGCAGCTAGGTGTTAGGTCCCCCACAGGTGGGACTGGTCCCTCAAAGTCTATGGTGGTGATGCAGGGTGCAGATAAGAATTCAGTCACACACAATGCAGTCTCTTTCCATACCTTTACTTGTAGATGTTGCAGGTATGTCCCGGGAAGCTGGTCAGGTTGGAGAATGCACATTCAGGAGAACTGTTGAGCAGGTTAGAGGCCTCCTTTATCCCTTTAATGTGTGTGAGTACAACTTGCATAAAGTCAAGTGCAACTCTTTCAATAGCAACTGCGCCCGGCCAATATTGTGGTGGAGCCTTCTATGTCTCTGATTATCAGATGTTGAGAGAACTAAGTCCTTACTTTTGTCGTGCACTTGACTCAAAGTCCCCGTTCTCCCTGACTCCGGTTACGTATCAGCGCTTAGGGCTACCTTCTGCGACTTGTAGTCCAGAAAGCCTCCGGTTTTCTTATTACTAGGCGTGAAGCACTAGCAACGCTTCGGACCCCGGTGTCCGGTTAACTGAGTGAGGGTGATTTGTCCCTTTAGTCACTCTTGCTTCTCCACTCGCCCTTCGCCCTGCTCTCGCCCTTAACATAAGCACGTGTAGCAATGGTGTCAAGGTCAGCTTTCCTTCAGTGCTCACTGACCTGTTCTCAGTTGACTCGATGCTATAACTGCTGTGATTCCTTTCCTTCTTTCCTTCACAGAACTCTGTCCAGAGCAGCTCACAGGACGCTTCGTCAGACTGTATTTACGCTGTAGCTCTGAAAGTCACTTTCCACTTTCTTAGGAACACAGACAGCTTGTTCTGAGTAGCAGGTTAAGGGGTAGCTCTGACTAGGCTAGGATGATTCACTTCACCCGTACTAGCCTCCACTTTCTTGTCAGATGAGCTACACAAGCTCTGTGTGGGTTCAGTCTTCTCTCCTCTCCCTCCAAGACTGATCTGAACTTGGATGGGATGACTCGCTCCTGAGCCACCCGGAGTTTGACTGCACTGTTCTAAGACAGGAAACAGACTGCACACTAACTTTGCTACGTCACACTACTAAATAGTCTGATATGCCTCTAGTGGCAATGCTGAGAAGTGTGCGTGAATGAATATCAAGCTTTACAGTTACCTTCCTGTGCATTTTCCAGGAGACAGGTGTGCCTTGCGAAGCTGGGCCACACACTGCTACCTGGACAGGACAGAGCAATGACTGCATGGCCTGGAGCTAATATGTTCTGTATGGTCCTTAATATAAAATCATGTTCTCAGATCCAGTTATTTGCGAGAGGAGGCAGCAAAGCAGAAACCACATGTGTTATATTGAGGGTTAAACCATTTTCTCTTCTTTTATTGGTATTGACTTAAATATTTAATGCTGTTTTCCAAACTATTACAAATAATGACAATGAAGCGCTAGATTTTCAGAATCTTTTAACTTCCTCCTTTACCACTGAGTGATCTCATAATGAGATTACAGGAGCAGCTTTCACTGTTGTGAATGTTCTGGAGACAACGTCTGAGCGGAGGCTCCCTCTAGTGGTTGCTGACGGTATTGAAGCTGTATTGAATGACAAGGCTTCTGCACCTGGAAGGGAGGACTGGCAATCAGGAGAGACGGACTGGGCTGATATAAGTGAGCTGCCTTCCCATGATCCTCTCCGGTGATCAATTGTTGTTTCCTGGTCTATTTGGAAGTTAGCTGGTGTCTTGCCTTTGTCTGCTACTTTCAGATAAGTTATTTGCTGCTTGTTTCTATCATGTTTGCTATTTCTATTTTTTGTCTGCACTTTTGTGGGAGGTTAGCCGGGTTCCCCTCCAGGGGCCTGTGTTACTCTCTGCTTTTCAGAAACACATGAGACCTGCACACAGTGAACAAGCTCTGTTTTTCAGTAGCCACTGTTTATTGTTCAATTGCTCTGTCCCTGCTATTTGAGTGGCTGCAGGTTAGCCGCTTGTTCACACCAGAGATTTGATTTAGCGGGTGGCGAGATCGTGTGATCTCAGCATTTTTGAAATCAGAAGTGTTGGAAGTTTTTCTAGGGTTTTGCTGGGTTGCAGATAGTATTCTGTCCTGTCCTATCTAGGCAGTGTTTGGCCCCAGCGTTTGCTCATTCTATTTTCTGCCTGCGTTTATATTTCGTCTTGTCTAACCGCCATTATATGTGTGGGGGCTACCTATTCCTTTGGGGCTCTACTCCGGGGCAGTTAGCTTTCCTGTTTCTATCTTTAGGTGTAACCAGCTCTCCGGCTGTGCCGAGGCGTCTAGGTCATCGTAGGTACGTCCCACAGCTGCTTCTAGTTGTGCGGTTAGTTTAGGGATCTGCAACCCATTAGCTCCCAACCTCTCTGGGTGTCTGGCTGCCTTTGCTGTTTTTTGCTCCTGTCCTCCTCGGCTACCAAATCATAACATTTCACTGCTTATAAGGAGGAAACAGCTAATGCACAGCATGTCTTACAGTCAGCTAACAATTTTCTTATTGAAAAAAAATGTATATATAAAACAAGTTCACAAGACCGAATTTTCGATCCGAGCAGTGTCCGTTAAAAAATTCACATGGACAGTACCAGCAGCAATGTTATTCAATCAGGCTGTTCAGACAGGCATTTTGTTTTACACAGACAAAGTCTGCACAGGGATAAAATCTCAGCATGTTCTATTCTCTTCTGCATATCGGATGGCACTCAGCTATTGAACTCTATGGATGCAAAAAATAAAAAGCGAATTCCATACTGATCAAGTATATACAGATGTGTTGAAAAAGCATTTGCTTATTTCCTATTCTTTTGCATGTTTGTCATACTTAAATATTTCAGATCACCAAAACTATTTAAATATTAGTCAAAGACAACACAAGTACGGTAAATTCAAAATGCAGCCCTTAACCCCTTTACCCCGAAGGTGGTTTGCACGTTAATGACCGGGCCAATTTTTACAATTCTGACCACTGTCCCTTTATGAGGTTATAACTCTGGAACGCTTCAACGGATCTTGGTGATTCTGAGACTGTTTTTGTGACATATTGTACTTCACGTTAGTGGTAAAATTTCTTCTATATAACTTGCGTTTATTTTTGAAAAAAACGCAAATATGGTGAAAATGTAGAAAATTTTGCAATTTTCAAACTTTTAATTTTTATGCCCTTAAATCAGAGAAATATGTCACACAAAATAGTTACTAAATAACATTTCCCACATGTCTACTTTACATCAGCACAATTTTGGAACCAATTTTTTTTTTGTTAGGAAGTTATAAGGGTTAAAAGTTGACCAGCAATTTCTCATTTTTATAACACCATTTTTTTTCAGGGACCACATCACAACTGAAGTCACTTTGAGGAGTCTATATGATAGAATATACCCAAAAGTGACACCATTCTAAAAACTGCACCCTTGAAGGTGCTCAAAACCACATTCAAGACGTTTATTAACCCTTCAGGTGCTTCAAAATGAACATTAACTTTTTTTCACAAAAAATTTACTTTAGATCCATTTTTTTTATTTTCCCAATGGTAACAGTAGAAATTGGACCATAAAAGTTGTTGTCCAATTTGTCCTGAGTATGCTGATACCCCATGTGTGGAGGGGAACCACTGTTTGGGCGCATGGCAGAGATCGGAAGGGAAGGAGCGACATTTGACTTTTCAATGCAAAATTGGCTGGAATTGAGATCGGACGCCATGTCGCGTTCGAGAGCCCCTGATGTGCCTAAACAGTGGAAACCCCCCACAAGTGACACCATTTTGGAAAGTAGACCCCCTAATCTAGATGTGTGGAGAGTACTGTGAACCCCGAAGTGCTTCACCGAAGTTTATAACGTAGAGCCGTAAAAATAAAAAATCATATGATCTTTTCGCCCCCAATTTTTTTATTTTCCAAGGGTAACAGGAGAAATTGCTCAAAATGAAAGGCGGACCAATTGACTTTTTCAATGCAGAATTGGATGGAATTGAGATCAGACACCATGTCGCGTTTGGAGAGGCCCTTATGTGCCTAAACAGTGGAAACCCCTCAATTCTAAATCCAACCCTAACCCCAACACACCCCTAACCCGAATCCCAACCGTAACCATAACCTTAACCACAAACCTAACCATAACACCCCCTAACCCTAATCCCAACCCTAACCACAAACCTAACACACCCCTAACCCTAATCCCCACCCTAACTCTAATCCCAACCCTAACAATAATCCCAACCGTAACCATAAATAAACCCTAACCCCAACTCTAACCCTAACCCTAGCCCTAACTTTAGCCCCAACCCTAACCCCAACTTTAGCCCCAACTCTAAAACTAGCCCCAACCCTAATCCTAACCCTAATGGGAAAATGGAAATAAATACATTTTTTTATTTTATTATTTTTCCCTAACTAAGGGGGTGATAAGGGGGGTTTGATTTACTATTTATAGCGGGTTTTTATGTTTGGCAGCTGTCACACGCTAAAAGACGCTTTTTATTGCAAAAAATAGTTTTAGCATCACATTTTGAGAGCTATAATATTTCCACATTTGGGCCCACAGAGTCATGTGAGGTCTTGTTTTTTTTGCAGGACGAGTTGACGTTTTTATTGGTACCATTTTCGGGCACACAACATTTTTTAATCGCTTTCTATTCTGATTTTTGGGAGACAGAATGAGCAAAAACCAGCAGCTCATGAATTTCTTTTTGGGGGGGGGGGCGCTTACATTGTTCCGTGTGTGGTAAAATTTATAAGGTGGTTTTATTCTTCGGGTTAATACGATGACAGCGATACCTCATTTATATCTTTTTTACGTTTTGGCACTTTTATATAATAAAAACTGTTTATAGAAAAAATAATTATTTTTGCATCGCTTTATTCTGAGAGCTATAAAATTTTTATTTTTTTACTGATGACGCTGTATGGCGGCTCATTTTTTGCGGAACAAGATGACATTTTCAGCGGTATGATGTTTATTTACATCCGTCTTTTTGATCGCGTGTTATTCCACTTTTTGTTCTGCTGTATGATGATAAAGCATTGTTTTTGCCTTGTTTTTTTATGGTGTTCACTATAGGGGTTAAGTAGTGGGACAGTTTTATAGGTCAGGTCGTTACGGACACGGTGATACCAAATATGTGTACTTTTACTGTTTATTTTTTTTATTCAAATTTTTATTTAGTGATCAAATAAATATTGATTTTTTTATTATCTATTATTTTTTTAAATATTTTTACAATTATTTAAAAATTTATTTTTTATTTAATTCTTACTTTCACACTTTGTCCTACTTTGGGACAATGATTTTGTGCAGGCTGATCGCTTCTATAGCATGAAGATGAAGGAGCATCTGCATGCTACAGAAGCTGTCAGCGCTGTACTTTCTGCACACTGTCCTGAGAGACTTCCTGACATGCACTGCTAATGACAGGAAGTTTCACAGGTTTGGAGACCCGGATGTCGTCATGACAACATCGGATCTCCATAGCAGCGATCGGGACAACGCAGAGTGCTGCGGGGTCTCCAATCCAAAGGCAGAGGGGCTGTCTGTGACGGCTCCTGGCACTTAGTGCCGGGTGTCAGCTCTGAGAATCAGCTGACACCCGGCCGAGCTCCCCCCATTAGCGCGGCCGATCGCATAGGACGTACTATCTAGTCCATGGTCAGATTGGCCCGGGTCACATGGACGGGATAGTACGTCAAAGGTCAGAAAGGGGTTAAATGAAGGTCTTTATTATTAAGGGAAAAAGAAATCTAAACCTACAAAGCCCTGTGTGAAAAAGTAATTGCCCACCCCGCTTAAAACATAAATTAACTATGGTTTATCAAATCTTTGGGAAGCGGAGTTCAAGTTCCCTAACCACACCAAGGCCTGAATACTGGCACACGTTCTCAATAAAAAAAAGTGATTTCCCCCTAAACCTAATAACTGGTTGAGCCACCTTTAGGAGGAATAACTGAAATGAAGCATTTGCGATAACTGGCTGTTAGGGTCTGCGGAACGCACCTAATAAATAATGTAGAGAGGTGCGTTCGCAGCCCGGGGTCCACCGTGCAGGCAGAGCCTGCTGCTAGTAAGATGGCGTAAGTAGCGAACTCTGTTATCCCGCAGAGTCGCTAAAATAAACGCCGTAGCGCGCTGTGGCAGTTAGTGCGAACTCTGTTAATCCACAGAGCCGCTAGCGGGAATGCCACAGCACTATATGGCGAAAAGTGCGAACTCACTTAGCTTCAGTGAGCCGCAAAGTAAAACGCTAGGGCGCTGACTAGCATTTTAAAGCGAACCCTGTTGCGTCAGAGAGCCGCTGAGAAACCCTACTGTGTCCAGGTACACAGTTAACTGCTGTGCGGATAGCAGTCCGTGGTCATGCAGTCAGCAACACAAACAAGCAGCTCCTCCCCGGAGTAGCCGGTATTCTAGAGGCTATTTCAGCCAAGCCCTGAACACGTGCATACAAAACTCCTTACCGGAGGTGCTGGTATTCTAGGGGCTTATTTCAGCCGAGCCCTAGCCACATGCGTGCAAGATCACACTGACGCAAAAGCACATAACACAATTGATACTAGCGCACGGCCGTGCGGTCAGGACAACCTCTTATAGTAGCCACGAGTAGAAGACCTTCCAGAAAGGACCAATAGAAAGCTGCTTCAGATCACAAACAGCTACAGGACCTTCCTGGAGGACCAATAGGAGTCGTAGCTGTATCTGAGCATGTGACCCCTGATCTCCAATGGGAAATCTTGCCCTGGGCATGCTCAGAAGAAAAAACAGAGGACTTAGTCCCAAATCTGCCTGCTCCAGCACTGGTTATAGCCGAAGATCCAGGAGAGGCAGCAGCAAGTGTCTGCATCGTATTAGACCGGGCAAGATGCTGGGACCGACTTCTCTGCTGAGCAGACTCCACTGCGGCCGGAGATGGATGGGGGACCGCAGCGGGAATGGCTCGAGATTCCCCTTGTGCAGCATTGGGAACTCGAACCCTAACAACTGTCAATGAGCCTTTAACAATGCTTTGGAGGAATTTTCTCCCACTCATCTTTGCAGAATTGTTGTAATTCAATCACATTGGATGGTTTCCTAGAATGAACCGCCTTTTTAAGGTTATACCACAGCATCTCAAACGGATTAAGGTCAGGACTTTGACAAAGCAACTCCAAAGACTTAATTTTGTTTTTCTTAAGCCTTTAATAGGTGGACTTGCTGGTGTGTTTTGGATCATCGTCCTGCTGTATAACCCAAGTGCGCTTCAGGTTGAAGTAATGAACAAATGGCTGGACATTCTGCTTCAGGATTTTTTGGTAGACAAGCAGAATTCATGGTTTTATTTACAGGTCTTGAAGCAGAAAAACAGCCCAAGACAATCACACTTCAACCTATCTCTTCAACCTATCCCATCACCAACCCATCTCTTCAACCTAGTGCTATCTTCTGGTACCTTTCCCTCTGACTTCAAACATGCCACCATCACACCCATCCTCAAAAAAAACAAACCTTGACCCAACTGCTATGCCCAGCCTTTGCCCAATATCATTGCTACCGTTTGCTTCCAAACTCCTTGAGCAGCATGTCCACGCTCAACTTTCCTCCCACCTCTCATCTTACTTTCTCCTTGACAACCTCCAATCTGGCTTCCGCCCCCACCACTCCACTGAAACTGCCCTGACCAAAATTACTAATGACTTACTCACAGCCAAAGCTAACAGACAGTTCTCCATCCTCCTCCTCCTCGACCTGTCCTCTGCCTTCGACACAGTCGACCACTGCCTACTGCTACAGATTCTTTCTTCCCTTGGCATCAAAGACCTTGCCCTGTCCTGGATCGCCGCTTACCTTTCCGCCTGCACATTTAGCGTCTCCCACTCCCACACTACCTCCTCATCCGCCCTCTCTCTGTTGGAGTCCCTCAAGGCCCTGTCCTGGGGCCCCTACTTTTTTCCATCTACACCCATGGCCTAGGACAACTCATAAGGTCCCATGGCTTCCAGTACCACCTGTATGCGGACGACACTCAGATCTACCTCTCTGGCCCGTATGTCACCTCTCTGCTGTCCAGAATCCCAGAGTGTCTATCAGCCATATCCTCCTTCTTCACCTCTCGCTTCCTAAAACTCAATGTAGACAAAACCAAACTCATCGTCTTTCCTCCATCTCACGTATCTTCCCTACCCAATCTATCTATTATGGTAAATGGCATCATGCACTCTCCCGCACCTGAAATCTGCTGCCTCGGAGTAACTCTTGACTCTGCCCTGTCCTTCAAACCACACGTCCAAACTCTTGCAACCTCATGTCGTCTCCAACTTAAAAACATTTCCAGAATCCATCCCTTCCTCAGCCCTCAATTCACTAAAACTCTTGTGCATGCCCTCATCATCTCCCGCCTTGATTACTGCAACACCCTCCTCTGTGGCCTCCCTGTCAACTGTCTTGCACCACTCCAGTCTGTCCTCAACTCTGCTGCCCGACTAATCCACCTCTCTCCTCGCTACTCCCCTGCTTCTCCCCTCTGCAAATCCCTCCACTGGCTCCCAATTCCCCAACGAATCCAGTTCAAACTACTAACACTGACCTACAAAGCCGTCCACAACCTGTCTCCTCCCTATATCTCTGAACTAATCTCCCAATAGCTTTCTTCACGTAATCTTCAATCCTCCCAAGACCTCCTACTATCCTCCACACTTATTCGTTCCTCACACAACCGCCTCCAAGATTTCTCCCGAATATCCCTCATCCTCTGGAATTCCACACCTCAACATGTCCAATTATCCACCACCCTTGGATCCTTCAGACGGAACCTGAAAACCCATCTCTTCAGGAAAGCCTACAGCCGGCAATAACCATTTTGACACCACCTGAGCTTCCGCCTCGCCACCACCACCCGAGCTTCTGCCTCACCACCACACACAAGCTGCCGCCTCGCCACCACCATCAGAGCTGCCGCCTCGCCACCGCCACCAGAGCTGCCACCACGCCAGCACCACTAGAGCTGCCGCCTCACCACCACCACCAGAGTTGCCGCCTCGCCACCACCACCAGAGCTGCTGCACCCCCAACCTTCTGTCTCTTCCCCATTATCCCGTAGAATGTAAGTCCGCAAGGATAGGGTCCTCTCCCCTCTGTACCAGTCTGTCATTGTAAATTTGTTTACTGTAAACGATATAAAGTTATAGCTATGTAACCCCTCCTCATGTACAGCACCATGGAATTAATGGCGCTATATAAATAAATAATAATAATAATCACACTACCACCACCATATTTTACTGTTGTTATGAGATTCCTTTCTGAAATGCTGTGTTACTTTTATGCCAAATGTAATGGGACATACGCCTTCCAAAAAGTTAATCTTTTGTCTCGTCAGTCCACAGAGAATTCTCCCAAACGTCTTGGGGATCGTCAAGAAGTTTTCTGGCAAAACAGAGACAAGCCTTTATGATCTTATTGCTCAGCAGTGGTTTTTGTCTTGGAACTCTGTCATGCAGGTCATTTTTGCCCAGTCTCTTTCTTATGGTTGAGTCATGAACACTAACCTTAACTGAGGCAAGTGAGGTCTGCAGTTCTTTGTATGCTGTTGTAGGTTCTTTTGTGACCTCTTGGATGAGTCATCGCTGTGCTCTTGATGTAATTGTGGCCACTCCTGGGAAGGTTCACCACTGTTCCATATTTTTGCCATTTGTGGATAATGGCTCTCACTGGAGTCCTAACACTTTAGAAATGGCTTTACAACCTTTTCCAGACTGATAGATCTCAATTTCTTTGTTTTTCATTTGTTCCAGAATGTAAATGGATCGCGTCATGATGTCTAGCTTTTGTGGATATTTTGGTCTATTTCACTTTGTCAGGCAGGTCCTATTTCAGTGATTCCTTGATTGAGAACAGGTGTGGATGTAATCAAGCTTAATTATGCCTAGGGAGTTTGAACTCGGCTTCCCAAAGATGAACCACAGTCAATTTACGTTTTGGGGGTGAGGGGGCAATCACTTTTCCACACAGGGCCCTGTAAGTTTGGATTTCTTTTTCCCTTAATAATAAAAAACTTCTTTTAAAAACTGCATTTTGTGATTACTTGTGTTATCTTTTTCTAATATTTGTTTGGTGATCTGAAACATTTAAGTGTGACAAATACTTTTTTACACAACTGTAGTATCTTATTTTTAAAGGGGTTGTCCACTACTTGGACAACCCCTTCTGAATCCCTAAGTTTCCGCCCAGTAAAATAATAACAATTATGCTCACCTCCAGATGTCAAGCCTGTTTCTCCAGGGTCGGGCCTGGCTCTCCCAGGGATCATGTGACATCATATCACACAATCTCTGTTGTCAATCAGCAGTTGCTTCACTCTCCCTGACTTCAGGCGAATCACATACATTCGGAGCAAGTAAGAGAGCAACATGTATGTGATTTGTCTGAAGGCAGGGAAATTAGAGCCCGCTCTAACTGGCACCAGCGATCGTATGACATAATGTCATGCAAATCCTTGGGAGCGCCAATGTTGACATTGCTGGAACGTCACCTGTACAGGGAATGAGTATAAGTGTTTTTTTACAGGAGTGAAACGTATGGATTCAGAAGGGTTTGTATGAGTAGTGGACATTCCCTTTAAGGACACATTGCAGTTCTTTAAGATAAGGAAACTATATTTGGTCAAGAATAACTGCTGATGTATAAAATTAGATACCACACAGATCCCACACAGATTGCATATAATGACAACTGAGAACAAAATTGCCTATTTTTCATGGATGAAACTTGGAAGATTTATTTACATGCTCGTATGAACTTAGCCCGAGATATGGAACTTGCATATCAGACACGCAAAGTTACAGAAACACTTATGAAAACATATATAGTAATAAATATAGTTAGTGGGTTAAAAAACACCTAAGTCCAACAATTTCAATCGCTTTATACTCAAAGGCAATATGCGACCAGGTTTTTATTACGTAATGCAAGAGCGGCAAGCTGTAGTAACAGGGACCCTGATTCCAGCGATGTGTCACTTACTGGGCTGCTTGCTGAAGTTTTTTTTTATAAAATACCTGTTTAATCTGTTGTAGATCTTACAGTTCTTCTGTATAAGGGTCCCGTCACACATAGCGACACACCAGCGATCCCGACAACGATATGCACTTGTCAGGATTGCTGGTGTGTCGCTACATGATCGCTGGTGAGCTGCCAAACAGGCAGCTCAGGCAGCGATCAGGACAGCGACACTGCGGGTAACGTCGCTAAGTTACCTGCAGTGTACGTTGGATACTAGCTCGTTGGTGCAGGGAGCTGGTAACCAAGGTACACATCGGGTTTCCAGGCGCTGCGCGGCACCTGGAAACCCGATGTGTACCTTGGTTACCAGCTCCCCTGCAGCAGCGCGCTGGTATCCAAAGTACACATCGGGTTTCCAGGCGCCACTGTCACACCCAGCGATATCGCAGGGGAGATCGCTGTTGCGTCACAAAACTAGTGACTCAGCAGCGAGATCGCTGTGTGTGTCGGGGGCTTAACGCTGCCCAAACCACTAATTGGCAGAAAGTTGCCAAACAGTGCTAGGGGTGGGGTTACAGAGAGCAGGCGGACTATGCGGCATGAGACAATTAGTCATCTAGTGATTATCTCCTACTGATAAAATTTTATTGAAACTACAATATCTGCCCAGCAAGTGACATATTGCTGGAATCAGGCTATCTGCCCAATACCCTTTGGTGCTCTCAGATTGTATAGCAAGAACCTGCTGATAGATTTCCTTTAACTCCAGTTCATATGGAGAAAGGCAAAAGACACTCTTCAAATTGCAGATACGCAAATTGATACAAAGTGCAAATAGTTACTTTACCCTGAAAGGTCCCTGGATCAACATTATATTTTACTACCTAACTAAAAATTTAAATAAATGTAATTTATGGAAAAGCCCTTTAATCAGTGTGTTGCTGCCAGAGGAAATAGATCATTTTACAGTAAATAAAAAAGGAAATCATCAGATCTTTAGGTATTATTTTCTAACATCCAGTTGCTTGCTGTAAAAAAACAAGCCCACAAATAGTATATCACAATATGAAGCACTCTCTTGCAAGAAAAACAGTTTGTTTTTAGTGGAGGTATACACAGTACAGAGTGTGTGAATGTAGCCATAGCTTGAAAAGGATGGGAGTCCGTTAGATTGTTTGCTACAGTCATGGCCAAAAGTTTTGAGAAAGACACAAATGTTATATTTTCACATGATCTGCTGCCCTCTGGTTTTTATGTGTGTTTGACAGATGTTTTTATCACAGACAGAAATATAAAACATATGAGTAACAAAAGCTTATATTGACAGTTAGAATGAGTTAATGCAGCAAGTCAATATTTGCAGTGTTGACCCTTCTTCTTCAGGACCTCTGCAATTCTCCCTGGCATGCTCTCAATCAACTTCTGGACCAAATCCTGACTGATAGCAGTCCATTCTTGCACAATCAATGCTTTCATTTTGTCAGAATTTTTAGATTTTTGTTTGTCCACCCGTGTCTTGATGATTGACCACAAGTTCTCAATGGGATTAAGATCTGGGGAGTTTCCAGGCCATGGACCCAAAATCTCTATGTTTTGTTCCCTGAGCCATTTAGTTATCACCTTTGCTTTATGGCAAGGTGCTCCATCATGCTGGAAAAGGCATTGTTGGTCGCCAAACTGCTCTTAGAGGGTTGGGAGAAGTTGCTCTTGGAGGACATTCTGGTACCATTCTTTATTCATGGCTGTGTTTTTAGGCAAGACTGTGAGAGCGCCGATTCCCTTGGCTGAGAAGCAACCCCACACTTGAATGGTTTCAGGATGCTTAACAGTTGGCATGAGACAAGACTGGTGGTAGCGCTCACCTTGTCTTCTCCGAATGAGGCGTTTTCCTGATGTCCCAAACAATCGAAAAGGGGATTCATCAGAGAAAATAACTTTACCCCAGTCCTCAGCAGTCCACTGCCTGTACCTTTTGCAGAATATCAGTCTGTCCATGATGTTTTTTCTGGAGAGAAGTGGCTTCTTTGCTGCCCTCCTTGAGACCAGGCCTTGCTCCAAGAGTCTCCGCCTCACAGTGCGTGCAGATGCACTCACACCTGCCTGCTGCCATTCCTTAGCAAGCTCTGCACTGCTGGTAGCCCGATCCCGCAGCTGAAACACTTTTAAGAGACGGTCCTGGCACTTGCTGGTCTTTCTTGGGCGCCCTGTAGCCTTTTTGGCAACAATGGAACCTCTCTCCTTGAAGTTCTTGATGATGCGATAGATTGTTGACTGAGGTGCAATCTTTCTAGCTGCGATACTCTTCCCTGTTAGGCCATTTTTGTGCATTGCAATGATGACTGCACGTGTTTATTTAGAGATAACCATGGTTAACAGAAGAGAAACAATGATGCCAAGCACCAGCCTCCTTTTAAAGTGTCCAGTGGTGTCATTCTTACTTAATCATGACAGATTGATCTCCAGCCATGTCCTCATCAACACCCACACCTGTGTTAATGGAGCAATCACTGAAAAGAGGTTAGCTGGTCCTTTTAAGGCAGGGCTGCAATGATGTTGAAATGTGTTTTGGGGGATAAAGTTCATTTTCTAGCCAAATATTGACTTTGCAAGTAATTGCTGTTAAGCTGATCACTCTTTATAACATTCTGGAGTATATGCAAATTGCCATTAGAAAAAGTGAAGCAGTGGACTTTGTGTAAAAATTAATATTTGTGTCATTCTCAAAACTTTTGGCCATGACGGTACAATGTCTGTTAGCTTTACTTATTGAATCAATTGCCATCCGCCCACGACATGTAAATCAGTGTTTTGCTTATCTGGTTGCAACACATCACAGTATATCCCCTTTACAACTTAAAAAAATTCTGTCAACAAGGTTTTGCTAAGTGATCTATTGCTGGAATCAGGCACTCTGCCCCTACATCATGCTGCTCTCAGATTACAAAGAAAGCTGGAGACATATTTCCTTTAACCCAAGTTCATATGGAGGAAGGCAAAATACACTCTACAAATTGCAGTTACCCAAATTGCCACAAAAAGATAAAATTTACTTCCTAAGACCTGAACATTATAGAATAATGAGGTTATGGCACCAAAAACATACATCACCTATCCATGGGAAGGGTGATAAATCAGTATGAGTCTAACTGCTGGAAGCCCCACTGATCCTAAAAATGGAGGTCAGTAAACATGGTGCTACCACCGCTCCATTCATGGTCTATGTGAGCAGTGGTCACTAATATGCACTACCACTCACATACACTTTGGGTACGTTCAGACAGAATTTTCTGATCTGCTTAGAAATCCACATCAAAGAGTATTGAAGTCATGTTTGATGTGTTATTTGTAGCAAATCTGCTTAGAAGTTGAATGGAAGGGTGCTCAAGCATGCACACAATTGCTCCATTACCATGGAGGACAAGGGCCCCTGTTCTCGACTTAAAATTGGTTGGAAGTTTATGATATATGACACTATATAGGTATACAATGGCATAAGTTGCCAATAGCCTCCTAATGTAAACTTTTACTGTATATTTCAGACTAAATAAATAAAAATGAGAGAATACCATTTCCTATAGTGACAAAAATGGTGTCCCAAAGCACTCTGGCCCAGTGTATGCCAAAGGGATGGTCTTTTAGCAAACGCTCAGTGCATATGGCCCTATTAATATGTTTGCCACATACAGTAACAGCCTGGTGTATAATCCGTATACAAGGAAGAAACAGGGTCTGAAAGTATCATTTGAAAAATGTTGAGATCTTCCAACAATGGCCATGTACCATTCTTCTTGCTTATTTTCTACGTATTCACAGTTAAATTTCTATAAAGCATCCAAGTTACATGTAAAGTAACCCCATACTCCCTTTTTAGGTAACGGTAAAAGGATTTTTTTGCACTTAGCAAGGGTTAATAGCATAATTCTCAAACTGCTTATGCATTTTAACTCCGGATGGAGCCATATTGGCTTGACAGACACAAGAAACGTGACGCTCTGCTCATGAAGTTTGCCAAATGAATAAATAGCTTTACTTTTGGGAACATTTTCATCAGTGTGAGAAGTCGCACACAGGGGGCCACAAGCCTCCCATGTGGCAGCCCCTCCCCCACAAGCCAGGCCTTTCATCTAACTGGTAACTGACCATATGTTCTGCTTATATCTTTTGTCTTACCACTATTGTATTTGCATATCTGACCATTATATACGGTACAGACCAAAAGTTTGGACACACCTCATTTAAAGATTTTTCTGTATTTTCATGACTATGAAAATTGTACATTCACACTGAAGGCATCAAAACTATGAATTAACACATGTGGAATTATATACTTAACAAAAAAGTGTGAAACAACTGAAAATATGTCTTATATTCTAGGTTCTTCAAAGTAGCCACCTTTTGCTTTGATGACTGATTTGCACACTCTTGGCATTCTCTTGATGAGCTTCAAGAGGTAGTCACCAGAAATGGTTTTCACTTCACAGGTGTGCCCTGTCAGGTTTAATAAGTGGGATTTCTGGCCTTATAAATGGGGTTGGGACCATCAGTTGTGTTGTGCAGAAGTCTAGTGGATACACAGCTGATAGTCCTACTGAAAAGACTGTTAGAATTTGTATTATGGCAAGAAAAAAGCAGCTAAGTAAAGAAAAACGAGTGGCCATCATTACTTTAAGAAATGAAGGTCAGTCAGTCCGAAAAATTGGGAAAACTTTGAAAGTGTCCCCAAGTGCAGTTGCAAAAACCATCAAGCACTAAAAAGAAACTGGCTCACATAAGGACCGCCCTAAGAAAGGAAGACCAAGAGTCACCTCTGCTTCTGAGAATAAGTTTATCCGAGTCACCAGCCTCAGAAATCACAGGTTTACAGCAGCTCAGATTAGAGACCAGGTCTAGCAGCAGACACATCTGTACAACTGTTAAGAGGAGACTGTGCAGCAGGCCTTCATGGTAAAATAGCTGCTAGGAAACCACTGCTAAGGACAGGCAACAAGCAGAAGAGACTTGTTTGGTCTAAAGAACACAAGGAATGGACATTAGACCAGTGGAAATCTGTGCTTTGGTCTGATGAGTCCAAATTTGAGATATTTGGTTCCAACCACCGTGTCTTTGTGCGACGCAGAAAAGGTGAACGGATGGACTCTACATGCCTGGTTCCCACCGTGAAGCATGGAGGAGGAGGTGTGATGGTGTGGGGGTGCTTTGCTGGTGACACTGTTGGGGATTTATTCAAAATTGAAGGCATACTGAACCAGCATGGCTACCACACCATCTTGCAGCTGCATGCTATTCCATCCGGTTTGCGTTTAGTTGGACCATCATTTATTTTTCAACAGGACAATGACCCCAAACACACCTCCAGGCTGTGTAAGGGCTATTTGACCAAGAAAGAGAGTGATGGGGTGCTACGCCAGAGGACCTGGCCTCCACAGTCACTAGACCTGAACCCAGTTGAGATGGTTTGGGGTGAGCTGGATCGCAGAGTAAAGGCAAAAGGGCCCACAAGTGCTAAGCATCTCTGGGAACTCCTTCAAGATTGTTGGAAGACCATTTCCGGTGACTACCTCTTGAAGCTCATCAAGAGAATGCCAAGAGTGTGCAAAGCAGTGTATAATTCCACATGTGTTAATTCATAGTTTTGATGCCTTCAGTGTGAATGTACAATTTTCATAGTCACGAAAAAAACAGAAAAATCTTTAAATGAGGTGTGTCCAAATTTTTGGTTTGTACTGTATGTATACCATTGTGTATCTAGTGTATTGTCTAGTGTGCCCTTAAGGCGATTAAATATATAATTTAACTTTGGGCTGCTCTTTTATCTCGATCCACGAACCCACATGTCCGTTTCTTGGCCTAATGTCACATGCTATTGGGGGGGCTGGCTCCTGGCCCGATATAGCCCTGTTAACGGACCAGGTGTATATCGAACGAGGAAATGGTGGCAGTCCTACTGGATTGATAAGGTTCTGTTTCACCGATGATAGTGAAAGGGGCCTCTCAGCCTGTCAGAGTTGTGGGTGAGTGTGGTGCCACGTCAGTGACTGCGTGGGTCACCTTCTCTCACTCCCCGTGCCTCCCTGGGCCCGTGTGGACAGGGAAGTGCCTGTGTAAAACTGTGCCAAGCTGACCTTCCATGTTCCAGGGGAGCAGAACATCACTTTGGTACAGGGGTGTACATAGAAATCTTGGGGCCGCATAGCAAAAGTCTGAATGGGCCCCCTCCACAAAAAGAATAAAATGATCAATATTTCCCCCCGTCTAAGGTGCAAACTGCAGCCACTATTTAACCTCCTCCTCAACTCTACAAACTGTGTGCAGGGGCCTGCAGGCAGAATATTCCCTTCCAGCGCCCCCGCACTATAAGGTGCAAACTGCAACAGTGCAGCCACTATTTACCCCCTCCAAATTGTGAGCAGCAGCCAGACATATTATTTTCTAAAAAAGTGCTAGCATAGTGGCAAAGGGACTCATTATTAATAATAATAATAATAATAATAAAAAAAAAATCACCGCCGGGCCCAGCTCACCGTCTTGCATCTCCACACAGCCTCAGCTCCTCACGCTCCACCTCCAACAGCCGGTAGTCGCCCTCACATGAGCAACTACTTCCGGCCGGGCCCAGCATACACTGCTCTCTCTGGCTGGAAAGTTACGTCAGCCAGGAGATGTGGCGTCCTTATGCAAATCCAGCCAGAGAGTTCAGCCGGGAGCAGTGCAGGACTAGAAATAAGGAGTTAGGAGGAGCCAGGTACAGAGTGACGGCGGCGCACACATTTAACCCCTTAACCCCCAAGGGTGGTTTGCACGTTAATGACCATGCCAATTTTTACAATTCTGACCACTGTCACTTTATGAGGCTATTCTGATTTGGCTTTTATCCTAAGTCATATTACAAGACTCGTTAAAGGGTTGATTGTGACTTGTAGGATCGCTACTTCCAATAGGTGGCGCTATAGAGTACAAGTCCTCTTTGTTTGAAGAGGCAATTTGCATATCAACAGATCTTTGCGATTCTGACACTGTTTTCTCGTGACATATTGTACTTCATGATAGTGGTAAAATTCCTTTGTTATAACTTGCGGTTATTTATGAAAAAAATAGAAATATGGTGTGAGACAGTGAAGGAATATGTGTTGAATGGGGTGTACATTTCACCTAGGTACTGTGTTGTATGGTATAAGGGAAATGTGTGGCTTTGTAAACCTA
This sequence comes from Oophaga sylvatica, assembly GCA_033576555.1. Classification (NCBI taxonomy): domain Eukaryota; kingdom Metazoa; phylum Chordata; class Amphibia; order Anura; family Dendrobatidae; genus Oophaga; species Oophaga sylvatica. Next base: position 128,011,913 of record JARQOD010000002.1, on the reverse strand, counting down.
GTGGTAGAGAAAGGTCACTACACCTCACATTCAACACACACTTGCAGCTCAGGCCTGAAATCACTCAGGTCTTGATTAGGAGACCAGAAGTAGGTGTCTGCAAACACAATCAGCGAGCTGGCTTAGCCTGGACACAGGAAGGTGTCCCGGCACAAGAAGCAGTCTCCAAGAGTGGAGCTGTCTTAGTCTGGACACAGGAAGGTGTCCCGGCACAAGAAGCAGTCTCCGGGAGTGGGAGCACGCTCAGTCTGGACACAGGGAGGTGTCCCGGCACAAGAAGCGTCTCCAGGAGTGTGAGCTATCTCAGTCTGGGTGCAGGAGGTACCCCGGACACAGGAGTAGTCTCAGTGAGAATCCGTGCGAATAGCGGCTGAATAGGAGTGGATCTCTCTCAAGTCTGGACGCTGAAGGGGCCTTCAGACACAAGGAGGAGTATCTGTGAAGCTCCATACTGGTAACATATATCATGTGTGTTGTTTTGGGCACAGACTGGTAGAGTCTGGACCCGGAGAGACAGGGAAATCGATCTATGTGTAATTAGTGGCTAGACAAGCCCAGGTTTTTTGTTTATGATTTATTTTTATCTGTTTGCTGTGGACTTTAATAAAGCTGGTTGCGGCCAGTTTTCACCAGAACTGCTGTCTGAATGAACTGTTTTCGTGCCATTCTGTCTACCCAGACAGCGATCCTAGAGCTATACCCCCTGGAAATGTTACAATTGGTGGAGAATGCGGGCAGCGCAGGGGCTGATACAGTTAGTGCTGGAGTGTGCATGCAGCACAGTAGCTTGGAGACAGCAATAAAGGTGAAGTCTGTTGAAATAGCAGCAGAGAAAGAAAAAAAAGTGTGTCAGCAGAAACGTCTGTTTGGAGCAGTCTTAAAGAGACAGGAGCCCTAATAGACTTTGCAAAGAAAAAAAAAAAAAAGTGTCTGCACAGCAGAGCTGAATTTTTCTATGGAAAAGACTGTAGAGTGTGTATGTCTTGAGTGAAGACTGCCGTTGTTAAGACAGAGAAGTCTGACAGCATGGATGACAGCATGGAGGCGCTGTTTGAACAAATGGCACAAGTTAATGTGCAACATAAGACTGCTGTGGTTGAGACAGATAAGTCCGGCAGTATGAGGGAGCTCGTTGAGTACCTGGTACAGGCCCAGCAGAGCCTGCAGCGGAGCATGGAGCGGCAGTACTTGCAGCGCCAGCAGGAGTATGACCAGTTGTTGGAGCAGATTGCAGCTCTTAGCACCTCGTCCCAGAGTAATGTTGTGAAGGCACCTGCGTTACCTGCAGTAAAGAAGCGGTTGGAGCCTGACGTCGGCCGTCGTGTCGGCATGGTTGAAGAGGTGATAGTGAACCGCTACACCCGAGCATGTCCTCCTGAGGTACAGCCAGAGGTCGGACAAGGAGACCACCAGGACGCCAATCGTCTGGTCAGCCTGATGGAGAAGGCCTTCGCCAGCAAAGACTGTCTCCGTGACCAGCCGTCTGAGAGGTCGTCACTTCAGAGTTCCCGGACGCTGAACTCTCGCGGTAAGAGCGTTCCAGCTGTTGGGGACATGGGTATGCTGATAAGCGGGTTCAGGCCCGAGGGGACATGTGGGTGGAGAGGTGTGATGGACAGTGTTGGAGATGTCGTGAAATTGCAGCCAACTGTCCAATAGAGGGGGAGCCTATGTATTGTGATGTTGGCAGATAACTCTCTCCCTGCGCAGAGCCTGTGTGTGTGTCCACCTCAGCCGAAGAGACTGGACCACAGGTGTGCCCGGTGGTTGTGAATGACTGCCCAGCACAGGCCCTCTTGGACTCAGAGAGTCCAGTGACTTCCGTATGTGACAGCTGTTGTGAATGGGTTTGAGATGAGTTCTGAGCAGAGGCTCCCTCTGGTGGTTACAAGCGGTACTAGTGAGGATTGGGAATCAGGTGTTACTGATTGGTCTTATTTAAGGGAATCATTTTCCCATCAGGGTTGCCGGTGATCAATTGTTCTGGTCTGAATCCTTCTTTCCAGTTTCCCTTGTAGCCTGCTGTGTCGTGTCTGCATCTCCTGCTATCAGATAAGACAATTTCTTATTTTGTGTTTTTGCTATATTTTTGCATTTGGTCCTGCACTTCTGTGGGGGCCTTCTGGGTCCCCTCCGGGGCTTTTGCCCTCTCAGTTTAGTCCAGCCACTGTGTTTTGTACTTTTGCTTTTGCAGTTTTTTCAGTGGCTGCTGTTTTTGTTACACCAGAGAACTAATTTAGGTGGTAGAGGTCGTGTGATCTCAGGTGATTTTGAAATTAGTAGAGTTGGTGTTTTTCAGGGTTTTCTGGGATTGCAGTAAGTACCCTTCCTGTCCTTTTCTATTTAGATAGTTTGGGCCCCAGCGTTTGCTCATACTATTTTCTTTCTGTGTCAGTATTTCCTCTTGTCTAACCGCCATTACATGTTTGGGGGCTTTCTATTATCTTTGGGGTTCTGCTCCGGGGCAGATAGCTTTCTATTTCTATCTTTAGGTGTAGTTAGTTTCTCAGGCTGTGACGAGGCGTCTAGGACCAACGTAGGAACGCTCCACGGCTGCCTCTAGTTGTGGTGGTTAGTCAGGGTACTGCAATCTCATAGATTCCAACTGCTCTGGTGTATTTCCTTTTTTACCTGCACTCCTCAGCTACCGTAACATAACAGTATCACCGGCCATAAAGATTGTATGGTACTCACAGAAGGGAAAAAATATTTTGAAGGAAGAAAAGTTGTCAGAGATATTTTTCTGTTTGTTGCATTTTTTTTTATTTTTTTTTTCCCTCTGTATCTCTGGGTGCTGGGGAGGATCTTTTCTCCCAATGGAGTTTGCACAGTTGTCTGGCCGTGTGGATCAGCTTGCCACTGAGGTTCGGAGTATTGCTATCTATCTTGCTGGGTTGCCTGTTGTGGAACCTAGGATCCCCATGCCAGATTTGTTTTTAGGGGATCGAGCTAAGTTTCAGAATTTCAAAAATAATTGTAAATTGTTTCTTGCCTTAAAATCTAAGTCCTCAGGAAACGCAGCGCAGCAGGTTCAAATTGTCATCTCTCTCCTGCGCGGCGATCCTCAGGATTGGGCTTTTTCCCTCACACCTGGGGATCCTGTTTTGAGTGATGTTGATGCATTTTTTCAGGCTTTGGGGTTATTGTACGATGAGCCTAATGTCACTGATCAAGCTGAAAAAGCCTTGTTGGCATTAAATCAGGGGCTTGATGACGCTGAGTTATACTGTCAGAGATTCCGTAGGTGGGCAGTCCTGACCAAATGGAATGACGACGCTTTGGCGGCCCTTTTCCGGAAGGGTCTGTCGGATAATGTAAAGGATGTTATGGTGGGATTCCCTGTCCCCTCTGGTCTCAATGATTCTATGTCATTAGCGATTCAAATTGACAGACGTTTGCGTGAGCGGAGAAGTATGCGTGGAGTGGTGTTGCCTTGTGAGCCAGCTGCTGAGCCCATGCAGTGTGATGGAGTGGTGTCTGGGGCACAGCGTCATGAGTTTCGAAAGCGCAATGGGTTATGTTTCTACTGTGGTGATGCCTCTCATGCTATTTCAGTCTGCCCTAAGCGGGGAAGACGTTTTGCACGCTCAGTTGTCTTGGGTAGTGTTCAGACTAAGTTTTTATTAACTGTCACTCTGATATGCTCTCTGTCCTCATTTTCTGCTCAGGCTTTCGTTGATTCTGGAGCAGCTATTAACCTGATGGATTATGATTTTGCTAAACGTTGTGGATTTCCCTTGATACCCCTACAGAAGTCTATTCCCCTACTGGGGATCGATTCTACCCCTTTGGCTGAGAATAAACCCCAGTTTTCTACTCAGGTGATAATGAGGGTTGAACCTGATCACCAGGAGTGCTGCAAATTTTTGGTTCTATATAATCTGCATGACATTATCGTGCTGGGTTTCCCTTGGTTACAGTCTCATAATCCTGTTTTGGATTGGAAATCTGTGTCTGTAACCAGTTGGGGCTGCCAATGTGTTAATACCAACACTCCTGTTTTTTTGCCTCCCCCCAGGCTGAGGATGTTCCTGACTTTTTGTTTTGATTTTTCTGATGTGTTTAGCGAAAGTAAATCTGCATCCTTACCTCCCCATAGGAGCTATGACTGCGCTATTGAATTAGTGCCAGGTAGTAAATTCCCTAAGGGTCGCCTTTTTAACTTGTCTGTACCTGAACATGACGCTATGCGGTCTTATATCAAGGAATCATTGGAGAAGGGTCATATCAGACCATCCTCTTCACCTTAGGTGCCGGTTTTTTCTTTGTGGCCAAAAAAGATGGTTCATTAAGGCCGTGTATTGATTATCGTCTCTTGAACAATATTACTGTGAAATATCAATACCCGTTACCCTTGATTTCTGACCTGTTTTCCAGGGTGAAAAACGCTACTTGGTTTACCAAGCTTGACCTCAGGGGGGCGTATAACCTTATTCGCATTAAGCACGGGGATGAATGGAAGACGGCATTTAACACCCCTGAAGGGCATTTTGAGTACCTTGTGATGCCCTTTGGGCTCACTAATGCTCCTTCCGTCTTCCAGTCCTTCATGAATGACATTTTCAGGGATTTTGTGGACAAGTTTCTGATTGTTTATTTGGATGATATCTTGATTTTTTCTAATGACTGGGACTCTCATGTGAAACATGTTCGAACTGTATTCCAGATTTGAGAGAGAATGCTCTGTATGTGAAGGGATCAAAGTGTCTTTTTGGCGTACAGAAGATCTCATTTCTGGGATTCATTTTGTCCCCATCTGTTATTGAAATGGACCCGGTCAAGGTTCAGGCCATCTGTGATTGGGTCCAACCTACTTCATTAAAGGCTCTTCAGAGATTTTTGGGTTTTGCCAATTTTTATCGTAAATTTATTGGTAATTTCTCTGTTATTGTTAAACCATTAACTGATTTGACCAGAAAGGGTTCTGATGTGGTGAATTGGCCTCCTGAGGCAGTCTCTGCGTTTCAGGAACTTAAGCAGAGATTCACTTCTGCTCCTGTTCTACGGCAGCCTGATGTTTCTCTGCCATTTCAGGTGGAGGTTGATGCCTCTGAAATTGGGGCAGGTGCCGTTTTGTCCCAAAAAGATCCAGAGACCTCTAAAAGTAACCCTTGTGCCTTTTTCTCTCGAAAATTTTCTCCTACTGAACGTAATTATGACGTGGGTAATCGGGAGTTATTGGCCATGAAGTGGGCTTTTGAAGAGTGGAGACATTGGCTGGAGGGAGCCAAACATCAGGTGGTGGTCCTTACGGACCATAAGAATCTGGTCTATCTGGAATCTGCCAAGCGACTCAATCCTAGACAGGCCAGGTGGGCCTTGTTTTTCACACGTTTTAATTTTGTGGTTTCCTTTCTTCCTGGCACTAAGAATGTTAAGGCGGATGCCCTCTCGAGGAGTTTCCTTGCGGACTCTCCTGAGTTATCTGATCCCTCTGTTATTTTGAAGGAGGGTGTAGTTCTTTCCGCCATCTCGCCTAATTTGAGACTTGCTCTGGAGGGGTGTCAGGAGGATAGGCCCGAGCGCTGCCCTGTTGGAAAATTGTTTGTCCCGGACCAATGGAAAAAGAGTGTGATGTCTGAGATTCATTGTTCCGCATTGGCTGGGCATCCCGGAATTTTTGGTACCAGAGACTTGGTTAGTCGGTCCTTTTGGTGGCCTACCTTGTCTCGCGATGTCAGGGAATTTGTGCAGTCCTGCGGGACTTGCTCTCGCTCCAAGCCTTGCTCTCGCTCTAGTGGTTTGTTGATGCCATTGCCTGTGCCCAAGAGACCTTGGACCCATATCTCTATGGATTTCATTTCCGATCTTCCTGTTTCTCAGAGAATGACCACCATCTGGGTAATTTGTGATAGGTTTTCCAAAATGATACATCTTGTGCCATTACCTAAGTTGCCTTCCTCCTCTGAATTGGTGCCGTTGTTCCTTCAGCACGTGGTTCGTTTACACGGCATTCCTGAGAACATTGTGTCTGACAGAGGAGTCCAGTTTGTTTCCAGATTTTGGAGGACTTTTTGTTCTAAACTGGGTGTTCAATTGTCTTTCTCCTCTGCATTTCATCCTCAGACCAATGGTCAAACTGAGAGAACAAACCAGACATTGGAGACTTATCTAAGATGCTTTGTGTCTGCTGATCAGGATGACTGGGTCTCTTTTTGCCTTTGGCTGAGTTTGCTCTTAATAATAGGGCTAGCTCTGCCACTTTGATGTCTCCGTTTTTCTGTAATTCTGGGTTTCACCCTCGATTTTCTTCAGGACAGACGGAGGCTTCTGTCTGTCCAGGTGTTGACTCTGTTGTTGAGCGTATGCAGCAGATTTGGGACCAGGTAGTGGAGAGGTTGTCCCTCTCTCAGGAGAAGGCCCAGCGGTTTGCTAACCGGCATAGGACTGATGGTCCTCGGTTTAAAGTGGGGGACTTGGTCTGGTTGTCCTCAAAGAATATTCCTATGAGAGTAGCATCTCCTAAATTTAAGCCTAGGTTCATTGGACCTTATAAGATCATGGAGATTATTAATCCTGTTTCTTTTCGTTTGCTTCTTCCAGGACATTTAAGATCCATAACGTGTTCCACAAGTCCTTGTTGAAGAGGTTTGTTGAGCCAGTGGTTCCTGCTGCTGTGCCTCCTGACCCTGTTTTGGTTGAGGGCAATCTGGAGTATGTGGTTGAGAAAATATTGGATTCTCGTTTTTCTAGACGAAGACTCCAGTATTTGGTTAAATGGAGAGGTTATGGTCAGGAAGATAATTCTTGGGTGTTTGCTTCGGACATCCATGCTAGGAGACTTATCCGTGCGTATCATAGAACTCATCCTGACCGACCTGGTTGCTCAAATGAGGGTTCGGTGACCCCTCCTCAAGGGGGGGGGTACTGTTGTGAATGGGTTTGAGATGAGTTCTGAGCAGAGGCTCCCTCTGGTGGTTACAAGCGGTACTAGTGAGGATTGGGAATCAGGTGTTACTGATTGGTCTTATTTAAGGGAATCATTTTCCCATCAGGGTTGCCGGTGATCAATTGTTCTGGTCTGAATCCTTCTTTCCAGTTTCCCTTGTAGCCTGCTGTGTCGTGTCTGCATCTCCTGCTATCAGATAAGACAATTTCTTATTTTGTGTTTTTGCTATATTTTTGCATTTGGTCCTGCACTTCTGTGGGGGCCTTCTGGGTCCCCTCCGGGGGCTTTTGCCCTCTCAGTTTAGTCCAGCCACTGTGTTTTGTACTTTTGCTTTTTGCAGTTTTTTCAGTGGCTGCTGTTTTTGTTACACCAGAGAACTAATTTAGGTGGTAGAGGTCGTGTGATCTCAGGTGATTTTGAAATTAGTAGAGTTGGTGTTTTTCAGGGTTTTCTGGGATTGCAGTAAGTACCCTTCCTGTCCTTTTCTATTTAGATAGTTTGGGCCCCAGCGTTTGCTCATACTATTTTCTTTCTGTGTCAGTATTTCCTCTTGTCTAACCGCCATTACATGTTTGGGGGCTTTCTATTATCTTTGGGGTTCTGCTCCGGGGCAGATAGCTTTCCTATTTCTATCTTTAGGTGTAGTTAGTTTCTCAGGCTGTGACGAGGCGTCTAGGACCAACGTAGGAACGCTCCACGGCTGCCTCTAGTTGTGGTGGTTAGTCAGGGTACTGCAATCTCATAGATTCCAACTGCTCTGGTGTATTTCCTTTTTTACCTGCACTCCTCAGCTACCGTAACATAACAGACAGCCTGATTGATAGAGACTTTATCCCTGATAAGCACCTGAGTGTGGTGTGCATCCATGGAGACACCAAAGTCTACCCAGAGACTGCCGTGGACTTGATCCCCAAACTCGGGGAGGTTTCATATGAAGGGGGGGTAGTGAAGAACCTGGTGCAACCCGTCATATTGGGTAATGACTTTCCCCAGTCTAAGGATCTCTGGGGGAAAAATGTTTCTGATGGACAGTGTGATGAAGCTCCTACTGAGGGTGCGCAGTCCCGAGGGGTGGAACACAATGCTAGTGGGACGTTAAACTTATGTGATAATGATGATGATGATGATGATCATGATAATGATGATGACCATGATAGTGATGCTGATGCTGATAATGATAATGATGATGATCATGATAGTGATGATGATACTGATCATAATCATGATAATGATATTGATAATAATGATGACTGTGATAGTGATGAAATTCCTTTGCAGGTGATGTTGGGAGACGAGGATGGTGGTTCTCGGGAGCCAAGTGTCCCTGACTTGCCTGTGTCCTGTGACAATTTTGAGAGTGAGCAGTGGAGAGACCCCACTCTTAGGACGGCACAGGAAAATATGACTGTTCTAAATGAGGTTTCCCAGGAGCCTGGCTCTGAGGAGAGGTTTCCTCATGCTGCCATAGACAATAGCCTGTTGTATAGGGACACTGAAGTCCAGGGAGAGGTCGTGAGTCAGCTCCTAGTACCTGAACTATATAGAAGTATAGTGCTGGGGTTGTCACATAGTCACATACTTGAGGGACCAGATGGTGCAGTTAATGTTGTGGATGACATGTTAACTAAGGTTCCAGATCAAGATGTGAATGAAAATGAATTGTATGGCCCTGACAGTGAACAGGATATGAATGAAAATGAATTGTATAACACTGACAGTGAGCCCGGCCCTAGGGTCAAGATGAAACCGTGCAGGATACCCGAGGCCCGCAGAGAGTATAGGCCTGGGAGGGTACAGGGTAGTGCGGATGCTTCAGATGAAGAGAAAGCTGATGTTGGCTATGACTCAGGTGACGATACAAATGACAGTGGTGAAGATGAAGCTGATGAGGGCCATGACTGGTCCAGAGTTCACTGTCTCTGTTGGATTGTTGACCAGCCCTCCGGTCTGGATGACCAGCCCTCCGGTCTGGAGAAGAGGGAGGGGATATGTGAGACAGTGAAGGAATATGTGTTGAATGGGGTGTACATTTCACCTAGGTACTGTGTTGTATGGTATAAGGGAAATGTGTGGCTTTGTAAACCTAGTGGTAGAGAAAGGTCACTACACCTCACATTCAACACACACTTGCAGCTCAGGCCTGAAATCACTCAGGTCTTGATTAGGAGACCAGAAGTAGGTGTCTGCAAACACAATCAGCGAGCTGGCTTAGCCTGGACACAGGAAGGTGTCCCGGCACAAGAAGCAGTCTCCAAGAGTGGAGCTGTCTTAGTCTGGACACAGGAAGGTGTCCCGGCACAAGAAGCAGTCTCCGGGAGTGGGAGCATGCTCAGTCTGGACACAGGGAGGTGTCCCGGCACAAGAAGCGTCTCCAGGAGTGTGAGCTATCTCAGTCTGGGTGCAGGAGGTACCCCGGACACAGGAGTAGTCTCAGTGAGAATCCGTGCGAATAGCGGCTGAATAGGAGTGGATCTCTCTCAAGTCTGGACGCTGAAGGGGCCTTCAGACACAAGGAGGAGTATCTGTGAAGCTCCATACTGGTAACATATATCATGTGTGTTGTTTTGGGCACAGACTGGTAGAGTCTGGACCCGGAGAGACAGGGAAATCGATCTATGTGTAATTAGTGGCTAGACAAGCCCAGGTTTTTTGTTTATGATTTATTTTTATCTGTTTGCTGTGGACTTTAATAAAGCTGGTTGCGGCCAGTTTTCACCAGAACTGCTGTCTGAATGAACTGTTTTCGTGCCATTCTGTCTACCCAGACAGCGATCCTAGAGCTATACCCCCTGGAAATGTTACAATGGCAAAAATTTGGAAAATTTTGCAATTTTCAAACTTTGAATTTTTATTCCCTTAAAACAGAGAAATACAGTATGTCACACAAAATAGTTGCTAAATAACATTTCCCACATGTCTACTTTACATCAGCACAATTTTGGAACCAAATTTTTTTTTTTGTTACGAAGTTATAAGGGTTAAAAATAGACCAGCAATTTCTCATTTTTACAACAAATTATACAAAACCAGTTTTTTTAGGGACCACCTCACATTTGAAGTCACTTTGAGGGGTCTATATGGCAGAAAATACCCAAAAGTGACACCATTCTAAAAACTGCACCCCTCAAGGTACTCAAAACCACATTCAAGAAGTTTATTAACCCTTCAGGTGCTTCACAGGAGCTGAAGCAACTTGGAAGGAAAAAATGAACATTTAACTTTTTAGTCACAAAAATGATCTTTTGCAAACAATTTTTTTATTTTATCAAGGGTAAAAGGAGAAAATAGACAGAAGTTGTTGTGCAATTTTTCCTGAGTACGCCGATACCCCATATATGGGGGAAAACCACTGTCTGGGTGCACAGCAGGGCTTGGAAGGGAAGGAGCGCCATTTGACTTTTTCAAACCAAAATTGGCTGGAATTGAGATTGGACGCCATGTCGCGTTTGGAGAGTCCCTGATGTGCCTAAACAGTGGAAACCTCCACAAGTGACACCATTTTGGAAACTAGACCCCCTAAGGAACTTATCTAGATCTGTGGTGAGCACTTTGAGCCCCCAAATGCTTTACACAAGTTTATAATGCCCGGGCATGAAAATAAAAAATCCTATTTTTTTCTCACAAAAATTATATTTAAGTCACCATTTTTTTTATTTTCCCAAGGGTAACAGTAGAAATTGGACCATAAAAGTTGTTGTCCAATATGTCCTGAATACGCTGATACCCCATGTGTGGGGGGAACCATTGTTTGGGCGCACGGCAGAGCTCGGAAGGGAAGGAGCGCCATTTGACTTTTTAAACCAAAATTGGCTGGAATCGAGATTGGACGCCGTGATGTGCCTAAACAGTGGAAACCCCCCACAAGTGACCCCATTTCAGAAACTTGACCCCCTAAGGAACTTATCTAGATCTGTGGTGAGCACTTTGAACCCCCAAGTGCTTCACACAAGTTTATAATGCCCAGGCATGAAAATAAAAAAGCCTATTTTTTTCCTACAAAAATGATCTGTTAGTTACCAATTTTCTATTTTCCCAAGGGTAACGGGAGAAATTGGACCCCAAAAGTTGTTCTCCAATTTGTCCTGAGTATGCTGATACCCTACATGTGACACAAAACTACTGTATGGGCACACGTCAGGGCTCGGAATAAAAGTAGCGACGTTTTGTAATGCAGACTTTGATGGAATGGTATGCGGGTGTTATGTCGCGTTTGGAGAGCCCCTGATGTGCCTAAACAGTGGAAACCCCCACAAGTGACCCCATTTTGGAACATAGACCCCCAAAGGAACTTATCTAGATGTGTGGTGAGCACTTTGAACCCCAAGTGCTTCACAGAAGTTTATAACGCCCGGGCGTGAAAATAAAAAAAAATCATATTTTTTCCACAGACATGATCTTTTAGTCCCCAGTTTTTTATTTTCCAAAGAGTAACAGGAGAAATTGGACCCCAAAAGTTGTTGTTCAATTTTTCCTGAGTACGCCGATACCCTATATGTGGGAGAAAACTTCTGCATGGGCACATGTCGGGGCTCAGAATGGAAGTAGCGACGTTTTGCATTGCAGACTTTGATGGAATAATCTGCGGGAGTCATGTCGCGTTTGGAGAGCCCCTTATGTGCCTAAACATTGGAAATCCCCCACAAGTGACCCCATTTTGGAACATAGACCCCCAAAGGAACTTATCTAGATGTGTGGTGAGCACATTGAACCCCCAAGTGCTTCACAGAAGTTTATAATGTAGAGCCATAAAAATAAAAAATTATATTTTTTTCCACAAAAATGGTATTTTTGCCCCCAATTTTTATTTTCCCAAGGGTAACAAGAAATTAGACCACAAGAGTTATTGTGCAATTTTTCCTGAGTACACTGATACCCCATATGTGGGGGGTAAACTACTGTTTGGGCGCATGGCAGAGCTCAGAAGGGAAGGAGCACCGTTTGACTTTTTCAACGCCGAATTGGCTGGAATTGAGATCAGACGCAATGTCACGTTTAGAGAGCACCTGATGTGCCTAAACAGTGGAAACTTCCCAATTCTAATTCCAACCCTAATCCCAACCCTAGTCATAACCCTAACCACAAACCTAACCGAAACACACCCCTAACCCTAATCCCAACCCTAACTTTAGCCCCAACTCTAACCCTAACTTTAGCCCCAACCCTAACCCTAATGGAAAAATGGAAATAAATACATTTTTTTAATTTTATTATTTTTCCCTAACTAAGGGGGTGATAAAGGGCGGTTTGACTTACTATTTATAGCGGTTTTTATGATTAGCAGCTGTCACACGCTAAAAGACGTGTTTTATTGCAAAAAATAGTTTTTGCATCACATTTTGAGAGCTATAACTTTTCCATATTTTGGCCCACAGAGTAATGTGAGGTCTTATTTTTTGCGGGACGAGTTGACGTTTTTATTGGTACTTTTTTTGGCACATGACATTTTTTGATCGCTTTTTATTACGATTTTTGGGAGGCAGAATGAACAAAAACCACCAATTCATGACTTCCTTTTGGGGGGAGGCGTTTATACCGTTCCGCGTGTGGTAAAATTGATGAAGTAGTTTTATTCTTCGGGTCAGTACGATCACAGCGATACCTCATTGATATAATTTTTTTTATGTTTTGGCGCTTTTATACAATAAAAACATTTATACCGTATATACTCGAGTATAAGCTGACCAGAGTATAAGCCGACCCCCTAATTTTGCCACAAAAAATTGAATTGAATAGCCATATTGAATCAGGAGCCCCATATGATGCCCCATATATTATGCCCCATATATTATGCCCCATGTATTATGCCCCATATGCTGCCCATGTATTATGCCCCATATGCTGCCCTATGTATTATGCCCCATATGCTGCCCATGTATTATGCCCCATATGCTGCCCAATATATTATGCCCCATATGCTGCCCATGTATTATGCCCCATATGCTGCCCATGTATTATGCCTCATATGCTGCCCCATGTATTATGCCCCATATGCTGCCCCATGTATTTTGCCCCATATGCTGCCCATGTATTGTGCCCCATATTCTGCCCCATGCTACCCATGTATTGTGCCCCATATGCTGCCCATGTATTGTGCCCCATATGCTGCCCATGTATTATGCCCCATATGCTGCCCCGTGTATTATGCCCCATATGCTGCCCATGTATTGTGCCCCATATTCTGCCCCATATGCTACCCATGTATTGTGCCCTATATGCTGCCCATGTATTGTGCCCCATATGCTGCCCATGTATTGTGCCCCATATGCTGCCCCATGTATTATGCCCCATATGCTGCCCCATGTATTATGCCCCCATATGATGCTCCATAGATTGTGCCCCATATGCTGCCCATGTATTATGCCCCCATATGATGCTCCATAGATTATGCCCCATATGCTGCCCATGTATTATGCCCCATATTCTGCCCCATGTATTGTGCCCCATATGCTCCACAGATTATGCCCCATATGCTGCCCATGTATTATGCCCCATATGCTGCCCTATGTATTATGCCCCATATGCTGCCCATGTATTATGCCCCATATGCTGCCCAATATATTATGCCCCATATGCTGCCCATGTATTATGCCCCATATGTTGCCCCATGTATTATGCTCCATATGCTGCCCCATGTATTATGCCCCATGTATTATGCCCCATATGCTGCCCATGTATTGTGCCCCATATTCTGCCCCATATGCTACCCATGTATTGTGCCCCATATGCTGCCCATGTATTGTGCCCCATATGCTGCCCATGTATTATGCCCCATATGCTGCCCCATGTATTATGCCCCATATGCTGCCCATGTATTGTGCCCCATATTCTGCCCCATATGCTACCCATGTATTGTGCCCCATATGCTGCCCATGTATTGTGCCCCATATGCTGCCCCATGTATTATGCCCCATATTCTGCCCCATGTATTATGCCCCATATGCTGCCCCATGTATTATGCCCCCATATGATGCTCCATAGATTGTGCCCCATATGCTGCCCATGTATTATGCCCCCATATGATGCTCCATAGATTATGCCCCATATGCTGCCCATGTATTATGCCCCATATTCTGCCCCATGTATTGTGCCCCATATGCTCCACAGATTATGCCCCATATGCTCCACAGATTATGCCCCATATGTTCCACAGATTATGCCCCATATGTTCCACAGATTATGCCCCATATGCTTCATAGATTATGCCCCATATGTTCCACAGATTATGCCCCATAAGCTCCATAGATTATGTGTCACGCTGTCTAATGATATGTATACAATGTCAGTAAACTATTAATACAGGAACAACACTCTATACAACAACTAGTATAGCAACATCAGCATGTAAGTATAGAATAGATTTACCTGACACGATATCTGCTGAACTCAGGGTTAATCTTGAGGACTTGATGAGCTGAAACAGGAAAGAGGTGGACCGGGATCTAACCTGACCCTAAACTGGGGTCCTAACTAATCCCTCACCTTGGAGGTACTGATAATGGTTCAGAGGTCCAAGTCTCCAACCTAACCCTGTCTCCTATCAGACCCTGAACCCTTTAATCAGTCCTAAGAAGGATCCTGACTACCACCAAAGGGATATGGGCTGATCTTAGCTAAATACACAGATTAGACATATAAGACAGACAGGATAACACTCGCTTGCATACACACTCAAACACCAAAGGAACATAAATGGTATGGGAAATAAACTCTAACCAAGTTGAGCTTAGAACAACTAAGGAGCTCACAACTAAAGTCTATACAGATTCATTCCTATCTGTGGTCTGCATGAAGGTTTCACTGGCAACTCCCCAAGCAGACAACCAGAAATTTAAAGGAGATCAATCAACAAATAATCAATTGCAGCTGGGAGAAACTGCACCCAGTCCCAGCACCGAGCACAGACAGAATTAACTCCCTAGCTGCCAAACACAAAGAAACAGCAGCTCAGCTGTGAGAAGTCAAAATGTGCAACCGCGACGATCTTCGTGGCAATGCACACATGACAGTACCCCCCCTTCTACGAGGGGCCTCCGGACCCTCAGGGCCAGGCCTGCCCGGGTGAGTTCTGTGGAAGGTCCGAACCAAACGATCTGCGTTAACATCAGACGCAGGGACCCACGTCCTCTCCTCTGGACCATACCCCTTCCAATGCACCAAGTACTGAAGGGACCGGCGATTCAGACGTGAGTCAATGATTTTTGATACTTGAAATTCCAAGTTACCATTGACCAACACAGGAGGAGGAGGTAGAGGTGACGGTATGACTGGTGCCACATACCTTTTAAGTAATGACTTGTGGAACACATTATGAATTTTAAACGTAGGAGGGAGGTCCAGACGAAATGCCACAGGATTAATTATGGAACTGATCCTGTACGGCCCGATGAATCTGGGACCCAGTTTCCAGGAGGGCACTTTAAGTTTTATATTCCTGGTAGACAACCATACCAGATCGTTCACATTCAGATCTGGACCAGAAACTCTCCTCCTATCAGCCATACGTTTGTAACGGTTCCCCATCGCACTCAGATTATTCAATACACCTCTCCACACAGAAGCAAGTGACGACGAGAAACGCTCCTCCTCAGGAACCCCAGAAGGGCCCCCCCCATTGAAAGTACAAAACTGGGGATGAAAACCATATGCCCCAAAAAACGGGGACTTACCAGTGGACTCGCTCCGCCTGTTGTTAAGAGCGAACTCTGCCAGAGGCAAGAAAGAAGACCAGTCCTCTTGGTTCTCTGAGACAAAACACCGGAGATATGTCTCTAAGCTCTGATTCAGACGCTCTGTCTGACCATTGGTCTGCGGATGAAAAGCCGAGGAAAATGACAATTGCATCCCCCGACGTAAACAAAATGCCCTCCAAAATTTGGACACAAACTGAGACCCCCTATCTGACACCACATCAGAAGGCAACCCATGAAGTCTAACGATCTCCCTAATGAACACCTGCGCCAGAGTTTTAGCATTAGGGAGTGCAGGAAGAGCAACGAAATGTGCCATCTTACTGAACCTGTCAACAACCACCAGTATGACAGTATTCCCTGACGACGGAGGAAGGTCCGTAATGAAGTCCATAGATAAATGAGTCCATGGACGCTCCGGAAGTTTCAAGGGTAAAAGGGTCCCAGACGGACGGGTATGAGGGGTTTTAGAGCGAGCACACACCCCACATGACGCGACAAAAGTTATAACATCTTTATTAGCATTAGGCCACCAAAACCGGCGAGAAAGGAGATCTAATTTAGAAAACCATTTGGCGCCAACAATTTGATTGAAGAGATCAGGAATAAGAGGGAGTGGATACGGATCTCGAACAGTAATCCGATTAAGTTCGCGGAAATCCAAGCAAGGGCGTAGGCCTCCATCTTTCTTCTTCACAAAGAAGAACCCCGCGGCTACTGGGGAAGATGAAGGTCTAATATGCCCTTTGGCCAGACTTTCAGAAATATAATCTTTCATAGCCTGCCTCTCAGGACCAGAAAGATTATACAACCTAGCTTTAGGCAACTTAGCATCAGGAAGGAGATTAATAGAGCAGTCATACACGCGATGAGGAGGCAACTCCTGACACCCCTCCTCAGAGAAAACATCCCCAAAATCCTCCAAAAAAGGAGGCAATGTACTAGGCACGACCGCACTGATGACTGTGTTCATGCAGTTGCTTTTGCAAAACTCACCCCATTGGCTTATTTCTCTGGACTGCCAATTAATCACAGGGTTATGTTTAACCAACCAAGGAAGTCCCAACACAATGGGAGTAGGTAGACCCTCCAACACATAACAAGATAATTGTTCCCTATGTATTGCCCCTACCCGAAGGTCAATGTTATGAACCTCATGAACAAAGCTACCTTGGCCGAGAGGCCTGGCGTCAATGGAGAATATAGGGATCGGTTTGACCAATACACTCAGATGCATACCTTGAGCCTGAGCAAACTGAGCGTCAACCAGATTAGCCCCGGAACCACTATCAAGAAGAACAGACAATCTCTCCACTCTCATACCAACTACCACCTCCACTGGTACAAGGAACTGAGAAGAACTGGCGGATGAAATACATACTCCCAGGTTGTCGTCCACCACACAACCTTGGATTAACAGTTTTCCGGCGACTTTTGGCTCAACAAGGCACGGGATGGACATTCTCCAACAAAATGTCCCTCTTTCCCGCAGAAAAAACATCTTCTAGTCCTGCGCCGTACCGCCAATCCCCTCCTACGAAATGATGTCCCTCCCAACTGCATAGGCTCATCCGAACAGACAAGGGGAACCTCAACATAAGGGACTTTAGTGGTAGGTGGAGAAACAACAGGGAGTGGGGTTACCTCACCCCTCTCCCGAAGCCGTCTATCAGTACGGATAGCTAAGGCCATAGCAGCCTCCAGAGAAGGAGGAGACTCATACTGAGCCAAAACGTCTTTTAATTTATCAGAAAGCCCATGACAAAACTGGCTCCTAAGAGCTGGGTCATTCCACTGAGTATCTGTGGCCCATCTACGAAACTCAGAAGCAAATTCCTCTGCCGGACGATCTCCCTGCTGTATCTTACGTAATTTTGTCTCAGCAAGAGAGACCCGATCTGGGTCATCATATACCAATCCCAGGGCAGTAAAAAATTGATCTACAGACAGTAGAGCCGGGGATCCCGGAGGAAGGGAAAATGCCCAGGATTGAGGGTCCCCTTGCAGAAGTGAGATAACAATTCCCACTCTCTGCTCCTCACTCCCTGATGATCGAGGCCGAAGCCGAAAATACAATTTACATGCCTCCCGGAAGGTGAAAAATTTGTCTCGCCCACCAGTGAACCTGTCCGGGAGAGCAACCTTAGGTTCAACTCTGGTTTGCTCCAGGGGAGACAAAACTTTGGACTTAATGTCCGTCAGCTCCATGGATAATCCCTGCAACTGCAGAGCCAGCTGGGCTACTGGATCCATGGTAACTGGAGATAGTTTTTATGGCCAGTGAAAATGTCACGCTGTCTAATGATATGTATACAATGTCAGTAAACTATTAATACAGGAACAACACTCTATACAACAACTAGTATAGCAACATCAGCATGTAAGTATAGAATAGATTTACCTGACACGATATCTGCTGAACTCAGGGTTAATCTTGAGGACTTGATGAGCTGAAACAGGAAAGAGGTGGACCGGGATCTAACCTGACCCTAAATGGGGTCCTAACTAATCCCTCACCTTGGAGGTACTGATAATGGTTCAGAGGTCCAAGTCTCCAACCTAACCCTGTCTCCTATCAGACCCTGAACCCTGTAATCAGTCCTAAGAAGGATCCTGACTACCACCAAAGGGATATGGGCTGATCTTAGCTAAATACACAGATTAGACATATAAGACAGACAGGATAACACTCGCTTGCATACACACTCAAACACCAAAGGAACATAAATGGTATGGGAAATAAACTCTAACCAAGTTGAGCTTAGAACAACTAAGGAGCTCACAACTAAAGTCTATACAGATTCATTCCTATCTGTGGTCTGCATGAAGGTTTCACTGGCAACTCCCCAAGCAGACAACCAGAAATTTAAAGGAGACCAATCAACAAATAATCAATTGCAGCTGGGAGAAACTGCACCCAGTCCAGCACCGAGCACAGACAGAATTAACTCCCTAGCTGCCAAACACAAAGAAACAGCAGCTCAGCTGTGAGAAGTCAAAATGTGCAACCGCGACGATCTTCGTGGCAATGCACACATGACATTATGCCCCATATTTTCCACAGATTATGCCCCATAGATTATGCCCCATAGTATAGGTGCCGCTGCTGCTGCAACAAAAAAAAAAAAAAAATGACATACTCACCTCTCGTCACTGGGGGCGGGGACACCGGCGCGCTATGGGGGACAGGTGCCAGTGTCATCGCTGGCTCAGGGCCCGGCACCTGTCCCCGTTCCACCGCTGAGCGCCTCTGTCTTCCGGGTCCTCCAGCAGTGAATGCTCAGGCCGTGTTTAGTGCACGCCGCGCCCTCTGACTTGAACATTCACAGCTAGAGGATGCGAGGACACAGCGGCGGAACGGGACAGGTGAATATGGAATAAACTCACCCTCTCCTGGCGCGTCTCAGCAGCCCCTGCTCTTCTCTCACGGTCTCCGGCGCTATGCCTAACTTCAGCAGTCACGTGGTACCGCTCATTAAAGTCATGAATATGTGTATATTCATGACTTTAATGAGCGGTACCACTGATGGCTGAACACAGGCGCCGGAGACGGTGGGAGAAGAGCAGGGGCTGCAGAGACCGCGTCAGGAGGAGGTGAGTATATAGGACACCCCCGCTCCACCTCCCCCGCCGACCCCCCGGTATATGACTCGAGTATAAGCCAAGAGGGGGACTTTCAGCCCTAAAAGTATATACGGTATATAAAAAATAATTATTTTTGAATCGCTTTATTCTGCGAGCTATAACTTTTTTATTTTTTCGTTGATGATGCTGTATGGCGGCTCGTTTTTTGCATGACAAGATGACGTTTTCAGCGGTACCATGTTTATTTATATGCGTCTTTTTGATCGCGTTATTCCAATTTTTGTTCGGTGGTATGATGATAAATCATTTTTTTTGCCTTGTTTTTTTTTAAGGGGTTCACTAAAGGGGTTAACCAGTGGGACAGGCTTAAAGGGCGGGTCGTGACGGACGCGGCGATACTAAATATGTGTACTTTTATTGTTGTTTTTTATTTACATGAAGAGATGAATTTATTGGGGAATATTTATTTTTTTTCTTTATTTAGGAATTTTTTTTTTACACAGGTTATTTTTATTTTTTTTTTAACTATTTTACTTTGTCCCAGGGTGGGACATCACTGTATAAACTCAGATCGCTGGTCTGACAGTGTGAACAGCACTCTGTGAGACCAGCGATCTCACAGGCAGTGCTGCAGGCTTTCTCAGCGCCTGCTCTCAGCAGGCACTGAGGAAGCCGCCTCCCTGCAGGACCCGGAAGGACCCCGCGGCCACATTGGATCCGGGGTCCTGCAGGGAGGAGGGTCCCTCGGAACAGTGCGATACATCGCGCTGGTCTGAGGGTCTCAAGGAAGCACGCAGGGAGCCCCCTCAATGCACGATGTTTCCCTGTGCCCCCGATACACTGCGATCATCTTTGATCGCAGTGTGCCAGGGGTTAATGTGCCAGGAGCAGTCTGTGATCGCTCCTGGCACATAGTGCCGGGTGTCAGCTGATTGCATGTGATGTACTATTCCATCCTTGGGAATTAAGTCCCAGGTCACATGGACGGAATAGTACGTCAGATGGTTTTTTAGGGGATAATTAAAGCAGCGGTGGGGAACCTTTTCCCAGCCAGGGGCCACTTGGAAATTTCTACCATCATTCGGGGGCCACATAAAAATGATCACCTTGAAAATTACCCCGGTATATTTTGTCAAACAATTAATTACGGTAACTCACCCTTAATGTGACGGCTGGACCTGCTTCTCTTTGGTGCAGCTGTTATGTTAGGTGATACTGATCATGCTGCTTCTCACAGTTGCTTTTCCAGGTTAGTGTCAGCCAGGAGAGCAGTCAACTTTTTGTCATAAGTTTTGTAAATCATATACATCACATAGGAGACGCTGGGACAGCTGTATACACACCACATATGAGACAATGGGACTGCTGTATATAGTGGGTTCGGAAAGTATTCAGACCCTTTTCAATTTTTCACTCTTTGTTTCATTGCAGCCATTTGGTAAATGCAAAAACGTTAATTAATTAATTAATGTATACTCTGCACCCCATCTTGACTGATGAATACCAGAAATGTAGACATTTTTCCAAATGTATTATAAAAGAAAAACTGAAATATCACATGGTCATAAGTATTCAGACCCTTTGCTCAGACACTCATATTTAAGTCACATGCTGTCCATTTCCTTGTGAGCCTCCTTGAGATGGTACTACTCCTTCATTGGAGTCCAGCTGTGTTTAACTAAACTGATAGGACTTGATTTGTAAAGGTTAAGATATAGCGTGGCACAGCTGTGTGTGGTGCACAAGTAGGAGCCCAACCACATTAAAGAATAAGAAAAAACTTGGCACTCAACTTAAATGATAAAGGTAAATTTTATTGCAGTAACCAGAGACAACGTTTCGGTCGTCTATCGACCTTTTTCAAAGCACTGCAACAGATATACAGAATATTATACATCATGTTATGGATAAACATTGAATAAGTCTTCAAAGTACCCAAGTATGGACATGAAAGAAAATATGTATAAAGAAAATAAAATTAATAAGATCACAGTGTATTGTGAATATATGATACGAAAAAAGAAAAGGAAAAAATTGAATAAAGATAAAAGGGGGAATGAGAAACCTACCCGACTGCTTTGAGGGGTTTTCAAATGAATGATGATGAATCACATAAGAGTTATGAACTCTGTCTTGTGAGGATATTAAGACTGCACCAAATAAAATACAGATAAAATATGCTGTAAGGAAATAAATAGAAACAAGACTACAAAGAGTGAATGTAGTAAGCATACCTGGAAATGGTAAGATACCTGTAGAATATACTCAGTGTGTCTTAATAAGAGCTCATGATCTATAGGTGAGAAATAAATCAAGAAAAATAATATATTCATCCTATGGGATGTATCGGATCAAGGTAAGTTTGAATACTGCACCGCAGTGTTGTAAATGGAACAAGTGCACCCACTAGCTTAGACACCACATGAGACGCTATAGCTCAGTGTAAATTAAGGCTGGGACCCAAATAATAAGAATACTGAGAATGTATGGTATATTTCTAATGGTGACCTACCAGCACTATGGTGAGGATAGCATAGGTATATAGGATCAGGTTAAACGAAGGTATATGAGTCTGAGTAATGTGCATCAGCTGAAGAAATGTGATGTGGTTTCAAAGGTGTGCTAGTATACACTGTGGTGGTAAAAAAATATATAATATACGGTGGTGGTGAAACAGAGATAAAAGCGCCATGGTAAACTTACATATAAGTAGTGGTATGATCTTTAAGACGAAAGACACTGTGGTGATAACGGAATAGTCAGATTGAGAAAAGTCAATTGTAATAGTGCCGCTATATAGTGCGATATTAGCGGTGCAATCTTACCAGTGATGGTGAGATATAAGTGCAGTCTTTTTCCAACGCGGCATCCACCGCTTGTTGGTGTGTGCAGCGCCATATTGCGTCCCTATTTATGCCTCAAAGGCGGGATTAGGAGTGAGGATCTAGAGCGGAAGTCAGGGACCGGAAGTAGGCGGTATACCTGCGTTCCACTGTGTGGAGTCATGCGTTCCAGCAGCCATATTGGGTTGTCCTGAGGCGGAGACTATTAAGATGCTGTGCGCATCATTAGGGAGAGAAAGGGAAACGCTGGCTCAGAGTTCAACTAGGGAGGGAACGCAGGTATACCGCCTACTTCCGGTCCCTGACTTCCGCTCTAGATCCTCACTCCTAATCCCGCCTTTGAGGCATAAATAGGGACGCAATATGGCGCTGCACACACCAACAAGCGGTGGATGCCGCGTTGGAAAAAGACTGCACCTTATATCTCACCATCACTGGTAAGATTGCACCGCTAATATTGCACTATATAGCGGCACTATTACAATTGACTTTTCTCAATCTGACTATTCCGTTATCACCACAGTGTCTTTCGTCTTAAAGATCATACCACTACTTATATGTAAGTTTACCATGGCGCTTTTATCTCTGTTTCACCACCACCGTATATTATATATTTTTTTACCACCACAGTGTATACTAGCACACCTTTGAAACCACATCACATTTCTTCAGCTGATGCACATTACTCAGACTCATATACCTTCGTTTAACCTGATCCTATATACCTATGCTATCCTCACCATAGTGCTGGTAGGTCACCATTAGAAATATACCATACATTCTCAGTATTCTTATTATTTGGGTCCCAGCCTTAATTTACACTGAGCTATAGCGTCTCATGTGGTGTCTAAGCTAGTGGGTGCACTTGTTCCATTTACAACACTGCGGTGCAGTATTCAAACTTACCTTGATCCGATACATCCCATAGGATGAATATATTATTTTTCTTGATTTATTTCTCACCTATAGATCATGAGCTCTTATTAAGACACACTGAGTATATTCTACAGGTATCTTACCATTTCCAGGTATGCTTACTACATTCACTCTTTGTAGTCTTGTTTCTATTTATTTCCTTACAGCATATTTTATCTGTATTTTATTTGGTGCAGTCTTAATATCCTCACAAGACAGAGTTCATAACTCTTATGTGATTCATCATCATTCATTTGAAAACCCCTCAAAGCAGTCGGGTAGGTTTCTCATTCCCCCTTTTATCTTTATTCAATTTTTTCCTTTTCTTTTTTCGTATCATATATTCACAATACACTGTGATCTTATTAATTTTATTTTCTTTATACATATTTTCTTTCATGTCCATACTTGGGTACTTTGAAGACTTATTCAATGTTTATCCATAACATGATGTATAATATTCTGTATATCTGTTGCAGTGCTTTGAAAAAGGTCGATAGACGACCGAAACGTTGTCTCTGGTTACTGCAATAAAATTTACCTTTATCATTTAAGTTGAGTGCCAAGTTTTTTCTTATTCTTGATTTGTAAAGGCACACACCTGTCTATATAAGACCTCACAGCTCACAGTGCATGTCAGACCAAATGAGAATCATGAGGTCAAAAGAACTGGCCAAGGAGCTCAGAGACAGAATTGTGGCAAGGTACAGATCTGGCCAAGGTTACAAAAGAATTTATGCAATACTCAAGGTTCCTAAGAGCACAGTGGCCTCCATAATCCTTAAATGGAAGAAGTTTGGGACCACCAGAAGTCTTCCTAGACCTGGCCGACCAGCCAATCTGAGCAATTGTGGGAGAAAAGCCTTGGTGAGAAAGGTAAAGAAGAACCCCGGGGGGGTGACACAAAGATCACAGGGGGCACAAATATCACAGGAGGGTGCAAAGATCACAGGAGGGTACAAAGATCATAGGAGGGTACAAAGATTACAGGGGGGCACAAAGATCACAGGGGGCACAAAGATCACATGAGGGGCAGAGATCACAGGGGGGGCACAAATCACATTAGGGCACATAGCTGTGGGGCACATAGCTGGAGAGGACAGAGATCACAGGGAGCACAGAGATCACATCGGAGCACAAATATCACAGGGAGGTACATAGCAGTGGGGCACAGGCATCACAGGGAGGAACATAGATCACAGGGGGGCACAAAGCTGGGAGCCACAGATCACAGGGGTGTACAGAGATCACAGGGGGTCATATAGCTGGAGGGCACAGAAATCACAGGGGGGCATATAGCTGGGGGCAGAAAGATCACAGGGGAAACAGAGATCACAGGGGGGCACAGAAAACACAGGGGGCACATAGCTGGGAGGCACATAGATCACTGGGGCACATAGCTGGGGCCACAGAGATCACATGGGGGCACATAGCTGGGAGGCACTGAGATCATGGGGAGCATATAGTTGGGGGTCACAGTGATCACAGGGGGAACATAGCTGGGACCACAAAGCTTGAGAGGGGGGGCAAAGATCACAGGTGGGGCACAGCAATCACATGGGAGCAGATAGCTGGGAGGCACAGAGATCATAGGGGGCATATAGTTGGAGGGGCACAGAGATCACAGGGAGGCACACAGCTGGTACCACAAATATCAGAGGGGGCACAGAGATCACATGGTAGCACATAGCTGGGGGGGCACAGAGATCACAGGGGGCATATAGCTGGGGCCACAGAGATCACGGGGGCATATAGATCACATAGCTAGGGGGCACAGAAATCACCAGGGGCACAGAGATCATGGGGAGCACAGAGATCACATAGGGCACATAGCTGGGAGGCACAGAGATCACAGGGGGGCATATAGTAGTTGGGGGGCACAGAGCAGAGAGGAGAAAGAGATCACGGGGGGGCACATAGTTGAGGGGCACAGATCACCAGCAGAAAGGCACAGAAATCACCAGCAGACAGGCACAGAGCTGCCGGCACGCACAGAGATCGCTCTGGACTCTATGGCAGCAGCTCCTCTTCCGGGACAGGAGGACAGGAGTGCGTTGGGTGCTAACCCTGCCCATCCAGACGCTAACCCCGCTACCATGATGACATCATCATTCATGTGCAGGCAGCCAGCATTCTGTACTGAACTCTGCGCACCGTGCACTTGGGAGTTAAAGGGCCGGCAGCTGACAGGATACGGCTGCCGCCCGAGGATTGCGGACTCCGGGGGACCTGCCCGCTGGCCGCATGAAAAGTCACCACAGACCAGAGGTTCCCCACCCCTGAATTAAAGGCATGACACAGCACAGCCATTTCAGTCCGACTCCGGGGGGCCCCCCTCACCCCTCGGGCCCCATATCAGTCGCTTGGTCTGCAGCCATTAGCGGTACGCCACTGCCTTTCTACAAGTGGGGAGATCTTACCCCGTGATCCTGCTGACGTAATACTACCATCAGGCAGGGTGGCGAGGTGTGGATCCTTCACATTTCATCACAAACATGGTTACGAAAAGTTTGTTATGTAGTAGGTGTCGAACTAGAGCTATTTTTCAACTCTTGTCCCCCCCTTCCTTCCTTCTGTGTCACTGTCCAGTTCTGTTGGGTCACTGTCCATGTTTAATTGTAATTGTTACTCATAGTCACTGATAGTTAAACCATGCAATATTGTTTGCCAATATTTTTGAATTTTATTATGCCATTCTGTAATTTTGTTTTGAAAAATGTAATAAAAATTCAGTTTAAAAAGAAAAAAAAAAAAGGCTTGTAAGCGCTGCACTCCTAGCCCAGTAAAACATCCAATAGATTTCAGGGATGACCGGAATCCTAGGCAATGACTGTACGCAATAGAATTTAAAACTCACCAAGTTTTGAGAAGTGTCAGGTTTTTACTAAGAGGTGAATTGCAAAGTTTTTTGTTTTTACAAGCGCAATGAAATCTAAAAGCTCTTTTTAACTGCATGCAATTTTGATGTTTTATTTTTTTTAATATGGTATGATCATGCAATTCAGAAGTTTTACATGTAAATGTACCCTTTACCAGAGATTGGATCCAGTGGGATAAACACGTAGGTGGGTTGCGCTTCTGGAGTGAATCTATTCTTCAGAAAGGATGATGAGTAAAAGGCTTTTTATTCACAATGCGTTTCAATGCCGTACCGGAATGCCGTACCGGAACCAAATGGCAGCCCACCCATGTGTTTTATCCAACTGGATCCAATATCTCCTGGAAGATTTATCCACCAGCAATGGGACAGCAGCTGCTGTTTTTCTTCATGCCTACATAGAACTTGTGCCTTTCACAACACCACCAGGTGAGTGTAACCAGCAATCTGCTACTCTCCCTCCACAGGCTATCACCCAATTGTGAAATTGGCATATGGGATTTCTCTATATACTATTGTGCCTTCTGGTTCTCACCTACTCCATGTACCTGCTGTGCTTTCTGATATAAATACATCTCTGTCAGGTAACTTGCTTGAACTATTTCTGAGCTTTGAATTTTTTCAAAGTCCACTGCCAGTTTACTTATTTATATATATAAATTGATAGTAGAAATTGGTAACTAACATAAGGCAACAATAAAAGAGCAATGAATTCTACAGATGTAACGAACCAAGAGAAGACAAAAGAGAAGGCACGTCCAAAGGTAGGTAAAAGTCAAGAATTCTTTAAACTTGGATTCATTAAAACAACACCCAAGGGATTTAAAACCCACGCGTTTCTGGCGAGTCACTTGCCCTTAATCATGGTATAATAAATACATCACACTGGTCTTAATTAAAGCACAATGAACCAATCACCTAATACATATTGCAAATACAATTAACAGGAAAACCACATAACAGGAGGCCCACATGACTGAGAAAACACCTGAACGGTAATAAGGAGTTTAGATCATGTATGCAACATAGGGTAGGAGAAGGACAGGATACCCTGTCAGAGGGGGGAGTTGACAGAAGCACCTCATGTTGAGCGAAGCCTTTTGGATACTTAAACTTGACACCAAATACCCTGCAGGTATGAATTTCTGAAATGATTTCTTTTTATTCTTTTTATTTTTCTAGGTGCGCCAATAAATATCTAATATATGTGATTTTTCCTCTCTGTATAGCATGTGAAGTACAGGAATGTTTCTTATATTTCTTTACTTATTTCATGAGTTACTGTTAAAATATTATTTTTTTAATATATTTTAGTAATGAATGATATTATATTATTAGTAAATAATTACCCGGGCATAAGTAATTGTATATATTGATATGCAGCGGGTGAAATATGTATTGAACAAGTCACTAATTTTTTAGGTAAATATATTTCTAAAGCTATTGACATGAAATTCTCACCAGATGTCGGTAACAATCAATCCAATCCACACAGGGAAAGATATGAAACAACAGATGTCCGTAAGTTAAGATATGTGTAATAATGATAAATGACACAGGTAAAATGTATTAAACATGCATACTGAAATTTATTTAATACAAAAACCTTTTGTAAGGTTCTGTGTACATGTTCCTGAAACTCAGTTTTTTCGTCAGCCATTTTACTTTCTGTCTTGCTGCAGCTATCTTGCCCTCAGTCAATATGGAGTTTCCAGCTTGCATGTTCCCGCCCTGATTCTCTTGCTTCTTAAGCAGCCACAGCTGAGCAATCAGTGCTTCAGAATCAAGCCTGCAGTGAACCTGTGACCTGACTCCTGGAAGCCTTGGACTTGTACTCCAGTTATTTCCTATTGTGGAACTTTGGAACACTCGTGGACTTTGGAACCTTGCTATTTGATAAATCCACGTTTGCATGGACTTACGGTAACAGAGAAGAGATCCTGAACCTGTTGTGGAGAGTGATTGCTGAGCTTAAGTTACTCTGGCCTGCTGTGTCTCCTGCTTTTGTATCTGCAAACTGTGTGACTATTATTGCCACTTGTATGAAGTAATACAAGACCTTCTATATCAAACCTGTGACTCCTGTGTTTCATCGCACCCAAGCACAAGACACTATATGAACTGTACTACTTACATTACAAGATTCTGAAGCCAAACGTTAGTGTCTGCTGGGTCTGGAAAGGCTGTGTCTGCTGTAACTGTGGATATCGGATGTCCGGTTGTACTTTCTGTGATGACAGTGGTTGTGACTTCTCACAACCATTCCAGGTGAGCAGTTCCCTTAATTTTTTTTCTCTCTGCAGTGTTACCACAGGTAAACACTATTGTTTTTTTTTTTTCTCCTCTCCTCTCCTTCCAGTACTCCTGTCTTAAAAGATCTGGAAAATGGAGGCCCGCATAAAGGAACTTTGCGGAGTGACTGATAATATCCTTGCAGATTTGCAGAATATAAAGACCCGTTTTACAAACCTACAGGACCTCACTAATCACAATTTGCAAGTGTTTGGACAGACTGCCCAGGATTTGCGAGCCAGGATTGAGGTTCTAGAGGGGCGAGTCCAGGCTCCTGCCGTAGCCCCGAGTTCTGGATTCCCAAGTTGCCCCCTTTTCGTTTTGGCGGTGACCGTGAGAAATTCAGGGGATTTATTAATCAATGCAATCTTTTTTTTTCTGCAAATGCTTCACAATTTCCCACTGAACGATCTAAGGTGCTTACTATAATTATGTTGCTTACCAACAAGGCTTTGATGTGGGCAAACCCTCTGATTGAGACTGAGGATGAATGTTTGGATCATCTTGATGCTTTCATTTCAGCCATGGGGCAGGTGTTTGATGACCCCAATCGAGGTGCAACAGCTGAAGCAGCCATGTTAGCTTTGCGCCAAGGTAAGCACTCGGTAGCTGAATATGCCTTGGATTTCAGGAGATGGGCCCTTGATACCACCTGGGACAGTTCCGCCAAAAAATCTATTTTTCGAAAAGGGTTATCTCCACTGATTAAGGATGAACTTGCTCGTGCCGACCCTCCCACTGCGTTAGGTGACTTTATTAACTACTGCATCCGTATTGATACTCGTCTGACTGAACGCAGGCAAGAGAGATGGTTCGAAAGCAATCGCACTAACCTTTTCCTACCTTCCTCTCCAGCTAAGGAACCTTTGAGTAGGATTACACGGGAACCTGAACCTGAACCCATGCAGGTAGACTCTTTACAACGACGGGTTAGTGATGCACGCAAGGAACATCGTTTTAAGGAGAATCTATGTTTCTATTGTGGTAAGTCAGGGCACTTCATTATAAACTGCCCCAGCCGTTCTCGTAAGACTACTGCAGCACTCATTCACTGTGAGTGTTGCGAGAGGGGATCTGTCAGGTCCGAGCCTCAGGCTCCAGAGAGATCTGCAGCAACAGATCTTGATTTCTCTGACTTAAACTCCGTTACCTCTGAGGACGTTGACTGTGTAAACGCTGCAATTTTTCAAGTTTCCTCAGCGGTGTCCCAGCTGAGTTGTAAGAAAAACAATTCTCATTGCTTTCTTTCCATCAAACTCTGGGTTGACTCAGCTTGGGTGTCTAGCTCTGCTATGATCGACTCAGGGGCAAGTGGAAATTTTATGGATGTCTCCTTTGCTCTGAAACAGGGGATACGTTCAGTGAAGAAGGCTACTCCAGTACAGATGGAAACTGTGGATGGCTCCCTGCTGACCTCTGGACCAGTGGATCAGGAAACAGAGCCTTTGAGGGTTCTTATGGGTAAAGATCATCAAGAGAAACTGTCCTTTATGCTTATCTCTTCTCCCCACTTTCCCATTATTCTAGGGCTACCATGGCTGCAGGCTCAGAATCCTACCATTAACTGGGAGACCAAGGAATTACACTTTCCAGAGAAACAGATGAGTCCAAAAGTTTCAGCTTGCTCTGTTCCTAAAGGAACCATGTCAGTCCCTGAACTACCAGCTGTATACCAGGACTATGTGGATTTATGTGACAAGAAGAACGCTGACCAGCTTCCTCCTCACCGTCCATATGATTGTCCAATTGAATTATTGCCTGGAGCAGAGATACCTTTTGGTAAGATCTACCCCCTGGCGGGGCCCGAGCTAAAGGCTTTAAAGGATTACATAGACGAAAATCTAGCCAAGGGCTTCATACGCCCCTCTTCATCTCCTGCAGGTGCACCCATCTTCTTTGTAAAGAAGAAAGATGGATCTCTGAGACCCTGTGTAGACTATAGGGAACTCAATAAGGTTACTATTAGAAACCGTTATCCATTGCCTTTAATCCCTGAGTTATTGGAGAGAGTGCGACATGCCAAAATTTTCTCTAAACTAGATCTTCGTGGGGCCTATAACTTAGTCCGTATTAGACCTGGGGATGAATGGAAGACTGCATTCAGGTCACGCTATGGACACTTTGAATATCTAGTTATGCCTTTTGGTCTGAGTACCGCCCCAGCCACTTTCCAACACTTGGTGAATGACATCTTCAGGGATCTCCTAGATACATTCGTAGTGATTTATTTGGATGATATTCTAATTTTTTCTAACTCCACAGAGGAACATCATGGACATGTGAGAATGGTCTTGGAACGTCTAAGACAAAATCATCTTTACATCAAACTTGAAAAGTGTGAATTCCATAGGACCGAAATTCAATTTCTGGGGTATGTACTGTCTACACAAGGAATTAGTATGGATGGAAGCAAAACCCAAGCTATCAAGGATTGGCCAAGTCCTAGAAATGTGAAGGAGGTACAGCGCTTCATCGGGTTTGCCAATTTCTATAGACGTTTCATTAGGAATTTCTCTGAGGTAGTGTCACCTATCACCCAACTTACCCGGAAAGAGTCTAGGTTCTCCTGGACTCCCCAAGCCCAGGAAGCATTTTCCCGTCTAAAAGATAAATTTACCACTGCACCTATCTTAGTACATCCCAACCCCGAGCTTGCCTTCATAATAGAGGTGGATGCTTCAGACTGTGCCGTTGGAGCTATACTCTCTCAGAGAACAGGTGAGAAGAATGTCTTGCATCCCTGTGCCTTCTTTTCCCAGCAGTTGTCTTCGGCTGAGAGGAACTACGATGTGGGCAATAGAGAGTTGTTGGCCATTATTGCCGCCTTCAAAGAATGGAGACACCTTCTTCAGGGAGCTGCACAGCAAATAGTCGTCCTGACAGACCATCGTAACCTTGAATTTATCAGGTCGGCTAAGTGCCTGACTCCTCGCCAGGCTCGCTGGAATCTTTTCTTAAACCAATTTAATTTTATCATTTCTTATAGACCAGGATCGCGCAATGGAAAGGCTGATGCACTCTCTAGGATTTACTCAGCAGAGACACGTCCAATTATTCCTCCTAAGACTATTCTTCCTGACTCTAGATTCCTGGGAGTGATTCATAATCAAGACCTACTTAAGGACATCAAGGAAGCATACCATGCGGATTCCTTTTTGGCACAACCCCCAAGGGACGTAAGTCTTGTCTTTAAGAATGGTGTGTGGATTCAGGGACAACGCCTGTATATTCCTGAAACAGTCAGATTGAGAGTATTGCAACTCATTCACGATTCCAAGATAGCTGGGCATAGAGGAATTCTAAAGACACAGGAATTTCTTTCTCGTTTCTTTTGGTGGCCCACTTGCAGGAAGGATGTTTTAAACTATGTCACTTCATGTGAAGTCTGTGCTAGATGCAAAACACCTCGCTCCTCACCAGCTGGTCTGTTACAGCCTCTTCCCACCCCGTCCCGCCCGTGGGGATCCATTTCTATGGACTTCATTGTGGAGTTACCAATCTCTCAAGGGAAGAACACCATTCTAGTGGTGGTTGACCGTCTAACAAAGGCAGCTCATTTTATCCCTTGTGTCGGCTTACCCACTGCAAAACAGACATCAGATTTGATGATTAAAGATGTGTTTCGCTTACATGGAGTACCGGATGAGATTATTTCGGATCGAGGGGTGCAATTCACTTCTAGGTTTTGGCAAAATTTCTGTGCAGCATTGGACATTAAAGTAAACCTTTCTTCTGCTTTTCATCCCCAGACTAATGGACAGACCGAACGAACCAATCAAACCCTGGAGCAGTATCTCCGCTGCTTTATCTGCCACCTACAGGATGATTGGGTGGATCTACTTCCATTAGCTGAGTTCTCTTATAACAACTCTCAGAGTGCCTCCACTAAGCAGTCTCCTTTTTACTCTAATCTAGGTTATCATCCTAACATTCTACCACGATTTCCCATAGAAACGCCTTTACCAGCAGTGGCTGAAAGAATCACGTCTTTACAGAAGAATATGGATCTTCTAAAGGAGAATCTGGAATCGGCTCAGGAAAGGTACAAGAAAGCAGCAGATAAATTTTGTAAACCTGCACCAGCTTTCAAGGTAGGAGACCTGGTCTGGCTGTCAACCAGAAATCTTAAGTTAAGGATTCCATCGTCTAAGTTGGGACATAAGTACATTGGACCCTATAAAATCAGTAAAATTATAAGTGCCGTTGCTTGTCGTCTTCAACTGCCCAGAACTATGAGAATCCACCCTGTCTTTCATGTATCCCTACTAAAGGCTGCGACACCCAATACGTTTCCTGGACGTTCTTCTCCTTGCCCTGACCCAGTGCTAGTCGATGGTCAGGAAGAATTTGTGGTGGAAAGGATTTTAGATTCCAGGTTGTATAGAAATCAGTTACAATATCTGATTAAATGGCAGGGCTACCCAGTGGAGGACAACTCATGGGAACCAGTCAATAACGTTAATGCTCCTCGCTTGCTCTGTCAGTTTCATCAGAGGTACCCACACAAGCCTGGTCTGAGGTCATCCGGAGGTTGTCCCTAAGGGGGGAGTAATGTAAGGTTCTGTGTACATGTTCCTGAAACTCAGTTTTTTCGTCAGCCATTTTACTTTCTGTCTTGCTGCAGCTATCTTGCCCTCAGTCAATATGGAGTTTCCAGCTTGCATGTTCCCGCCCTGATTCTCTTGCTTCTTAAGCAGCCACAGCTGAGCAATCAGTGCTTCAGAATCAAGCCTGCAGTGAACCTGTGACCTGACTCCTGGAAGCCTTGGACTTGTACTCCAGTTATTTCCTATTGTGGAACTTTGGAACACTCGTGGACTTTGGAACCTTGCTATTTGATAAATCCACGTTTGCATGGACTTACGGTAACAGAGAAGAGATCCTGAACCTGTTGTGGAGAGTGATTGCTGAGCTTAAGTTACTCTGGCCTGCTGTGTCTCCTGCTTTTGTATCTGCAAACTGTGTGGCTATTATTGCCACTTGTATGAAGTAATACAAGACCTTCTATATCAAACCTGTGACTCCTGTGTTTTCATCGCACCCAAGCACAAGACACTATATGAACTGTACTACTTACATTACACCTTTGTTGGTGATGACAGCTTCAAGATACAGCCTGTATGGAGAAACTAGTCGCATGCATTGCTTCAGTGTGATTTTGACCCATTCTTCTACACAGACACTCTTCATATCCTGAAGGTACTGTGTGCTCCTTTTATGAACTTTGAGCTTTAGTTCCTTCCCTAAATTTACTATTGGATTCAGTTCAAGTGATTGGCTGGGCTATTCTAACAGCTTTATTTTCTTTCTCTGAAACCAATTGAGAGTTTCCGTGGCTTTGTGTTTGGAATCACTGCCAGCATGAAATGTCCATCCCCATTTCATCTTCATCATCCTGGTGGATGGCAGCACATTTTTTATCAAGAATGTTTTGGTACATTTGCCCAGTCATCCTTCTTTCAATTTTAGCGCCTTGAAAAAGTATTCATTTCCAATGAACTTTTCCACATTTTTTCACGTTACTCTCAAACATAAATGTATTTTATAGGGATTTTATGTAATATACCAACATAAAGTAACAAGTTTTTGTGAAGTGAAAGGAAATTATACACATTTTTCAAAATATTTTACAAATACAAATCTAAATATTGTTACTTACACTAGTATTGAGCCCCCTGTAGTCTGATACCCCTAAATAAAATCCTGAATGACCAATTGCCTCCAGAGGTCACACAATTAGTAAACTGAGCCCACCAGTGTGTAACTTATTCTCAGTATAACTACAGCTGTTCTGTGAAGGTCTCAGAGGTTTGTTTAAGCGCCTTATGGATCAAACATCAGTATGAAAACCAAGGAACACACCAGACAGTTTAAGGATAAAGTTGTGGAGAAGAGTAAAGCAGGGTTAGACTATAAATTAAATAGCCCAAGCTCTGAACATCTCACAGAGGACTGTTCAATCCATCTTCCAAAAATTGAAGGAGTATAGCAAAACTAAAAACCTACCAAGACATGGCCATCCACCTAAACGGACATCCCAAGCAAGGAGAGCACTAATTAGAGAAACAGCCACGAGGCCCATGGTCATTCTGGAGGAGCTGCAGAGATCCACAATTATTAGTTGCACTCCACAAATCTGACCTTTATAGAAAAGTGGCGAGAAGAAAGCCATTTTTGAAAATAAGCTATAAGAAGACCCATTTCCAGTTTGTAAAGCAATGTAGGCGACACAGCATGTGGAAGAATGTACCCTGGTCAGATGAACCAAAATAGAACTTTTTGGACTAAAAGCAAAACGCTACGTGTGGCAGAAAACTAACACTGCATATTACCCTGAAAATACTATCCTCACTGTCAAACGTGGTAGTGGCAGCATTATTCTGTGGGGATGCTTTTATCCATCGATAGGGAAGATGGTCAGAGTTGACTGTAAGATGGAGCTAAATACAGGGCAGCCCTGGAGAAAAATCCGTTAGAGGTTGCAAAAGACTTGAGAGTGGAGCATAGGTTCACCTTCCAGAAGGACAACAGCCCTGAACATACTGCCATAGCTACAATGGATGATTTAGAACAATGCAGATTCATGTGTATGAATGACCCAGGTCAAAATCCAGACCCAAATCTCATTGAGAATCTGTGGCAAGACCTGAAAACTGCTGCAAACAGACACCTTCTTCCAATCTCACTATGTTAGAGCTAGTTTGCAATGAAAAGAATAGGCAAAAATTTCAGCCTGTAGATATGGAAAGCTGGTAGAGACATATCCCAAAAGACCTGCAACAGTAATTGCAGCGAAAAGGTGGTCCAACAAAGCATTGACTCAAGGGGGCTGAATGCAAATGCATGTCACAATTTTCAGATTTAAATTTTAAAATATTTAAAAAATCATGACCCATTTCCTTTACATTTCAGAAATACTTGCTGCTTCAATGCACTGTATATGAAGTTTGCCAGTGCTGTATGTTGAAAAAGAGCCTCATACCATGATGTACCCACCTCCAAAATTTACTGTGTGGTGTTTTTTGGGTGATATACAGTGCCTTTTGGCCTCCAAACATGGTATCATCCTAAGCGTTTAGTTTTGGTCTCATCTGAGTATCCATTATTTCACAGGCCTTTCTACATGTTGCTGAGCAAACTGTAAATGCACTTGAACATGCTTTTTTCTTCAGAAATGGAGTCTTGTATGGTGAGTGTGCATACAGACCATGGAGGTTGAGCACATTACTTATAGATTTCTTTGAAACAATTTTACCTGCTGATTCCTCGTCTTTCTGTAGCTCTCCACACGTGGTCCTTGGCTCTTGGACAACTGTTCTGATAATTCTTTTTTACTCCTGTGTCTGAAATGTTGAGGGGAGTAAATGGCTGTGGCCAGTTTCTATTGAAATATGTTGTTTCCATTTCTGGATTATAGCCCCAACAGTGCTCACTGTAACCTTCAGTAGTTTAGAAATTCTTCTGTAACCAATGCCATCAGTATGTTTTGCAACAATAAAGGTACTGTCACACTAAGTGAGATCGCTAACGAGATAGCTAATGCGTCACCGATTTTATAACGCAGTAGCGATCTCGTTAGCGATGCAGCTGTATGTGACATGTAGCAGCGATGTGGCCCCTGCTGAGATGTCGTTGATCGCTTATGAACGTTCTGAGCCGTTTTTTGGTCGTTGGTGTCCCGCTGGTGAGCCTGAATCGCTGAGTGTGACACCCATTATGAACGACTTCACCAGCGTCGCAGGCGGGACTAGGTTTTCCTAACGACCGCAGAGGTCGTTATACAGATCGCTGATGAGTTGTGTTTGGAATCTAACAAGCAATCACATAGCTTGTCGTCGTTGTCGTTGTCGTGATCGCTAGTGCAATCGCTAAGTGTGACAGTGCCTTAAGGTTGTAAAAGTCTTGGGACAGCACACTGGTTTTACCTATCATGAGATCTTTCTTGTGTGGCACCTTGGTAATGAGAGTCCTTTTTATATGCCATCAGCTGAACCAGCTGATATTTTTTTTCACTAAGTGGAAGGATTGCTTTCTAATTACTTCTCGATTTCAGTGGTGTCATGACTTTCCATGGCTATTTACACCTCTTTTTCTTCATGTGTTCAATACTTTTTCTCTATGTCATTTCTCAGTATTACAAATAACGTAATTTATGGACATGTTTGGATTTCTTTGCCTGTGTGGATTACATGGGTTGTTACCGACATCTGGTCAGAATTTTAGATCATTAGCACCTCTAGAAATATATTTATTTAGAAAATTAATGACGTGTTTAATATTTATTACATCCAGTGAATTTATACACACACTCCTCAATGTTAAAAATGCAACACCAAGAAGGAAAAGTTATGGAATTATGTAAATTATAGGATCGAAAGACATGATAATGATATGCAGATAATGAAAATATGGAGACAAAATTGTCAAAACATCTCAATTTATTCAGTATCTGGTATAAGCGCCACATGCAGAAACAGATGCACTTAAATACCTTGGTTGGTATCAGTGAGGTTATTAATGGTTGTCTGGGGAATATACCTTGTTTTATGTATGTTTTATTAGATTAAATATACTGGGGAAAAAATCACTTGGTTCTGTCTCGTCATACATAATAGTCTAAATAGTTTTTCGTCACTGGGCTGCGTGAGGGCTTATTTATTTTTTAAGGCAAGATGTAGTTTTCATTGTTACAATTGGTTTTGTACACTACCTGTCATTCAAAGCTCGACTTTGAATGACTGGTAGCCTATATGACCCTTGCTCTGGAAATATCTGAGAGGCTGAATGACATGGAAGTGACGCAGGACACTGTTAGGCCTCCGACAGCCATGGCAAACCATCAGCACCCAACGATCTCGCTGTAGGGGTGACAATGTGTTGTAGGAGGAAAAGCTTTCCCACTAACAAGGTACTTACATGTGCTGTCAGTAGTGACAGGGGCATGTAAAGAATTTAAGAAACCAGGATCACACATAGCTGTGATCCTGGCTGCTGCAGTGGGATTGTATAACAGCCGTCTGGTCCTGTGGATGGCACGGGGACAGGTCCAATGTACCCTCTATTCTTGCACCATGCATATATAGCGTTGTTAATTGAATAGCCTGCAATGACCCCGCTGCCACCTCAACGCCACAGGCGTTGCTGCAACACCACAACCTACTGTCTCCTTCCCTATCATCCTGTAGAAAGTAAGCCCCCAAGAGCAGGGTCCTCTTCCCTCTGCACCAGTCTATCACTGTTAGTTTGTTTACTATAAATTAGATCTGTGTTTGGAATGTAACCCCTTCTCATGTACACCACCATGGAATCAATGGCGCTATATAAATATAATAATAATAAATAAATAATAATAATAACACTCCTCCATGCACGCCAGGGCGCTCAAAGGTGTTAAAGAAAGGAAAAAGAAAGAAAAAAAACACCTTGTGAATAAACTGACAGATGGGTGTAACATTTTTGGGGTGTAACTCTGCATAGTCTGCTATTGACCATTCAGGACTACTAGTGTCAAATTGTGCAGGGGGCACATCACTTCAGCGGAAAAAATGGTAACACCCAGTTGTCCATTTATTCTTACATTTCTAGAAGAATAATAAAAGTTTTAACACAACAAAGAATTATGAGAAAAGATGCTCCAAAAATATTCAAGAGGAATTGCAATTGTTTCTTCAAATAGACAGTTCTGGAGAACTAGCAGGTTCCCTTTCAAAATAATCCTATTGATTTAATTCCCATAAAAAGGACATAGTTAATAATCATGCTCTCAAACACTGACAACCAAATCAAATAATTTATATGTGTATATACAACCATATCGTAGTCTTCATGTACAAAATAAGGAGAACATTAATATTTTAGAGATTGTGCTTTTGGGCAACTTAGAAACAATAGACGTACATTTAAAGGAAGGTTTCCTAATATGCCAAGAGCACAAAGTGGCATGTACAGGTGGAAGAGGGAGCTGTAAAACAACGGAAATCTCTGTTATGGAAGGATACGCAATGGAAAAGTGTCCCTAAGCAGAAATAATCACTGTAAGCAAATGCAACGGTGGAGTCTGTGGTTGAGAAATGTATTGACTTCCAGATATACTGAACATATTGCTGGTATCAAAACAGTAATTCATTTCTTTCATCTTTTGTAGAGCAGTAAATCACTCGTCTATTCTGTTCCATGACTTTGTAAGCAATATAACTGCTCACAGTAATATCTGTGTAATTACTTTCCACATTTAGAGACTTCATAGTCTTCGCACTGTGAAGAAATATACAAAGGGGGCAGCCTTGTAGTTAGCAATAAAAGAAATAGAAAATCTAAAGATGAAATATAATGTTTTATTTGTTATGGTAGTCTATGGTTAATAGTGACAATCTGCTTAAGGTATAAAGCAAATCCAAGCACCTACTACTGTTGCATCTATGTTCATTTTTCTAGAAATCTATTGCTTGTCTTCGAACCTCCATACAAAATAGAATAAAGATGGCCGAACCCACCATATTTGGCACGACTGGACTACCATCTAATGTCCTTGGGTGCCTCCTGCTGCCCCCCAGATGGATGGGCAGTATAAATTCCAATGCCCAATCTTTTGCAGAAAAGGTGGAAAGGCACAGATGAAGAGGGTGCAAACCAGGAAGAGAGACACCTCACCTGGTAAGAGACGACAAGATCAAAGGGCACATCTAGAAGAGAGGAGTGACACCGAAGGTGTTGGCCGCATCATTAGTGTGACTGCCGATAGGGTGGAGCCTATCGAGCGGGAAGCGCATCGGAAGTGACTTGCCGCTGCCATTTTGCTTCCAGCATTACATGAATGAGAACGTCTTTCTTGCCGTACCGAGAATGAGCCGTACCGTGTATATGTCCCAAGAGTTTGAGCTGCTCTTCTGATGAGGAGGTAATACTCCTCACTATCCTAGTGGCCGCTGGCTGGAAGATTCTTCATGAAACCAAGGAAGTCCCCATGGCAGCCGGCACCAGGAGGTCACGCCGCATCCGGAGCACGAGGTCAGGCTCATCTATAGGAGCCAGATGGATAGAGAGGAGAAGATGCTGGCCTAGGAATATGCACCTATGGAAGGTTGGTGCACCCCTCCTGGGCCGTCCGTCTTTCCCCAAGAGGCCATAGAAGACAGGGAGGAAGAAGAGGACATTCCCCTCCCTGCTCCCATTCCCCTGTCTGCCCCCGTTTCATGGCCAAGGACTCAGTCCGACACCTTTAATTGGGACCAGGGAAGGTGGGACCCTCCAATCCCTGAGAGGCCAGCCTCATCTGGCTTCCGCTGATGGTGGGAGCTCCCCAACGTGGTGGAGGAGAGGTTGCAGGCCGACGCTCTGGTCGGTAATTGGCTAGTTGGTCTGAAACGGGCCCAATTATAGAAGTTCATGGAGGGAAGAGTCGAAGATTTCAACCATATAAAAGGTTTGGGATTCATAAAAGAACAAGACACTAGCCATGAGATTTATGAAAACCGAGCCATGGTCAAGAGACAGCACACCAACAATTCAATATTGGACAAGCCACTAAAGCCTCAAGCCCACTAAAATACAAGCCGAGGCCTAGCACTTACACATACCAATTACAGGATGTCATGGAACCACAACTCCTCCTCTTGGCAATTAACAACCCTATTGTTAACACTCCTCTTTACCTTAACCACAATGTTGTGGCGAAGAGTTTTAGTTTTGAAAGGTGCCATTGGTGTCCTCTTTGAACCCTTTAAAGGTCAGCACAGACACAGCCATCTCCTTTTGCAGACAGGGCATGGCAGCAGTGACAAGCCCAATGATTGGCCATTCCATGGCCAAGTATAGTAGATACACAAGGTGCTCTATGAGTGAAGAGCAAAATACTTGAGAGTACAAAACAACACTCGTACAGTGATGAACAAAAGAGCAGCAAAATCACAAGACCAACAACATGCACAGTTTCTAATTCTGCATAACAGTGAAGTCTACTCTCCTCATGGTTGTTCTCTTTCCATGCCATAGCCTCAGATATCCTGAGCCATGTCTTACAGTGGCAGAGTTGAAGTCAACTGCAACCAGTTCATCACTGGTAAGCTCCTGTGCACACCAGCATTCTTTAAAGGGTTCTCAAAAGCTCTTTTCTTGGGAATTGCTACCTCTTGGACTAATAACTTTATCCCCAGCTGCACTTTCAATGATATTTTTCTCTATAAAGCTGCAACGCTTCTGTAATTGGCATGCAAGAGCTGGAATCGGATTCAAGCAGCACGGTATTTGCCCGTGGTTCAGGCAGCATGGATCATTTGACAGGTGCCCTATAAGCAGATAAAGAGATTCTGCCATCTCTACCTGCACATGTGCTTGACGTATTCAGCTACTGTTTTGCACCTGCACAGAAAAGGATGACGTCAGAGACACGAGAGGGCAGAAACATGGATAAATCATGGTCACGGAGAGGCATTCGTCTGTGTTAACATGGTCCATATATGGGCAACAGGGGACTTTTAATTTATGAAATGAGGTAAGGTATAAAAGACAGTTATTGCTTGTATGTGCACAATAAAATGTAATTATAGAAAAAAAGGGCTTTATATAAAGCTCACTTCCAAATATACTATTAAAATTAACATGCTAAGGAACTTCACGTATTGGCCAGACTGAAGAGGCAAGAAAAGTCTCTCAATCTGGTGGACCCAGCAACTCAGAACAAGGGGGTTTCCATGCCTAGAATTTCCTTATATATTTTAGCTTTTCTCAGATACAGTATGTATAATTTGTATAATCAATGTGCATAAATACTTAAAAAAATCTCTCAACCATTGCATATAAATACACACCCTAAAGTTTACAACCAATAAAGCCCTTTTAAAGAGTCTGTTTACAATTTAATCGTAGAGTTACGATTTCTGGTAATTATGTTACTTCCATTAGGCAATTCCTCATTTTCAAGTGAACATTCCTGCATTCATTCATTAAAGCATTATCTTATTATTTGCTTATTCTTATTTACGGTACATACTTTGTTAATAGCGCTTCCCCCAATGTCCTCCTAAACTGACCCCTTGGAAGAAGCAACAAGTAAAATGCGAGTCAGGGGTATTTCCTTCAGGCAGGGTCCACACAGGTTTATATATTCATTGTTTATATATGCCTAGACTGCATTTCTCACTTGTATGTGTAAGCCCATCTTTAGTGATTCATCTGATAATAGTGTTATGTATGATCTATTCATTATTTTTGTCCGGATTCGGGCTAATACTTTAATGTAGGATCATGTTCATCGTTATGTAGTTGCATAGTTGTTGTGCACCACTACTGTTTATGGACTGTGTCCTGAGCAATATTCAGAATTGTGTACACCCACTAATGGGTAATACCTTTCATTAAGACGATGTCCACTGGTATATGGTTACATACTTGGTTTGCACAACTCCTGATCATCTGCAACACTGCACTTTATAGCTACATATTGCTCTCATTAAATATCTTTTTAGATGTATATGCTGTCATATTATTGATCTACAACATTCATAGATTTAATGGTACTTATGCAGTAGGTGGGCCGAATAAGGCATGTATTCATATTACATCATATTATTAGGATGAATATTTGTAATTGATTATATGGTATCCTTTGTGGCCCCTGCCTCTGCATGGCGTTATCTGTTTTTTTTTTATTTGCATATTTTTATCAGAATCATATAACACATAATGATTAAAATGTTTTATATTGGCGTTGTTAATCCTGTCTGGTTTTTGTAGGTTGCATAGTTTATTTATGAGAGCCATTTATATATTGGGTCATTTATAGGTAAGTATGTATAATTTGTACAATCAACGTGTATAAATACTTTAAAAATATCTGTCATCCATTGCATATAAATACACAGACCTACAGTTTATAACAAATAAAGCCCTTTTAAAGAGTCTGTATACAATTTAATCATACGATTTCTGGTAATGATGCTATTCCCATTAAGCAATTCCTCATTTTCATATGAACATTCATTCATTCATTCATTCATTAAAGCATTTTCTTATTCAGCATACATTTACATACTTTGTTAATAGAGCGTCCCCCAATGATCTCCTAAATGGCAATTACAGAGAGAAGAACAATTTGTAATGAAGGTAAGATTCTCTTGTG
Source organism: Oophaga sylvatica (assembly GCA_033576555.1). Classification (NCBI taxonomy): domain Eukaryota; kingdom Metazoa; phylum Chordata; class Amphibia; order Anura; family Dendrobatidae; genus Oophaga; species Oophaga sylvatica. The sequence continues at coordinate 127,969,708 of JARQOD010000002.1, read as the reverse complement.
CCTCTTCTTGCCCCAGGTTATACAGTGAGCTGAATCTTGACTTTGTGAAGACTTCAATTTTGTCTTTTTTTAAAATCTGCAAGTACAAGATAAATCTGTTGTAAAAAATAGAGTATATATTAATTAAAAATGTATAAAAAAATAACCAACTGTTCAAACAATTAAATTACCCACAAAATGTTAGTTTCCAAATAAAACACATAAGAATTCTCACAGTGATCTGCTGTGAAGACACTGACCTTGAACTGTGGTGACCTCATCACTTACTTTTTCCCACGGTCCTGAGGTCACCGCAGTTCAGCCCGGCTGGGAACCTCGATGATGTCACGGCTGGTCAATGATGCTGAAAGCTCATTCACGAGTGGTTCTCAGCCTGGACGGTCGCATCTTGGCACCGTTCAGGTTGAAAAATAATTATCCCCCAGACATGGATTATGGCGTGGGACAGAACGACCAACAGATATGGTATATTGTTGTTTTTTATTTTATTTTTATTACATGAGAACGAGGGCTTCGGTGAAAATAGCGTTAGTTATTCTGGCTGTGTCTTTATTTACCCTGTAACTATAGGATTATAAATGGAGAGGTGTCTTAAGGACACCTCTCCATTACTAAGCCGTGGGCTTGATGTCACCTGACAATACAAAGGTGACATCAACCCCACAAATATGAACCCCACTTGCCACCGCTACAAGGCAAGTGGGAAGAGCCGGACAAAGCCCCAAAATTGGCGCATCTAATAGATGTGCCTTTTCTGGGCAACTGCAGGCTGCTATTTTTAGGCCCCTAAACAGCCTGAGAATACCAGCCCCCAGCTGTCAGCTTCAGCAAGGCTGGTGGTCAAAAATGTGGGGGACCCAGGCAATTTTTTTTAAATTATTTATTTAAATCATTAAAAAAACAGCGTGGGGACCCCTCTATTCTTGATAACCAACCTTGCTGAAGCTGACAGCTGAGGGTCGCATCCCCCAGTTGTGAGTTTTGCCTGGCTGGTTATAGATAATAGGGGGAACCCACGCTGGGTTTTTCATTCATTTATTTAGTTATAGTGCAGGTGGCGGGTGATGAATACCCCCATAATCCACTCCTGCTGTCACTGTTCTTAGTGGCAGCAAGTGTAGGTTGATGGGAGTAATAGTCTCAAAAAGCCCCCACCTGCTGTCATCGTTCTGACTTTAAAATAACTGTCATCATTCTCCCCTTCTCGTGCTGATTGCCGGCAGAGCAGGGAGAATGATGAGAGCTGTCTTCAGCACCCGCCACACGGGAACAGCGCTTACTGTAGAGCTTCTTCCGTGCCAGCCGGTCATGTGGTACTGTTGCTGCACATGGTCGCCACACGTGTGCCATAAGTATTACACACACGGACACAGATATCTCCGGTGCCAAAAATAAATGGACTTGTGAAACCGGCCTTAGACGGGTCTTTTAGGTGTGATGAAGCTAGTGTATTAAGGCCGTTTAAACACTCTGTGCTCGGATCAGAATACGAGGCCCAACAAATGAGTCCAACTCAATCAAAGTATTGTGCAGCCATTCTGGAATGGAATATCAAAGTAAGTACACAAGTACACTCGATCACGTCTAAGATCTTATTAGTAATGTGTAGGGTTGGTTATATTGAAATCAGGTAACATATCTCCTTTTTAAATAATATACTATAAAATAGCAAAAAAATTTACATCTTCAACCAAAATCACAACTTCTAGCTCATCCCCAATAAACAAAACTATAAATCCTTTGTATAAAAATGACTAACAATTAGGGGGATATAGGTTTAAAGTGCATTTTCTTATCACATTGTGCTATTAAAAGAAAATGGAAATAGGTATTTGTATTTTTTCAATTTTTTTTTCTTTTTCCTTTGCATTTCTCCTTAATATCAACAAAATAAAAAATACAGTATAAACATGCCCTCAAAATAACGTGCCGTTTATCACAAATAAAAATGCAAAAATTATTTAAATAAACAAGAAAAAAAACCTTTACAGCTTGCAGACCAGCATGTCCCCAAATAACCCAAATATCTGAAATGTGTTTGGTCATGAACTGGAAAAAAATGGCCTGGCCTTGAACCGGTTAATGAAAAACAAACTAATAAATCAAATATGCTTTAAATAGGTTATTCTCGTCTGCAAATAAATTAGAGTTTCTCACTTCTTTCCGTAGAACACAGAGAGAAGAGGCTGATATTCTAGTCAGCACGTGACCGCAAGTACGCAAATATAATCCGGTAACCGCCCACTCACGGTCCAAATGCAAGTGATCAAGACAATATGCGCATTGCAGACAAGATTTGACAGTCCACACCGACAGACTTTTCTTTCCAGACTGAAAAACCCCCTTCATTAGAGAATTCTCCATTTACAGGATTACAGACTTGGAGACTTTTGGATTCCTATATGTTAATTTGCTCAGATAATCAGAGATATACATTATGTTACTCTTTGCTTCTTGAAGAATCTCCAACAAGTTAACCCCTTAGTGACAGAGCCAATTTGGTACTTACGTAATGACCAAGCCAATTATTACAATTCTGTCCACTGTCACTTTAGTACAGTAAAGATGTACCGTATATCTTTGTACCGTGTTAGCCAGTAGACATCTAATGTGGTGTACCTAATTATATGTACTAAATGTCCATCTGGGGGTCTGTATGTGGGAGAGACCGGGCAAAAACTGAGAACAAGGATGAATTCTCATCGCCACACAATAAGAGAAAAAAGAATGGATCTACCTGTGGCAAAACATTTTTCTTCCCCTGGTCATAGCATGTGGGATATGAAATTACTTGTATTGAAAGGTAGCTTCATATCTCAGAGACAGAGGAGAGTTTGCGAATACAAACTGATGGTGACCTTTGACACTCTTAATGCTGGAATGAACCTGTCACACGGATTTATGACGTTTTACATCAATTAAGGAATTTACTCCAAAGACCCTGTGAAAACATCACAAAACATTACCAGACCCCAATCAGAGGGCAATAAAACTTTCACACTCCTTATCTATGAACTGTTCCAATATTTATGTTCATCTCTATCTCCCATAATGACAGTTCTGCTTTACGTCACTTGTCTTACCTATTGCATTTTTTCTGTGCTGTGTGGTGTATAAATATGTAATTCTTCAGATTTTGTATTAGTTTAGCCTGATGAAGAGACCTGAGTAGTCTCGAAAGCTTGCAATTTGTTACCATCTTTTCAGTTAGCCATTAAAAGGTATCAACCACTGAGGACTCTCAACTCTAAATATTTCACTGTCACTTTATGAAGTTATAGCTCTGGAACGCTTCAACATATCCCACTGATTCTGAGATTATTTCTTCCTGACATATTATACTTCATTTAAGTGGTAAAATTTCTTCGATATGACTTGCACTTATTTATGAAAAAAAAACCAAAATGAAATTTGGCAAAAATTTAGAAAATTTTGCAATTTTCAAACTTTTAATTTTTATGCCCTTAAATCAGAGTCATATCGCACAAAATAGTTAATAAATAACATTTCCCACATGTCTACTTTACATCAGCACAATTTTGGACCCAAAATTTTTTTTTGTTAGGAAATTATAGGGGTTAAAAGTTGACCAGAGATTTCTAATTTGTCCAACAAAATTTACAAAATCATTTTTTTTTATTAGGGACCACCTCACATTTGAAGTGAGTTTGGGGGATCAATATTACAGAAAATACCCAAAAGTGACACCATTCTAAAAACTGCACCTCTCAAGGTAAGCAAAACCACATTCAAGAAGTTTATTAACCCTTCAGGTGCTTCACAAGAACTAAAGAAATGTGGAAGGAAAAAAAAAACATTTTACTTTTTTTTTTCAAAAAATTTACTTTGAAACCAATTTTTTTATTTTCACAAGGGTATCAAGAGAAAAAGAGTACAAAATTTGATGTGCAATTTCTCCTCAGTACGCCAATATCCCGTATGTGGGGGAAAGCCACTGTTTGGGCGCATGGCAGGGCTCAGAAGGGAGGGAGCAACGTTTGAACACAAAATTGACTGGAATCAATGGTGCACCATGTCGTGTTTGGAAACCCCCTGATGCACCTAAACAGTGGAACCCCCAAATTCTAACTCCAAACCTAACCCCAACACACCCCTAACCATATTCCCAACCATAACCCTAACCACAACTCTAACACACCCCTAATCCCAACCCTAACCGTAATCCCAACCATAACCACAATCCTAACCCTAGCCCAACCCTAACCCCAACCCTAACTCTAGCCCAACCCTAACCCAACCCTAACTTTAGCCCAACTCTAACTCTAATGGAAAAATGGAAATACATTTTTTTAATTTTATTATTTTTAGCTAAATAAGGGGTGATAGAATGGGGTTTGATTTACTATTTTTTTTCATTTTGATCACTGTGATAGGGTATATCACAGTGATCAAATGAACCAATAGGAAAAATTTCCTATTGTTGCCGCCGGGTGACGGCTGACAGATCTCGGCAGGCGCACTGTGCCTGCCATTTTCTTCCCGGAAAAGACGCCGGCGGCAGGGGGACTTCACGGGATACAAGGACACCTGTGGTACCAGGGTGAATCGGGGACCCCATTTCTCTCTCCTCTGATGTGTGATCACATTAGAGGAGAGAGAAATTAAATGGGAAAGCAGACTTATTTTTGCGGTCGCTGTTATTCTGCGAATAACGGCGATCGCAACACCGAGGTCAGTAAAAACCAATCCGAAACATGTTCTCTGGGGTCTCAGCTACCCCCGGTAGCCAAGACCCTGGAGAAATTCCGACTCTGGGGGGGTGCCATACACTTATTTCTCATTAAAAAGCGGCACTGAGGCATAAGTACCCTTAACTGCCGCCGTAAGGGGTTAAAGTACACAGTAAGTCAATCTTTTTTTTTCAGACTGTTGGTTTCAGAACATCTGAAAAGTGCTTAGATTTAGTAATTTCACTGGTCAATCAATCACAAAAAAATATTATCTGACTACTACTTTGCAAAGGCGCAGGGGTGGGCAATTAATTTTCTAGGGAGGCCTCATGAGAGACCGTGACTATTGTGGAGTGCCTAAACAATAGGCTGAAATTAATTCTGCTGAATATTAACATATTAATTATAATTATTTATATCAATATTAATTGTATCACTTAATATTAAACTGAATTATGTACGCTGACATCCCCCTATCTACCGTATGAGCACACACAGCCTTCCTATATACAGCATGAGCCTGACATAGCCTCCCATATACAGCGTGAGCCCCATATAGCTGTCACGCGGATACTGTGACAGAGAGGGGCCAGAAGACCACAATGTCTGATTTCAAGAACTCCTGCATTGGTTATAAGTACCTAACCATCATACTAGAAAGGGCAGGTTATTTCCTTCCTGGCAGTGCAAGGGTTAATCTGTTCAGTTGAAGCTCCTGGAGCTTTCCTACCTGTATTGTATTAGCTATTCAGTGTTGGCCACTCCCCTCTGCTATATATGCTAGCCTCTTGCATTTAGGGATTGCCAGTGTTAGTTTTTACTGCCTTGTTCTGGAGTTGGAGGTGTAGTTTGTGGTTGGAGTTGGTGTTTGTTCAGGAGATTGCTGATTGGAGTTTTGTCTGTGTCACATGCTCAGTCACTCCTATTTTGTTTCTCCTTCCTTTTAATTCCTCTGTGTTTGGTGTGTATATTTTGTATGGCTGGTATTTTTATTTATTCCTGTCCATCTTGCCTTGTTTGTCTGGTTAGTGTTATTCTATACACTTCGGCCTCACAGCTCCATGGGTGGGGGAGGGAACAGGTTGATATAGGAGCAAAGCAAGGTACATGAACCCGTCATCTCCACCTTCAGGAGTAATCCAGGTGAAAGGGATAGACTAGGTTAGCGCCAATAGTCCCAACACCATTATGAAAATAGCCTCCCATATACAGCATGAGCCTCACCTATCCTTCAATATACAGCATGAGCCCCACAAAGCCTTCCTATATAAAGCATAAGCACCACATAGACTTCCATATACAGCGTGAGCCCAACATAACTTACTATTTACATCCAAACATCACGTATACAGGAAAAAAATACCACATATTCAACTTGTTCTTGTTCCCCCAGCACTCTGCTCTTGTCTCCAGTACACTGACGCTCCGTGGTGCACAGCTGACTCAATGAAACTATATCATCGCATCGGCCCCTTCTCCACCAATGTATTCACCGCTGTCTGCATCCTGACAGCGGGCGGATGGTGGGTGAAAGCAGAGTGTGGCCGGTGTGCCATTGTTTTAGCCCTTCTGCTATGTCTGTCCATGAGCCGGACTGGAACAGCCAGAAAGCCGGATGAGGACCGCGAGTCGCAATTTGCCCAGGTCTGCAAAGGAAGTACTGAATGATTTAGACCTGTGCTTTAGGTCACTGACCTGTTGTCACGATGTCACTTGACTCAATGGGTGGTCGGTCAGCGAATGGCACAACACTCACACAACGGGATGTATTGGGGAGAGGAAGGCCCTGCCGACAGGAATGAGGGATGGTCACCACCTGAGCTCAAACCTGAGCCTGTCCTTGCACTCCCCTAATGCCCTATGTGGGTCCTTCCCCCCCACCGCCGTCAGGATACCTCATCCCTTGCTGTCACCAAACACTGCCCTGGTTAGTGCACTGGCCGGTGTAGGGTGCTAGACTCGCCACTGCAGATATTTCCACACAGAAGACAGTGGAAAACACGAAAGGGATGGGGAAATAACAACTTAGCTTTTAGAAACCGCTAAGCTCCACACTGCAGATAGCACGGCAACAGGACTCCAAACACCAGATGAGGCTGACATCAGAGAGCTGCTCCTGTTAGGCTGGTCTTCAGAGAGAAAACTCTATCACCAGCAGCACTGCAATTACACCAGACTGCCAGTGGGGAAAAACTGACATTAACTCCCGCTGGTCTGATAGGAAAAAAGTTTTAAACTGACTGGAACCAGAGCTGCCATAAATCCAAAAATGGATCATGACACCTGATTTAGGATGAAAATTGCTCCAATCAAAAGTCATTCAAATTGCATGTTATAGTGTAGCTAAATGAACAGAGGACACATGCACACATCTGTGTGACATGTCCATATACTCTCCGTATTTTTCTTGGACAGCACACTGACCTACAGAGTTTCATTGATCTATACACATATCTGTTTTAAAAATGTATCTAAGTGTCCGGTCAATGAGACTCAGAGTATGTCCTGTTCTATTCCACTTTGCAGGTCAGACTTGGCCATTTAAGTCTTTGGAGATCCATATAAAATCGAAGACGTTCTTTGTACTTTGGTGTCCCATTTGAGTTTCTTCTGTTTTTCACTGATCCTTTGGATAAGTAGAATTCATGAATAAATAAAAGTTCAGTCTACCTACTTCAGGTTTTAAAAAAATGGATGAGAAACAATGGATGCAACATGGAAGCAATACTGGAGAGAAAAACACACACACACACATGTAAAAATTGACTTGAATGTGTGACTGTAGCCTTTAATTGATTTTTTTTCCCCCGAGTACAAATTTTTCAGTTTTACCAGCCTCAAAGCAGCCCAGACTATCCAGGGGCTAAAACTGTTGCACAGCTTCTGAATATGCTACCAAACAATGAAGAAATGACAGCAGACATTTTCACGAAGGCGTTGAATGCTGATAAGCATCAGAGACTAATAAAAAGTTGGGTTTGATTGAATAAGTCATTACTGTTGAGAAAGGGTGTTGTCATATGCAACAGATTAGGACTTCTATATTATAAGTAAAAGGAGGACTTTATGCTGACCTGACAGTAGATGGCGATGTTGTGTAACGTTTCATTCTTTAATGTATTGTATAAGAATTAGTCTCTCTTCTGTTTAGTTTCACTTTCGTTTTGTTCCTGTTACCTGATGCAACGCTGTAATGACTGTGCATTATTCTTTTACTCATGTTCAGAGAAGTAAACGCTTGTTATCCCATGCAACTTGCTCTGTGAAGTTTCCTCTGCAAAGGTGTGGATTCAGAAGCTGTGCAACAAAAACCACTACATGTGAAACATGGTGGTGGCAGCATCATGCTATGGGGGTGTTTTTCAGCTGCAGTGACAAGACGACTGGTTGCAATTGAAGGAAACATGAATGCGGCCAAGTACACAAATATCCTGGATGAAAACCTCGTCCAGAGTGCTCTGGACCTCAGACTTGGCCGAAGGTTCACCTTCCAACAAGACAATGACCCTAACCACACAGCTAAAATAACACAGGAGTGGCTTCAGAACAACTCTGACCATTCTTGACTGGCCCAGCCAGAGCTCTGACCTAAACCCAATTGAGCATCTCTGGAGAGACCTGAAAATGGCTATCCACCAACGTTCACCATCCAACCTGACGGAACTGGAGAGGATATGCAAGGAAGAATGGTAGAGGATCCCCAAATCCAGGTGTGAAAAACTTGTTGCATCATTCCCAAGAAGACTCATGGCTGTACAGTACTAGCTCAAAAGGGTGCTTCTACTCAATACTGAGCAAAGAGTCTGAATACTTATGACCATGTGATATTTCAGTTTTTCTTTTTTAATACATTTACAAAATTTCTACATTTCTGTTTTTCTTCAGTCAAGATGGGGTGCAGAGTGTACATTAATGAGAAAAAATGAACCTTTTTAAATTTACCAAACGGCTGCAATGAAACAAAGAGTGAAAAATTTAAAGGGGTCTGAATACTTTCCGTACCCACTGTAGTTATTGCTTATTTTCTTTTATATATCTTCTTTTAATACTACATTATTTACTGTATGTACACATACATTGCACCTTTCTTTACTGATTTCTAATTGACATTCATTTACCGGTATTGTTCATTCATACTTATCTCAGATATCCACCATGTTTATATGGCTCTATTAGTTATCATGCTGATCATATGGGTTCAATCCTGAGGCAAATTTTTGGCCCAGGAAGCCATTTCTGGTGCAATATATTCAATCTGCCAATTTTATCTGTCTTGTCTAGGTTTTTATGTTTGTTACTGAATAAAGATTTACATTATTTAAATTTAGGAAGTGCAACCAATCTTTTGTACGTGTCTGTTGTGAATGGGTTTGAGATGAGTTCTGAGCAGAGGCTCCCTCTGGTGGTTACAAGCGGTACTAGTGAGGATTGGGAATCAGGTGTTACTGATTGGTCTTATTTAAGGGAATCATTTTCCCATCAGGGTTGCCGGTGATCAATTGTTCTGGTCTGAATCCTTCTTTCCAGTTTCCCTTGTAGCCTGCTGTGTCGTGTCTGCATCTCCTGCTATCAGATAAGACAATTTCTTATTTTGTGTTTTTGCTATATTTTTGCATTTTGTCCTGCACTTCTGTGGGGGCCTTCTGGGTCCCCTCCGGGGCTTTTGCCCTCTCAGTTTAGTCCAGCCACTGTGTTTTGTACTTTTGCTTTTTGCAGTTTTTTCAGTGGCTGCTGTTTTTGTTACACCAGAGAACTAATTTAGGTGGTAGAGGTCGTGTGATCTCAGGTGATTTTGAAATTAGTAGAGTTGGTGTTTTTCAGGGTTTTCTGGGATTGCAGTAAGTACCCTTCCTGTCCTTTTCTATTTAGATAGTTTGGGCCCCAGCGTTTGCTCATACTATTTTCTTCTGTGTCAGTATTTCTTCTTGTCTAACCGCCATTACATGTTTGGGGGCTTTCTATTATCTTTGGGGTTCTGCTCCGGGGCAGATAGCTTTCCTATTTCTATCTTTAGGTGTAGTTAGTTTCTCAGGCTGTGACGAGGCGTCTAGGACCATCGTAGGAACGCTCCACGGCTGCCTCTAGTTGTGGTGGTTAGTCAGGGTACTGCAATCTCATAGATTCCAACTGCTCTGGTGTATTTCCTTTTTTACCTGCACTCCTCAGCTACCGTAACATAACAGTATCACCGGCCATAAAAATTGTATGGTACTCACAGAAGGGAAAAAATATTTTGAAGGAAGAAAAGTTGTCAGAGATATTTTTCTGTTTGTTGCATTTTTATTTTTTTTTTCCCTCTGTATCTCTGGTGCTGGGGAGGATCTTTTCTCCCAATGGAGTTTGCACAGTTGTCTGGCCGTGTGGATCAGCTTGCCACTGAGGTTCGGAGTATTGCTGCATATCTTGCTAGGTTGCCTGTTGTGGAACCTAGGATCCCCATGCCAGATTTGTTTTCAGGGGATCGAGCTAAGTTTCAGAATTTCAAAAATAATTGTAAATTGTTTCTTGCCTTAAAATCTAAGTCCTCAGGAAACGCAGCGCAGCAGGTTCAAATTATCATCTCTCTCCTGCGCGGCGATCCTCAGGATTGGGCTTTTTCCCTCACACCTGGGGATCCTGTTTTGAGTGATGTTGATGCATTTTTCAGGCTTTGGGGTTATTGTACGATGAGCCTAATGTCACTGATCAAGCTGAAAAAGCCTTGTTGGCATTAAATCAGGGGCTTGATGACGCTGAGTTATACTGTCAGAGATTCCGTAGGTGGGCAGTCCTGACCAAATGGAATGACGACGCTTTGGCGGCCCTTTTCCGGAAGGGTCTGTCGGATAATGTAAAGGATGTTATGGTGGGATTCCCTGTCCCCTATGGTCTCAATGATTCTATGTCATTAGCGATTCAAATTGACAGACGTTTGCGTGAGCGGAGAAGTATGCGTGGAGTGGTGTTGCCTTGTGAGCCAGCTGCTGAGCCCATGCAGTGTGATGGAGTGGTGTCTGGGGCACAGCGTCATGAGTTTCGAAAGCGCAATGGGTTATGTTTCTACTGTGGTGATGCCTCTCATGCTATTTCAGTCTGCCCTAAGCGGGGAAGACGTTTTGCACGCTCAGTTGTCTTGGGTAGTGTTCAGACTAAGTTTTTATTAACTGTCACTCTGATATGCTCTCTGTCCTCATTTTCTGCTCAGGCTTTCGTTGATTCTGGAGCAGCTATTAACCTGATGGATTATGATTTTGCTAAACGTTGTGGATTTCCCTTGATACCCCTACAGAAGTCTATTCCCCTACTGGGGATCGATTCTACCCCTTTGGCTGAGAATAAACCCCAGTTTTCTACTCAGGTGATAATGAGGGTTGAACCTGATCACCAGGAGTGCTGCAAATTTTTGGTTCTATATAATCTGCATGACATTATCGTGCTGGGTTTCCCTTGGTTACAGTCTCATAATCCTGTTTTGGATTGGAAATCTGTGTCTGTAACCAGTTGGGGCTGCCAATGTGTTAATACCAACACTCCTGTTTTTTTCTGCCTCCCCCAGGCTGAGGATGTTCCTGACTTTTTGTTTGATTTTTCTGATGTGTTTAGCGAAAGTAAATCTGCATCCTTACCTCCCCATAGGAGCTATGACTGCGCTATTGAATTAGTGCCAGGTAGTAAATTCCCTAAGGGTCGCCTTTTTAACTTGTCTGTACCTGAACATGACGCTATGCGGTCTTATATCAAGGAATCATTGGAGAAGGGTCATATCAGACCATCCTCTTCACCCTTAGGTGCCGGTTTTTTCTTTGTGGCCAAAAAAGATGGTTCATTAAGGCCGTGTATTGATTATCGTCTCTTGAACAATATTACTGTGAAATATCAATACCCGTTACCCTTGATTTCTGACCTGTTTTCCAGGGTGAAAAACGCTACTTGGTTTACCAAGCTTGACCTCAGGGGGCGTATAACCTTATTCGCATTAAGCACGGGGATGAATGGAAGACGGCATTTAACACCCCTGAAGGGCATTTTGAGTACCTTGTGATGCCCTTTGGGCTCACTAATGCTCCTTCCGTCTTCCAGTCCTTCATGAATGACATTTTCAGGATTTTGTGGACAAGTTTCTGATTGTTTTTTGGATGATATCTTGATTTTTTCTAATGACTGGACTCTCATGTGAAACATGTTCGAACTGTATTCCAGATTTTGAGAGAGAATGCTCTGTATGTGAAGGGATCAAAGTGTCTTTTTGGCGTACAGAAGATCTCATTTCTGGGATTCATTTTGTCCCATCTGTTATTGAAATGGACCCGGTCAAGGTTCAGGCCATCTGTGATTGGGTCCAACCTACTTCATTAAAGGCTCTTCAGAGATTTTTGGGTTTTGCCAATTTTTATCGTAAATTTATTGGTAATTTCTCTGTTATTGTTAAACCATTAACTGATTTGACCAGAAAGGGTTCTGATGTGGTGAATTGGCCTCCTGAGGCAGTCTCTGCGTTTCAGGAACTTAAGCAGAGATTCACTTCTGCTCCTGTTCTACGGCAGCCTGATGTTTCTCTGCCATTTCAGGTGGAGGTTGATGCCTCTGAAATTGGGGCAGGTGCCGTTTTGTCCCAAAAAGATCCAGAGACCTCTAAAAGTAACCCTTGTGCCTTTTTCTCTTGAAAATTTTCTCCTACTGAACGTAATTATGACGTGGGTAATCGGGAGTTATTGGCCATGAAGTGGCTTTTGAAGAGTGGAGACATTGGCTGGGGGAGCCAAACATCAGGTGGTGGTCCTTACGGACCATAAGAATCTGGTCTATCTGGAATCTGCCAAGCGACTCAATCCTAGACAGGCCAGGTGGGCCTTGTTTTTCACACGTTTTAATTTTGTGGTTTCCTTTCTTCCTGGCACTAAGAATGTTAAGGCGGATGCCCTCTCGAGGAGTTTCCTTGCGGACTCTCCTGAGCTATCTGATCCCTCTGTTATTTTGAAGGAGGGTGTAGTTCTTTCCGCCATCTCGCCTAATTTGAGACTTGCTCTGGAGGGGTGTCAGGAGGATAGGCCTGAGCGCTGCCCTGTTGGAAAATTGTTTGTCCCGGACCAATGGAAAAAGAGTGTGATGTCTGAGATTCATTGTTCCGCATTGGCTGGGCATCCCGGAATTTTTGGTACCAGAGACTTGGTTAGTCGGTCCTTTTGGTGGCCTACCTTGTCTCGCGATGTCAGGGAATTTGTGCAGTCCTGCGGGACTTGCTCTCGCTCCAAGCCTTGCTCTCGCTCTAGTGGTTTGTTGATGCCATTGCCTGTGCCCAAGAGACCATGGACCCATATCTCTATGGATTTCATTTCCGATCTTCCTGTTTCTCAGAGAATGACCACCATCTGGGTAATTTGTGATAGGTTTTCCAAAATGATACATCTTGTGCCATTACCTAAGTTGCCTTCCTCCTCTGAATTGGTGCCGTTGTTCCTTCAGCACGTGGTTCGTTTACACGGCATTCCTGAGAACATTGTGTCTGACAGAGGAGTCCAGTTTGTTTCCAGATTTTGGAGGACTTTTTGTTCTAAACTGGGTGTTCAATTGTCTTTCTCCTCGGCATTTCATCCTCAGACCAATGGTCAAACTGAGAGAACAACCAGACATTGGAGACTTATCTAAGATGTTTTGTGTCTGCTGATCAGGATGACTGGGTCTCTTTTTTGCCTTTGGCTGAGTTTGCTCTTAATAATAGGGCTAGCTCTGCCACTTTGATGTCTCCGTTTTCTGTAATTCTGGGTTTCACCCTCGATTTTCTTCAGGACAGACGGAGGCTTCTGTCTGTCCAGGTGTTGACTCTGTTGTTGAGCGTATGCAGCAGATTTGGGACCAGGTAGTGGAGAGGTTGTCCCTCTCTCAGGAGAAGGCCCAGCGGTTTGCTAACCGGCATAGGACTGATGGTCCTCGGTTTAAAGTGGGGGACTTGGTCTGGTTGTCCTCAAAGAATATTCCTATGAGAGTAGCATCTCCTAAATTTAAGCCTAGGTTCATTGGACCTTATAAGATCATGGAGATTATTAATCCTGTTTCTTTTCGTTTGCTTCTTCCAGGGACATTTAAGATCCATAACGTGTTCCACAAGTCCTTGTTGAAGAGGTTTGTTGAGCCAGTGGTTCCTGCTGCTGTGCCTCCTGACCCTGTTTTGGTTGAGGGCAATCTGGAGTATGTGGTTGAGAAAATATTGGATTCTCGTTTTTCTAGACGAAGACTCCAGTATTTGGTTAAATGGAGAGGTTATGGTCAGGAAGATAATTCTTGGGTGTTTGCTTCGGACATCCATGCTAGGAGACTTATCCGTGCGTATCATAGAACTCATCCTGACCGACCTGGTTGCTCAAATGAGGGTTCGGTGACCCCTCCTCAAGGGGGGGGTACTGTTGTGAATGGGTTTGAGATGAGTTCTGAGCAGAGGCTCCCTCTGGTGGTTACAAGCGGTACTAGTGAGGATTGGGAATCAGGTGTTACTGATTGGTCTTATTTAAGGGAATCATTTTCCCATCAGGGTTGCCGGTGATCAATTGTTCTGGTCTGAATCCTTCTTTCCAGTTTCCCTTGTAGCCTGCTGTGTCGTGTCTGCATCTCCTGCTATCAGATAAGACAATTTCTTATTTTGTGTTTTTGCTATATTTTTGCATTTTGTCCTGCACTTCTGTGGGGGCCTTCTGGGTCCCCTCCGGGGGCTTTTGCCCTCTCAGTTTAGTCCAGCCACTGTGTTTTGTACTTTTGCTTTTTGCAGTTTTTTCAGTGGCTGCTGTTTTTGTTACACCAGAGAACTAATTTAGGTGGTAGAGGTCGTGTGATCTCAGGTGATTTTGAAATTAGTAGAGTTGGTGTTTTTCAGGGTTTTCTGGGATTGCAGTAAGTACCCTTCCTGTCCTTTTCTATTTAGATAGTTTGGGCCCCAGCGTTTGCTCATACTATTTTCTTTCTGTGTCAGTATTTCTTCTTGTCTAACCGCCATTACATGTTTGGGGGCTTTCTATTATCTTTGGGGTTCTGCTCCGGGGCAGATAGCTTTCCTATTTCTATCTTTAGGTGTAGTTAGTTTTCTCAGGCTGTGACGAGGCGTCTAGGACCATCGTAGGAACGCTCCACGGCTGCCTCTAGTTGTGGTGGTTAGTCAGGGTACTGCAATCTCATAGATTCCAACTGCTCTGGTGTATTTCCTTTTTTACCTGCACTCCTCAGCTACCGTAACATAACACGTGTCTTTCCTCTTTTTTTTTTAAATTACATTTGTCTTACACATACCTTGGTTAGCACTCCTTCAATATGCAGGTGGTGCCAGCTCCATTGATAAGTTTTGGTATATCACACACACACACATAGTACCGGTCAAACATTTGGACACACCACTTCATGCAATGGTTTTTCCTTGTTTTCACTGTAGTTTTGGAGTAAATGTACCTAAACCACAAAGAACACATATTAAAACAAGGAGTAAAGAAAGACGTGAAACAAGCTAAAATATCTGTTAAATTTTAGATTCCTCAAAGTACCCTCCTTTTACATTAACCCCTTAACCCCCAAGGGTGGTTTGCACGTTAATGACTGGGCCAAGTTTTACAATTCTGACCACTGTCTCTTTATGAGGCTATAACTCTGGAAAGCTTCAACGGATCTTTGCGATTCTGAGACTGTTTTTCTCGTGACATATTGTACTTCATGATAGTGGTAAAATTTCTTTGATATTACTTGCGTTTATTTATGAAAAAAATGGAAATATGGTGAAAATTTTGCAATTTTCAAACTTTGAATTTTTATTCCCTTAAAAGAGAGAAATATGTCACACAAAATAGTTGCTAAAATAACATTTCCCACATGTCTACTTTACATCAGCACAATTTTGGAACCAAAATTTGTTTTTGTTAGGAAGGTATAAGGGTTAAAATTTGACCAGCGATTTCTCATTTTTACAAAATGTACAAAACCATATTTTTTAGGGACCACCTCACATTTGAAGTCACTTTGAGGGGTCTATATGGCAGAAAATACCCAAAAGTGACACCATTCTAAAAAAACTGCACCCCTCAAGGTACTCAAAACCACATTCAAGACGTTTATTAACCCTTCAGGTGCCTCACAGTAGCTGAAGCAACTTGGAAGGAAAAAATGAACATTTAACTTTTTAGTCACAAAAATGATCTTTTACAAACAATTATTTTATTTTAACAAGGGTAAAAGGAGAAAATGGACAGATAAAGTTATTGTGCAATTTCTCCTGAGCGTGCCGATACCCCATATGTGGGGGAAAACCACTGTCTGGGCGAACGGCAGGGCTCGGAAGGGAAAGAGCGCCGTTTGACTTTTTCAAACCAAAATAGGCTGGAATTGAGATTGGATGCCAAGTCGCGTTTGGAGAGCTTCTGATGTGCCTAAACAGTGTAAACCCCCACAAGTGACACCATTTTGGAAACTAGACCCCCTAAGGAACTTATCTAGATTTGTTGTGAGCACTTTGAACCCCCAAGTGTTTCACTAAAGTTTATAATGACTGGGTGTGAAAAAAAAAAATAATCCACAAAATGTTTTTTTAGTCACCAATTTTTTATTTTTCCCAAAGAAATTGGACCCCAATAGTTGTTGTCCAATTTGTCCTGAGTATGCTGATACCCCATATGTCGGGGGAAATACTGTTTGGGCGCACGGCAGGGCTTGGAAAGGAAGTAATGAAGTTTTGAATGCAGACTATGATGGGTGTCAAGTTCAGTTTGCAGAGCCCCTGATTTGCCTAAACAGTGGAAACTCCCCACGAGTGACCTCATTTTAGAAACTAGACCCCTAAGAAACTTATTTAGACCTGTAGTGAGCACTTTGAACCCCCAAGTGCTTCACACAAGTTTGCAATGCCTGGGCATGAAAATTAAAAATCGTATTTTTTCCCACAAAAATGATCTTTTAGTCACCAATTTTTTATTTTCCCAAGGGTAACAGAAGAAATTGGACCCCGAAAGTTGTTATCCAATTTGTCCTGAGTACGCTGATACCCCATATGTGGGAGAAAACTACTGTGTGGGCACACGTCGGGGCTCGGAATAGAAGTAGTGACGTTTAGTAATGCAGACTTTGATGGAATGGTCTGCGGGTGTCATGTCGCGTTTGGAGAGCCCCTGATGTCCCTAAACAGTGGAAACCCCACACAAGTGACCTCATTTTGGAAACTAGACCCCCAAATGAACTTATCTAGATATGTTGTGAGCAGTTTGAACCCCCAAGTGCTTCACACAAGTTTATAACGTAGAGCCATAAAAATAAAAAATTTTTTTTCCACAAAAATATTTTTGCCCCCAAATTTTTATTTTCCCAAGGGTAACAGAAGAAATTGGACCCCTAGAGTTATTGTGCAATTTGTCCTGAGTACGCTGATACCCCATATGTGGGGGTAAACTACTGTTTGGGTGCATGGCAGAGCTCAGAAGGGAAGGAGCACTGTGACTTTTTCAATGCAGAATTGGCTGGAATTGAGATCAGAAGCCATGTCACGTTTGGAGAGCCCCTGATGTGACTAAACAGTGGAAACCCCCCAATTCTAACTCCAACCCTAACCCCAACACACCTTTAACCTTAGTCACAATCCTAACCATAACCCTAACCACAAACCTAACCCTAACACACCCCTAACCCTAATCCCAACCCTAATCCTAACTTTAGCCCCAACTCCAACCCTAACTTTAGCCCCAACCCTAACCCTAATGGGAAAATGGAAATAAATACATTTTTCAAATTTTATTATTTTTCCTTAACTAAGGGGTGATAAAGGGGGGGTTGATTTACTATTTATAGCTGGTTTTTACGTTTGGCAGCTGCCACACGCTAAAAGATGCGTTTTATTGCAAAAATAGTTTTTGCATCATCACATTTTGAGAGCTATAATATTTCCATATTTTGGCCCACAGAGTCATGTGAGGTCTTGTTTTTTTGTGGGACAAGTTGACGGTTTTATTGGTACCATTTTTGGGCACATGACATTTTTTGATCGCTTTTTATTACGATTTTTGGGAGGCAGAATGAACAAAAACTAGCAATTCATGAATTTCTTTTGGGGGGCGCTTATACTTTTGCGCATGTGATTTATTCTTTGGCTTAGTACAATTACGGCGATACCTTATTTATATAATTTTTGTATGCTTTGGGGCTTTTATACATTAAAAACAATTACCGTATATACTCATGTATAAGCCGACCCATGTATAAGCCGACCCCCCTAATTTTGCCACAAAAAACTGGGAAAACTTATTGACTCGCGTATAAGCCTAGGGTGAAAAATGATTATGCCCCCATATGACGCTCCACAGATTAGGCCCCCATAAACTGCAGATTATGCCCCGTATGATCCACAGATTATGCCCCCATATGCTGCACAGATTATGCCCCCATATGTTCCACAGATTATGCCCCCATATGCTCCACAGATTGTGCCCAATATGCTCCACAGATTATGCCCCCATATGCTGCACAGATTATGCCCCCATATGCTCCAGATTATGCCCAATATGCTCCAGAGATTATGCCCCCATATGCTCCAGATTTTGCCCAATATGCTCCAGAGATTATGCCCCATATGCTCCACAGATTATGCCCCCATATGTTCCACAGATTATGCCCCCATATGCTCCACAGATTATGCCCCCATATGTTCCACAGATTATGCCCCCATATGCTCCAGATTATGCCCCCATATGCTCCAGATTATGCCCCCATATGCTGCACAGATTATGCCTCGTATGATTCAGATTATGCCCCCATATGCTGCACAGATTATGCCCTTGTATGATCCACAGATTATGCCCCATAGTATACGTCCCTTATGCTGCCGCGCTGCTGCAAAAAAAGACATACTCACCTCTCGTCGCTGGGGCCAGGTGCCGGTGTCCTGAGCAGGCGGTGACACCGGCGCGCTATGGGGGACAGGTGCCGGTGTCACCGCTCGCTCAGGACCCCGGCACCTGAGATATTTACCTGGGGGCGCGGCGCGCATTAACGACGTCATCGCATCCTCTGCCTGAACATTAACAGCCAGAGGAGTCGGACAAGGGAGCAGCGCGCAGCGGTGGAGAGAGGACAGGTAAATATCGCTATACTGACCACTCCGCCGACGCGGTCTCTGCAGCCTCTCCTCTTCTCCCGGCGCTCTCCGCAGCGCTTCAGTCCTACAGCGCTCACGTAGTACCGCTTATTAAAGTCACGAATATGTGCATATTCATGAATTTAATGAGCGGTACCATGTGACCGCTGCAGGAAGGAGCCGGAGATCGTGGGAGAAGCAGGGGGGCTGCAGAGACCGCGCCGGCGGAGGGGGTAAGTATGATCCGACGCCCCCCACTTCCCCTCCCCTGCCGACCCCCGTATATGACCCGCGTATAAGCCGAGAGGGGGACTTTCAGCCCTAAAAAATGGGCTGAAAATCTCGGCTTATACACGAGTATATACGGTATATATAAAAAATAATTTTTTTTCAATCGCTTTATTCTGCGAGCTATAACTTTTTTATTTTTTTGCTGATCATACTGTATGGCGGCTTGTTTTTTGCGGGACAAGATGACGTTTTCAGCGGTACCATGTTTATTTATATCCGTCTTTTTGATCGCGTGTTATTCCACTTTTTGTTCGGCGGTATGATGATAAAAAAAAAAACAAAGGCAAAAAAAATGCTTCAAGGGGTTCACTGAAGGGGTTAACTAGTGGGACAGGTTTATAGGGCGGGTCGTTATGGATGCAGCGATACTAAATATGTGTACTTTTATTGTTTTGTTTTTTTTTACATTAAAGAAATGAATTTATTGGGGAATACTTTTTTTTTTTTTTTTCATTTTTTGGGAATTGTTTTTACACGTTTATTTTTATTTTTTTTACATTTTTACTGTGTCCCACGGTGGGACATCACTGCATAACATCAGATCACTGGTCTGACAGTGTGCACAGCACTCTATCAGACCAGCGATCTGACAGGCAGTGCTGCAGGCTTTCTCAGCGCCTGCTCTCAGCAGGCACTGTGGAAGCCGCCTCCCTGCAGGACCCCGCGGCCATCTTGGACCCGGGGTCCTGCAGGGAGGAGGGTCCCTCGGAACAGCGCGATACATCGCGCTGTTCTGAGGGACTCAGGGAAGCACGCAGAGAGCCCCGTCCCTGCGCAATACTTCCCTGTACCCCCGGTACACTGCGATCATCTTTGATCACAGTGTGCCAGGGGTTAATGTGCCGGGAGCGGTCCGTGATCGCTCCTGGCACATAGTGCCGGGTGTCAGCTGGGATAATCAGCTGATCGTCTATGACGTACTATCCCGTCCTTGGGAATTAAGTCCCAGGGCACATGGACGGATAGTATGTCCGATGACAGAAAGGGTTAACCATAGCTTTACACCACCAATTGCAATGACATACCATCCTTATCTGGTTTAAACTTACTTGGGCCATCATTTGTGTAGCAACAGGATAATGACCCAAAACAATTTCAGGCTAAGGAAGGGCAATGTGACCAAGAAGGAGAGAGATGCAAAGTGAAATTAAAGCCACTACCAATTGCTCAGTTACTTTGGCTTTCCTATTGGAAAGCCATTGCAGGTGACTAGTTGGTGAAGCTGATTGAGCAAAGGGAGTATAAAGCTATCATCTGAGTAAAAGGAGGGTCCTTTAAGGAATCTAAAATTTAACACAAAGTATGTGCACACTAAGTGTCATGGGTATGTCAGAGGTTGCAGATCATTGCACTGCATTTGACTGCAGATGGTCTCAGCAGTTTCCTTTGCAGACTTCTTCCTGGCCTTTTGACTCTAGGACCCAGTGGCAACTTCCCACAGCTCTAGTTGACACACCTGGACAAGGGTGTTTATAACTTCCAGCTTGCTGCTAGAAGGGGGGGGGTGACAATTTCTAATTCCAGTTCCCTGTTGCTGCTTGGAGCTATTGCTGTCGGCTATTTTCCCTTCCTCCTTGGTGTTGCTGGAGGACGTCTGTGTTTCTCTCTGAGTCTACTCAAGCTAAGTGTTCCCCTTGTTGGTGTATCCCATCTGTTTTTAGCGGTAGTGGGAATTGACTAGCACTCATCCTGTCCTTCCCGATGCAGGGCTTATTGCCAGGGTCAGGCAGGAATTAGGTATCCTGCTCGGCGATAGGTGCAGAACCTATTATGGACGATAGGGCAGACAGTGCGACGTTAGATCTGTCTAGGGGTCTTTACTCCCCCTTCCCTAGTGTTTGGTTTCCTTTCCCTTATCTCTTCATGTTGCACTCAGTCTCCTTTCACTGTGCATGACACTAAGTCTGTATGACACCAGCCGATCCAATGACGTTTTCCTAGGTGAAGCCGATTCAGGAGAAATCTGGTGAACTTTTTCCTGAAAAAGCTCAGCTGTTTGGTCTTGTCATATTTTTTTTTGCAGTGACTTTGCTGCCAGCATCATTTTTCTGTGCTTTCAAACTATAACTAGTAGCCCAAAGAATGAACATGCTTCTGCTTTTAACAGCTTTACAGTTTGTGAACCCAGAAGCGGTTAAAAGTAGCAACAAAAGACTGAACATGTGCATAGTAATGTTGTTTTTTACATTGCTGTGCATAATGTTCATTTTTTGTGATGTCTAGAGCAGTGTTTCTCAACTCCACTCCTCATTACCCACCAACAGGTCATATTTTCAGGATTTCCTTAGAATTGCATAGGTGATGGAATTAATGCTTGAGCAGGTGATAGAAAAATATTTAGACTTCAGAGTCCTCAGTGGTTGATACCTTTTAATGGCTAACTGACAAGATGGTAACAAATTGCAAGCTTTCGAGACAACTCAGGTCTTTTCATCATGAATGAAGATGAAGAGACCTGAGTAGTCTCGAAAGCTTGCAATTTGTTACCATCTTTTCAGTTAGCCATTAAAAGGTATCAACCACTGAGGACTCTCAAGTCTAAATATTTTTCTATCTACTGGCTAACACGGTACGAAGATACACATCTTTCCTGAGCAGGTGATGAAATTATCACCTGTGCAATACTAAGTGTTATATTACACTGTATTTACTCCCATCATTGTAGGATTGTGCTTCACGAGCAGGGCGCTTATTTGACTTAATATTGATTGGTAACTGAACTATGACTTGGTTTGAAACTTAAATGTAAAGCGTTGCAGAATATGTTGCGCTATAAAATAAAATATTATTATTATATCCATTTGAAAGGTACTGTATAAATTTTGTGTGAGTATATAATTATATACATTCATCAAGTTCATATAAAAATGCCATGTTAACAATGTATCATTTTCAATTTAAACTATCTTGAAAAAAGCACATAAGATTCTGTCTCACTATACTAAGGAAGTTCTGCTTAGATCCATTCATGCTTTTCTTTCCAGTTATAAAGATTCATCAAAATGGTTGATTCATAAAGCAAGCTATAATACATCTGTGTGACAGTTATTTTTTTCAGCTTGTGAGGCAAGACTTGTCCAGCAAGAGAATCCTTACTTCATTCCGATAGCTTTGTCACATAATGAGAAGCGATAGGATTAATGCAGAATACAGATAGAATGATACACGCAGCTGGAGAGGTCCGAGAACATGATGTAGAAGAATGTTCTGTCTTCGTTTTCTTAAATAAATAATTAACAAATGGATAAAGCTTGTTGGCCGGCCCGAAGCGTAACATCTGAGTTGTAAAATCCTCAATACAGACCCAAATCATCATTTATTCATTTGCATTTTCATAAATTTCAGGGTTAACAAAGTATAAATGGAGGAAATAAGTGGTTATATACACGCTGTGGCAACATGAAACCCGAAGTAATAGGAGATGACGTCAATCTAAAGTATACACCTGTATATTCCCTGGTCTGACAATGAAGTCATTTTTAATTCTGCCATCTGGACACTTCACTGCATTTCTGGCTAGATCTCAGAAATAAAAATTGCTGGTCTCTTAACAACCTAAACAAAATGCGACTTTGCAACATAAAATTCTACTGCTGATTGACACAGTACTGACAAGCACTAATGTCACGGATACACAGATAAAAGATTATAACGATTAAGGAAGTGTTTATCATAGTAATTAGAATGTTTGCTCGTGCGTTTGTAGTGATTTCAAACCACTAAAAGATAGGGGTTTCTCAAAGCTAACATAATCTTTTTTCTACTACAACTTAGAAATGCTGCTTAGTATCTACTTACGCTGTGTTCAAGGTGCAGAAATTTGACAAGAATTTGCGATCATACAGCACGAAACCTGCATTAGATCAAAATCTGCACCGTGCTGTAAAGGGAAAGCCGACCCCGTCTTGGTGACCCACATGAGACTGGTGGGGAAGTGTGTCACTATATTTGGAGGGGTTAGGTCACAAGTGTGGGTTTATAAAGTGCATGGGGTGGGTTGCATTATCCTGCTCTCAGGTCGCGTCAGTCCCGCCCCCTATTTTGTAAGGTATAGTAGTGTGTACCTAGCTTTTCTTGGTCATGGTGGCTACGCAGTTGGGGTCCTTTACTATGGCTATAAATTGGTACGGAGTATTCATTAGGACATGATACCTCAATGGCAAAGATTGTTCGTCGTGATTTTGGGGACTTGAAATGTCGGTCCTGAAGTTTGATTTGAAAAAAACCTATGGGTAGTGCTCCCGAGCAAGTGGGTATGGCTGAGAATAATTATAGTTCGCCAGGTTGTTTGTTGGTAATAACCGTTAGGTTTCAATCACTCGGCGCTTCAGAGTAATCAGAAGACACTTTTCTTAATTTCCAAAATCATCAGTTTATTACTCAAAACCTCACAGTCACAGGCAATGCAAATCTTCAGTAACTTCAGCTCCTTCCTGGAGCCTCACTCCTCAGACACAGAGACCTCTCTGTAATGTCCCGTCTGGACGCATGGAAGTCTGTCCACACTGGCAGACTCCCACAACACTCTCTTCAGACACAGAGACCTCTCTGTGATGTCCCGCCTGGACACATGGTAGTCTGTCCACCCTGGCAGACTCCCACACACTCTTTTCAGACACAGAGACCTCTCTGTGATGTCCCGCCTGGACACATGGTAGTCTGTCCACCCTGGCAGACTCCCACAACACTCTCTTCAGACACAGAGACCTCTCTGTGATGTCCCGCCTGGACACATGGTAGTCTGTCCACCCTGGCAGACTCCCACAACACTCTCTTGACACAGAGTCCTTTCTGTAAAGTCCCATCTGGACACATGGAAGTCTGTCCACCCTGGCAGACTCCCATGTAGCGTCGGCGTCCCTGCCCTCTGCTAGGCAGGGACGCTGTTCCCCTCACCCCTCTGCTCCGGGTCCGTCTTCCTCCTCCCGCTCTGCTGGTGGCGTACGCTCCTTTCCGGCCACTGTGCTTAGGGCGCGCGCTCCCTTCCTCTTATAGGGGCCGCGCGCGTCCTCCTAAGTAGTCCCCGGCCAATGGCCGGAGGACTTCACCATATATAAGGCACCTCCTCCAAAATGGAGGTGCCCGAGCAATGTTGTTGCACTGTTCACTACTCTGCTTCAGCCCTCAGGTTCCGTTGCCTGTTACCTGCCAGATTCCTGCCCGCTCACCTGGGAGCGCTCACCTGTTACCAGCCCGCTAGCCTACCTGGAGGCTCCACCGTCCGACAGTCTGTCCACCATCACCTGCCAGTCTGTCTATGGACCAGCCTGCCGCTCACCTGGAGCGCTCACTTTTGCCTGCCTGCTGGCCTGCCTGGAGGCTCTGCCGTCACGTTCGGTGACCACCTGCTATTCCAGAGACTCTCGCCCGCTCACCTGGGAGCGCTCATCTGTTGCCTGCCTGCTAGCCTACCTGGAGGCTCTGCCGTCACGTTCGGTGACCACCTGCTATTCCAGAGACTCTCGCCCGCTCACCTGGGAGCGCTCATCTGCTATCTGCCTGCTAGCCTACCGGGACGCTCAGCCATCACAGGTCGTATTTGCCCGTTCATCCAGAGACTGCCCCGGTCACTTGCCGTGACCTCCTGCCCGTTCATCCAGAGACTGCCCCGGTCACTTGCCGTGACCTCCTGCCCGTTCATCCAGAGACTGCCCCGGTCACTTGCCGTGACCTCCTGCCCTCATCCAGACTGCCCGTCATTGCGTACTCGCCCTCACCAGAGCTGCCCTGGTTACCTGCTGTGACTGCCTGCCTGTCTACCCTGGTCGCCACCTGCTTCCTTACAAGGACCGCCCCCTTGTATAGTAGCTCAGAGGTTCCGCCCTCCGGACCCGTTACAGTTTGCTCGGGCCATGGAACCCGGTGGCACCCAAGCTCCCTCGCTCTCGGACTTGTGTCATGAACTGTCCCGTCAGAGGTCCCAACAGGAGTCCATCCTGGGTCACCTGCGGAATGTCAATTCTCGCCTGGACACTCTGGCCGCTACACCAGCAACCACCGCTGCTGCCATGACCCGCAATCCGGCAGCTCCGCTCTCCACCCATTCTGTGGTTTCCTGTCCCGGACCCCGGCTTTCTGCACCTCCTCGCTTCGGAGGCGACCCCGCTCAGGCTCGGGGCTTCATTAATCAGTGCACCCTGCACTTTGAACTCCTGTCCCACCAGTTTAACTCCGACCGGGCCAAAATTGCCTTCATCATGTCCCATCTCACCGGAGAGGCCCTGGCCTGGCTAAATCCTCTTTGGGAGAGAGGAGATCCCCTGGTGTCCGACTTGTCTGCCTTTCTCGCGGCTTTCCGGAAGGTCTTCGACGAACCCGGACGGAAGACCTCATCCGCATCATCTCTGCTACGCCTCCGTCAGGGAGGTCTCACCGTGGGCCAATATGCCATACAGTTCCGTACCCTTGCCTTGGAGCTGGCCTGGGATAACGACGCTCTGGTATCTGTTTTCTGGGAGGGTCTGTCCGCTCGTATTAAAGATGAACTCGCCGGTCGGGACATTCCTACCACTCTCGATGACCTAATAACTCTTGCCACCCGGATTGACCTACGGTTCCAGGAGCGGGCCAAAGAGGTTACCCGTGAGAGGAGGTTTCCACGTCTAGCTCCTACGTTTCAGAAACCCGTCACTCCCTCCGTTTCTCCCCAATTACACTCTCCTGAGCCTATGCAGGTCGACCAGACCAAGATGGTCAAAACCCGTCAGGACTTACGCCGTGCCGAGGGGAGTTGCTTCTACTGTGGCAGTATGGAGCACCGGATCCGTACCTGCCCAGAGAGGTCGAGAAACGCCTGTGTCTAGGTTCGCTCAGAGAGGTCGACCTAGACAAAGATAAATCCTCTCCATCTCTGCTGCTGTCAGTCTCAATTCTCCTCGGGGAGAACCGTTATTTCGAACTAGCCCAACTTGACTCTGGAGCAGCCGGGAATCTTGTTTCACAGGCTCTGGTAGAAGAATACTGCATTCCTACCAAACCTCTGGTTGTACCAGTATCTGTCGCTGCTGTGGATGGGGGTCTCTTACCACGTCCCATCCAACTTATCACCGAATCCATAACTCTGCAGGTGGGTATGCTGCATTCTGAGAGCATCTCTTTTCATGTTCTGCCTGGACTCTCTCACGCGTTCTTACTAGGTCTACCTTGGCTCCAAAAGCATGCACCCGTGCTCGACTGGCAGACTGGAGAGATCCTTCGCTGGGGACAAGACTGTCATAAAACGTGTTTGGTTCCTGTTCATCCCGTCCATCCTTCTCCTACACCAACTAATCTACCTGGGCTCTCGATTCCATATTGGTCATTCGCTGATGTCTTTAATAAAAAGGAGGCAGAGACATTACCCCCTCACAGACCTTATGATTGCCCTATCGACCTGCTACCCGGTACTACGCCTCCCCGTGGGCGTATTTACCCATTGTCTGCTGCTGAGACCAGGTCGATGTCCGAATATATCGAGGAGAATTTGGCCAAGGGATTCATCCGGAAATCTACCTCCCCAGCGGGAGCAGGCTTCTTCTTCGTAAAAAAGAAAGACGGCTCTCTCCGTCCCTGTATAGACTACAGAGGTCTTAACCTGATCATGGTGAAGAATAAGTACCCCCTTCCGCTCATTCCAGAATTATTTGATCGTCTGAGGGGGCTAGAATCTTCACCAAACTGGATCTTCGTGGGGCATATAACCTAGTCCGTATCCGTCGGGGAGATGAATGGAAGACGGCATTCAACACTCGGGACGGCCACTACGAGTATTTGGTGATGCCCTTTGGTCTCTGTAACGCTCCGGCAGTCTTTCAAGAGTTGGTCAATGACATCTTCCGGGACCTTCTCTACTCCTGCGTAGTGGTGTACCTGGACGACATCTTGGTCTTCTCTCCGGATCTCCAGTCTCACCGTAGGGACGTTCGTCAGGTTCTGCTCAGGTTCAGGCAGAATCGCCTCTTCGCTAAATATGAGAAGTGCCTCTTTGAGCAGACTTCGCTTCCGTTTTTGGGCTACATCATTTCTCAGACAGGACTACGAATGGATCCGGAGAAACTATCTGCCATCGAGAAATGGCCCTGACCGGAGGGATTGAAGGCCATTCAGCGGTTCCTGGGCTTCGCCAATTATTACCGCCTCTTCATACCGCACTTCTCTTCCCGGACTGCTCCAATCTCCGCGCTCACCCGCAAGGATGCTAACCCCAAACAGTGGACGCCCGAGGCAGAGGAGGCCTTTCTTTCCTTAAAACAAGCCTTCTCTTCCGCTCCGGTGCTGCATCGCCCGGACGGCAACAAGCAGTTCTTCTTGGAGGTTGACGCTTCCTCCTCTGGAGCCGGAGCGGTACTTACTCAAAAATCTTCTTCCGGGAGGATGGTAACTTGCGGCTTCTTCTCTAAACTCTTCTCCTCTTCTGAGCGCAATTATTCCATAGGAGACCGAGAGCTATTGGCCATCAAGCTGGCATTAGAAGAGTGGCGTTACCTACTCGAGGGGGCTCTTCATCCGGTAATCATTTACACTGATCACAAAAACTTGGCTTACCTCCAGCATGCTCAGAGACTTAACCCTCGCCAAGCCCGGTGGTCCTTGTTTTTTGCTCGCTTTGATTTTCTTCTACATTTTCGCCCGGCAGACAAGAACATCAAGGCGGACGCCTTGTCTCGATCCTTCCTGGTGTCGGATCTCGAGGAGGAACCTAAACATATCATCGATCCCGCCAGAGTGATGCAGGTGGCTCCCGTGAGTCTAAATCGTCTCCCTCCTGGTAAGACATTCGTATCGGTACCCGATCGAGAGAGGATCCTACACTGGGGTCATTCGTCTAAACTAGCTGGCCACGCCGATCAGAAAAAGACCCTCCAGCTTATTACCCGGCATTACTGGTGGCCTACCCTGACACAAGGACGTAAAAGACTTTGTTTCTGCCTGTGCCTCCTGTGCCCGCAACAAAGTTCTGAGACACCTGCCTGCCGGCCGCCTCCTTCCGCTTCCGGTACCCGCTGCCCCCTGGCAGCATATAGCCATGGACTTCATAACTGACCTCCCCGTCTCTGCCGGTTGTACGGTCATTTGGGTGGTCGTTGACCGTTTTTCCAAGATGGCTCACTTTATTCCCCTGCCAGGTCTTCCGTCAGCACCCGAACTGGCTAAAGACTTTATCCGCCACATCTTCCGTCTTCATGGCTTGCCTCGTCACATTGTGTCGGATCGTGGGGTACAGTTCACCTCACGTTTCTGGAAAGCCACTTGTAAGTTGCTAGACGTCTCCCTGGATTTCTCCTCCGCTTACCACCCACAGTCCAATGGTCAAGTGGAGCGGATCAATCAGATTCTGACCAGTTACCTCCGGCACTTCGTTAATGCCCACCATTCTGACTGGGTGGATCTCCTGCCATGGGCCGAATTTTCTTACAACAATCACGAGAGTGAGTCTTCCTCCAAATCTCCGTTTTTTGTAGTCTTCGTCAGCATCCTCGGATCCCTGTTCCCGTCTCCACCTCTGTGGACAATCCAGCTGCGGAATCTCTTGTTAACGAATTTTCCACCATATGGGAGAGTACCTGGTCCGCACTCATTCTGTCATCCGAGCGCATGAAGAAACATGCTGACAAAAAACATCTGGATCCTCCTCAATTCCGTCCTGGGGATAAGGTCTGGCTCTCGTCCAAGTATGTCCGGCTCAAGATTCCTTCCTATAAGCTAGGACCTCGGTTCATCGGTCCTCTGGAGGTCATCAGTCAGATCAACCCGGTGGCCTATAAATTGAAACTCCCGGCCAATTTGCGGATTCCTAACTCCTTCCATGTATCTCTCCTCAAACCGGTGGTACTTAACTCTTTTGTCAAGCCTACAGGTACGCTTCCTGCTCCAGTTTCTGCTGAAAACAAATTTGAGGTAGAGAACATTCTGGCCACCAAAAGGGTAAGGAGAAAGACCTATTTTCTGGTGGATTGGAAGGGGTTTGGTCCTGAGGAGAGAACGTGGGAGCCTCGGGAGAACATCCATGCCCCTCTCATATTAGCTAAATTTCTCTCTGGCCTAAAAAAGGGGGGCCTAAAAGGGGGGGTACTGTAGCGTCGGCGTCCCTGCCCTCTGCTAGGCAGGGACGCTGTTCCCCTCACCCCTCTGCTCCGGGTCCGTCTTCCTCCTCCCGCTCTGCTGGTGGCGTACGCTCCTTTCCGGCCACTGTGCTTAGGGCGCGCGCGCGCTCCCTTCCTCTTATAGGGGCCGCGCGCGTCCTCCTAAGTAGTCCCCGGCCAATGGCCGGAGGACTTCACCATATATAAGGCACCTCCTCCAAAATGGAGGTGCTCGAGCAATGTTGTTGCACTGTTCACTACTCTGCTTCAGCCCTCAGGTTCCGTTGCCTGTTACCTGCCAGATTCCTGCCCGCTCACCTGGGAGCGCTCACCTGTTACCAGCCCGCTAGCCTACCTGGAGGCTCCACCGTCCGACAGTCTGTCCACCATCACCTGCCAGTCTGTCTATGGACCAGCCTGCCCGCTCACCTGGGAGCGCTCACCTGTTGCCTGCCTGCTGGCCTGCCTGGAGGCTCTGCCGTCACGTTCGGTGACCACCTGCTATTCCAGAGACTCTCGCCCGCTCACCTGGGAGCGCTCATCTGTTGCCTGCCTGCTAGCCTACCTGGAGGCTCTGCCGTCACGTTCGGTGACCACCTGCTATTCCAGAGACTCTCGCCCGCTCACCTGGGAGCGCTCATCTGCTATCTGCCTGCTAGCCTACCGGGAGGCTCAGCCATCACAGGTCGTATTTGCCCGTTCATCCAGAGACTGCCCCGGTCACTTGCCGTGACCTCCTGCCCGTTCATCCAGAGACTGCCCCGGTCACTTGCCGTGACCTCCTGCCCGTTCATCCAGAGACTGCCCCGGTCACTTGCCGTGACCTCCTGCCCGTCCATCCAGAGACTGACCTGGTTACCTGCTGTGACTGCCTGCCTGTCTACCCTGGTCGCCACCCGCTTCCTTACAAGGACCGCCCCCTTGTATAGTAGCTCAGAGGTTCCGCCCTCCGGACCCGTTACATCCCACAACACTCTCTTCTACATAGCTGTAACCCCACCCACAGATGAGGTCAGGATCACATGGTTAGGTCACCTGGTCATGACCTCATCACAGGTCCTTTACCACAACACAAACCATGCTTCCATGCATATCTCGAGGAGCATACACAGTGCCCCCTAGCTGCATCAGGGGTCACTACACCACACCAGATTTTGTTAGCTTCAAGGACCTTTCCAATCTTGTTTATTTAACATTTGAAGTTTTATTATTTTATAATAAAGGCTGCTGTGGCCAAATTATCCAAAACTTATGTGTTATGTTTTATTGGTTGTTTTGGGGGTGGAATTGTATATTGAGGAGCAGGTGACGTAGGCATCGAACCAGAATAAAATCGACAATGCCAGAGTCATGTGGTTTTCATAATTCCTCTTGCAACAGAAAATATATACACAAGTCGCTGCAGATTTTGATGTCGATTTAGCCCAGAATTCATGTTATGTACTGCAAAAAATTAGGTAGTGAAAATCTGCATGCTGCACATTTGAGAATCTATGACATGGTCATAACTCTTTGTCAACTTTTACTGCTACATGCGGATGCAGTTTTGAAAACTGAGGATCGGCATCATCTTCATAGTCTTCTCTTCTCTTGGGGTGTGCGCTTTTTCCCCTCCTTTAACCCCTTAACGACCAAGCCATTTTGAAGGTTAATGACCAGGCTAATTTTTACATTACTGACCACTGTCTCTTTATGTGCTTATAACTCTGGAATGCTTCAACGGATCTTGGCGATTCTGAGACTGTTTTCTCGTGACATATTGTACTTCATGATAGTGGTAAAATTTATTCGATATAACTTGCGTTTATTTATGAAAAAAACGGAAATATGGCAAAAATTTTGAAAATTTTGCAATTTTCAAACTTTTAATTTTTATGCCATTAAATCAGAGAGATATGTCACAAAAAATAGTTAATAAATAACATTTCCTACATGTCTACTTTACATCAGCACAATTTTGGAACCAAAATTTTTTTTGTTAGGAAGTTATAAGTGTTAAAAGTTGACCAGCAATTTCTCATTTTTCCAACAAAATTTACAAAACCATTTTTTGTAGGGACCAACTCACATTTGAAGTGAATTTGAGGGGTCAATATGACAGAAAATACCCAAAAGTGGCACCATTCTAAAAACTTCACCCCTCAAGGTGTTCAAAGCCACATTCAAGAAGTTTATCAACCCTTTAGGTACTTCACAAGAATTGAAGCAATGTGGAAGAAAAAAATGAACATTTAACTTTTCTTCCCAAAATTTTTCTTTCGACACAATTTTTTAAATTTTGTCAAGGGTATCAGGAGAAAATGAACCACAATATTTGTTGTACAATTTCTCCTGAGTACACCGATACCCCATGTGTGGGAGAAAACCAATCTTTAGGCGCACGGCAGTGCTCAGAAGGGAAGGAGCATCATTTGAGATTTTGAATGTCAAATTGGCTGGAATCGAGAGCGGACACCATGTCGCGTTTCGAGAGTCCTTGATGTACCTAAACAATGGAAACCCCCCATAAGTGACCCCATTTTGGAATCTAGACCCCCAAGGAACTTATCTAGATCTGTCATGAGCACTTTGAACCCCAAGTGCTTCACAGAAGGTTATAAAATTTAAAAATCATATTTTTTCCACAAAAATGATCTTTTCACCCCCAATTTTTTTTTCAAAGGATAAAAGGATCCCAAAAGTTATTGTGCAATTTGTCCTGAGTACGCTGATATCCCATATGTGGGGGTAAACCACTATTTGGGCGCATGGCTGTCACGACGTATAACAGATATATTCTATGATAGTAACATATATCTAATGTGACAACATTCTATATTTCATATAATAGAAAATATCAACATGTATACATAGTATCTGCCAGCAATGTCTTACCTGACATAATATCCTATGTATTGTGGGTCTATACTGTGTACGTGTCACGCTGTCTCAGGATAGAGGTGGACCGGGGTCTATGCTGACCCTGAACTGGGGTCCTGACTAGTCCCTCTACCTGGAGGTACTGTTAATGGTACAGAGGTCCAGGCCGCCAGCGTAACCCTGTCTCCTGTAGATCCCTGACCACTGTAATCTAGTCCTGAGAAGGACCCTGATTACCACCACAGGGAATGGGCAGGTCACAGCTTACACACAGTCTAAGACAAACGAGACAGACAAGGGGTAAAGAAAACACTGCCTTGCATACAAAACTTCCACTACAGAGGAACACAAAAGGTTAAGGAGATAAACAATAAGCGAGGAGAGGAAAAACCACAACAGGCACTCTTAGCTTAAGTCTTCTCAGAAACGATCCGCTCTGCTGGTCTGAATGAATGCTTTCACCGACACTTCCCCAGCAGACCAGCAGGTATATGAAGGAAGCTAATTAACAAAACATCAATCGCAGCTGGGCGAGGCTGGTCAGTCCAGCACCGAGAGAGAAAGAATTAACTCCCTCAGTGCCGAAAAACACCCAGCACCAGAAACTCAGCTGTGCGAAGTCAGGGTGTGCAATCGCGACGATCTTCGCCGCGACACACCCGTGACAGTACCCCCCCTTCTACGAGGGGCCTCTGGACCCTCAGGGCCTGGTCTATCTGGGTGAGTAGTGTGGAAGGCCCGAACCAATCGGTCTGCGTTAATATCCGACGCAGAAACCCACATCCTCTCCTCAGGACCATACCCCCTCCAATGAACAAGGTACTGAAGGGACCGGCGATTCAGACGTGAGTCAATGATCTTCGATAACTGAAACTCCAAATTACCATTGACCACCACAGGAGGAGGAGGTAGAGGTGACGGTATAACTGGTGCCACGTACCTCTTAAGCAACGATTTGTGGAAACATTGTGGATTTTAAACGTAGGAGGGAGGTCAAGACGGAAAGCCACCGGATTAATTATTGAACTGATCCTGTATGGCCCGATGAATCTGGGACCGAGTTTCCAGGAGGGAACCTTAAGTTTTATATTCCTGGTAGACAATCATACCAGATCGTTCACACTTAGGTCCGGACCAGACACTCTCCTCCTATCAGCCATACGTTTGTATCGGTTCCCCATAGTGCTCAGATTATTAAGCACTCCTCTCCACACTGAAGCAAGTGACGAGGAAAATCGTTCCTCCTCAGGAACCCCAGAAGAGCCCCCCCCATTGAAAGTACAAAACTGGGGGTGAAAACCATATGCCCCAAAAAACGGGGACTTACCAGTGGACTCGCTCCGCCTATTGTTAAGAGTGAACTCTGCCAGAGGCAAGAAAGAAGACCAGTCCTCTTGGTTCTCTGAGACAAAACACCGGAGATATGTCTCTAAGCTCTGATTCAGACGCTCTGTCTGACCATTGGTCTGCGGATGAAAAGCCGAAGAAAATGACAACTGCATCCCCCGACGAAAACAAAATGCCTTCCAGAATTTGGACACAAACTGAGACCCCCGATCCGACACCACATCGGAAGGCAACCCGTGAAGTCTCACAATCTCCCCAATGAACACCTGCGCCAGAGTTTTAGCATTAGGAAGAGCAGGAAGAGCAATAAAATGTGCCATTTTGCTGAACCTGTCAACTACAATTTAGTATGACAGTTTTACCTGAAGACGGAGGGAGGTCCGTAATGAAGTCCATAGACAGATGGGTCCATGGACGCTCCGGGATTTTCAACGGTAAAAGGGCCCCAGATGGACGGGTATGTGGGGTCTTAGAGCGCGCACATACCCCACAGGACGCGACAAAAGTTACCACCTCTTTATTTAAGTTAGGCCACCAAAACCGGCGAGAAAGGAGATCTACAGTTGCTTTACTCCCTGGGTGTCCTGCCAAAGCAGAATTATGATGTGCCTCGATAACCTTTTGTCTTAACTGATCTGGAACAAACAGTTTCCCTGGAGGTCCTACAGGGGCGCCCCCCTGAGCCTCCAATACCTCCTCCTCAAGCTCAGAGCATACAGCCGACACCACAACTCCCTCCTGAAGAATAGGAACGGTCATCCGTCTTCCCGGCCCCCGGGAAACTACGAGATAAGGCATCAGCCTTTACATTTTTTGACCCAGGACGATATGTGACGACAAAATTAAACCTGGTAAAAAACAACGACCATCTAGCTTGTCTGGAATTCAGACGTTTTGCAGACTCTAAATACAGCAAGTTCTTGTGATCAGTAATGACGGTGACCGGTGGACTGCCCCCTCCAAAAAGTGACGCCACTCTTCAAAAGCCAACTTAATGGCCAAGAGTTCCCTATTGCCGACATCATAATTCCTCTCGGCGGACGACAATTTTTTAGAGAAGAAAGCGCACGGATGCCATTTACCAGGGGACGGACCTTGAGATAATACCGCACCCACTCCTACGTCAGATGCGTCTACCTCCACAATGAACGGTTGTGATGCATCAGGTTGGATGCGTATGGGTGCTGAAGCAAAACATTTTTTCAAGGAGGAAAATGCTTGACAAGCTTTGTCAGACCACCTAGAAAAATCCGTCCCTTTTTTTGTCATGTCAGTGAGAGGTTTGACAACGGATGAGAAATTACGAATAAATTTCCGGTAGTAGTTAGCAAACCCCAGGAAACGCTGCAGTGCTTTAAGATCCTCTGGCCGATCCCATTCAAGCACAGCCAGGGTCCCTATGGAAACCGGAAGCTGACACCAGGAATCCTAAAAACTGAAGTTCTTGTACGGCGAATACACACTTCTCCCATTTGGCGTACAGTTTATTGTCTCGCAAGATCTGCAACACCTGTCTCACATGCTCCTGATGAGACACAAGATCCGGCGAGTACATTAAGATGTCATCTAGATAAATGACAACAAACTGTCCCACTAGGTGGCGAAAGATGTCATTAACAAAATGTTGAAACACCGCCGGGGCAGTAGTCAGACCGAAAGGCATGACAAGGTTCTCATAATGTCCCTCCGGAGTGTTAAACGCCGTCTTCCACTCATCCCCCTCCTTTATCCTAATCAGATTATACGCCCCCCTGAGATCCAACTTAGGGAACCATTTGGCGCCCACAATCTGATTGAAGAGATCAGGAATAAGTGGGAGCGGATACGGATCTCGGACCGTAATCCGATTAAGCTCACGGAAATCCAGGCAAGGGCGTAGGCCTCCATCTTTTTTCTTCACAAAGAAGAACCCCGCGGCCACTGGGGAAGATGAAGGTCTAATATGCCCCTTGGCCAGACTTTCCGAAATATAATCCTTCATAGCTTGCCTCTCAGGACCAGAAAGGTTATATAACCTAGATTTTGGTAACTTAGCATCAGGAAGCAATTTTATAGCACAGTCATACGCGCGATGAGGAGGTAATTCTTGACACCCTTCCTCTGAAAACACATCCTCAAAGTCCTCCAGAAAAGGAGGTAAGGTTCTAGGCACGACCGCACCGATGACCGTGTTCATGCAGTTACTATTGCAAAATTCACCCCACTGGCTTATCTCTCTGGATTGCCAATTAATAACTGGGTTATGTTTAGTTAACCAAGGAAGTCCCAACACAATAGGAGTGGGAAGGCCCTCCAACACATAACAAGACAATAGTTCTTTATGTATTGCCCCCACTCGAAGGTCTATGTTATGCACGGCTTGCACAAAGCTACCTTGACCGAGAGGCCTGGCTCAATAGAGAATATAGGGATAGGGTTGGCCAATACACTCAGTTGCATACCTTGCACCTGGGCAAACCGAGCGTCCACCAGATTAGCCGCGGCCCCACTATCCAGAAGAACAGAAATCCTCTCAGTTCTCGTACCTACCACCACCTCCGCTGGTACGAGAAACTGAGACGGACTTGGGGACGAAATACATACTCCCAGATTGTCGTCCACCACACAACCTGGGATCAACAGTTTTCCGGCGACTCCTTGCTCAGCAAAGTACGGGATGGACACCCCCCAACAAAATGTCCCTTTCTCCCGCAGAAGTAACACTTTCCTGTCTTGCGGCGCACCGCCGATCCCCTCCCTCGAAACGATGTCCCTCCTAACTGCATAGGCTCCTCAGAACAAACCAGGGGAACCTCAATATAAGGGACTATAGTAGAAGGTGGAGTCATCACAGGGGGCGGAGTTACCTCGCACCTCTCCCAAAGCCGTCTATCAATGCGAATAGCAAGGGCCATAGCGGCCTCCAGTGACGGGGGAGAATCATACTGAGCCAACACATCTTTTAATTTGTCAGATAATCCTTAACAAAACTGGCTCCTAAGAGCTGGGTCATTCCACTGAGTATCTGTGGCCCATCTACGGAACTCAGAAGAAAATTCCTCCGCCGGACGATCTCCCTGCTGTATCTTACGTAACTTCATTTCAGCAAGGGAGACCCGATCCGGGTCATCATATACCAGACTCAGGGCTGTAAAAAATCGATCTACTGACTGGAGAGCCGGGGAGTCCGGAGGAAGAGAGAACACCCAGGATTGAGGGTCCCCTTGTAAGAGCGAGATGACAATTCCCACCCTCTGATCTTCACTCCCCGAAGACCGAGGCCGTAGCCGAAAATATAATTTACATGCCTCCCGGAAGGTAAAAAATTTGTCCCGCCCACCAGTGAACCTGTCCGGGAGAGCTACTTTAGGTTCAGATCTGGTTTGCTCCCGGGGTACAAAACCTTGGACTTAACGTCCGTCAGCTCCATGGACAAACTCTGCAACTGCTGAGCTAACTGGGCTACTGGATCCATGGTAGCTGGGCGAGGCTGGTCAGTCCAGCACCGAGAGAGAAAGAATTAACTCCCTCAGTGCCGAAAAACACCCAGCACCAGAAACTCAGCTGTGCGAAGTCAGGGTGTGCAATCGCGACGATCTTTGCCGCGACACACCCGTGACAATGGCAGAGCTTGGAAGGGAAGCAGCGCCATTTGACTTTTTTGGCTGGAATTGAGATTGGACGCCATGTCGCATTTGGAGAGTCCCTGATGTGCCTAAACAGTGGAAACCCCCCACAAGTGACCCCATTTTGGAAACTAGACCCCCCAAGGAACTTATCTAAATGTGTTGTGAGAGCTTTGAACCCCCAAGGGCTTCTCAGAACGTTATAACGTAGAGCCGTAAAATTAAAAAATCATATTTTTTCCACAAAAATGATCTTTTCATCCCAATTTTTATTTTCCAAAGGATAAAAGGACCCCAAAAGTTATTGTGCAATTTGTCCTGAGTACGCTGATACCCCATATGTGGGGGGAACCACTATTTTGATGCATGGCAGAGCTCGGAAGGGAAGGAGCACCGTTTTTAAATTCAGACTTTGATGGAATGGTCTGCGGGTGTCATGTCGCGCTTGGAGAGCCCCTGATGTGCCTAAACAGTGGAAACCCCCCACAAGTGACCCCATTTTGGAAACTAGACCCCCCAAGGAACTTATCTAGTTGTGTGGTCAGCACTTTCAACCCCCAAGGGCTTCACAGAAGTTTATAACGTAGAGCCGTGAAAATAAAAAAATCATTTTTTTCCACAAAAATGACCTTTTTGCTCCCAAATTTTTATTTTTATAAGGGTAACAGGAGAAATAGGACCCCAAAAGTTGATGTGCAATTTGTCTTGAGTACACTGATATCCCATATGTGGAGGGGAACCACTGTGATCGCCTTACTGCGATCTTTAGGAGGCAGAATGAACAAATCCACAAAAGGTGAAGAATTGGTTTTATTTTTTACACCGTTCCTAGTGCGGTATTAGTGATTAGGCGACTTTATTCCTCGGATCGGTGCGATTACAGTGATACCAGATTTATACCCTTTTTTCATGTTTAGCTTCTGTCACACACTAAAAGATGCTTTTCTTTGGAAGAATTTTTTGTAAGAAATTTTTGCATCGCCGTATTTTGAGAGCTATAATTTTTCCATATTTCGTCCGACAGAGTTATCTGTGGGCTTATTTTTAGCGGGACGAACTGACGTTTTTATTGGTACCATATTCGGGCACATAACGTTTTTTTATCGCTTCCTATTCCGATTTTTGTGGAAGCAGAATGAACAAAAAACAGCAATTCAGGAATTGTTTTTTTTTTTTTCCTCTGTTCCGCGTGTGGTAAAATTGATAAAGCAGCTTTATTCTTCGGGTCATTACGATTACAATTTTTTTTTTAAAAAAATGCTTTTTTTACCTTGTCCCTTTATGGGACTTTCACTTTTTTACTTTTGATTGCAGGTACAATGCATTGCAATGCTCCAGCATTGCAATGCATTGTACCTATAGTGAAAACAGCTGTGACCATGGTCACAGCGGCTTTCCGTAGCTAGATGACCCGGAGGTTGTCATGACAACCCCTAGGTCATCAAGACAGAGATCGGGCCCTGCAAATACATTGCGGGGCGCCGATCTGAGGCAGAGGGAGCTCCCGACCCTCTGCCTCCCCCCCGAGCGCTGCGATCGCGCTCGATCGCAGCAGTCAGGGGGTTAACAGCCAGGGGCGGCGGGGGCGCCGCTCCTGGCTGTTAGTGCAGGAAGCTCGGCCACGGCAGCGCTGAGCTCCTGCACTGATCGGGCAGAAGAGGCTGAAATTTCAGCCTCTTCTGCCTGATCGCTGCTGTGTTTGGTCAGTCACATTGACTGACCAATCACAGAGCTGTAGGTGCGGGGACCGACTGCAAAGGTCCCCGCACCGCTTGCTGTGCCTGTCAGCTGTCTGTGTTTACACGCAGTGGTAGTTCAAAGGCATGACGTGCACAGTCCGTCAAGGTGCCAAAACTGACACCTTGCCATGACGGACTGTGCACGTCATTGGATATTAAGGGGTTAATTAGTATTTCACATACAACGTTTAAAAATCAACAAATGTGGATATCTCTGCAAAGGAGTGACACAGTGCAAAACAGAAAAAAGCAACAGAATTAGAGAAGATTGTGATTTTTACAAAGTATTTGACTCAATTTTTTTGAGTAAGTGACATGTTCTCTCTGAATGGCCATGTCTGAGCCACAAGTATGAATGAGAATAGGACATGTAACGAATATAAAAGAATGGACACGATTAACCATTTGAATTAAAAAAGGCACATGCATGGAGAAAAGTATATGTGAATGTAGCCTATTAACAAAAAAATATAGTGTGCCAGCACATTCCAGTTCAATATGCTAACACACAACTCCTTTAAAATGTGTATGGAATGTAAAAGTCTACACACAGTAGGGAAAATGAGTATTTGATACACTTCCAATTTTTCAAGTTTTTCCACCTATAAAGAATGGAGAGATCTGTAATTTGTTATCATAGGTACACCTAAACTGTGAAAGACTCTTAAAAACAAAACAGAAAATCACATTGTATGATTTTTACAAAAATGTATGAAGGAGGAAGGCACACCTCTGTTTTGAAATTTCTTCAAGTCTTTATTTCACATTCAAAAAAGATAAAATCTCCACATGTTTGCAGGAAACACTCTGACTCCTTTCTGGCTCTAGTGTGCCCTTAGTCATAGAGTACAATTTCTCATTGATTCTAGCTTTACATGACTTGAGCCCTGCCTCTAGGAGCTTGTTACAAACTGTTCTTGCCGTGCACTTCACCCCAGCTGCCATTTGCCATTCCTTTTGTAGGTCACGATGTCATCCTGCGGATGCTGAGTGACATTCGAATAAGATGACGGTCATCCCGGTCAGTGGAGAGTCGTTTTCACCCTCTGCCGGTCTGTAGGGCCGTATTTGCCACTAGGCACTTGAGGGCACATGCCCAGGGCGCCTGGATGCGGGGGGCGGCATCTGAGCATGTTTTTTTTTTTTAGTCCGGCGCAGGGGCGGAACTATCGTGGAAGCAGGGGAAGCAGCTGCCACAGGGCCCGGGCTAGAAGGGGGCCCGTCCCTGCTGCAGCTGCTTCACCTACCACCAGGGCCGCCATCAGGGCATTACAGCGTATGGGGCCCAACCAGCAGAGGGGGCCCGCACCGGCCCCATCACCTACCGATCGGGCCCCACTGCCCCGCCCCCAGCGGCAGGATTCTGCCACTCGAGTAACTGAACCTGCGTCCAGGACGCAGGTTCAGTTACTCTATTACCGTGCAGGCCCGCACGGTAATAGTTAACGCTGCCAGCCAATCGGAGGCTGGCAGCTGACGTCAGCGAGCACGTCGCCGGCGCCTGACATCATTGTCAGTTGCCGGCGAGTGCGCGCTTTCTGTGGAGTGTGGATCTCTCGCCGCTGGAACGCGGCAAGGTAAGGAGAACGTTTTTTTTTTTTTTTTAATATTGCAAGCCGGGCCGCGGCAGAATGGAGAGTGGGCAAGACTGGGGGCAGAATGGGGAGTGGGCAGGACTGGGGGCAGAATGGAGACGGGGCAGGACTTTGGGCAGAATGGAGACGGGGCAGGACTGGGGGCAGAATGGAGACGGGGCAGGAC
Source organism: Oophaga sylvatica (assembly GCA_033576555.1). Lineage (NCBI taxonomy): Eukaryota > Metazoa > Chordata > Amphibia > Anura > Dendrobatidae > Oophaga > Oophaga sylvatica. The sequence goes on along the minus strand of JARQOD010000002.1, from coordinate 127,929,286 downwards.
TGGGGGCAGAATGGAGATGGGCAGAATGGAAATGGGGCAGGACTGGGGGCAGAATGAAGACTGGACGGGGAAGGATGGAGATGGGGCAGAATGCAGACTGGGCAGGAATCAGGATGGAGACTGGGCAGGACTGGGGCAGAATGAAGACTGGACGGGGAAGGATGGAGACAGGGTAGAATGGGAGACACTGGGGGCAGAATGGAGACGGAGCAGGATTGGAGACACTGGGGGCAGGATTGGCCATACAGACAGGGGGCAGAATGAAAGACATGGAGGCATTATTTGGAGACACTGGGGGCAGAATGGAGAAGGGGCAGGATTGGAGACAGGGCAGGATGGAGAAGGGGCAGGATTGGAGACACTGGTTGCATGATTGGAGGCAGGATTGGAGGCACTGGGGGCAGGATTGGAGACACTGGGGGCAGAATGGAGACAGAGCAGGATTGGAGACACTGGGGGCAGGATTGGCCATACATACAGGGGGCAGAATGAAAGACATGGAGGCATTATTGGAGACACTGGGGGCAGGATTGGAGACAGGGCAGGATTGGAGACACTGGGGGCAGGATTGGAGACACTGGGGGCAGGATTGGAGACACTGGGGGCAGGATTGGAGGCAGGATTGGAGGCACTGGGGGCAGGATTGGAGACACTGGGGGCAGGATAAAAGACATGGGGCAGGGTTGGAGACAGATGGAGCAGGATGGGGAGATCATATGGGGCAGAATGGATACTCATGAGGGCGGGATGGGAGAACATATGGCTGAAGCCAGGAATGAGACACACGGGGCCAGGATGAGGGATATTATTACCATGGGGGCTAATTAAGGGATATTATTACTGCAGTGATGTATTTTATTTTTTTGAGAATACTGTTTTAGATGGGGAGGCGGTCCTGTTACTGTGCAGAGCGACACTATGTTGCCTTTTTTTCTTCATCTGGTGTAGTTTAGAAGTTGGGAAAAAAATAAGTAATGTGTTCTGCATGTGGAGCTCTAGATAACTGTGTTATTTCCTGCAGAGACGAGCCCTGGCTGGAAGACGTTATGGCGGTCCTGTGCTGGATGAAAGATGAAAAGCAAAGATGAAGGACTTCACATAGAGACGTCACTGGTGAGTCAGTGTTACCTGTACACTGACACTATACACTGTATACTATATACAGAAGTCCTGAGTATAATGTCACCAGTGATCACTATATTACCTGTACACAGACACTGCATACTAAGTACAGATGTCCTGTGTATAATGGCACTTATGGTGATAGTATTGTTTTTTTTTATTACTGATCAGTATTGTAGTATTCAGTCACTATGTGGTGGTAATTTGTGGTCTGGACATGGTGCGGTGGTATTATAGGTCACTATGTGGTGGTAATATGGTGTCTGGTCATGGTGCAGCGGTATTTGTTCCTTGTATGTGATATTATTTTGGTCACTGTGGTGGTAATATGTGGTCTGGTGGTATTTGATCCTTGTATGTGATATTATTGGTCATTTTAAAAATTGAAAAATAAATAAAAAATATACCTAAATTGTATTGGATATTCCTAGTGGCAGCCCTGCCTACCACCACGGTAGTTTCGCAAGCTGCCGGTGGTGTGAGTCTGATATGGGGCCCGCCGCCACCTCCGGCGCCGCTATGAGAGGAGGTGGGACGGGCCCCGAGCAGTCCGGCACTTCCGCGTCATGTGACGTGGGGGCGTGCGTGCGCGCGCTCTCACGTCACATGCAAGGCTGGCGTGGTGGACGTCGGAGCGTGGAGGACGTAGCGGAGCGCGGAGCAGAAGAGCTGGAGGACGCAGTCACCTGAGGATTGGCAGATTGGTAAGTATGCTTGCTGAGTCTGACTCTCTTTTACAGGGACGCGGCAGCCGCAGCTTCCGGTCCCGGCACTTGAGGAGAGGGGGGAGAGCGGAGGGAGGAGGTGTGAGTGTATCAGGGGCCTCAGGCCCCAGGACACAGCGGGCCACATTAGAGGCCCCAGGAAGCAGCAGGCCCATAATGGGGCCCTAGGAAACAGCAGGCCCCATTAGGGGCCTAGGACCAAAGGAAGCAGCAGGCCCCATTAGGGGCCTAGGTCCAAAGGAAGCAGCAAGCCCCATTAGGGGCCTAGGTCCAAAGGAAGCAGCAGGCCCCATTAGGGGCCTTGGGCCCCAGGAAACTGCAGGCCCCATCAGGCCTAGGCCAGAAACAGCAGGCCCCTAATGGGGCCCCGAAAACAGCAGGCCTCATTAAAGTGCTGCAGATGGCTACCAAAATGGTCGCCAAAGCGGCTAAAAATTTGCAAATGGCGACTGGATTATTCAATCCATTCGCCGTTTGCGATAAGTGATTTTTAAAATATATATTTTTTTTAAAATGGCGGCCAGAGGCGGGGGGGCCCATTGTGAAGTTTGCTGTGGGGCCCTGCCGTTCCTAGTTACGCCCCTGGTCCGGCGTTGAGTCCCTGAGACAGGTGGCAGCAGAGCCGTGGTCTCCCTACTCCCTGCTGACACACAGTGACATTTGTGCGTGCGTCCCTGCTCACAGACTAACTTCGTGCCCGGAAGGTGACTGTAAGTTACCAGTCCACTTACCGGGGCTGAGGTGGAGTGGCAGCGTCGTCTCCCGACCCTGGGACACAGATTGCTGGCCTGGGACTCGCAGAGCAGTACAGTAAGTAAACATGATCTCCCTCCCGCCCGTGCGCTGCCTGCTGCACGGCTCTGTCAGTGACTCACCTCTTCCCTCAGACTCCTCAGCCTCTTTTCTGCCTGGAGCACCTACAGCAGCAGCGCTGGCAATGTTTGATGTTTGCTCCCAGGAACCAGATAGACTGAGTGTGGGGGTGTTTAAATATATCTCGGCCTCTGGTCTGGACATTATATAGTATAGATTTGCCTGGAGCACACACACGCAAGCAGCATACTGGTGAACAGGGGAGTCTGGTGCTGCTATATACTGGTGACAGGGGAGTCTGGTGTTGCTATATACTGGTGACAGGGGAGTCTGGTGCTGCTATATACTGGTTACAGGGGAGTCTGGTGTTGCTATATACTGGTGACAGGGGAGTCCGGTGTTGCTATACAGTATACTGGTGACAGGGGTGTCTGGTGCTGTTATACAGTCATGGCCAAAAGTTTTGAGAATGACACAAATATTATATTTTCACATGATCTGCTGCCCTCTGGTTTTTATGTGTGTGTTTGACAGATGTTTTTATCACAGACAGAAATATAATTGCAAACATATGAGTAACAAAAGCTTATATTGACAGTTAGAATGAGTTAATGCAGCAAGTCAATATTTGCAGTGTTGACTTGACCCTTCTTCTTCAGGACCTCTGCAATTCTCCCTGGCATGCTCTCAATCAACTTCTGGACCAAATCCTGACTGATAGCAGTCCATTCTTGCACAATCAATGCTTTCCATTTTGTCAGAATTTTTAGGTTTTTGTTTGTCCACCCGTCACTTGATGATTGACCACAAGTTCTCAATGGGATTAAGATCTGGGGAGTCTCCAGGCCATAGACCCAAAATCTCTATGTTTTGTTCCCTGAGCCATTTAGTTATCACCTTTGCTTTATGGCAAGGTGCTCCATCATGCTGGAAAAGGCATTGTTGATCGCCAAACTGCTCTTGGAGGGTTGGGAGAAGTTGCTCTTGGAGGACATTCTGGTACCATTCTTTATTCATGGCTGTGTTTTTAGGCAAGACTGTGAGAGAGCCGATTCCCTTGGCTGAGAAGCAACCCCACACTTGAATGGTTTCAGGATGCTTAACAGTTGGCATGAGACAAGACTGGTGGTAGAACTCACCTTGTCTTCTCCGAAAGAGGCATTTTCCTGATGTCCCAAACAATCGAAAAGGAGATTCATCAGAGAAAATAACTTTACCCCAGTCCTCAGCAGTCCACTGCCTGTACCTTTTGCAGAATATCAGTCTGTCCATGATGGTTTTTCTGGAGAGAAGTGGCTTCTTTGCTGCCCTCCTTGAGACCAGGCCTTGCTCCAAGAGTCTCCGCCTCACAGTGCGTGCAGATGCACTCACACCTGCCTGCTGCCATTCCTGAGCAAGCTCTGCACTGCTGGTAGCCCGATCCCGCAGCTGAAACACTTTTAAGAGACGGTCCTGGCGCTTGCTGGTCTTTCTTGGGCGCCCTGGAGCCTTTTTGGCAACAATGGAACCTCTCTCCTTGAAGTTCTTGATGATGCGATAGATTGTTGACTGAGGTGCAATCTTTCTAGCTGCGATACTCTTCCCTGTTAGGCCATTTTTGTGCATTGCAATGATGACTGCACATGTTTCTTTAGAGATAACCATGGTTAACAGAAGAGAAACAATGATGCCAAGCACCAGCCTCCTTTTAAAGTGTCCAGTGGTGTCATTCTTACTTAATCATGACAGATTGATCTCCAGCCATGTCCACATCAACACCCACACCTGTGTTAATGGAGCAATCACTGAAAAGAGGTTAGCTGGTCCTTTTAAGGCAGGGCTGCAATGATGTTGAAATGTGTTTTGGGGGATAAAGTTCATTTTCTAGCCAAATATTGACTTTGCAAGTAATTGCTGTTAAGCTGATCACTCTTTATAACATTCTGGAGTATATGCAAATTGCCATTAGAAAAAGTGAAGCAGTAGACTGTTACACCCGGTCCCAGCACTGGCTCTGCACTCTGTTCGGCTCACTCACCTGTTCCTCTGCAGCAGTCTGTGCGTGGGCTGGGGTCTCATGTCCCATCTGCTCCACGGCGTCCTGTGTCCTCCTCCACTTCCTGGCACGCTGCTGGCAGGCCTCCTGATAGACGGCTTAGGACGCGAGGCCGTGCCCACCGCCTCTCTTAAAGGGGCAGCGTGCATTTTTTGAAATAGCTAATTAACCAATGGCTGCACACTCAGTACTATATCTGGTCACTCCACCATTAGGGGAGTGCCGGAGCAACGTGTTCTATCATTGCTACATCCGGTTCTGTTCCTGATCTGTCTGCACTGCGTTTGCAGTCTCTGTGCTTCGCTGATACTGTTTGTCTCCTCAGATCATTACTAACCCGTATCTGGCTAACCCGGACAATCTCAGCTATTACTGGCGCAAGAGTCATCCCGTTCCGCCATCAGCCATCCGTACCCGTGGACCGTGACAAGGTCACTGAAGCCAGCCTGATACCATCTATTCTGGACCAGGACCTTACCCTTCTCTGTCGAGAACCCTCCACGGACTCTGTAAACACCTGTTAACCTTTTGGTCCCCCTGGGACAGCTGCCACGTGTCTGGGGTCTAACTGGAGGTAGCACCTGTGTCCTCCGGGTATTCCATTCTGGTCCTGTTCGAGGGGCCTTACTACGGGTACCCGGGGCTCACTAGTTACGCCCCCTCCGGAGCCCCCCGGACCGTGGTCTAGAGGTTCCACATTTAAAAATAAAAACGAATGTGAACTTCACCACCTCTGCCTCCGCTTCCATTCGTTACATAGACTTTGTAAAAATTAATATTTGTGTCATTCTCAAAACTTTTGGCCATGACTGTATACTGGTGACAGGGAGTCTGGTGTTGCTATATACTGGTGACAGGGGAGTCTGGTGCTGCTATATACTGTTTACAGTGGAGTTTGTTGCTGCTTTATACTGGTGAACATGGTCGTTTGGGGCTGCTATATACTAGTGAACAGGGCAGTCTGGTGCTGCTATATACTGGTGACAGGGGAGGCTGGAGATGCTATATACTGGTGAACAGGGCAGTCTGGTGCTGCTGTATACTGGTGAACAAGGGAGTATGGTGCTGCTATATACTGGTGAACAGGGGAGTCTGGTGCTCCTATATACAGGTGACAGGGGAGGCTGGTGCTGCTATATACAGGTGACAGGGGAGGCTGGTGCTGCTATATACTGGTGAACAGGGGAGGCTGGAGCTGCTGTATACTGGTGAACAGGGGATTTTGGTGCTGCTATATACTGGTGACAGGGGAGTCTGGTGCTGCTATATACTGGTGAACAGGGGAGCCTGGTGCTGCTATATACTGGTGAACAGGGGAGTCTGGTGCTGTTATATACTGGTGAACAGGGGAGTCTGGTGCTGCTATATACTGGTGAACAGGGGAGCCTGGTGCTGCTATATACTGGTGAACAGGGGAGTCTGGTGCTGTTATATACTGGTGAACAGGGGAGTCTGGTGCTGTTATATACTGGTGAACAGGGGAGGCTGGAGCTGTTATATACTGGTGAACAGGGGAGTCTGGTGCTGCTATATACTGGTGAAAAGGGGAGGCTGGAGCTGCTGCATGGTGAACAGGGGAGGCTGGTGCTGTTATACACTGGTGAACAGGGAGTCTGGTGCTGCTATATACTGGTGAACAGGGGAGGCTGGTGCTGTTATACACTGGTGAACAGGGGAGGCTGGTGCTGTTATATACTGGTGAACAGGGGAGGCTGGTACTGTTAAAAACTGGTGAACAGGGGAGGCTGGTGCTGTTATACACTGGTGAACAGGGGAGGCTGGTGCTGTTATACACTGGTGAACAGGGGAGGCTGGTGCTGTTATATACTGGTGAACAGGGGAGGCTGGTGCTGTTATACACTGGTGAACAGGGGAGGCTGGTGCTGTTATACACTGGTGAACGGGGGAGGCTGATGCTGTTATATACTGTTGAACAAGGGAGTCTGGTGCTGTTATACACTGGTGAATAGGGGAGGCTGGTGCTGTTATATACTGGTGAACAGGGGAGACTGGTGCTGTTATATACTGGTGAACAGGGGAGGCTGGTGCTGTTATATACTGGTGAACAGGGGAGGCTGGTGTTGCTATATACTGGTGACAGGGGAGTCTGGTGCTGCTATATACTGTTTACAGTGGAGTTTGTTGCTGCTTTATACTGGTGAACATGGTCGTTTGGGGCTGCTATATACTAGTGAACAGGGCAGTCTGGTGCTGCTATATACTGGTGACAGGGGAGGCTGGTGATGCTATATACTGGTGAACAGGGGAGTCTGGTGCTGCTGTATACTGGTGAACAAGGGAGTATGGTGCTGCTATATACTGGTGAACAGGGGAGTCTGGTGCTCCTATATACAGGTGACAGGGGAGGCTGGTGCTGCTATATACAGGTGACAGGGGAGGCTGGTGCTGCTATATACAGGTGACAGGGGAGGCTGGTGCTGCTATATACTGGTGAACAGGGAGCCTGATGCTGCTATATACTGGTGAACAGGGATTTTGGTGCTGCTATATACTGGTGACAGGGGAGTCTGGTGCTGCTATATACTGGTGAACAGGGGAGCCTGATGCTGCTATATACTGGTGAACAGGGGAGTCTGGTGCTGTTATATACTGGTGAACAGGGGAGTCTGGTGCTGTTATATACTGGTGAACAGGGGAGGCTGGAGCTGTTATATACTGGTGAACAGGGGAGTCTGGTGCTGCTATATACTGGTGAAAAGGGGAGGCTGGAGTTGCTGCATGGTGAACAGGGAGGCTGGTGCTGTTATACACTGGTGAACAGGGGAGTCTGGTGCTGCTATATACTGGTGAACAGGGGAGGCTGGTGCTGTTATACACTGGTGAACGGGGAGGCTGGTGCTGTTATATACTGGTGAACAAGGGAGTCTGGTGCTGTTATACACTGGTGAATAGGGGAGGCTGGTGTTGTTATATACTGGTGAACAGGGGAGACTGGTGCTGTTATATACTGGTGAACAGGGGAGGCTGGTGCTGTTATATACTGGTGAACAGGGGAGGCTGGTGCTGTTATACACTGGTGAACAGGGGAGTCTGGTGTTGCTATATACTGGTGACAGGGGAGTCTGGTGCTGCTATATACTGTTTACAGTGGAGTTTGTTGCTGCTTTATACTGGTGAACATGGTCGTTTGGGGCTGCTATATACTAGTGAACAGGGCAGTCTGGTGCTGCTATATACTGGTGACAGGGGAGGCTGGTGATGCTATATACTGGTGAACAGGGGAGTTTGGTGCTGCTGTATACTGGTGAACAAGGGAGTATGGTGCTGCTATATACTGGTGAACAGGGGAGTCTGGTGCTCCTATATACAGGTGACAGGGGAGGCTGGTGCTGCTATATACAGGTGACAGGGGAGGCTGGTGCTGCTATATACAGGTGACAGGGGAGGCTGGTGCTGCTATATACTGGTGAACAGGGAGGCTGGAGCTGCTGTATACTGGTGAACAGGGGATTTTGGTGCTGCTATATACTGGTGACAGGGGAGTCTGGTGCTGCTATATACTGGTGAAAAGGGGAGCCTGATGCTGCTATATACTGGTGAACAGGGGAGTCTGGTGCTGTTATATACTGGTGAACAGGGGAGTCTGGTGCTGTTATATACTGGTGAACAGGGGAGGCTGGAGCTGTTATATACTGGTGAACAGGGGAGTCTGGTGCTGCTATATACTGGTGAAAAGGGGAGGCTGGAGCTGCTGCATGGTGAACAGGGGAGGCTGGTGCTGTTATACACTGGTGAACAGGGGAGTCTGGTGCTGCTATATACTGGTGAACAGGGGAGGCTGGTGCTGTTATACACTGGTGAACAGGGGAGGCTGGTGCTGTTATATACTGGTGAACAGGGGAGGCTGGTGCTGTTATATACTGGTGAACAGGGGAGGCTGGTGCTGTTATACACTGGTGAACAGGGGAGGCTGGTGCTGTTATATACTGGTGAACAGGGAGGCTGGTGCAGTTATATACTGGTGAACAGGGGAGGCTGGTGCTGTTATACACTGGTGAACAGGGGAGGCTGGTGCTGTTATACACTGGTGAACAGGGGAGGCTGGTGCTGTTATACACTGGTGAACAGGGGAGGCTGGTGCTGTTATATACTGGTGAACAGGGGAGGCTGGTGCTGTTATATACTGGTGAACAGGGGAGGCTGGTGCTGTTATACACTGGTGAACGGGGGAGGCTGGTGCTGATATATACTGTTGAACAAGGGAGTCTGGTGCTGTTATACACTGGTGAATAGGGGAGGCTGGTGCTGTTATATACTGGTGAACAGGGGAGACTGGTGCTGTTATACACTGGTGAACAGGGGAGGCTGGTGCTGTTATATACTGGTGAACAGGGGAGGCTGGTGCTGTTATATACTGGTGAACAGCGGAGGCTGGTGCTGTTATACACTGGTGAACAGGGGAGGCTGGTGCTGTTATATACTGGTGAACAGGGAGGCTGGTGCTGTTATATACTGGTGAACAGGGGAGGCTGGTGCTGTTATACACTGGTGAACGGGGGAGGCTGGTGCTGTTATATACTGTTGAACAAGGGAGTCTGGTGCTGTTATACACTGGTGAATAGGGGAGGCTGGTGCTGTTATATACTGGTGAACAGGGGAGACTGTGCTGTTATACACTGGTGAACGGGGGAGGCTGGTGCTGTTATATACTGGTGAAGAGGGGAGGCTGGTGCTGTTATACACTGGTGAACAGGGGAGTCTGGTGCTGCTATATACTGGTGAACAGGGGAGGCTGGTGCTGTTATATACTGGTGAACAGGGGAGGCTGGTGCTGTTATACACTGGTGAACGGGGGAGGCTGGTGCTGTTATATACTGGTGAACAAGGGAGTCTGGTGCTGTTATACACTGGTGAATAGGGGAGGCTGGTGCTGTTATATACTGGTGAACAGGGGAGACTGTGCTGTTATACACTGGTGAACAGGGGAGGCTGGTGCTGTTATATACTGGTGAACAGGGGAGGCTGGTGCTGTTATACACTGGTGAACAGGGGAGTCTGGTGCTGCTATATACTGGTGAACAGAGGAGGCTGGTGCTGCTATATACTGGTGAACAGGGGAGGCTGGTGCTGTTATACACTGGTGAACAGGGGAGGCTGGTGCTGTTATACACTGGTGAACAGGGAGGCTGGTGCTGTTATATACTGGTGAACAGGGGAAGCTGGTGCTATGCAGGCTGGGGATTTAGGGGAGGCTGACACGTTAGAATGGGGATTAGGGGGCATATTCCTATAGAATAGTTTTTATTGGCCCTATAAAGTAAAATCTACTTTATTTAATATGCAAATGAGGGTGTTTCGCAGCACTCTCGTATTTGTATACTAAAGCTTGTTTTTATTGTCAGTGCTCCGTTAGTAAAAGTGAGTGCTATCTAAAATCAGCTTGCAAGTCTGTGCTTACTTACTGAGGCTGGTTTCACACTTGTGTTTTTTTCAAGTCAGGCAAAATCAGGTTTTTCAGCCAAATCTTGATCCTTTCAGGATCCAGTTTTTTGTCAATTCACTTTAATGGTGTCAGTCAGCAACCTGAAGTAACTGGATTCTACCTGACACCATTAAAGTGAATGGGCAAAAACTGGATCCTGAAAGGATCAGGATTTGGCTGAAAAACCTGATTTTGCCTGACTTGAAAAGAAAACGCAAGTGTGAAACCAGCGACACTGGATGAGTGCAGCAGCGCACTCCAAGTGTCAGTGTGGGTACACACAACGTGGCTGCAGGCTCGCTCTGACGCTTGCTACCTGTCTGCTCTTGGCTTCTCTTTGAACACCTTCAGTAAAGAGGAGGGCTGAATGAGCAGACATCATGTCTCTAAATCACTAGACCTCTCCTCACTGAAGCAATGGTTAGGTCACCTATTTTAATCTCTTGATGACTTCAAAAAGCTGAAGGTGTTAAAAACACTCAAAAGACTGAACCTGTGCGCAGCAAGTGCAGACGTTCATTCTTTTAGTTTAATTAGTGCTTTTTAAAGTGTTTTAGAGTATATCTGCCCTAAATAGATGTTGTGTGCACAGACTCAGTGTGTGACATCAGTATGGGGCGCGACCACGAAAAGTGCCTAGGGCAGCATGAAGGCCAAACATGGCCCTGCCGGTCTGTAGCTTTGTTGTCCCCAATGTCTGCTGCTTGACCTTGTTGTAATGGATTACCGTCTTAGAAAATTTAAGGATGGATGCAACATGACGCTCACTGTATCCCTTTGCTAGTAAAGCCAGAATTGAGCCCTTCTTTTCCTCACTCAAGACTTTTCTTTTCAACTCCTTTGCCATGGTTAAAAGTTATTTTTTCATTCCTATTACTTTGGGATATTACCAGCACTTGTTTTGCCATCCAGCTTGTCCTATTGCAAGAGGATTGTGAACACCACAGCAGGGTTTTTTATACTTCCCTTCGTTAACCCCTTACTGCCATCGGACGTACTATCCCATCCATGGTACCTGGGCCCGTATGACCGGGGACGGGATAGTACGACTCGTGCGATCGGACGCGCTCCCGAGGGAGCGCAGCCGATCGCGGCCGGGTGTCAGCTGATTATCACAGCTGACACCCATGACTGTGTGTCAGGAGCGGTCACGGACCGCTCCCGGCACATTAACCCCTTGCACACCGCGATCAAACATGATCGCGGTGTACTGGGGGCACAGGGGAGGATCGCACAGGGTGGGGGCTCCCTGCGCCCCCCCTGAGACCCTCAGAGCAGCGCGATGTGATCGCGCTGTTCTGAGGGCTTCCTCCCTCCCAGGACCCGGATCCAAGATGGCGCCGGGGTCCTGGAGGGAGGCGGCTACCTCAGTGCCTGCCGAGAGCAGGCACTGAGAAGCCTGCTGCACAGCCTGAGCGATCGCTGGTGTGACAGAGTGCTGTGCACACTGTCACACCAGCGATCTGATAAAATACAGTGATGTCCCACCCTGGGACAAAGTAAAAAAGTTAAAAAAATAAAAATAAACATGTTTTAAAAAAAAATCCAAAATAAATAAAAAAAATATATATATATTCCCCAATAAATTCACTTCTTCCTGTAAATAAAAAAAACAAAGCAATAAAAGTACACATATTTGGTATCGCCGCGTCCGTAACGACCCCCCCTATAAAATTGTCCCACTAGTTAACCCCTTTAGTGAACCCTTAAAAAAAAAAAAAAAAACGAAGCAAAAAATCAATACTTTATCATCATACCGCCGAACAAAAAGTGGAATAACACGCGATCAAAAAGACTGATATAAATAAACATGGTCCGCTGAAAACGTCATCTTGTCCCGCAAAAAACGAGCCGCCATACAGCATCATCAGCAAAAAATAAAAAAGTTATAGCTCGCAGAATAAAACGATGCAAAAATAATTATTTTTTATATAAAATTGTTTTTATTCTATAAAAGCGCCAAAACATGAAAAAATGATATAAATGAGGTATCGCCATAATCGTACTGACCCGAAGAATAAAACTGCTTTATCAATTTTACCACATGCGGAACGGTATAAACGCCTCCCCCAAAAGAAATTCATGAATTGCTGATTTTTGTTCATTCTAACCTCCCAAAAATCAAAATAAAAAGCGATCAAAAAAGTCACGTGCTCAAAAATGGTACCAATAAAAACGTCAACTCGTCCCGCAAAAAATAAGACCTCACATGACTCTGTGGGCCAAAATATGCAAAAATTATAGCTCTCAAAATGTGATGATGCAAAAACTATTTTTGCAATAAAAAGCGTCTTTTAGCGTGACAGCTGCCAATCATAAAAACCCGCTATAAATAGTAAATCAAACCCCCCTTTATCACCCCCTTAGTAAGGGAAAAATAATAAAATTAAAAAAAAGTATTTATTTCCATTTTCCCATTAGGGTTAGGGTTAGGGTTGCGGCTAAAGTTAGGGTTAGGGTTGGCGCTAAAGTTAGGATTAGGGTTAGGGTTGGGATTAGGGGTGTGTTAGGGTTAGGTTTGTGGTTAGGGTTGGGACTAGGGTTAGGGGTGTGTTGGGGTTAGGGTTGGAGTTAGAATTGGGGGGTTTCTGCTGTTTAGGCACATCAGGGGCTCTCCAAATGTGACATGGCGTCTGATCTCAATTCCAGCCAATTCTGCGTTGAAAAAGTCAAACGGTGCTCCTTCACTTCTCAGCTCTGCCATGCGTCCAAACAGTAGTTTATCCCCACATATGGGGTATCAGCGTACTCTGGACCCCAAGAGTTATTGTGCAATTTGTCCTATTTCTTCTGTTACCCTTGGGAAAATAAAAAACTGGGGGCGAAAATATCATTTTTGTACAAAAAAAATATTTTTTTGTTTTTACGGCTGTACATTATAAACTTCTGTGAAGCACTTGGGGCTTCATAGCACTCACCACACATCTAGATAAGTTCCTTGTGGGGTCTATTTTCCAAAATGGGGTCACTTGTTGGGGATTTCCACTGTTTAGGCGCATCAGGGGCTCTCCAAATGCGACATGACGCCCCCAGACCATTCCATCAAAGTCTGCAATCCAAAACGTCACTACTTCCCTTCCGAGCCCCAACGTGTACCCATACGTAGTTTTCTCCCACATATTGGATATCAGCGTACTCAGGACAAATTGGACAACAACTTTTGGGGTCCAATTTCTCCTGTTACCCTTGTAAAAATAAAATATTGGGGCAAAAAAAATCATTTTTGCAAAAAAAAAAGGATTTTTTATTTTTACGGCTGTGCGTTATAAACTTCTGTGAAGCACTTCGGGGTTCAAAGTGCTCACCACACATCTAGACAAGTTCCTTGTGGGGTCTATTTTCCAAAATGGGGTCACTTGTGGGGGGTTTCCACTGTTTAGGCGCATCAGGGGCTCTCCAAATGCGACATGACGCCCCCAGACCATTCCATCAAAGTCTGCAATCCAAAACGTCACTACTTCCCTTCCGAGCCCTGACGTGCGCCCATACAGTAGTTTTCTCCCACATATTGGGTATCAGCGTACTCAGGACAAATTGGACAACAACTTTTGGGGACCAATTTCTCCTGTTACCCTTGTGAAAATAAAATATTGGGGGCGAAAAAATCATTTTTGTAAAAAAAGGATTTTTTATTTTTACGGCTGTACGTTATAAACTTCTGTGAAGCACTTCGGGGTTCAAAGTGCTCACCACACATCTAGATAAGTTACTTGTGGGGTCTATTTGCCAAAATGGGGTCACTTGTGGGGGTTTCCACTGTATAGGTGCATCAGGGGCTCTCCAAATGTGACATGACGCCCCCAGACCATTCCATCAAAGTCTGCAATCCAAAACGTCACTACTTCCCTTCCGAGCCCTGACGTGCGCCCATACAGTAGTTTTCTCCCACATATTGTGTATCAGCGTACTCAGGACAAATTGGACAACAACTTTTGGGTTCCAATTTCTTCTGTTACCCTTGTAAAAATAAAATATTGGGGGCGAAAAAATCATTTTTGTAAAAAAAAAAAAGGATTTTTTATTTTACGGCTGTACGTTATAAACTTTAGTGAAACACCTGGGGGTTAAAAGTTCTCACCACACATCTAGATAAGTTCCTTGAGGGGTCTAGTTTCCAAAATGGTGTCATTTATGGGAGTTTCCACTGTTTAGGCAGATCAGGAGCTCTCCAAACACGACATGGCGTCCAGCCAATTCTGCGTTGAAAAAGTCAGACGGCGCTCCTTCCCTTCCAAACTCTGCCATGCACCCAAACAGTGGTTTACCCCCACATATGGGGTATCAGCGCACTCAGGACAAATTGCACAATAACTTTTGGAGTCTTGTTACCCTTGGAAAAATAAAAATTGGGGTGAAAAGATCATTTTTGTGGAAAAAATATGATTTTTAAATTTTACGGCTCTACGTTATAAACTTGTGTGAAGCACTTGGGGGTTCAAATTGCTCACCAAAGATCTAGAAAAGTTCCTTAGGGGGTCTAGTTTCCCAAATGGGGTCATTTGTGGGGGGTTTCCACTGTTTACGCACATCAAGGGCTCTCCAAATGCAACATGGCATCCAATCTCAATTCCAGCCAATTTTGGTTGGAAAAAGTCAAATGGTGCTCTTTCAATTCCGAGCTCTGCCGTGCACCCAAACAGTGGTTCCCCCCCACATATGGGGTATCAGCGTACTCAGGACAAATTGGACAACAACTTATGTGGTCCAATTTCTCCTGTTACCCTTGGGAAAATAAAAAATTAGTGACTAAAAGATAATTTTTGTGGGAAAAAAATAGGATTTTTTATTTTCATGCCCGGGCATTATAAACTTGTGTGAAGCACTTGGGGGTTCAAAGTGCTCACCAAAGATTTAGATAAGTTCCTTAGGGGGTCTAGTTTCCAAAATGGGGTCACTTGTGGGGGGTTTCCACTGTTTAGGCTCATCTGGGGCACTGCAAACGGAACATGACCCCCATCAACGTCTGCATTCCAAAACGTTACTACTTCCTTTCCAAGCCCTGCCGTGCACCCAAACAGTTCCCCCCCCCCACATATGGGGTATCAGCGTACTCAGGACAAGTTGGACAACAACTTTTGGGGTCCAATTTCCTTGGGAAAATTCAAAAATTTGGGACTAAAAAATCATTTTTGTGGAAAATTGTTTTTTTTTTTTTCACACCCAGGCATTATAAGCTTTTGTGAAACACTTGGGGGTTCAAAGTACTCACAACAGATCTGATAAGTACCTTAGGGGGTCTAGTTTCCAAAATGGTGTCACTTGTGGGGGTTTCCACTGTTTAGGCGCATCAGGGGCTCTCCAAACACGACATGGCGTCCAATCTCAATTCCCGCCAATTTTAGTTTGAAAAAGTCAAACGGCGCTCCTTCCCTTACGAGCTCTGCCGTGTGCCCAAACAGTGGTTTTCCCCCACATATTGGGTATTGGCGTACTCAGGAGAAATTGCATAACAACCTTATCTGTCCATTTTCTCCTTTTACCCTTGTGAAAATAAAAAAAAAGTTTGTAAAAGATCATTTTTGTGGCTAAAAAGTTAAATATTCATTTTTTCCTTCCACGTTGCTTTAGTTCCTGTGAAGCACCTGAAGGGTTAATAATCTTCTTGAATGTGGTTTTGAGTACCTTGAGGGTGCAGTTTTTAGAATGGTGTCACTTTTGGGTATTTTCTGCCATATAGACCCCTCAAAGTGACTTCAAATGAGAGGTGGTCCCTAAAAAAAATGGCTTTGTAAATTTTGTTGTAAAAATGAGAAATCGCTGGTCAACTTTTAACCCTTATAACTTCCTAACAAAAAAAAATTTTGGTTCCAAAATTGTGCTGATGTAAAGTAGACATGTGGGAAATGTTATTTATTAACTATTTTGTGTGATATCTTTCTCTGTTTTAAGGGAATAAAAATTCAAAGTTTGAAAATTGCAAAATTTTAAAAATTTTCGCCATATTTGCGTTTTTTTAAAAATAAACGCAAGTTATATCGAAGAAATTTTACTTCTAACGTGAAGTACAATATGTCACGAGAAAACAATCTCAGAATCGCGAAGATCCGTTGAAGCTTTCCAGAGTTATAACCTCATAAAGAGACAGTGGTCAGAATTGTAAAAATTGGCCCGGTCATTAACGTGCAAACCACCCTTGGGGGTGAAGGGTTTAAATAAGATTTGGTTCAGGTGATCACCTAATCAGAAGCGCATTAAGTAGAATGAGGTGTACTCTGGTTGGAATTCAACTGACACTGGAATGAAATGACTGTCAGACATGGAGAGAAGCTGATTTTTATAAAACTGTGCAGTGGGCTCTTAATTTTTGCCAGAGCTGTAATTTTTATTTTTTTTTAATTCTGTCTCTCACAGTTGAATTGTGCCTACGATCCTGGATCAATTTGCCACCTGGCTTTCACATTTTCTTTCCTGTGACATCCCCACCCTCATCATGGGTGATTTCAACATCCCCACTGCTCTTCCCCTCTCCCCATCTGCTTCTCGCCTTTTATCTCTAACCTCCTCTTTCGGCCTCTTGCAGCATACTAACTCCCCCACGCACAAAGACGGGAACTCCCTTGACTTGGTATTCTCCAAGCTTTGCTCAGTGGATGACTTCACAAACTCCCCTCTCCAGCTCTCTGACCACAACCTTCTTTCATTCTCTATCAAGAACTGCCATCCAGCTCAGGTCACCCCGACTTTCCACACTTGGAGAAACATACAAGCCATTAACACCCAGAAACTTCTGAAGAACTTGCAGTCATCATTGGCCCCTATCTCTTCCCTCTCATGTCCAGATTCTGCACTGAAGCATTACAACGAAACCCTGCAAAGTGCCCTGGATGAAATTGCACCTCCTATACATAGAACAATATGACACAGACGCCGTCAATAGTGGTACACGCTGCAAACACGTTTCCTGCAGCGGTGCTCCAGGTGTGCCGAACGTTTGTGGAGAAAATCTAATCTACCCGAAGATTTTATCCATTACAAGTTTATGCTTAAAACATACAACTCTGCCCTTCACCTCTCCAAACAAACCTACTTCAACACCCTCATCACCTCACTATCCAATAACCCTAAACGTCTCTTTGACACTTTTCACTCCCTACTGAACCCAAAACTGCAGGCCCCAACCACAGATCTCTGCGCTGACGATCAGGCCAATTATTTCAAAGTAAAAATTGACCACATCCGACAGGAAATTATCTCCCAATCCCCTCATACCATGCACTGTCCTCCCTCCCCCACTGCATCTAGCTCACTCTGACTTTGATCCAGTCACAGAAAAAGAAGTAATCAGGCTCCTTGCATCTTCTCGCCCTACTACTTGCGCCAGTGACCCCATTCCATCACATCTCCTCCAGTCCCTTTCCCCTGCTGTCACCTCTCGCCTAACAAAAATGTTCAATCTCTCTCTCTCTTCTGGTATCTTTCCCTCCTCATTTAAACACGCCATTACACATCCATTATTTAAAAAACCGTCCCTCGACCAAAACTGTGTCGCTAACTATAGACCTGTCTCTAATCTTCCCTTCATCTCTAAACTCCTGGAACGCCTGGTCCACACCCGTCTTATTCGCTATTAGAGTTGAGCAATACTTTCCGATATCCAAAAGTATCGGAATCGGAATGGTATCGCCGATACCATTAAAATATCGGCGATACCCGATACCGATACCGGAAGTCCCATGTAAGTCTATGGGAACAAAATATCGCAACTAAAAAAAACCTTTATTTCCTTGTAAACACTAAATATACACACATAGAATACATATATATATATATATATACATGTCATTGTGACATATATATATATACATATATGTATAGTTTATACACTTCTACATAGTAAAATATCCTCTGATTCAATTGCCGGGTAAAGCCGGCTTCTGTGAAAAGACAGAAGCACCCGACATGAAATGACACTTGGTGTACATAGGGTTAACCATGTCTTTTCATGTCGTTTGCAATCTGATTTGCACAAACAATTACATCAGTCTATGTGTGCAAAATTTCACACCTGTAGGGGTTAATTAAAGGTGTAAATTCGTTGTAAAAAAAACGGACTTTTTTGCTACGAATTTACACCTTTAATTAACCCTACAGGTGTGAAATTTTGCACACCTACACTCATGTAATTGTTTGTGCAAATCAGATATCAAACTACATGAAAAGACATGGTTAACTCTATGTAAACCAAGTGTCATTTCATGTCGGGTTCTGCATTTTCACAAAAGCCGCAATTGAATTAGCGGCTATTATACTATGTAGAACTGTATGAACTATAAATATATATATATATGTGTCACAAACTCAATGACATGTATATATATATATATATATATGAGGTGTAAAATTGCTGAAAAAAAATGCGTGGGCTCCCGCCCTATTTTCGCAACCAGAGAGACAAAGCCAGTGAGTGGGGGCAGATAATAATAGCCCAGAGAGGGACCATTATTTTTGGCCCCCCCCCGGCTACTAAAATCTGCCCCCAGACACCCCAGAAAGGGCAAATCTCTAATTAGATTTGCCCTTTCTGGCACTTTGCCCGTCTATTCCCATTGCCCTGTAGCGGTGGCGAATGGGTTAATAAGGGGTTAAAACGACCTTGCAATTGAAAGGTCACTTTAAGCCAGGTTAATAATTGAGAGCTGTCAATTAGACAACTATCAATTATTAATCCTATTGTATGAAAGAAAAATCAAACACACACTTTAATAAAAAAGAAGTTTAATGAAATAATCACACAGTTTTTGACCATATTTTATTTACCTGCTAAAACCATTTCCTGTAATAAAAATAAAATAATAAAGCAAAATTATTCTTACCTATCCCATGCACAGTCAGGTCCCACGGTGTAATCCTTCAGAAAGGGTTAATGTTTGCTGCAGGGACGGCAGCTAATGCTGCAGCCTCACAGTAAACCCCCAAATGAATGAGCTCCTCTCCTGGCTGACAGGAGAGGAAGTGGAAAGCTTAATTGATTGCTTTCCACTTTCACTTCAGGTCAGCCAGGGACACCATCAGTGACGTCAGAGGGAACTGATTAACAAAAATAGGGGTTCCCTTCGAAAAAAAAAATGGCGTGGGTTCCCCCCTATTTTTGTTAACCAGCCAGATGAAGCAGACCGCTGAGGCCTGGATTTTCAGGCTGTTAAGGAGCCAAGATCCATGGACCTTGCCAGCCTGATAATACCAGGCCACAGCAGTCTGCATATCTTGGCTAACAAAAATAGGGGATCCCCTCGAAAAAAATTGGCGTGGGGTCCCCCCTATTTTTGTTAACCAGCCAGATGAAGCAGACCGCTGAGGCCTGGATTTTCAGGCTGTTAAGGAGCCAAGATCCATGGACCTTGCCAGCCTGATAATACCAGGCCACAGCAGTCTGCATATCTTGGCTGATTAACAAAAATAGGGGATCCCCTCGAAAAAAATTGGCGTGGGGTCCCCCCTATTTTTGTTAACCAGCCAGATGAAGCAGACCGCTGAGGCCTGATTTTTCAGGCTGGTAAGGATCCAATATCCATGGACCTTGCAAGCCTGATAATACCAGGCCACAGCAGTCTGCTTAGCTTGGCTGGTTAACAAAAATAGGGGATCCCCTCGAAAAAAAAACGGCGTAGGGGTTCCCCTATTTTTGTTAACCAGCCAAGTAAAATGCAGACTGCTGCGGCCTGGTATTAAAAGACTGTCAAGGCCCATGGATTTTGGCCCTCAACAGCCTGATAATACCAGGCTACAGCAGCCCCACATTTGGCGCATCAAAAGATGTGCCAATTGTGGCACTTTACCCGGCTCTTCCCACTGCCCTGTAGCGGTGGCAAGTGGGGTAATAAGGGGTTAATGTCACCGTTGATTGCACGGTGACAATAAGCCCGGTTAATAATGGAGAGGTGTCAATAAGACACCGATCCATTATTAATCCCAAAGTTATTAAATGTATAAAAAAAAGACAAAGCAAGAAAAAAGTGTTTTAATGAAATAAAAGAGACAACACAGTTTTCATTAATTTTATTATACACTCATTCCTGCGACGCCATCGATCTCCTGTAAAAAAAGAAAAAAAACAAACCAACAGTATACCACCTGTCCGACGCAGTCCATAGTAACGACAGTCCCACGACGATCCAGCTCTGCTACATCGCAATGACAGGCAGAGCCTGTCATCCCGACGCAGCACAGCTGATTACCTGCTTCCCCGGCGGTGACGTCATCGGACTGACTGCTTTACGGCCGGGATTACCCAGCAGTCACTGCAGTTATCGCGAGAAACAGCATGTGACCGCCGGGGAAAGATGATGGCGGCCATGAAGCAGTCCAGGACGTGACCGCCGGAGATCTTCTGCCAGGTAAGTGCCGCTGACTCCTGACAGACCCGACCGACGGACACTGACAGTGACAATCCCGATTCCGGTATCCGATATGACGAAAATATCGGAACTCGGAATCGGAATTCCGATACAGCTAATATCGGCCGATACCCGATATTTGCAGTATCGGAATGCTCAACCCTATTCGCTATCTCTCAGATAACTCTCTCCTCGACCCTCTTCAATCTGGTTTCCGCTCTTTACACTCTACTGAAACTGCCCTCACTAAAGTCTCTAACGATCTACTAACTGCTAAATCTAATGGTCACTACTCCATGCTAATTCTCTTGGATCTCTCCACAGCATTCGACACTGTGGACCATCAGCTCCTCCTCACTATGCTCCACTCCATTGGCCTCAAGGACACTGTTCTCTCGTGGTTCTCCTCCTATCTCTCTGACCGTTCCTTCACTGTATCTTTTGCTGGTTCCTCCTCCTCTCATCTTCCCCTTACTGTTGGGGTTCCTCAAGGATCAGTCCTAGGCCCCCTCCTCTTATCCTTGTATATCGCCCCTATTGGACAAACAATCAGTAGATTTGGTTTCCAGTACCATCTCTATGCTGATGACACCCAATTATACACTTCTTCTCCCGATATCATGCCTGCCTTTTTAGAAAAGACCAGTCTTACCGCTGTCTCTAACATCATGTCATCCCTCTATCTCAAACTGAACCTGTCAAAAACGGAACTCCTCGTGTTTCCTCCCTCTACTAACCTACCTTTGCCCGACATCGCCATCTCCGTGTGTGGCTCCACCATTACTCCCCAGCAACATGCCCGCTGTCTTGGGGTCATACTAGATTCCAAGCTTTCATTCACCCCCCACATCCAATCACTTGCTCGCTCTTGTTATCTGCACCTCAAAAACATCTCTAGAATTCAACTTTTTCTTACTTTCGACTCTGCAAAAACCCTTACTGTTTCTCTTATTCATTCTCGTTTGGACTATTGTAACTCTCTACTAATCGGTCTCCCTTTTACCAAACTCTACCCTCTCCAATGTGTCTTGAATGCTGCCTCCAGGATCATATTCCTCACCAATTTGTTATACCGATGACTCTACCTTGTGCCAGTCATTACACTGGTTACCCATCCATTCCAGAATCCAGTACAAACTAATTACCCTCACCCACAAAGCACTCCATGGGTCAGCACCACCCTACATCTCTTCCCTCATCTCAGTCTACCACCCTACCCGTGCCCTCCGTTCTGCTAATGATCTGAGGTTAGCATCCTCAATAATCAGAACCTCCCACTCCCGTCTCCAAGACTTTTCACGTGCTGCGCCAATTCTTTGGAATGCACTACCCAGGTTAATACAATTAATCCCCAATCCCCACAGTTTTAGGCGTGCCGTAAAAACGCATTTGTTCAGATTGGCCTACCGCCTCAACGCATTAACCTAACTATCCGTCTTGGCCCATTCAAATTTTTTTTTACCATAATCAGGTACCTCGTATTATGTTCTCACCCGCTTTATGCATTTATTAGTCCTCTGTGTCTGTACTGTTACATACTTTGGCTGTTAACTGGTTCATGCAGAATTACATGAACACCCAATTCTTACACTATAGCTGGTCCGAACAATGAAAGCAATTGTTACCATTTACCTTTCGTGTCTCCCCTTTTTCCTCATAGATTGTAAGCTTGCGAGCAGGGCACTCATTCCTCTTGGTATCTACATTGATCTATGTTTATTGTCATGCTGTAATGTCTATTGTCTGTACAAGTCCCCTCTATAATGTAAAGTGCTGCGGAATATGTTGGCGCTATAGAAATAAAATTATTATTATTACGATAAAAATTACAGACCTCTCCAATTTTTGTAGGTAGGAAAACAAAATCGGCAGTTTACGGAAAATAATTATTTTCCTCACTGTAAAAGTCTGGAGTATACATTAGATTTTCCCAGTGTATGCACCAGACATAAACAACAATTATGAAGAAAAATGAGCCTTTGCAAGCTTTATATCACATCATAGGAACAGATCAATCAAGTTTATTGATGCTCTGTAACGATGCTGCAAAGTGCTGCATGGTTCACACAAGTGTATATTCTACTGTTTAAAGAGTCAGTTTTTGCCATATGTTCCCAAGGTTGTCTCTCTGGAAAATCGCATTGTGGCACTGAACACCCAGTCAGTCTTGTGTACAGATATTTTCAGAATTGCAAGAATAAAAAAACTTGAATAGCATACAGCACTATTTTTTTCGCAATAAAAAGATTGAGGCCATGATGAGATAGTGAAGGATCCAGCACTGCCGTTATTTTCTGCTTTCTGCCATTATGAGAGAAGTGAAAACATAAGTGATTAAAGCAGATGTGGTCCTAGCCTACCCTGAGTTTTTATTTATCGGTAAAATAACAGAATTCTAATAGCTATTCCCTTTATGCTAAAGGAGAAGTTATGGAGCAGGCAGTTCTCAGCTGTATTGTGTGAATGGCATTTCATAAAATTCAATTTACTCCAGTAAATTATCCGGCCACTGCAGAAAGTTACTGTAAGCTAGTTCAGTGCCAGAAACACTAAATCCATAGTTTGTAAAAGTATTTTAAAGGTCTTCATCTGGACAAATTACATCATATAAATGGAAAAGAAGAAGCAAAACATTTCACTACTGGAGAGTCCCCGGTGGCAGAATCCATTTGCATACAGATAGGGCAATCTGTCACAAAGACAGGGATCGTCGAACAGTGTGCTGCCTACCTGGCGCTCGAGTCCGACACATCGCTGATCGGGTTGACAGATTACTGGGAGGGGCTGGTGAGGACCCAGCGGTCATGGTGCACATTGGCACAAATGACAAAGTTAGAGGCAGGTGGAAGGTCCTTAAAGATGATTTCAGGGAATTAGGCTGCAAGCTTAAAGCAAGGACCTCCAACGTGGTATTTTCTGAAATACTGCCGGTACCACGTGCCACACCAGAGAGGCAACGGGAGATTAGGGAGGTTAATAAGTGGCTCAAGAATTGGTGTAGGAAGGAGGGGTTTGGGTTCCTGGAGAACTGGGCCGACTTCTCAGTTGGCTACAGGTTCTATGCTAGGGATGGGCTGCACCTCAATGGGGAGGGTGCAGCTGTGCTGGGGGAGAAAATGGCTAGAAGGTTGGAGGAGTCTTTAAACTAGGGACTGGGGGGGAGGGTATTCATTTTATAGGAGGGGAAGGCAGTACAGATAGAGACCTGGGCACAAATAATGAAATTGGGGGTGGGGGTGGCATGGGGGGTGGGGTTAGAAGAGTTAATAATTTAGGAAAGAATAGAGGTTCAGAGAGATACATAAAGTGCATGTATACTAATGCCAGAAGCCTCACCAACAAAATGGCGGAATTAGAATTAATTTTGTTGGAACATAATTATGACATGGTGGGGATATCTGAGACTTGGCTGGATGAGAGCCACGACTGGGCGGTTAATTTACAGGGCTATAGTCTGTTTAGAAATGACCGTAAAAATAAGCGAGGTGGGGGTGTGTGTTTATATGTAAAATCATCCTTAAAACCCATTCCTGCGTGATATCTGTGAATCTAATGAAGATGTAGAGTCTCTGTGGGTGGAGATTAGGGGAGGGGGGAAAAATAATAAATTATTGATAGGGGTTTGTTATAAGTCTCCTAAAATAATGGAAGCAACAGAGAATATCCTCGTAAAGCAAATAGATGAAGCAGCAACTCAAGGAGAAGTCATTATTATGGGGGACTTCAACTACCCTGAAATACATTGGGGAACAGAAACTCTGCAGTTCCAGCAAAGGTAATAAGTTTTTGGCAACTATGAGAGACAATTACCTTTCACAACTAGTTCAGGACCCAACAAGAGGGGGGCACTGCTAGACCTAATATTATCCAACAGGCCAGACCGCATATCAAATATAAGGGTTGGGGGTCACTTGGGTAATAGTGATCACAAAATAATAAGCTTTCATGTATCCTTTAATAAGATGTGTAGTCGAGGGGTTACAAGGACACTAAACTTCAGGAAGGCAAATTTCCAATGGATGAGAGATGATTTTGGTGCAATAAACTGGGACGATATCCTGAGACATAAAAATACACAAAGAAAATGGGAGACGTTTATTAGTATCCTGAATAGGACCTGTGCACAGTATATACCCTATGGGAATAAACATGCTAGAATTAGGAGGAAACCACTATGGCTAAATAGAGCTGTAAGGGGCGCAATAAGGGACAAAAAGAAAGCGTTTAGGGAATTAAAGCAAGTAGGTAGTGAAGAGGCATTAAATAAATACAGAAGACTGAATAAATTCTGTAAAAAGCAAATCAAGACAGCAAAGATTGAGGCAGAGAGACTCATTGCCAGAGAAAGTAAAAATAATCCCAAAATATTCTTTAACTACATAAATAGCAAGAAACTAAAAAATTATAGTGTTGGTCCCCTTAAAAATAGTCTGGGTGAAATGGTGGATGAGGATGAGGAAAAAGCCAATATGCTAAATGACTTTTTTTCAACTGTATTTACACAAGAAAATCCCATGACAGATAACATGATCAGAGATAAAAAAAATTTCTCCATTAAATGTCACATGCTTAACCCAGCAGGAAGTACGGCGGCGTCTAAAAATCACTAAAGTTGACAAATCCCCGGGTCCGGATGGGATACACCCCCGAGTACTGCAGGAATTAAGTACAGTTATAGATAGACCATTATTTTTAATCTTTAAAGATTCCATAATAACTGGGTCTGTACCACAGGACTGGCGTATAGCAAATGTGGTGCCAATATTCAAAAAGGGGGCAAAAACTGAACCTGGAAATTATAGGCCAGTGAGCTTAACATCTACTGTGGGTAAAATCCTGGAGGGTTTTTTAAGGGGTACTATATTGGAGTATCTGAAGCTGAATAACCTCATGACACAGTATCAGCATGGGTTTACGAGGGACCGTTCTTGTCAGACTAATCTGATAAGCTTTTATGAAGGGGTAAGTTTAGGACTGGACCAAGGGAATGCAGTGGACGTGGTGTTCATGGACTTCTCAAAAGCTTTTGATACAGTGCCACACAAAAGGTTGATACATAAAATGAGAACAATGGGGATAGGGGAAAATATGTGTAAGTGGGTTAAGAACTGGCTCATGGATAGGAAACAAAGGGTGGTTATTAATGGAGCACACTCGGACTGGGTCACGGTTAGCAGTGGGGTACCACAGGGGTCAGTATTGGGGCCGCTTCTCTTTAACATATTTATTAATGACCTTGTAGGGGGCATACAGAGTAGTATTTCAATATTTGCAGATGACACTAAACTCTGCAGGGTAATAAATACAGAGGAGGATAATTTTATATTACAGGAGGATTTATGTAAACTAGAAGCTTGGGCTGATAAATGGCAAATGAGCTTTAATGGGGATAAATGTAAGGTCATGCACTTGGGTAGAACAAATAAGATGTATAATTATGTGCTTAATTGTAAAACACTGGGCAAAACTGTCACTGAAAAAGACTTGGGTGTATGGGTGGACGACAAACTCACATTTAGTGGCCAATGTCAGGCAGCTGCTGCCAAGGCAAATAAAATAATAACATGCATTAAAAGAGGCATAGATGCTCATGAGGAGAACATAATTTTACCTCTATACAAGTCACTGGTGCGACCACACTTAGAATACTGTGTGCAGTTCTGGTCTCCGGTGTATAAGAAAGACATAGCTGAACTGGAGCGGGTGCAGAGAAGAGCGACCAAGGTTATTAGAGAACTGGGGGGTCTGCAATACCAAGACAGGTTATTACACTTGGGGTTATTTAGTTTGGAAAAACGAAGGCTTAGGGGTGATCTTATTACAATGTACAAATATATGAGGGGACAGTACAAAGACCTTTCTAATGATCTTTTTACTCTTAGACCTGTGACGGGGACGAGGGGTCATCCTCTACGTCTGGAGGAAAGAAGGTTTAGCCATAATCACAGATGCAGATTCTTTACTGTAAGAGCAGTGAGACTATGGAACTCTCTGCCGTCTAATGTTGTAATGAGTGATTCCTTACTAAAATTTAAGAGGGGACTGGATGCCTTTCTTGAAAAGTATAATATTACAGGCTATATTCACTAGTTTCCTAGATACAGCGTTGATCCAGGGAGCTAGTCTGATTGCCGTATGTGGAGTCGGGAAGGAATTTTTTTCCCCAATGTGAAGCTTACTGTTTGCCACTTGGTTTTTTTTTGCCTTCCTCTGGATCAACATGTTAGGGCAGGTTAGGATAGGATATGGGTTGAACTAGATGGACTTAAAGTCTTCCTTCAACCTTAATAACTATGTTACTATGTTACTATGTTACATAAAATAAAAGCACATCATAACCAGTATGACTGCAATGTGCATTTAATTCCCATCGCACCAAGCAATTTAACCAGCACTTGTGCCCCTTTATTTTATAGGAATGAAGCAGTGCAATTATATATAGAGACACTTTGGCTTTAGCTTCACTTGCTGGAAGATCAATAAATAGATGATGGGAAAAACTTAAGAAAGAAAGCCAGGAAAGCAAAAAGAGGGAGCATATAAAGCTAGATTAGACACAGAAAATGGGTATGTACATACAAGCAGGTCTGGCATCAGTTTCCTGCTTTAGACCAATAATACTACATTATCAGGTCATTAGTCTCCCATATCTTATTAGGCCTCCAACTTCCTTATTAAAATGTCATAATTTGCTAATCCAGCTCACATCTGCGTCTTTGATATGGTTGACGTCACACGAGATATTAAAGAGCAATCCGCAATTCTTCTACGGTGCAAAAATCTGCCTTTTCTAAGCCAGTTTTATCCTGAAGCTGTGCAATGTGAGAGTGTGACCCATATGATGAGGACCGTTCAAATTACTTGTCATCCAGAGACTGTTGATTTCATTCCATGATTTAGACGGGTAACATCAGTCACTTCACTTAATTTCCCGACATTCTCTGTAGTAATCGTATAGAACATATTGCGCAATGACCATAGGCTGTTTATCAAGAGGGCAATCTGGGCTACCACGGGGGCACATTGCCGGATTGTTTATAATGTTTTGTGCACCGCTATTGGCACATATCCTGGCAGGGAGCTTTCTTGGCTCTGCACTGCTGACGATGCAGAATGGCGGTGGAGCTCCAGGGGAGCTGCCGTCGCCTCTGCTGTGCTAGCGGGATGACATCATCAGCTAGTGCCGGCGTGATGATGTCATCGCACTAGCATGTACGTGCTGGCCAGACTAGAAGTGGAGCCTCAGCGACCAGAGCAGAGCACCAGGGAAATGAGAGGGAAGTATGTCTTTTTTTTATTAATATGTGTATAGGATGTGCGGGCCTATACTGTACACAGGAGGCTATGTGCGGGCTCATACTGTACACAGGAGGCTATGTGCGGGCTCATACTGTACACAGGAGGCTATGTGTAAGCTCATACTGTAGATAGGAGGCTATGTGCTGGCTCATACTGCATATAGGAGACTTTGTGAAGGTTCCTACTGCATATAGTAATCTATTTAGAGGCTCAAAATGTATATAGGAGGCTATATGGGGGCTCATATGGTATATACGGTAGGTAGCTAAGTGGGGCTTATACTGAATGTAGGGAGCTGTGTGTGGACTGACACTGTATGTAGTGGGCTGTGTGTGGATTCATACTGTATGTATGGGGCTAAGTAGAGGCTCTTATCGTGTGTAGGGTCTAAGTGGGGGCATACAGCTCATGGTCTCCTTTTCTTGTCCCGATTGAAGGAATTCCCTGATAGAGAAGGAGATGTCACTAAGCTAAGTACACAACTGATCAGGCCATATAGGGTTGAATATTATATTATATATTTATATACACACACACAGTTGTGCTCAGAAGTTTACTTACCCAAGCAGAATTTTTGCTTTCATGGCCTTTTTCAGAGAATATGAATGACAACACCACAACTTATGAATGATAACAGCCCATTTTTCTTCAAGTGCCTCCTTATTGTGCATTTTGAATCAGCCACACTGCTAGTTTTCATAGAGTCCAGTATTTCAGCTGATGTTATTTGTGGGTTTTTCTTTGCATCCCGAACAATTTTCCTGGCAGATGTCACAGGTCACAGGTGGGAATGTTACCTTTAGTAGCCATTCAAACCCATTTGTGTCTACTCCTATGCATGTTATCAGGCCAAAATCACCAGGGTATGTAAACTTTGGATCAGGGTCATTTGGATGTTTTGGGCTGTCATTATGATTTAAAAAGAGAAAACACAGTAGATTGACAATAAATGGCTTCACCCAACCACTAAGCATGAGTGGAGAAAAGTTTTGGTGTTATCATTCATATTCTCTGAAAAAAGGCCAAGAAAGCAAAAATTCTGTCGGGGTATATAAACTTTTGAGCACAACTGTATATATTGTAAGCTTTTCAGGGGATATAGCTCTGGGATCGCCGTCCGGGTAGACGGAGTGGCACGGAAACAGTTCATTCACAGACAGCAGTTCTGGTAAAAACTGGCCGCAACCAGTTTTATTAAAGTCCACAGCAAACAGAACATAAGCAAAACCAAATCATAAACATAAGCCCTGGGCTTGTCCAGCCACTTACTACACTTAGATAGATTTCCCTCTCTATCTGGGACCAGACTCTAACAGCCTGTCCCCAAAACAACACATATGTTCAGCATTTACCAGCATGGAGTTTCACAGAGTCTCCTCCTTGTGTCTGAAGGCATATCCAACGTCCAGACTTGAGAGAGCTCCCCTCCTATTCAGCAGCGATCCGCATGGATTCTCACAGAGACTACTCCTGTGTCCGGGGTACATCGAGCACCCAGACTGAGACAGCTCATACTCCTGGAGACTCCTTCTTGTGCCTGGACTCCTTGTCCAGACTAAGCGAGCTCTCTGTCTGTGTTCGCAGACACCTACTTCTGGTCTCCTAATTAACAGCTGAGTGGTTTCAGGCCTGAGCTGCAAGTGTGTACTGAATGTAAGGTGTAGTGACCTTTCTCTACCACTAGGTTTACAAAGCCATACATTTCCCTTATACCAGTCAGCAAAGTATCTAGGTGAAATGTACACCCCATTCAACACACATACTCTCACTGTCTCACAATATATATATATATATATATATAAAGGTCGGCTCACTCAGCTGCTTACTGAGGTAGACGCAGGAACACTATATATTCAAGTCTCTGGGTGGTTTATTGCTTCATAAACCATAAAGCCAAAATTGTAACACAAAAACAGCCTTTCTGGCACAAATGAAAATAAAAAGGTCATACTAAGTCTTTCCTAATATTGCTCCAGCCTTCTGGGGCAAAAACATGTGGAAGGTCTCACCGGTTCTTCAACCTGGAGGCTTCCTTCCTCCAAACAGACTAGGCAGAAAAAAAAACAGTAGCTGGACACTTAACTTTCTCTAACCACACCCTTGAGGTGGACATATGGTGAGTAGGCGTCCCGCCCATCTCTTACACCTACTCACAACAAAACCTAAACCCTGGTTAGGACAGGTTCACTCTCAGCACATATCTACTTGACTGCCGTTTATGATCTGAAGGCTTATTCTTTGTTGTATAAGGACATCATATATGTTTCTTCTTGGACTTTGTGAGGATACGTGCCAACTATGAAGAATTACTGTGAGATTGACGCTGCGTATTTATGCAAAAACCTGCAGCGGCCAGCATTTACAGCATAGTGGATGGGCTTTCTAGAAATTCCTTGTCCACTATGCATCCATAGTCGCCTACTGATCACTTACGGATACTGACATACAGAGAGTCTTTCAAGGCCGAAGCATGTCAATTTCTCTTGCAGAGGCACAAGAGTTCGCAACAGAAATATAATCAATAGAATCAAAGAATCATAGAATGGTAGAGTTGGAAGGGACCTCCTGGGCCATCTGGTCCAACCCCCTGCTCAAAGCAGGATTCTCTAAATCATCCCAGACAGATGTCTGTCTAGCCTCTGTTTGAAGACTTCCATTGAAGGAGAACTCACCACCTCTCGTGGCAGCCTGTTCCACTCATTGATCACTCTAACTGTCAAAAAGTTTTTTCTAATATCTAATCTGTGTCTTCTCCCATTCAGTTTCATCCCATTGCTTCTAGTCTTTCCTTGTGCAAATGAGAATAAAGATAATCCTTCTACAATGTGACAGCCCTTGAGATATTTGTAGACAGCTATTAAGTCTCCTCTCAGTGTTCTTTTTTGCAAGTTAAACATTCCCAAATTCTGCAACCGTTCCTCATAGGACATGGTTTGCAGACCGGTCACCATTCTGGGCGCTCTTCTCTGAACTTGCTCCAGTTTGTTGATGTCTTTTTTAAAATGTGGTGCCCAAAACTGGACACAGTATTCCAGATGAGGTCTGACCAAAGAGGAGTAGAGGGCAATAATGACCTCACGTGATCTAGACTGTATGCTTCTGTTGATACATCCTAGAATTGCATTTGCCTTTTTTGCTGCTGCATCACACTGTTGACTCATGTTCAGTGTGTGATCAATCAGTATACCCAAGTCTTTTTCACATGTGTTACTTAGCCCTATTCCTCCCATTTTGTATATGCTTTTTTCATTTTTATTGCCCAGATGTAGTACTTTGCATTTTTCCCTGTTAAAATCCATTCTGTTAGTTGCTGCCCACTGCTCCAGTTTATTTATATCTTTTTGAATCCTCTCTCTCTCTTCTCTAGTATTAGCTACCCCTCCTAACTTTGTGTCATCAGCAAATTTGATCAGTTTACCCTCAATTCCTTCATCTAAATCATTGATAAAGATGTTGAACAATACAGGGCTCAAAACAGAGCCTTGTGGTACCCCACTTGAGACATTCTTCCAACTGGATGTGCAGCCATTTACTATCACTCTTTGGGTCCGATCACTAAGCCAATTATGAATCCACCTAACAGTTGCCTTGTCCATAGAATGCATTGGATGTGGTAAATCCGCACAGTTCAGCGAACACATGCAGATTTACCTGTGTTCAACAGAAGGCAGCGCTTTGGACGCTGCTAATTCCGGATTGTGGGAACATACCCTTAGGGGTTTTTTTTTCTGGTCAAATTGTTGAAAAATATTGATGTTACCCTCAGCCCACTAGCATCTATATTGTATTGTATAAATTTATATATGTTCATTACATATTATCTGATCACCTATAGAGGATGTAAGTTAGAGTAGTGATAGGTCTACATGGGGCAGTCGACGAGGAGTGGGGCACCATATCGTTTCAACTTAGGGTTCCACCTCCGCTGTCAGGAAGGGAATTATGAAGGGCAAAACTAGTCCATCTCCCCTCATTTCTGCTCTTGTTTTTTAAAATCACAGTTTTTTTCTGTGCAAATGTGTGTGCATTTATGGCTTTATGTATTGGGGTTTTAAAACTATGGTAACAAAATAAATTAAGAGAGAATGCTTTAAATTTTTTTTGTTATGGTTTGCATGTTAAAGGGCCCCCATAGGTTAATCGCTTCGTTGTCGATTGTGGGGGCTGTGTGGGGGCTCATATTGTATGTAGGGGGCTATGTGGTAGGTCATACAGTATATGGGCGGATGTAAGCATACTTAATTCTGCTCAATATCAAGTCATACAATTATTAATAATTATTTTTTATATTATATTAATATTGAGTAATATTAATTTCAGCCTATTGGTTCGGCTTCCACTATAGTCACGGACTGTCATGTGGCTCCTTAGGAAAATTAATCTCCCACCCCTGCTCTATTCTGCATAGTACTGTTATTTATAGTGATGTATATAAGGGAAAAATTTGCACGCCGCTGTCTTTGTTCTTTTCCGTGTACACATGTGCCCCAGAGCACCTGTGTTACTCACATGACCTATCACATGGTCTACTGATCTATCGGAATTGGGGGAATCATGTGACATGTCACGTGATACATCAGGTACCTCAGGAGACTTCTAAACTGCCCAGGGCCCTGGCAATGACAACTTCATGATTACAAACTTGATTAAATGGCCAGATTTTAGCCATGTAATAGTCCTAAACATTGCATACGGAACAGGTTTTTCAATATTCTTATTATCTGGGTTTATATACTTTTATATAGCAGATCAGAGATGTAATTATATATTATATGTAGGGGGTTTTCAGCTCAACCACCAGTAAAAGGATAAAAAAAACTTGATTTGGAATCCATTAAAAACTGAAGTTCCACATGACACATACAAACCTGACGCGTTTCTGGGGTGAAAACTGTCCTTAATCATGGTATATATAAGAGGATCATAGGAGCATTTTTTAACACCTTTCTGCCATATGACGTACTATCCCGTCCATGTGCCCTGGGACTTAATTCCCAAGGACGGCATAGTACGTCATAGTGGATCTCTCAGGGGAGCGTGTCAGCTGATTCTCACAGCTGACACCCGGCACTAAGTGCCAGGAGCAGTCGCGGACCATTCCCGGCACTTTAACCCCCTGCACACTGCAAACAAATATGATGGCAGTGTTTTGGTGGCTGCAGAGTGGCTGACAGCCCCTCTGCCTTTGGATCGGGGACCCCGTGGCTTGCCGCAGGGTCCCAATCGCTGCCATGGTGAGCTGATGTCGTCATGACGACATCCGAGTCACCATAGCTAGGAAACTTGTTGATCACACGCAGTGCATAATCAGCAAGTCTCCCTGTCAGTGCAGCGCTGACAGCTTCTATGGCATGAAGATGCTGCTTCATCTGCATGCTATAGAAGCGATTAGCCTGCAAAAAATTATTGTCCCATAGTGGGACAAATTTCGAAAAAAGGAAAAAAATGTTTTTAAATAATTGTAAAAATATTTTTAAAAAATCAAAAATAATAAAAAATCAATATACACTGCTCAAAAAAATTAAGGGAACACTCAAATAACACATTATAGATCTGAATGAATGAAATATTCTCATTGAATACTTTGTTCTGTACAAAGTTGAATGTGCTGAGAACAAAATTACACAAAAATCATCAATGGAAATCAAATTTATTAACTAATGGAGGCCTGGATTTGGAGTCACATGCAAAATTAAAGTGGAATGTAATGTCCTTAAAACAAGTCAAAATGATGCTCAGTAGTGTGTGTGGCCTCCATGTGCCTGTATGATTCCCCTACAACACCTGGGCATGCTCCTGATGAGGTGGCAGATGGTCTCCTGAGGGTTCTCCTCCCAGACCTGGACTAAAGCATCCGCCAACTCCTGGACAGTCTGTGGTGCAACGTGACATTGGTAGATGGAGCGAGACATGATGTCCCAGATGTGCTCAATCGGATTCAGGTCTGGGGAACGGGCGGGCCAGTCCATAGCTTCAATACCTTCATATTGCAGGAACTGCTGACACACTCCAGTCACATGAGGTCTGGCATTGTCCTGCATTAGGAGGAACCCAGGGCCAACCGCACCAGCATATGGTCTCACAAGGGGTCTGAGGATCTCATCTTGGTACCTAATGGCAGTCAGGCTACCTCTGGCGAGGACATGGAGGGCTGTGCGGCCCTCCAAAGAAATGCCACCCCACACCATTACTGAACCACTGCCAAATCGGTCATGTTGAAGGATATTGCAGGCAGCAGATCGCTCTTCACTGCGCCTCCAGACTCTGTCACGTCTGTCACATGTGCTCAGTGTGAACCTGCTTTCATCTGTGAAGAGCACAGGGCGCCAGTGGCAAATTTGCCAATCCTGGTGTTCTGTGGCAAATGCCAAGCATCCTGCATGTTGTTGGGCTGTGAGCACAACCCCCATCTGTGGACATCGGGATCTCAGACCATGCTCATGGAGTCGGTTTCTAATCGTTTGTGCAGACACATGCACATTTGTGGCCGGCTGGCGGTCATTTTGCAGGGCTCTGGCAGTGCTCCTCCTGTTCCTCCTTGCACAAAGGCGGACGTAGCGGTCCTGCTGCAGGGTTGTTGCCCTCCTACGGCCCCCTCCACATCTCTTGGTGTACTGGCCTGTCTCCTGGTAGCACCTCCAGCCTCTGGACACTATGCTGACAGACACAGCAAACCTTCTTGACACAGCTCGCATTGATGTGCCATCCTGGATGAGCTGCACTACCTGAGCCACTTGTGTGAGTTGTAGAGTCCGTCTCATACTACCACGAGTGTGAAAGCACAACCAACAGTCAAAAGTGACCAAAACATCAGCCAGAAAGCATTGGTACTGAGATGTGGTCTGTGGTTCCCACTTGCAGAACCACTCCTTTATTGAGTGTGTCTTGATAATTGCCAATAATTTCCATCTGTTGTCTATTCCATTTGCACAACAGCATGTGAAATTGATTTTTCAATCAGTGTTGCTTCCTAAGTGGACAGTTTAATTTCACAGAAGTTTGATTTACTTGGAGTTTTATACTGTTGTTTAAGTGTTCTATTTCTTTTTTGACCAGTGTATATTCTATTTCTAAATAAAAATTTGAATTTTAAAAAATATAAACAATAAAATTACACATATTTGGTATTGCCACGTCCGCAACGACCCGACCAATAAATCTATCCCACTAGTTAACCCCATTAGTGAACACCATAAAATAAAAAACACGCCAAAAAAACAATGCTTTATCATCATACCGCCGAGCAAAAAGTGGAATAACACGCAATCAAAAAAAAAAAACGGATATACCGTATATACTCGAGTATAAGCCGACCCGAGTATAAGCCGACCCCCCTAATTTTGCCACAAAAAACTGGGAAAACTTATCGACTCGAGAATAAGCCTAGGGTGGAAAATGAGGCAGATACTGGTAAATTTCAAAATTAAAATAGATACCAATAAAGTAAAATTAAAGTAGTTTAAATTTTAATATTAGAATAGCCAATAAATGAGTATCGTAACCCATATGTAAGCGCCAGTAGGTATTAAATTTATAATAATTAAATAGCCATATTGAATCAGGAGCCCCATATGCTGCCCCATATATTATGCCCCATATATTATGCCCCATATGCTACCCATATATTATGCCCCATATGCTGCCCATGTATTATGCCTCACAAGATGCTCCGTAGATTATGCCCCATATGCTGCCCATGTATTATGCCCCACAGGATGCTCCATAGATTGTGCCCCATGTATTATGCCCCACAAGATGCTCCATAGATTGTGCCCCATATGCTGCCCCATGTATTATGCCCCACAAGATGCTCCATAGATTGTGTCCCATATGCTGCCCATGTATTATGCCCCACAAGATGCTCCATAGATTATGCCTCATCATATGCTGCCCATGCTCAGTATTATGCCCCATATGCTTCCCCATATGCTGCCCATGTATTATGCCCCATATGCTGCCCCATGTATTATGCCCCACAAGATGCTCCATAGATTATGCCCCATATGATAGTATAGGTCCCTTATGCTGCCGCTGCAAATGAAATAAAAAAAAAATAAAAATGACGTACTCACCTCTTGTCGCTGGGGGCCAGGTGCCGGTGTCTTGAGCAGGCGGGGACACCGGCGCGCTATTGGGGACAGGTGCCGGTGTCACTGCTGGCTCAGGCGCCGGCACCTGCAATATTCACCTGTTCCCGGTCCACCGCTGCGCGCCGCTGTCTTCCGGGTCCTCTGTTAGTGAATGCTCAGACAGAGGGCACGGCGCGCACTAACCACGTCATCGCGCCCTCTGACCTGAACATTCACAGCTAGAGGACGCGAGGACACAGCAGCGCGCAGCGGTGGAACGGGGACCAGTGAATATCGCTTATACTCACCCCTTCCTGAAGCGTCTCTGCAGCCCCTGCTCTTCTCCCACGGTCTCCGGCAGCTATGCCTAACTTCAGCGGTCACGTGGTACCGCTTATTAAAGTCATGAATATGTGCATATTCATGACTTTAATGAGCGGTACCACATGACCGCTGAACACAGGCGCCGGAGTCCGTGGGAGAAGAGCAGGGGCTGCAGAGACCGCTCCAGGAGTGGGTGAGTAAATAGGACAGCTGCGCTCCCCCTCCCTGCCGACCCCCTGGTATATGACTTGAGTATAAGCCGAGAGGGGCACTTTCAGCCCTAAAAAAATGGGCTGAAAATCTCGGCTTATACTCGAGTATATACGGTAAATAAACGTGGTACCGCTCAAAACGTCATCTTGTCCCGCAAAAAACAAGCCCCGATACAGCACCATCAATTAAAAATAAAAAAGTTATAGCTGTCAGAATAAAGCGATAGAAAAATAATTATTTTTTCTATAAAATAGTTTTTATTGTATAAAGCGCCAAAACATAAAAAAATTATGTAAATGAGGTACTGAAGAATACAACTGTCTTATAAATTTTACCACACGCGGAACCGTGTAAATGCCCCCCCCTAAAGAAATTCATGAATTGCTGGTTTTTGTTCATTCTGCCACCCAAAAACCCGAATAAAAAGCGATCAAAAAAATGTCATATGCCTGAAAATGGTACCAATAAAAACGTCACCTGGTCCAGCAAAAAACAAGACCTCACATGACTGTGGGCCAACATATGGAAAAATTATAGCCCTCAAAATATGGTGATGCAAAAACTATTTTTTGCAATAAAAAGCGTCTTTTAGGATGTGACAGCTGCTAAACATAAAAAACTCGCTATAAATGTAAATCAAACCCCCCTTTATCACCCACTTAGTTAGGGAAAATAATTTAAAAAAAATGTATTTATTTCCATTTTCCCATTAGGGTTAGGGTTGGGGCTAAAGTTAGGGTTAGGGTTGGGGCTAGAGTTGTGGTTAGGGTTTGGATTACGGTTAGGGTTGGGATTAGGGTTAGGGGTGTGTTAGGGTTAGGTTTGTGATTAGGGTTGGATTTAGAATTGGGGGATTTCCACTGTTTAGGCACATCAGGGGCTCTGCAACCGCGACATGGTGTCTGATCTCAATTCCAGCCAATTTAGTTTGAAAATGTTAAATGGCGCTTCTTCCTTTCCGAGCCCTGCCGTGCGCCCAAACAGTGGTTTTCCCCCACATATGAGGTATCGGCGTACTCAGGAGAAATTGCACAACAACTTTATCTGTCAATTTTCTCCTTTTACCCTTGTGAAAACAAAAAAATTGTAAAAGATTTTTGTGACTAAAAAGTTAAATGTTCTTTTTATTCTTCCACATTCCATAAATTCCTGTGAAGCACCTAAAGGGTTAATAAACTTCTTGAATGTGGTTTTGAGTAGCTTGAGGGGTGCAGTTTTAAGAATGGTGTCACTTTTGGGTATTTTCTGCCATATAGACCCTTCAAAGTGACTTCAAATGTGAGGTGGCCCCTAAAAAAAATGGTTTTGTAAATTTTGTTGTAAAAATGAGAAATCGCTGGTCAACTTTTAACCCTTATAACTTCCTAACAAAAAAAATTTTGGTTCCAAAATTGTCCTGATGTAAAGTAGACATGTGGTAAATTTTATTTAGTAACTATTTTGTGTGACATATTTCTCTGTTTAAGTGCATAAAAATTCAAATTTGAAAATTGCAAAATTTTCAAAATTTGCCATATTTCCATTTTTTTCATAAATAAGCGCAAGTCATATCGAAGAAATTTTACCAGTAACATGAAGTACAATATGTCTCGAGAAAACAGTCTCAAAATTGCCAAGATCCGTTGAAGCGTTCCAGAGTTATAACCTCATAAAGGGACAGTGGTCAGAATTGTAAAAATTGTCCCGGTCATTAACATGCAAACCACCCTTGGGGGTTATTAAGAGATTAAACCAGTTAAAGCCAATCATGTGGAACATCAATTAAATAGCATAATAATATGAAATACATCAAACACTAAACAGGATTTACTGAGAATAAAAAAGAAATATCTATAGTTAGTAGATGAAGACGAGATAAACCAAGTGAAAAATCCAGCACTAGCATCTTCATAAAAACCGTCTTTTCTTGCATCACACACGCAAGTTTGACACGGGCCTAAGTCAGTTACTGTGCTTATTGCTGTAATTTTGATAGATACTGCTATCTGATTTAGCTCTTCAGTGTTGACAGGGTGCACTCCTACGGTATTTCAGGTAGTAAGTCCATAGGATAAGAGAAAAAAAAAGGCAGGCTAGATTCGCACTCGCGTTTTGTCAGCACCAAGATGGCTGCGGGGTCCTGCAGGGAAGGTGGCTTGTGAGCGCCTGCTGAGAGCAGGCGCCGGGCATTCCTCCTTCCCTGCCTGTCAGATCCTGATCTGATATTCTGCAGTGCAGAACATCAGATCAGCGATCTGATGTTATATAGTAATGTCCCATATTGGGACAATATAATATTTTTTTTTTTACTTTTTTACAAAGTGTAAAAATATTTTTTTAAAAATCCCTAAATAAATAAAAAAATAAATATTTTTCCAATAAATACATTCATGTAAATTAAAAAAAAAAAGTACAGATATCTAAGTATCGCCACGTCCGTAACGACCTTCTCTATAAAACCTGCGCAAGTTTCTCGCATCACACACGCAAGTGTGACACCGGCCTTAGTGCTGGACTCAGGCTTTCTACCCTGACTTCATCCTGTAATCAGTTGATTCATCAAAAACCTGTCAAATTCCCCCTACATAACACAATTCACTTAGGCTAGGTTCACATTGCGTTAGGGGCATTCGTTTAAACGGATCCGTTAAACGGATGCGCTAACGCTGATGTATTTTTTGACATTTTTATACCCCTAGCGCTAACGTATGCGCTAACGCATGGTAGCATTTTGTTACCATGCGTTAGCCATACAGGTCTATGCACAGCAAACGCGTCCGTTCGCTGTGCGTTAGACCTAACGCACCCCAAAATGCTGTAGACCGCGTTCGAGGGTGCGTCACAAAGTAACGCATCATCGCTAACGCATGCCGAATTTGGCATGCGTTAGGATGCGTTACTATAATGGAGGCCAATGGGTGCGTTAGTGCCGCTATGTAACGGATGCGTTAAACAGATGGCACCTAACGCAATGTGAACCCAGCCTTAGTCCATTTTTAGACTACTCAATAATATATTGTCTGTGTTTCAGATTGTATTGTAATAGTAATGACAGGCTTCTGTTCCTATGCTATGTCTAATAAATCCTGTCCAAATCTGAAATGGAGATGCAAAGCAAAAGATATCCTCATAGTTTCAGTTCAGTGGCTTAGCATGTGGGGGGGAGGTCCGCCCCAGGCGGCACGTGTGTGGGGGCGGCTCAGCAGCAGCAATTCTTCTCATCTGTGGGAGAAGCGCAGAGGCACAGTGCACCCGCAGCAGCCCCGCGCTCCGAACTCCCATGATGGACTGCACTGACGAGGACGGAAACACCGGGCTGCAGCTGGCGGCCGGCGGCAGACATGAGCCTATCGTCAGGTTTCTGCTGAGGAAAGGGGCCTCTGTGGACAGCAGGAACCATTATGGCTGGACCCCGCTGATGCAGGCTGGCAGGTACAGACGTCACCGCCCTACCACTGGGGTCAGTACTACTGTACCCAGCATGGCCCTATATGGCAGTCAGTGTACCCAATAGGTGTCAGGAGGACATCACTACCAGCCCTGTGCACATGAGGTGGGCCCAGAACCACAGCCCACATCAGTGTGCCACTGTGGGGGCACTACTGTACCCAGCATGGCCCTATATGGCAGTCAGTGTACCCCATAGGTGTCAGGAGGACATCACTACCAACCCTGTGCACGTAGGGTGGGCCCAGAAACCCAGCCCACATCAGTGTGCCACTGTGGGGGCACTACTGTACCCAGCATGGCCCTATATGGCAGTCAGTGTACCCCATAGGTGTCAGGAGGACATCACTACCAGCCCTGTGCACATAGGTTGGGTCCAGAACCACAGGCCACATCTGTGTGCCACTGTGGGGGCACTACTGTACCCAGCATGGCCCTATATGGCAATTAGTGTACCTCATAGCTGTCAGGAGGACATTACTACCAGCCCTGTGCACGTAGGGTGGTGTCACGGGTGTGTCGCGGCGGAGATCGTCACGATTGCACACCCTGACTTCGCACAGCTGAGTTTCTGGTGCTGGGTGTTTTTCGGCACTGAGGGAGTTAATTCTTTCTCTCTCGGTGCTGGGCTGACCAGCCTCGCCCAGCTGCGATTGATGTTTTGTTAATTAGCTTCCTTCATATACCTGCTGGTCTGCTGGGGAAGTGTCATGGGTGTATCGCCACGAGGATCGTCGCGATTACACACTCTGACTTCTCACAGCTGAGTTGCTGTTTCTTTGTGTTTGGTAATGAGGGAGTTAATTTTACCTAGCTCTTTGCTAAGACTAGGTCCAGCCTCGCCCGGCTGCTTTTGATTATGTTCTAATTAGATTCCTTCATATACCTGCCAGTCTGCTTGTTAGATGCCGGTGAAAGCATTCATGTAGTCTAGCAGACTGGATCGGTTCTGAGAATACTTAAGCTAAGAGCTCCTTAGTTGTTTTAACTCTTACAGCTTATAGTTTATCTCTGAGACCTTAGGTGTTCCTACTGTGTGTGAGTGTTGTATGTAAGACTTTATTTACTTTATTTCTTGTCTTTCTTGTATGTCTTTCTGTTCATTAACCGTTACCTGTTCATTCCCTTTGGTGGTAATCAGGGTCCTTCTTAGGACTAGATTACAGTTGGCAGGGATTGATAGGAGACAGGGTTTACGCTGGTGGCCTGGACCTCTG
The DNA here is from genome assembly GCA_033576555.1 of Oophaga sylvatica. Classification (NCBI taxonomy): domain Eukaryota; kingdom Metazoa; phylum Chordata; class Amphibia; order Anura; family Dendrobatidae; genus Oophaga; species Oophaga sylvatica. The sequence continues at coordinate 127,888,266 of JARQOD010000002.1, read as the reverse complement.
TACCTTCAACAGTACCTCCAGGTAGAGGGATTAGTTAGGACCCCAGTTTAGGTTCAGCATAGACCCCGGTCACCCTCTAGCCGGAGACAGCGTATAACGGATTCCGTATTGACCCACTGGACATTCTGTCAGGTAATTCTATGTTATCATATATCTATGCGCATGTTATATAGTATGTTGCCCTTTTGATATAGATTACTGACATCACATATATATATATCTGCTATACAGCGTGACATTTTCACCGGCCCATACTAAAGATTCTCCCCAGCTGTCATGGATCCAGTAGCCCAGCTGGCCCGGCAGTTGCAGGGGTTGTCCATGGAGTTTGCAGACATTAAGTCCAAGGTTTTGTCCCCCCCGGAGCAAACCAGATCTGAACCTAAGGTTGCTCTCCCGGACAGGTTCACTGGTGGGCGGGACAAATTTTTTACTTTCCGGGAGGCATGTAAATTGTACTTTCGGCTGCGGCTCGGTCATCTGGGAGTGAAGAGCAGAGGGTGGGAATTGTTATCTCGCTCTTACAAGGGGACCCTCAATCTTGGGCGTTCTCTATCCCTCCAGGCTCCCCAGATCTCCAGTCAGTGGATCGATTTTTTACTGCCCTGGGTCTGGTATATGATGATCCGGATCGAGTTTCCCTTGCTGAAACAAAGTTACGTAAAATACGGCAAGGAAATCGTCCAGCGGAGGAATATTCTTCTGAGTTCCGTAGATGGGCAACAGATACTCAGTGGAATGACCCAGCTCTTAGGAGCCAGTTTTGTCAAGGGTTGTCTGACAAATTAAAAGATGTGTTGGCTCAGTATGATTCTCCTCCATCACTGGAGGCTGCTATGGCCCTCGCTATTCGCATTGATAGACGAATTCGGGGAAGACGCGAGGTAACTCCGCCTCCCGTGATGACTCCACCTACTACTAAAGTCCCTTATACTGAGGTTCCCCTGGTCTGTTCTGAGGAACCCATGCAGTTGGGAGGGACATCTTTTTGTAGGAGGGAATCGGCGGTGCGCCGCAAGACTAGAAGGTGTTTCTTTTGCGGGAGAGAGGGACATTTTGTTGGGGGGTGTCCATCCCGGGTCTCTTTGAGCAAAGGAGTTAATCTGGGAGTGTGTATTTCGTCCCCAAATCCCTCTCAGTTTCTCGTGCCTGCGGAGGTGGTGATTGGTACTAGAACTGAGAGGATTTCTGTTTTTCTTGATAGTGGGTCCGGGGCTAATCTGGTGGACGCTCGGTTTGCCCAGGTGCATGGTATGCAACTGAGTGTATTGGCCAAACCGGTCCCTATAGTCTCTATTGATTCTAGACCTCTCGGTCAAGGTAGCTTGGTACAAGCTGTTCATAACATAGATCTTCGAGTAGGGGCAATACATAAAGAGCAATTGTCTTGTTATGTGTTGGAGGGTCTACCTACTCCTATTGTGTTGGGACTTCCTTGGTTGGCTAAACATAACCCAGTGATTGATTGGCAATCCAGAAAGATAAGCCAGTGGGGTGAATTTTGCAGGAATAACTGCATGAGCACGGTCATCGGTGCGGTTGTGCCTAGGACTTTGTCTCCTTTTCTGGAGGACTTTGGGGAGATGTTCTCAGAGGAGGGGTGTAAAGAGTTACCTCCTCATCGCGCATATGACTGCTCAATAAAGTTGCTTCCTGATGCCTTATCTCGTACTTTCCCAGGGGCCGGGAAGACGGATGATCCGGTTCCTATTCCTCAGGAGGGAGTTGTAGTGTCAGCTGTATGCTCTGAGCTTGAGGGGTACGTATTGGGGGCTCAGGGGGAAGCCCCTGTGGGACTTCCAGGGAGACTGATAGTTCCAGATCGGTTAAGACTGAAGGTTACGGGGAACCGTTACAAACGGATGGCTGATAGGGGAGAGTTTCTGGTCTAGATCTGAAGGTGAACGATCTGGTTTGGTTGTCTACCAGGAATATAAAACTTAAAGTTTCCTCCTGGAGGTTGGGTCCCAGATTCATCGGGCCGTACAGGATCAGTTCCATAATTAATCCTGTGGCATTTCGTCTGGACCTCCCTCCTACGTTTAAAATTCATAATGTGTTTCACAAGTCATTACTTAAAAAGTATGTGGCACCAGTCATACCGTCACCTCTACCTCCTCCTTCAGTGGTGGTCAATGATAACGTGGAATTTCATGGGTCGAAAATCATTGACTCACGTCTCAGTCGCCGATCCCTTCAGTACTTGGTTCATTGGAAGGGGTATGGTCCTGAGGAGAGGACGTGGGTCCCTGCGTCTGATGTTAACGCAGATCGATTGGTTCGGACCTTTCACACAACTCACCCGGCAGACCTGGCCCTGAGGGTCCGGAGTCCCCTCGTAGAGGGGGGGTACTGTCATGGGTGTATCGCCACGAGGATCGTCGCGATTACACACTCTGACTTCTCACAGCTGAGTTGCTGTTTCTTTGTGTTTGGTAATGAGGGAGTTAATTTTACCTAGCTCTTTGCTAAGACTAGGTCCAGCCTCGCCCGGCTGCTTTTGATTATGTTCTAATTAGATTCCTTCATATACCTGCCAGTCTGCTTGTTAGATGCCGGTGAAAGCATTCATGTAGTCTAGCAGACTGGATCGGTTCTGAGAATACTTAAGCTAAGAGCTCCTTAGTTGTTTTAACTCTTACAGCTTATAGTTTATCTCTGAGACCTTAGGTGTTCCTACTGTGTGTGAGTGTTGTATGTAAGACTTTATTTACTTTATTTCTTGTCTTTCTTGTATGTCTTTCTGTTCATTAACCGTTACCTGTTCATTCCCTTTGGTGGTAATCAGGGTCCTTCTTAGGACTAGATTACAGTTGGCAGGGATTGATAGGAGACAGGGTTTACGCTGGTGGCCTGGACCTCTGTACCTTCAACAGTACCTCCAGGTAGAGGGATTAGTTAGGACCCCAGTTTAGGGTCAGCATAGACGCCGGTCACCCTCTAGCCGGAGACAGCGTATAACGGATTCCGTATTGACCCACTGGACATTCTGTCAGGTAATTCTATGTTATCATATATCTATGCGCATGTTATATAGTATGTTGCCCTTTTGATATAGATTACTGACATCACATATATATATATCTGCTATACAGCGTGACAGGAAGTTGCCGGTGAAAGCATTCATTCAGACCAGCAGAGCGGATCGTTTCTGAGAAGACTTAAGCTAAGAGTGCCTGTTGTGGTTTTTCCTCTCCTCGCTTATTGTTTATCTCCTTAACCTTTTGTGTTCCTCTGTAGTGGAAGTGTTGTATGCAAGGCTGTGTTTTCTTTACCCCTTGTCTGTCTCGTTTGTCTTAGACTGTGTGTAAGCTGTGACCTGCCCATTCCCTGTGGTGGTAATCAGGGTCCTTCTCAGGACTAGATTACAGTGGTCAGGGATCTACAGGAGACAGGGTTACGCTGGCGGCCTGGACCTCTGTACCATTAACAGTACCTCCAGGTAGAGGGACTAGTCAGGACCCCAGTTCAGGGTCAGCATAGACCCCGGTCCACCTCTATCCAGAGACAGCGTGACACGTACACAGTATTGACCCACAATACATAGGATATTATGTCAGGTAAGACATTGCTGGCAGATACTATGTATACATGTTGATTTTCTCTATTATATGAAATTTAGAATGATGTCACATTAGATATAGGTTGCTATCTTTGAATATATCTGTTATACGTCGTGACAGGTGGGCCCAGGACCACAGGCCACATCTGTGTGCCACTGTGGGGGCATTATTGTACCTAGGGTGGGCTCAGAACCACATCTCTATAATTGCTTTTTGGTGAGGTACAAATACTGACCAGGCCCCATATACAGTGCCTCCCACATCTGCCCCATATACAGTGCAAGCCACTTCTGCCCCATAAAAGGACCAAGCTCCATATACAGTGCTAGCCACTTCTACCCCAAATACTGACCAAGCCCTATGTACAGTGCCACCCACTTCTGCCCCATAAACAGTGCCACCCACTTCTGCCCATATAATGACCAAGCCCTATATACAGTGCCTCCCACTTCTGCCCCATAAATAGTGCTACCCACTTCTACCCCAAATACAGATCAAGCCCCATATACAGTGCTAGCCACTTCTACCCCAAATTCTGACCATGCCTCATAAACAGTGCCAGCCAGAGAGTGCTCCAGTTAGGTTCCCTTGCACTGAACTCATGAAGGGAATGGATCTGTCCTGTAATAGACACAAGAAGCGCTAGAATGGATGCCATTGACTATAATGGGGGTCGTTACATTTGTACTTCATTCAAACAGAGGCGCCATCACAAGCGCCAGCTAATGCGGGAATGTGTCCGTGCATAAGTCTCGGCCTTCCTGCAGCGGACACTCAATTGCATGTTACAAAGCTCATTCATAAATGGTCTTCGACCAGATGAGGCTGGTGTGATAACTCTGCAAATCCTGGTCTTAACCCCTTAACCCCCAAGGGTGGTTTGCACGTTAATGACCGGGCCAATTTTACAATTCTGACCACTGTCTCTTTATGAGGCTATAACTCTGGAAAACTTCAACGGATCTTCACGATTCTGAGATTGTTTTCTCGTGACATATTGTATTGGTAAAATTTCTTTGATATAACTTGCGGTTATTTATGAAAAAAATGTAAATATGGCGAAAATTTTGAAAATGTTGCAATTTTCAAACTTTGAATTTTTATCCCCTTATAACAGAAATATGTCACACAAAATAGTTACTAAATAACATTTCCCACATGTCTACTTTACATCAGCACAATTTTGAAACCAAATTTTTTTTTTTGTTACGAAGTTATTAAAGGTTAAAGGTTGACCAGCGATTTTTCATTTTTACAACAAATTGTACAAAACCATTTTTTTTTAGGGACCATCTCACATTTGAAGTCACTTTGAGGGGTCTATATGGCAGAAAATACCCAAAAATGACACCATTCTAAAACCTGCACCCCTCAAGGTACTCAAAAACACATTCAATAAGTTTATTAACCCTTCAGGTGCTTCACAGGAGCTGAAGCAACTTGGAAGGAAAAAATGAACATTTAACTTTTTAGTCACAAAAATTATCTTTTACAATTTTTTTATTTTAATAAGGGTAAAAGGAGAAAATGGACAGAAAAAGTAGTTGTGCAATTTCTCCTGAGTACGCTGATACCCATATGTGGGGGAAAACCACTGTCTGGGCGCACGGCAGGGCTTGGAAGGGTAGGAGCGACGTTTGACTTTTTCAAACCAAAATTGGCTGGAATTGAGATTGGACGCCATGTCGCGTTTGGAGAGCTTCTGATGTGCCTAAACAGTGGAAACCCCCCACATGTGACACCATTTTGAAAACTAGACCCCCTAACGAACTTATCTAGATCTGTTGTGAGCACTTTGAACCCCCAAGTGTTTCACTAAAGTTTATAATGCCTGGGTGTGAAAAAAAAAAAAAATCCACAAAAATGATTTTTAGTCCCCAATTTTTGATTTTTCCCAAGGAAATTGGACTCCAAAAGTTGTTGTCCAATTTGTCCTGAGTACGCTGATACCCCATATGTGGAGGAGAAATACTGTTTGGGCGCACTTCAGGGCTCGGAAAGGAAATAATGACGTTTTGGAATGCAGACTTTGATGGTGTCATGTTCAGTTTACAGCAGTGGCGTAGCGTGGGCGTGGCAAAAATTAGATCTTTGAGTGTAGTGTGGGCTCTTCGGATGCTTCCGGATTATCAACGACCAAAGGGGCGGCAAATTTTTCGACCGCCCCGGACGCCACAAACA
>JARQOD010000002.1:127804243-127882422 GCA_033576555.1 Oophaga sylvatica | reverse complement strand
TTATCATGATTATGATCAGTATCATCATCACTATCATGATCATCATCATTACATTATCAGCATCAGCATCACTATCATGGTCATCATCATTATCATGATCATCATCATCATCATCATCATTATCACATAAGTTTAACGTCCCACTAGCATTGTGTTCCGCCCCTCGGGACTGCGCACCCTCAGTAGGAGCTTCATCACACTGTCCATCAGAAACATTTTTCCCCCAGAGATCCTTAGACTGGGGAAAGTCATTACCCAATATGACGGGTTGCACCAGGTTCTTCACTACCCCCCCTTCATATGAAACCTCCCCGAGTTTGGGGATCAAGTCCACGGCAGTCTCTGGGTAGACTTTGGTGTCTCCATGGATGCACACCACACTCAGGTGCTTATCAGGGATAAAGTCTCTATCAATCAGGCTGTCACATACGGAAGTCACTGGACTCTCTGAGTCCAAGAGGGCCTGTGCTGGGCAGTCATTCACAACCACCGGGCACACCTGTGGTCCAGTCTCTTCGGCTGAGGTGGACACACACACAGGCTCTGCGCAGGGAGAGAGGGATCTGCCAACATCACAATACATAGGCTCCCCCTCTATTGGACAGTTGGCTGCAATTTCACGACATCTCCAACACTGTCCATCACACCTCTCCACCCACATGTCCCCTCGGGCCTGAACCCGCTTATCAGCATACCCCATGTCCCCAACAGCTGGAACGCTCTTACCGCGAGAGTTCAGCGTCCGGGAACTCTGAAGTGACGACCTCTCAGACGGCTGGTCACGGAGACAGTCTTTGCTGGCGAAGGCCTTCTCCATCAGGCTGACCAGACGATTGGCGTCCTGGTGGTCTCCTTGTCCGACCTCTGGCTGTACCTCAGGAGGACATGCTCGGGTGTAGCGGTTCACTATCACCTCTTCAACCATGCCGACACGACGGCCGACGTCAGGCTCCAACCGCTTCTTTACTGCAGGCAACGCAGGTGCCTTCACAACATTACTCTGGGACGAGGTGCTAAGAGCTGCAATCCGCTCCAACAACTGGTCATACTCCTGCTGGCGCTGCAAGTACTGCCGCTCCATGCTCCGCTGCAGGCTCTGCTGGGCCTGTACCAGGTACTCAACGAGCTCCCTCATACTGCCGGACTTATCTGTCTCAACCACAGCAGTCTTATGTTGCACATTAACTTGTGCCATTTGTTCAAACAGCGCTCCATGCTGTCATCCATGCTGTCAGACTTCTCTGTCTTAACAACTGGCAGTCTTCACTCAAGACATACACACTCTACAGTCTTTTCCATAGAAAAATTCAGCTCTGCTGTGCAGACACTTTTTTTTTTTTTTTTCTTTGCAAAGTCTATTAGGGCTCCTGTCTCTTTAAGACTGCTCCAAACAGACGTTTCTGCTGACACACTTTTTTTTTCTTTCTCTGCTGCTATTTCAACAGACTTCACCTTTATTGCTGTCTCCAAGCTACTGTGCTGCATGCACACTCCAGCACTAACTGTATCAGCCCCTGCGCTGCCCGCATTCTCCACCAATTGTAACATTTCCAGGGGTATAGCTCTAGGATCGCTGTCTGGGTAGACAGAATGGCACAAAAACAGTTCATTCAGACAGCAGTTCTGGTGAAAACTGGCCGCAACCAGCTTTATTAAAGTCCACAGCAAACAGATAAAAATAAATCATAAACAGAAACCTGGGCTTGTCTAGCCACTAATTACACATAGATCGATTTCCCTGTCTCTCCGGGTCCAGACTCTACCAGTCTGTGCCCAAAACAACACACATGATATATGTTACCAGTATGGAGCTTCACAGATACTCCTCCTTGTGTCTGAAGGCCCCTTCAGCGTCCAGACTTGAGAGAGATCCACTCCTATTCAGCCGCTATTCGCACGGATTCTCACTGAGACTACTCCTGTGTCCGGGGTACCTCCTGCACCCAGACTGAGATAGCTCACACTCCTGGAGACGCTTCTTGTGCCGGGACACCTCCCTGTGTCCAGACTGAGCGTGCTCCCACTCCCGGAGACTGCTTCTTGTGCCGGGACACCTTCCTGTGTCCAGACTAAGACAGCTCCACTCTTGGAGACTGCTTCTTGTGCCGGGACACCTTCCTGTGTCCAGGCTAAGCCAGCTCGCTGATTGTGTTTGCAGACACCTACTTCTGGTCTCCTAATCAAGACCTGAGTGATTTCAGGCCTGAGCTGCAAGTGTGTGTTGAATGTGAGGTGTAGTGACCTTTCTCTACCACTAGGTTTACAAAGCCACACATTTCCCTTATACCATACAACACAGTACCTAGGTGAAATGTACACCCCATTCAACACATATTCCTTCACTGTCTCACAATATATATATATATATATATATATATATATATACACTGCTCAAAAAATAAAGGGAACACTCAAATAATATATCCTAGATCTAAATGAATGAAATATTCTAATTGAAAACTTTGTTCTGTACAAAGTTGAATGTGCTGTCAACATAATCACACAAAAATCATCAATGAAAATTCTAATTTTTGAACCAATAGAGGCCTGGATTTGGAGAGACCCCCAAAATGAAAGTGGAAACAAGTCAAAATGATGCTCAGTATTGTGTGTGGCCTCCACATGCCTGTATGACCTCCCTACAATGCCTGGGCATGCTCCTGATGAGGTTGCGGATGTTCTCCTGAGGGATCTCCTCCCAGACCTGGACTAAAGCTTCCGTCAACTCCTGGACAGTCTGTGGTGCAACGTGACGTTGGTGGATGGAGCGAGACATGCTGTCCCAGATGTGCTCAATCGGATTCAGGTCTGGGGAACGCTGGCCAGTCCATAGCTTCAACCCTTAATCTGGCAGGAACTGCTGACACACTCCAGCCACATGAGGTCTGGCATTGTCCTCAATTAGGAGGAACCCATGGCCAACTGCACCAGCATATGGTCTCACTAGGGTCTGAGGATCTCATCCCGGTACCTAATGGCAGTCAGGCTACCTCTGGCGAGCACATGGAGGGCTGTGTGGCCCTCCAAAGAAATGCCACCCCACACCATTACTGACCCACTGCCAAACTGGACATGCTGAAGAATGTTGCAGGCAGCAGATCACTCTCCACGGCGTCTCCAGACTCTGTCACGTTTGTCACATGTGCTGAGTGTGAACCTGCTGCCTGCAACATACTTCAGCATGACCGGTTTGGCAGTGGGTCAGTAATGGTATGGGGTGGCATTTCTTTGGAGGGCCACACAGCCCTCCATGTGCTCACGAGAGGTAGCCTGACTGCCATTAGGTACCGAGATGAGATCCTCAGACCCCTTGTGAGACCATATGCTGGTGCGGTTGGCCTTGGGTTCCTCCTAATGCAGGACAATGCCAGACCTCATGTGGCTGGAGTGTGTCAGCAATTCCTGCCAGATTAAGGTTGAAGCTATGGACTGGCCAGCCCGTTCCCCAGACCTGAATCTGATTGCGCACATCTGGGACAGCATGTCTCGCTCCATCCACCAACGTCACGTTGCACCACAGACTGTCCAGGAGTTAACGGATGCTTTAATCCAGGTCTGGGAGGAGATCCCTCAGGAGAACATCCGCAACCTCATCAGGAGCATGCCCAGGCATTGTAGGGAGGTCATACAGGCATGTGGAGGCCACACACAATACTGAGCATCATTTTGACTTGTTTCCACTTTCATTTTGGGGGTCTCTCCAAATCCAGGCCTCCATTGGTTCAAAAATTTGATTTCCATTGATGATTTTTGTGTGATTATGTTGACAGCACATTCAACTTTGTACAGAACAAAGTATTCAATGAGAATATTTCATTCATTAGATCTAGGATGTGTTATTTGAGTGTTCCCCTTATTTTTTTTGAGCAGTTGTGTGTGTGTGTGTGTGTATACATAACTATATATATATATATTATATATATATATATATATATATATATATATATACACTCAAGTATATGCCAACCCGAGTATAAGCCGAGGCACGTAATTTTACCACAAGAAACTGGGAAAGCTTATTGACTCAAGTATAGGCCAGGTATGCATTGTCCCCTCATCTCTATCCTGGTATGCATGGCTCCTCATCCTTATTCTTGTATGCATGGCTCTTCATCCCTATCCTTGTATGCATGGCTCCTCATCCCCATCCTTGTATGCATGGCTCTTCATCCCTATCCTGGTCTGCATGGCTCCTCATCCCTATCCTTGTATGATTGGCCCCATTTCCATCCTGGTATGCATGGCCCCCGACAGGTGCACTTTAAAGAATGATTAGATTGGCATTCGACAACCTGACAAGGACAGAACAGTAGTTGTTTTAGACAAGGGAATACATAGCAAGCAAAATATGGCCATGCTGTCTGAGCAAACAACTTAACGTATACATTTTTAAAAAACTCCTACTAGTAATTTTCTGATCTTATAAACATCTCTATGTGACTGCAGACTTGTTAATCCTCACGTTCTGGCCACATGACAACTAGACTGTGTGAAGCCTCACTCAATACCCTTGTATTGAGTGAGGCTGCACCTATCAAGTCAGTCTGTGACTGTGTGTATGCAAATTGCATACTTGTAGTCACACGCCCCCCACTTCGGGAAACAGAAAATCCTCAAAGTGTTCGCAATGTGAGGTTTCACAAGTCTGAAGTCACATAGAGTGGACAACACCTTTAATGTATTAAATATAGGATCAGTATTGGAATTTGTCTTCTTCTATATGATCATATATTTTTTGGATTAGTGCATCTGAGATGTGGGGAGAATAAATTGTGAAAGCGCTGAGCTGGCAATAAACTTATCTTTTGATTTAACTGCTTCCTGTCTATAAATTTTAAATGTCCGGACGGTCCCAATCCTACTTTGGAGTGACGCTCTGAATCGTCACTACATAGGAGTGCAGCAGCTACTTGAGATCATGCATCTGTGGAAATGGAGAGCTGGCTGTCAGAGCTGGCTGAAGTCCCCATAGAAAAGGCACAGATGGTTTTATTAAAATCTGTACCCTCTCAATCGCTGTGTATATACAACACTAAAGAACTGTGTACATAGTAATAGGCAGCGCTGATGGTGCTTCCTCCTCTATACACAACAGTCATGTAATTGCTGTGTATTGTTAGGGAGCAGATGGACATTAAAATATTACAATATTTAAATACCCTCAAGTTTTTTTATGAACTTATCATGGGCTCAATGTATAAAATAAATGAAAAAGAAATAAAAAAAATAACAAGTCATAAAAAATGCCACTGTCAGTTCAAATGGCTGTTACTAGACCAACCAGATAAACAAAATGTATCCAATATATAAAAATATTTGATACAGAACGTGGAACAAATTATCAAATGGATTTTAGTGATCCTCTGGGGTTATAAAAAAAAATCAATAAAAAGAGTGAAAAACAAACTTTTTTCCACTATTTTTCCATTGATACAACTTTGTATCAGGGAAAAAAAGAGAATGACAGCAACCTAAAAATTAAGCCCCATGTATCAAGAAATAGGAAAAAAGCAAAAAATGTTTGAATATCTGAAAGAGAAAAAATATAGATGCACCCCCACACCATCACACCACCTCCTCCATGCTTCACGGTGGGAACCAGGCATGTAGAGTCCATCCGTTCACCTTTTCTGTGTGCGAAAGCAGTAATCAAAGCAAAAGGTGGCTAACTTTAAGAACCTAGAATATAAGACATATTTTCAGTTGTTTCACACTTTTTTGTAAAGTGTAATGTATAATTCCACATGTGTTAATTCATAGTTTTGATGCCTTCAGTGTGATTCTACAATTTTCATAGTCATGAAAATACAGAAAAATCTTTGAATGAGAAGGTGTGTCCAAACTTTTGGTCTGTACTGTATATTCGCATAGCACTATATCCCGAAAATGGAAAGCTTGACAGGTCTCAGAAAATGGCAACACAAAGAAAGGGCTGTGTTTTGTTTTTTTTTTTTGTGTTATTACAAATTTCCAATTTTTTTTTTACCACTTATATAAATAAACTATACATGTTCGGTATGTGCGTAACCATGCTAACCTTAGGAACCACATTGCCAGGTAAGTTTTACCATATAGTGAACACTGTAAATTAAAAAAAAAATAATTGTGGAATTGCACTTTTTTTTTTGCAATTACAATGCATTTTGGAATTTTTTTTCCAGTTTCCAGTGCATCACATGATAATATTAGTGATGTCATTCATAAACAGAACTCCCCTGCAAAAAAACATGATTTCATACGGCTATGTGGAAGGTAAAATGACAACGTTATGGCTCCTTGAAGAAGAGAATAGAAAAAAAATGGAAAATTGTCTTGGGGTGAAGGGGGTTATGTTCGAGTGGGTGTTAAACTCGGGGCTGACTTTGCTGTATGGCACTGAACAATCATAAGCAGGCAGCAGCATAGAGTTTTCTTCTGAAATTCTTCACCTGCATTTGCAATATTAGCACTACCGCACTTTATGATATTGTTCAGGATGTTAAGAAAATAAAATTGACTGAATAACCTGCAGACTGGGTGAGTGCTGACATTTCATCTTGTCCTTGAAAGTTTAATGTATATTTTGGATCTTGCACCACCCTGAAAAGTTCTGTGCATGGGGTTATGAAATAGCTATATGGCTCATTCAGGCTCTAAAAAAGGCTTCAGAAATTGGTGCCCTGATATTAATATTTGCCTAATTGCTTTTCCCATTTGCACATATTTATTGCCTATATCTTTCCTTCCTTTTGGTTTTTATTTTGTTTCCTCCTTATCAGCTGCCCCTCCGCCTTTCTCTATTTGAGTCTTCTTTTATCTCTTGTCCATGCATCGTTTACATGGTTTTATGATGTATTGTGGATAATCAACTCCTACATTAATAAAGTATATGTATTTTATCTTACAGTTTGTCTATATTTTTTGTGATTATACAGGGATTTGGACTATTCTTTTGGTATTCAGTTTACCATGAACTTTACATGTTTTATACATATTTTTTGAGTATCTCCTTCTAGTGTGTTGGTTCTATAATTTTAATATTAAGCTGCACATTGATAACAATTGAGAAAAGTAGTTTGTTGAACGCATGCATTCATAGTTTCTTATTAATTGCCAAGAAGTGCAACTTCGGGGTGACAGGCTAAGGACACACTGCAATTATGGTCACTGTTGGGTTCATACACTCAAGAAGTATAGACCTGACAGTGGCCACAATTAGGATGGAGGCCCATAAGTCTGTCCACTATTGGCACACTCACACAATAATAATAAATAATCAGAAATGACAAACCCTTATGTCCATTGGATGAAACATGTCTCCATTCCGGTACATGCGGCTAAGTTATAGACAAGGCCCATGGACAAGGGTGATGGTTTGTTCTAGACAAAAAGCAGATCTTTTCATTATTTTGTTTTCACTTTATTTTTGAGAAATGCAGAAAGGCGCCTATATTTTTTTCCATTTGCTAAGATGCTGGTATTAAAAATGTGGAAGTAGGATCCATAACACAGATTTTAAAGCCATGGAAGAGGATCATGATTGAACAATTCTAAACCACTAACTACCCATGCCCGGACTAAAAGTACTCTGTGCAGCAATGAAAGCATAATGGCTAGGAATTGAAAGGTCGCTATTCACATTACTGTGTCATGTTTCATATAAAATATAACCCTCCAAGGGAAACCAAGCTGGAAAAATGGATTCTTAAAAAAAATGATCCATTGTACACAGTGCTAATTATAGGTTGGTGTGAGAGGAAATAATGCTGCTTTTGCCTGTGGTATCGCCTGCACTTTTGCTTGATGCCCAAGCAATTAAACGTGATCGTTTGTATGAACGTTTTATTTGTGTACAGGGTTTTGTCGTTCTGCTGAAACTTTTATTTTTCTAAAAAAAAAAAAAGGTATTGCCATGATATTTCGCTGCCAAGTGTTATCCAAATAAAATGCAGCCTTGTGAAATGGAAATGATGAGACATCCAGTGCAGAATCTCATAATTATATGTTTTATAGGATTGTCTATCATTTTAATTGTTTTAATGCATCAAACCCCCATTCAGGCTTTGAAGACAACAGGAGAAAATTAAATATCTATGGTGCTCAAATTTAGAGCCACAAGGGCATTCTTTGGAGGCAATAAGGTGCCACGCTGGTGGTATCGCATGAGGGATAAGTATCTGCCTATATTTTCTCAATATTGAGGACATACTTAATCCTAAACAAATTCCCAGCTTTGTTTGCTGAAATGCAGCCCCAAACTTGCAATGTTGGGGCTCGCTCACACGGCTGTTAATTCTCTCATGCAAGAGTATCAGGCCAATTATGCTAATGTCACTTGGATCAAACTCTGTCAAAGTTTGATCCGAGTGTCACCTTAGTGTTATTCGATTCTCTCTGCATGAGAGAATCATAGCACAGGAGTGGAAAAGATGGAGAACTTAATTTCTCCATCCTCGGTGTCCGCGCTAACCGGACTGCACTCAAATGTCATCTGAGTGCAGTTCGATGTGTCACACACACCCATAGACTTGTATGGGTGCGTGTGAACGTATTATTAGATGCACTCGCAGCATGCTGCAATTGTTTTTGAATGCCGAATCGGCATGATAAAAAAGTGCTGGTCAGCATGGCCCCATAGTATAACACTTGTCTGAGTGCAGACCCTCATTGTACTGCTCTCCAGCTTTTTGGCAAACAAACTACCTTCTGTTACAGCTCAATATTTCACATTTTGACTCATCAGTCTAGAGCACCTGCTGCCATTTTTTCTGCACCCCACTTCATATGAATAGTTGAGTCGCTTGGTCTTGTTTCCATGTCATAGATATGGCTTTGTAACTGCAATTCTTCCATGAAGGCCACTTTTGGTTAGACTTCTTTAAACAGTTTAGAAGGGAAGTAAGCCTGATATGCCTTTCAACTGCTGCACTAACTTTCCTGGGCCGACCACAGCAGTCCTCCTTGTTGCCCAGTGTTTCTTGTTGCTTCTTCATAAGAGCTTGAACAGTACATGTTGAAGCCCCGGTCTGCTTTGTAATCTTTGCCTGGGAGAGACCTTGCTGATGCAGTATTCGGTTTAAAAAATCTGACACTGTCTTATGGATTTCAGTGTAATTGTAAAACGTGACTGACGTGATTCAAGGTGAACACGCTACATTTCGGGTCAGTTGGCTTCTACCTTGTGTCTTGTTTCTGTGCCTAGATTTACCTGACCTGTAACATGAAACTTCCTCAACCTCCCCATGTGTCTTTTACACACTCGGTTTTAAGATTCCTACACAGCTGTTTCTGTTTCAGTTAATTACGGAGTTTCAACCTATGAATATGATGATCATTATCACCTGTTTGGTATAATTGGTTACTTACACATCTGATTATAATCTTACAAAATCCCTGACACTGTGCTAGTGCACCTCAAAGAATTGATGCTGTTTTGAAGGAAAAGGGCAATTATACCAAATATTTATTTACATTTCTCTTTTGTGTATTTGTGGCGCCCTGAGGGTCCAGTCGCCACAGAGATGTTGCATCGCACCCAGCGGTGTGACACCTGACTCTCAGGTAAGGAGGAAGCACCCCATTGACTCCAACCACTGCATTCAACACTACACTATGCCAGCTGAGTGTAGGCGGACCCAGAGGGATGGTCTAGCTCAGGCTGGTTAGAACAGGGTGTAGCTAGTAAGATGGGAGGGGTTGAGGCAGCCTCATGCTGCGTTGAGATTAGAGTTCAGTCGGAGCCAGGCAGCCAGCGTGGGTACTAGGCTGGCCTGCAGCTCTTCTGAGTCCACCTCAGAGAGCTTGCTGAGAAGAGCGAAAGGGTCCGGGGTGGTACAGCACTGACGCTGTCCCCCATCCTCACTGGAGGAAGGACCAGGCAACACATCGGGGAGACGGTTCCCAGGCTAGTGGGTCAGTTCAGCGCCATTAGCAAACACCGCATCTAGTGGGACTCTTCAAGAGCCACTAGCTACCATAATCTCGTCCGGAGGCAGCTTAGTGGTCAAGTACGTCCAGGTTTCCGTCGGTGTCTCGGTCTCTGTGAAGAGGAGCTGATCAACCGGGCATCGGGCTGCACCTGCAAACTGAAAAAGCCTAACACTGCTTCGCTGAGGGCTCTGTGGTAGGGAGGTGCAGGTAGAAGTAAGGAGTATTGCACAAACGCCGGAAAGGAACATAAAAGGGAGTCATTGGAAGTGTGACCAATTTATCTGAGAGTTACTGGACTACTCACTGGAAGGGCACAGTGCCCGGCTGGACTCTGTACTGCGCATAACAGACTGTGAGTAATCCAGTCTTACCTGTAGAAGACCTACCATCTAGCTGCCCGAAACCATCCCTTCCAGAGGACCTATACAGCAGCGCTGGTCACCCTGACCAGATACTACAGGTGGCGTCACGACAACTTACACGAACATTTAATCCCCTGTAAATATTCCCACATTACAGTGAGCGCCCAGGGCACGGACCGATCCGGCTACCCGTGACGTTCCCCATAGACATCAACGGGCTCGGTGCCGAGTACCCCAAAGCCCTGGTGCTGTGCGACTCATTTTTGGCGTCACGAACAGGATCCTGAAGCTCGTGAAACGCGAGTCCTGTGTGCCTAATTTGAACTGTTTTTGTGTTTGAGAACTGCCAAAAATCATCAGAGACTGTATTGCCATTTTGGAAAACAACAACCGCCATTTTGCCGCCATATTAGCACCACGAGGCGCTGGTGAAGAAGAAGGGCGTGCTTTCGTGGGCGTGCACTCCCTTAGTGGCGTGAAAACAATGGCCGCCCAGTCTAAATGTTATTTCAATCTGAGATTCCTGCCCTACAGCCTTGGAGTTCCGCCTCCTTATCCTCCTCAGTGGGCGGAGAAGGCCACGAAGGTCCCGCCTCCCTACAAAAGATGGGGCCCCTCCTGATGCTAATCACACTTGTGACCTGGCAGAGATGGCGACCGCACGTGAGCTGCAGTGGGAAAGGATGGAGGAGTCGAGCTCTCCCCCCACGGAAGCGACCCGATCGCCACAGAGCCACCAGTGGGCACCCAGCCTGGAGACCCTCCGACGCTGAAAGAAGCGGAGGATACTTTGAAGGAATTGGCCCGGCACCGGGAAGAGGTCGCCAGAATGGAGGCGAGCTGGCGGGCCCTAAAGCTGCATCTGGAGCGGCGGCAGGCTGTCTTACCTCCAACAGTGTCTGTGCCGGAAGGCGAGCACCCGTTCCAGTAAAGGAAGCCGTGCAGATATCCCAGCCCTTGCAACCAGGACCGGTTGCCAGTCTCACAGTGGAGGCACCCGCTCCGCAGAAGGCCCTGCACCCGTATCCCTGGATCCGCTGCTGACCCATCCTGCTGAATCAGTAGAGGCGACATCCGGCCTCATGGAGGAGGCCGCGCAGGTCCCAGAGTCTGACCTGCCTGTACCAGAGCCCCGACCGACATCCGCTCCGGAGACGGCTGCTCCTGCTGAAAGTAAGCGCTGCCAGGACTGGCGGGCGCCGAAGGAGCTGTCGCCATCTGAACCACAGGAGCCGCCATTCGATGCTGGAGATATGGAGCTGCTGGTAGAGGACCAGTACAACCGGCGTCAGGAGGAAGAGTGGAGGCGCCGGCAGCGGGAAGCAGAGCGGCAGAAGGAGCAGCGTGAGGCCCAGCAGCTGCGACAATGCCAGACGGAGCAGGATCTGCCGGATAAAGAGAAGATGCGTCATGACAGAGGTACACTGAAGTAACCGCGGCGTAGGGGAGCAGTGCGGGACTTTAAGTTGCGAAATGGTTGGGGTTTCATCCAGGAGCCCGGGTTGTACCTGGAGATTTTCGTTAACCGCCGGGATGTAGAGGCCCACCTCCCGGAGGGACACCCGGGAGGGACCTGTTGGCTGGGGATCTGGTCACTTACACCCGGCACTGGGGATACAAAGGGTGGTACGCCCTGAATGTTTCCCGGTGCGACCCTTCCCCTCCAGTAAGCAGGGAACCCGTTGTGGCCCCAGCGAGTCAGATCTGCTCCAACCAGACCTCTGCGAAACTGCCCTCTCCACGCCGTGCCTCCTCTTTACCTCCCTCAGCGGTCTCTGCAGCTCAAGCAATGGAGACCGTTCAGATAATGGGCCCGTACCCGAAACCAGTTAGGCCCCCAGGGGTCCGTACAGTCCGGGATATTGGATTCCAGACCGGGAGAGGGACAAGAGAAATGTCGACCCAGACAGAGATAATGAGTCATGACCTCATCGTCAAAGCCACCAGGCATCACCAGGTTCAGGTGGACCCTGATGTCACCGATGTGCGGAAAGCTCCAGAAGAGTACCAGGTGGTACCTGGAGTACACCGGTCAAAGAAATAAATAATAACCCGGACAGGGTGATAGTAAGCATGTAAATAGTTAATTTATTGTTGTACCCGGACGGGTGCGTGTTCAGAAAGTTGAGAGAGTTTTCAAGTGTTCATTGATTCATTGCTTACTGATTTGTATTTTTATATCTGAACTCTGTAGCCATGGACTGTGCTGGCTCACAAACTGTTTTTGTATATAGTTGGCACTTAGGTGCTCCATCTTGGTTTTACACAAAGCCTTATTATGCACTAATTGCAACTACCTCAGAAACTAAAAACCCGTTTGGTGTGGCCGAAAGTGAGGTCTGCTAAAGGAAAGTCTTGCAGCCCACCCAAGACCACCGTTGGAGGTTTGGAGCGGGTCCTCCACCAACTCAAGTAATAACACTATGAAGTTACCCCGTTGGGGGTAGTCCTAAGAAGTCTTCATGAACTTCGGCAGAATTGCAATTTGCACTTTTGAATGTGATATGAGAAGTAAATGTTAAAATTGTTATGCAACGTTTAACTCGAAGTGCCTCCCATAAAGGGATGATGCGTTTTGAAATTGCCTTTAATGTTGATATGCATATTTAAAATTTTGTATGTTTCTCTGTAACATCCTTACTCTTTTACAGCCCGGGAGTGCTGTGTTTAACCAGGGGGGAATGTGGCGCCCTGAGGGTCCAGTCGCCACAGAGATGTTGCATCGCACCCAGCGGTGTGACACCTGACTCTCAGGTAAGGAGAAAGCACCCCATTGACTCCAACCACTGCATTCAACACTACACTATGCCAGCTGAGTGTAGGCGGACCCAGAGGGATGGTCTAGCTCAGGCTGGTTAGAACAGGGTGTAGCTAGTAAGATGGGAGGGGTTGAAGCAGCCTCATGTTGCGTTGAGGTTAGAGTTCAGTCGGAGCCAGGCAGCCAGCGTGGGTACTAGGCTGGTCTGCAGCTCTTCTGAGTCCACCTCAGAGAGCCTTGCTGAGAAGATCGAAAGGGTCCGGGGTAGGTACAGCACTGACGCTGTCCCCCATCCTCACTGGAGGAAGGGCCAGGCAACACATCGGGGAGACGGTTCCCAGGCTAGTGGGTCAGTTCAGCGCCATTAGCAAACACCGCATCTAGTGGGACTCTTCAAGATCCACTAGCTACCATAATCTCGTCCGGAGGCAGCTTAGTGGTCAAGTACGTCCAGGTTTCCGTCGGTGTCTCTGTCTCTGTGAAGAGGAGCTGATCAACCGGGCATCGGGCTGCACCTGCAAACTGAAAAGGCCTAACACTGCTTCGCTGAGGGCTCTGTGGTAGGGAGGTGCAAGTAGAAGTAAGGAGTATTGCACAAACGCCGGAAAGGAACATAAAAGGGAGTCATTGGAAGTGTGACCAATTTATCTGAGAGTTACTGGACTACTCACTGGAAGGACACAGTGCCCGGCTGGACTCTGTACTGCGCATAACAGACTGTGAGTAAACCCTTGAAACTGCATAAGAACTGTCTCCTGCTTTATTACTACGTCGCATACTCCACTCTGCTACCTCACCTTGCACCATTGCTTTCCATCATATCTATCTCCCCTGGAAGGATCCAGTCTTACCTGTAGAAGACCTACCATCTAGCTGCCCAAAACCATCCCTTCCAGAGGACCTATACAGCAGCGCTGGTCACCCTGAACAGATACTACAGGTGGCGTCACGACAACTTACACGAACATTTAATCCCCTGTAAATATTCCCACATTACAGTGAGCGCCCAGGGCACGGACCGAGCCGGCTACCCGTGACGTTCCCCATAGACATCAACGGGCTCGGTGCCGAGTACCCCAAAGCCCTGGTGCTGTGTGACTCATTTTCACTTAGCATTTTTTTTATTTGATAAAAATAAACTATTAAAACTTAAGTTTTTGAAACACTTCTTACCTTGTGGCAATTTTTTCTACACTTGTCTAAAACATTTACCGGTATACAATACTATATATAAGAAAACCTTATCAAACAGAGCTCTGCAAACATTTTATGCATGAATTACACTATTATTACTAAAAATGTGAGCCTTTAGTGTAGGGTCCTATCTGAAAGTGGTTTCCTTGATATTTGCAGATGGGCTCACACGCATTGGTCTAGGTACTTCATGTTTTATATGTGTAGTAATAATAGTGCTTTTCACATAATTTTTGCAGACTGCTGACACAGTCACAGTTACATCAGTGGTATTCAATAGCTTCTTACCTTCCTCTGTTGGAGCGAAAAGTGAATAGGCCAGTTATTTTATCTGATCTGAAAACACCATTTGCATACCTAGACTCCACCGTCTGGGTATGTGCACACGGGATGTATCTATAGTGGATATTTAGCAGCAAATATGCAGCTGCAAAGTTTGTTGATTTTGCTACGGGTTTACCACAGATCTCATGTTTGCATTGTCAAGGGTAAAATCTACAGTAAATACTTGCAACATAAATTGATAATCTATGAATGTCACATCCTCAGTGTCGCTCCATTTACACTAAAGATCTTATAGTCAACTTTTGTAAGAGATTTTGTGTGAATGAAAAACACATTTACCGTGTATCTTTTTTTTTTTCATATAAGTCTGTAACTTGGCTGTGTTTTTTTTAAAAGTCCCCTTTTCTTTCTTTCTTTGTCTTGTGATATTGCACAAAAAGTCTCACGTTTTGCAAAATGGCACACAATTTATGCCAAAGTATCTGGTGTAGATAAAATGACTCCAGTGGTAAAGTGGAGTGCATTTGTGCCAAATTGCATGACTTAAAAAAAAACCAAACATTGCAATTGATGAATCAACCTAAAACATCTGGAAATCAACTTTGGTGGCCCAAGAGGTCTCCAAGCTACTGATGCCACTATTTGACAAACGGTTTGACATCCTTCATGCCTCCATCAATACAGCTATAGCACAAATACCACTAACTCTCAACATACCAACTCTCAACATATAATTTACACCACTAACTCTCAAAAAATTACGAAACTGGAAATTAGAGCGAGAACTACGTGACAAGATAGGAGACTTGGAAGACAGAGACTGCCGTAGCAATCTACGTTTTGTGGGCATCCCGAAATCAGTGGGCGGTGAACGTCTTATGGAATACCTTACCAAAGATCTCCCTGCTGCCTTTCAGTTGGACCTTGGTAAAGACCCAATGATGATAGAACGAGCACATAGAATAGGCCCCCCAAGGCCCACCCAAAATGGCGGAAATATCAGGCCTCTTCCGGTTATAGCAAAGTACCTTAACTGGGCCGTGAAAGAAAGGACCTTAAGAGCATATCGTCGACAACGAGAACTGATAATCCACAATTCTAATCTTTCAGGACTTCTCTGTGGCTGTAGCTCAGAAACACTAAGCTTTTGTACCTATCTGTCTTTTACTGATTGAAGAAAACATTAGGTTTAAACTGCTCTACCCAGCTAAACTGAAAGTCCAAGATGGAGATCATGTAACTATTTACGAAGATCCAGAAGTGGCGAACAGAAGATTCTGTCATGCTGGAGATGTCGCAGTGGGATGAGCTACAAAACTTTATATACATGTTACCTTTTATTCTAGGAGGACCGTTGTTTCTTATATGGAATGTTCTCTTTGGTGATGGCATGGCTCTCCTGGTACACTCCCGTCAGCTTTTATCATCGATCCGTAAAGTTAACCATGTTGTTTTCTTTTGTTGTTCTCTATTGCCTTTACCCTCCTGTGCTTCGCTCCTTCTCAGATCAGGTACTAATGTACACGGGACCCACCCTTGATGGCGCCTTTAATATTTGTTCGTGCCTGAGGCTCGCTGGGACCGAAAGGGATGAACACACCTTGATGCTGTACACTGCACAGATCTTGCCCTGGGACCACTCAGGATGTGTATGCCTCAGGTGCCAGACTCCAACACCACCTACACCTCACCACACTTGCGTTTTTTTGTCATGGTATGTGGCGGGCCTCAACACCCCCTCAAACGCAAAAAAGTTTTAATACACATGAAACGATTCATGCCAGATGTGATCTTTCTTCAAGAGACACATTGGAGGGATGACAAGCCTGGTAAATTATCAGCACCTTGGAAAGGCGATTGCTATGCTGCTTTGCATACTTCATCATTATGCGGAGTAGCCATCCTTATAAGAAAGGGCCTGTCATGTTCCAGCCAAGACTCTATTAGCGACAGCCAGGGTAGATATCTGATTCCGAAGGTGGGAATAGCCTGTAAAATATATTTTTTGGTCACTCTCTATGTTCCCAATCATGGCCAACAATACTTTTACACATCAAGGTGATGTTAGACTCAAACATAACAGAGAATGAAGTGAGACAAGCTATAACAGACGCATTTAACGGTAAGGCCCCAGGCCCTGATGGTCTCTCTGCTGAATATTATAAGATTCTCTCCCCTGACTTAGTGTCCATTTTGACTAACCTTTTTAATGAAGCTTTCCTTCAAGGAGCTTCAATCGACCAATTTACGGACTCGCGCACAATAGTTATCCCTAAATCTTAATAGACTAGTGATGAGCGAGTATACTCGTTGCTCGGGTTTCCCTGAGCACGCTCGGGTGATGTCCGAGTATTTGGAAGTGCTCGGCTCGTTTCTGTTGCCGCAGCTGCATGATTTGCGGCTACTTGACAGCCTGAATACATGTGGGGATTATTTCCTGTTAGGGAATTCACACATGTATTCAGGCTGTGAAATAGCCGCAAATCATGCAGCTACGGCAACAAAAACTAAATCTCCGAGCGCTTCCAAATACTCGGAGACCACCCGAGCGACGAGTATACTCACTCATCAATAATAGAGACCCATTATTGCCGCAATCTTACTGCCCAGTCTCGCTCCTCAACCATGATTATAAACTCCTGGCGAAGATCCTGGCAAACTATCTACAGACATTGCTGCCTTGCCTTCTATGTGAGGCTCAGACAGGCTTTACCCAGGGACAGAGCAGTGTGGCAAATATACGCATGGTGGCCGCGGTCTTGGCACAAGACGCATCAAGACCAGCTGCAATGCAAATGAGTATTGATGCCGAAAAGACCTTTTTTTTATATGAATTCCTGGGCAGGGGAACTTTCGGCCCGAGGTTCCTACAGTATATCCAATGCCTACATACAAATGCAAATACCTGTGTGACAGTTAATGGATAGTGCACTAACAATATATCTCTTTCAAGGAGTCAAACAGGGATGCCCTTTGTCACCCCTCCTATTCAATCTCTCTATAGACCCCTTACTATTTCACACCCCTATTTTTAGGGGGCTTGCGATAGGCTCTAGAAAATTAAAGGTCGCGGCATTTGCAGATGATATTCTACTGGTGGTAACTAACTTTAAACAAGTCCTGCTTTCCCTTATACAAGAGTTGGAGGATGTGCGAGGCTTATTGGGCTATAATATCAATTGAAATAAAACAGGTGATGATGCTGCCTGGCCTCTCCAGACTGTTATGGGTATCGAGGTTCCCATGTCAGTTTACTACTGGCTTATTAAAATACTTGGGAATACAAGTGATGACACCCAGCTAAATTATAGAAAAAACAATATTAAGGCATATCTCAAAAACTTAGAATCCACCTTAGCCACATGGAAGGATTTTAGCTTGTCATACCTAGGCAGAGCCAATTTAATTAAAATGACATAATTTACACATCTTCTCTACCTCTTCCACACTCTCCAATTATATTTAGCTCCTAAAGAAGAGAAACGGATCAATTATTTATACTGCTCATTTATCGGGGAGGGAAAAAAGCCTCGTATAGCCTTTAAATTAGTCCAACAGCTGAAAAAAAATGGGATAAACTTCCCTGATATTAGACACTATAAACTACCATCCCTATTCCGGGTGGTGGTGGAATGGCTGGGAGGGACGTCCTGTTATGTCCAATACGAATTGGAGTGCTGTCTCACCCTAGTACTGGCTCTCCCTGTCCTCTTACACCTCCCTTATACTGAACTGTCAGCTGAAGTAAGAGTTAGCCCACTCCTGATGGCTACATGAAAGGCATGGCAGAAAATAGGCCGACAGTTCTGGCTCTCCCCTGGGTGTCTCTCCTCCTTCCACTCGGTAACCCTCACTTTCAAAGTGGACATTCTCATCCCGTTTTCTATCAATGGTACTCTCACGGTATAACATCTATTAAGTACTTAGTCCACCTCGAGGAACGACGAATATACTCAGTAGAGGAGTTGCAATGTAAATACCCCACCGCCATATTCCCTTCTTTCCAATACTTACAAAGTAAAAGTTATAAAAAACTAAAAAAAAAATAAACTAGGTCTGAGCTGAAAAAGTAAGTTAATGTGTATGCAAAATATAAATGCATATAAACACATGACCATTACACAGAGAAAACAAGACACAAATATCCTAAAATAAAATAAAAAAATATATTGCAAAAAATGCATAAAGGTAGTAATAATAATAAGAGTATTTAGTAAACATAATTTTGATCAAAAGAATGTACAAGCCATCCCGCCACGTCAAGGCAACCCTTGAGGGACAGTCCTAACTCTTGTATTAAAAACCTTTCTACTTGTCAAGTGACATAAATGTGAACAAGGACAGAGAGACTGAACCCACCAGTAAAAGCATAGGCCAGACAGGATGGATTTCCCAGCTCAGAAACAGTGCGGTCACACCCTTATATGCACAAGTTGCACTTTGAACTAAATGAAAAACTAGGTCTGAGCTGAAAAAGTAAGTTAATGTGTATGCAAAATGTAAATGCATATTAACACATGACCATTACAAAGAGAAAACAAAAAAACAGATGCAAATATTCTAAAATAATAAAAAAATATACGTAAAAGTTACGTAACAAAAATACTATCACATCTTCCTGAACACGAGTGGAGAACATGCCTGCTTAGATGGTTCACTAAATCTAATTCTTCTTCTGGGCAAATAGCCACCAATTACAAATTCATCCATGTACCCTGGATTATGAACAATCCCAATTTCCGCTAAGAAAATGGCAGATCGAGGACCTTAGCTTGTCCTTCAACACCATTCTGAAAGTTTTAGATCAAGCCTACAAATTCCTCCCTTCAGCTCATTTCTTAGAAATGAAACTGAAATTCGGTCATAGATCTTACCTAACTCTGCAAAAAGATCATAGAATGAGGTTGTACACAACCTCAAATGTTTCAAATGCCACTCCCCAGAGGCCAACTTGTTCCATTGCCTGTGGGCATCCCCGCTCATCAGACCATTTTGGGCCAGAGTACGACAATTCACCATCACACATCTGACAAACTTTGCTCCTGACAAACCTTTATGGGCCATATTTAAAACTGCTACACAGAGACACTTCTTGGTGTTGTTGGGGGTCCACTTTGGTGTCGTTGGGTCCTGAGTTTAAAAAACGATATGTGAAAAATGTACCTGTTTCTGACATACTTTCTTCCCCCCCTTCCCTCTCCTTTCCTAGTTTTTTCTTTGTTCTATTCTCCTTTAAAACAATGCAATTTCTGGAATAGATGTGCTGACAATGCCTCAGGTAGAATTAGGTACAAATGAAAAACAGGCAAAACCACCTCCATCAAAGAACTAGACAGAAAAAGGCTCAAATGTAATAATGAATCGGGCCCATAGTGTCATATTTTCTCACTGGTGCTTCACTGCTGTTCAGGTATTTTTGTATGTGTCTGTATATTACATCGTGCCCGATGTAATCGAGCACATTGTGACTCCGTCTTGCATCATTAAAGACAAGAGCCCCATCAGCACTAAACGGGGACTCTGGATTTTTAAGGGCTTTGGACATACGCACCAACAGCCACTGACAGTAGGATAATACGCAGTGTGAACATAGCATGCATGGCGTGAGAACTTAGGAATAAAACATTCAGTCATTTCTATAACTTCAAAAAAGAAGCTAATTTTCTCTAAATAAAATAAAGATAACAGGTTATACACACGTGGTCAAAATTGTTGGCACCCCTCGTTTAATGAGAGAAAAACCCACAATGGTCACAGATATAACTTCTGACAAAAATAATAATCAAAAATCTATGAAAATTAACAAATGAAAGGCAGACATTGTTTTTTAACCATACTTCGCAGAATTAAAAAAATAAAATAAAACTCATGATTTAGGCCTGTACAGAAATGATGGTATCCCTGAAAATAATCTGACAAAAGGGACATGTTAAATCAAGGTTTGTCCACTAATTAGCATCACAGGTGTCTTACAACCCTGGAATCAGTGAGTGGGCCTGTATAGAGGACTACAGATACTCACTGTGCTGTTTGGTGACGTGGTGTGAATCACACGCAACATGGACCAGAGGAAGCGAAGGAAAGAGTTCTCTCAGATTAGAAAGAAAATTATAGACAAACATGTTAAAGGGAAAAGTTATAAGACCATCTCTAAGTAGCTTGATGTTCCTGTGACTACAGTTGCACATATTATTCAGAAATTTAAGATCCATGGGACTGTAGCCAACCTGCCTTGACATGACCGCAGGAGGAAAATTGATGACAAATCAAAAAGGCGGATAATACGAATGGTAAAAGAGCCCAGAAAAATTTCTAAACAGATTAAAGGTGAACTTCAATCTCAAGGAACATCAGTGTCAGATCGCACCATCCGTCGTTGTATGAGCCAAAGTGGACTTCATGGGAGACGACCAAGGAGGACACCATTGTTGAAAAATAAATCATAAAAAATCCAGACTGCAATTTGACAAACTACACGATGACAAGCCACAAAGCTTCTGGGAGAATGTCCTATGGACAGATGAGACAAAAATGGAACTTTTTGGCAAGGCACAACAGCTATATGTTCACAGATGGAAAAATAAAGCATATCAAGAAAAGAGCAGTGTCCCTACTGTGAAACATGGAGGAGGCTCTGTTATGTTCTGGGGTGCTTTGCTGCATCTGGCACAGGGTGTCTAGCCTCTGTGCAAGGTACAATGAAATCTCAAGACTATCAAGGGATTCTAGAGAAAAATGTGCTGCCCAGTGTCAGAAAGCTTAGTCTCAGCCAAAACCAGGAGTTGAAAAATCAGCAGAAAAGTATAATAGAAGCATGCTCAAGTTCTGCATTTTTTTGCCTACTCCTGGTTTTGGCTTACACATACTCAACCTGTGCATGTGGCCTAAGACTAAAGTCAGGGAATTTAGATTAGTTGCACCACTTCAGCTCTGAAATTAAATTTAAAACACCACTCCAGGGTTTTTTGTTTTTTTGTAGGAAACCAATTCCAAGCAAGCATTTAGTATTTCGTGATGGCTGTTCAATAATGGCAAATCTCCAGAATGAGAGCCACATCTGTTTTTATTCTGGCTCATACACATCCATACATCCTAATAGACCATAGCCGTATGAACAAGAGATGTTGCGTTCACAAGTTGCCTCCATGTCGTGTTTTCTTTTTTTTTGAACAATAACTGCAAAAACTCCATTGTATTACTGTGCTTTTTCATAATCGCTGCAAAAACGTGGTTCTATTGCTCATAAAAAACACGCAACATGTAAATGCTATGTCTAGATCAGACCCGGGCAAGGGGCGGCCCGCGGGCCGCATCCGGCCCGCCGGCTGTCAGTGACCGGCCCGCGGAGGCGCTCCGGCAGTCTCAGGGCCCCGGCATCAGCTGGCACAATACTTACCTCTCCCGTGCCTCCGCTGCTGCAGCTCCGGGCTCCACCGGCGCTTCCTCTCACAGCCGGCCGCTGAATGACATCATCATTCAGCGGCCGGCTGTGTCAGTGAGAGAGCGGGGAGGCATGGACAGGTAAGACGTGTGTATGTGTCTATGTAGTGCGGTGCTTTGTGTGTGGTGTGTGTGTGTGTATGTATGTGAGAGAGTGCTTATGTGTGTCTGTGTGTGATGATGGGCAGGCATTGATGATAATGGGGAGGCATTGATGATGATGGGGAGAAGATGATGATAATGGGCAGGCATTGATGATATGGGCAGGCATGATGATGGGAGATGATGATGATGGGCAGGCATTGTGATAATGGGCAGGCATTGATGATGATGGGGAGAAGATGATGATAATGGGCAGGTATTGATGATAATGGGCAGGCATTGATGATGGGGAGAAGATGATGATGGGCAGGCATTTTGATAATGGGGAGGCATTGATGATGGGGAGAAGATGATGATAATGGGCAGGTATTGATGATAATGGGCAGGCATTGATGATGGGGAGAAGAGATGATGATGATGGGCAGGCATTGATGATGGATATGGGGAGAAGATGATGATAATGGGCAGGTATTGATGATAATGGGCAGGCATTGATGATGGGGAGAAGATGATGATGGGCTGTAAGGTTCTATGTATATATTCCTGAAACTCAGTTTGTTCGTCAGCCATTTTACTTTCTGTCTTGCTGCAGCTATCTTGCCCTCAGTCAAAATGGAGTTTCCAGCTTGCATGTTCCCGCCCTGATTCTCTCCTTTGCTTCTTAAGCAGCCACAGCTGAGCAATCAGTGCTTCAGAATCTAGCCTGCAGTGAACCTGTGACTTGACTCCTGTAAGCCTTGGACCTTGTACTCCAGCTATTCCTACTGAGGAACTCTGAAGCACTTGTGGACTCTGAACCCTGCTCTTTGAAAGACCCACGTTTGCATGGACTTACGGTAACAGAGAAGAAGATCCTGAATCTGTATTGGAGAGTGATTGCTGAGCTTGGATTACTCTGGCCTGCTGTGTCTCCTGTTTCTGTGTCTGCAAACTGTGTGACTATTTCTGCCAACTTGTATGAAGTAATACAGGACTTTTCTATATCAAACCTGTGACTCCTGTGTTTTCATCGCACCCAAGCACAAGACGCTATATGAACTGTACTACATACATTACAAGATTCTGAAGCCAAAACGTTAGTGTCTGCTGGGTCTGGAAGGCTGTGTCTGCTGTACTGTGGATATCAGACGTCCGGTTGTACTTTCTGTGATGACAGTGGTTGTGACTTCTCACAACCATTCCAGGTGAGCATCCTTAAGTTTTTTTGCAGTGTACAAGTAACACTAGTTTTTTTTTTTCCTTTCTTTCATTTTTTTCTGCTTAATTGGATATCATGTTGGTTGAACTTTCTGATATATGGTGTGATCTCACAACATTCAGGTAGCAGTTCCTTATTTTTTTTTTCTCTCTGCGTTTGCACAGGAACACTATTGTTTTTTTTCTCTCTTCTTCCAGTAATCCTGTCTTAAAAGATCTGGAAAATGGAGGCCCGCATAAAGGAACTTTGCGGAGTGACTGATAATATCCTTGCAGATTTGCAGAATATAAAGACCCGTTTTACAAATCTACAGGACCTCAATAATCACAATTTGCAAGTGGTTGGACAGACTACCCAGGATTTGCGAGCCAGGATTGAGGTTCTAGAGGGGCGAGTCCAGGCTCCTGCCGTAGCCCCGAGTGCTGGGATTCCCAAGTTGCCCCCTTTTCGTTTTGGCGGTGAACGTGAGAAATTCAGGGGATTTATTAATCAATGCAATCTTTTTTTTCTGCACATGCTTCACAATTTCCCACTGAACGATCTAAGGTGCTTACTATAATTATGTTGCTTACCAACAAGGCTTTAATGTGGGCAAACCCTCTGATTGAGACTGAGGATGATTGTTTGAATCACCTTGATGATTTTATTTCAGCCATGGGGCAGGTGTTTGATGACCCCAATCGAGGTGCAACAGCTGAAGCAGCCATGTTAGCTTTGCGCCAAGGTAAGCACTCGGTAGCTGAATATGCCTTGGATTTCAGGAGATGGGCCCTTGATACCACCTGGGACAGTTCCGCCAAAAAAATCTATTTTTCGAAAGGGGTTATCTCCACTGATTAAGGATGAACTTGCTCGTGCCGACCCTCCCACTGCGTTAGGTGACTTTATTAACTACTGCATCCGTATTGATACTCGTCTGACTGAACGCAGGCAAGAGAGATGGTTCGAAAGCAATCGTACTAACCTTTTCCTACCTTCCTCTCCAGCTAAGGAACCTTTGAGTAGGATTACACGGGAACCTGAACCTGAACCCATGCAGGTAGACTCTTTACAACGACGGGTTAGTGATGCACGCAAGGAACATCGTTTTAAGGAGAATCTATGTTTCTATTGTGGTAAGTCAGGGCACTTCATTATAAACTGCCCCAGCCGTTCTCGTAAGACTACTGCAGCACTCATTCATTGTGAGTGTTGCGAGAGGGGATCTGTCAGGTCCGAGCCTCAGGCTCCAGAGAGATCTGCAGCAACAGATCTTGATTTCTCGGACTTAAACTCCGTTACCTCTGAGGACGTTGACTGTGTAAACGCTGCCATTTTTCAAGTTTCCTCAGCGGTGTCCCAGCTGAGTTGTAAGAAAAACAATTCTCATTGCTTTCTTTCCATCAAACTCTGGGTTGACTCAGCTTGGGTGTCTAGCTCTGCTATGATCGAATTAGGGGCAAGTGGAAATTTTATGGATGTCTCCTTTGCTCTGAAACAGGGAATACGTTCAGTGAAGAAGGCTACTCCAGTACAGATGGAAACTGTGGATGGCTCCCTGCTGACCTCTGGACCAGTGGATCAGGAAACAGAGCCTTTGAGGGTTCTTATGGGTAAAGATCATCAAGAGAAACTGTCCTTTATGCTTATCTCTTCTCCCACTTTCCCATTATTCTAGGGCTACCATGGCTGCAGGCTCAGAATCCTACCATTAACTGGGAGACCAAGGAATTACACTTTCCAGAGAAACAGATGAGTCCAAAAGTTTCAGCTTGCTCTGTTCCTAAAGGAATCATGTCAGTCCCTGAACTACCAGCTGTATACCAGGACTATGTGGATTTATGTGACAAGAAGAACGCTGACCAGCTTCCTCCTCACCGTCCATATGATTGTCCAATTGAATTATTGCCTGGAGCAGAGATACCTTTTGGTAAGATCCACCCCCTGGCGGGGCCCGAGCTAAAGGCTTTAAAGGATTACATAGATGAAAATCTAGCCAAGGGCTTCATACGCCCTCTTCATCTCCTGCAGGTGCACCCATCTTCTTTGTAAAGAAGAAAGATGGATCTCTGAGACCATGCGTAGACTATAGGGAACTCAATAAGGTTACTATTAGAAACCGTTATCCATTGCCTTTAATCCCTGAGTTATTGGAGAGAGTGCGACATGCCAAATTTTTTCTAAACTAGATCTTCGTGGGGCCTATAACTTAGTCCGTATTAGACCTGGGGATGAATGGAAGACTGCATTCAGGTCACGCTATGGACACTTTGAATATCTAGTTATGCCTTTTGGTCTGAGTACCGCCCCAGCCACTTTCCAACACTTGGTGAATGACATCTTCAGGGATCTCCTAGATACATTCGTGGTAATTTATTTGGATGATATTCTAATTTTTTCTAACTCCACAGAGGAACATCATGGACATGTGAGAATGGTCTTGGAACGTCTAAGACAAAATCATCTTTACATCAAACTTGAAAAGTGTGAATTCCATAGGACCGAAATTCAATTTCTGGGGTATGTACTGTCTACACAAGGAATTAGTATGGATGGAAGCAAAACCCAAGCCATCAAGGATTGGCCAAGTCCTAGAAATGTGAAGGAGGTACAGCGCTTCATCGGGTTTGCCAACTTCTGTAGACGTTTCATTAGAAATTTCTCTGAGGTAGTGTCACCTATCACTCAACTTACCCGGAAAGAGTCTAGGTTTTCCTGGACTCCCCAAGCCCAGGAAGCATTTTCCCGTCTAAAAGATAAATTTACCACTGCACCTATCCTAGTACATCCCAACCCCGAGCTTGCCTTCATAATAGAGGTGGATGCTTCAGACTGTGCCGTTGGAGCTATACTCTCTCAGAGAACAGGTGAGAAGAATGTCTTGCATCCCTGTGCCTTCTTTTCCCAGCAGTTGTCTTCGGCTGAGAGGAACTACGATGTGGGCAATAGAGAGTTGTTGGCCATTATTGCCGCCTTCAAAGAATGGAGACACCTTCTTCAGGGAGCTGCACAGCAAATAGTCGTCCTGACAGACCATCGTAACCTTGAGTTTATCAGGTCGGCTAAGTGCCTGACTCCTCGCCAGGCTCGCTGGAATCTTTTCTTAAACCAATTTAATTTTATCATCTCTTATAGACCAGGATCGCGCAATGGAAAGGCTGATGCACTCTCTAGGATTTACTCAGCAGAGACACGTCCAATTACTCCTCCTAAGACTATTCTTCCTGACTCTAGATTCCTAGGAGTAATTCATAATCAAGACCTACTTAAGGACATCAAGGAAGCATACCATGCGGATTCCTTTTTGGCACAACCCCCAAGGGACGTAAGTCTTGTCTTTAAGAATGGTGTGTGGATTCAGGGACAACGCCTGTATATTCCTGAAACAGTCAGATTGAGAGTATTGCAACTCATTCACGATTCCAAGATAGCTGGGCATAGAGGAATTCTAAAGACACAGGAATTTCTTTCTCGTTTCTTTTGGTGGCCCACTTGCAGGAAGGATGTTTTGAATTATGTCACTTCATGTGAGGTCTGTGCAAGATGCAAAACACCTCGCTCCTCACCAACTGGTCTGTTACAGCCTCTTCCCACCCCGTCCCGCCCATGGGGATCCATTTCTATGGACTTCATTGTGGAGTTACCAACCTCTCAGGGGAAGAACACCATTCTAGTGGTGGTTGACCGTCTAACAAAGGCAGCTCATTTTATCCCTTGTGTCGGCTTACCCACTGCAAAACAGACATCAGATTTGATGATTAAAGATGTGTTTCGCTTACATGGAGTACCGGATGAGGTTATTTCGGATCGAGGGGTGCAATTCACTTCTAGGTTTTGGCAAAATTTCTGTGCAGCATTGGACATTAAAGTAAACCTTTCTTCTGCTTTTCATCCCCAGACTAATGGACAGACCGAACGAACCAATCAAACACCTGGAGCAGTATCTCCGCTGCTTTATCTGCCACCTACAGGATGATTGGGTGGATCTACTTCCATTAGCTGAGTTCTCGTATAACAACTCTCAGAGTGCCTCCACTAAACAGTCTCCTTTTTACTCTAATCTAGGTTATCATCCTAACATTCTACCACGATTTCCCATAGAAACGCCTTTACCAGTAGTGGCTGAAAGAATCACGTCTTTACAGAAGAATATGGATCTTCTAAAGGAAAATCTGGAATCGGCTCAAGAAAGGTACAAGAAAGCAGCAGATAAATTTCGTAAACCTGCACCAGCTTTCAAGGTAGGAGACTTGGTCTGGCTGTCAACCAGAAATCTTAAGTTAAGGATTCCATCGTCTAAGTTGGGACATAAGTACATTGGACCCTATAAAATCAGTAAAATTATAAGTGCCGTTGCTTGGCGTCTTCAACTGCCCAGAACTATGAGAATCCACCCTGTCTTTCATGTATCCCTACTAAAGGCTGCGACACCCAATACGTTTCCTGGACGTTCCTCTCCTTGCCCTGACCCAGTGCTAGTCGATGGTCAGGAAGAATTTGTGGTGGAAAGGATTTTAGATTCCAGGTTGTATAGAAATCAGTTACAATATCTGATTAAATGGCAGGGCTACCCAGTGGAGGACAACTCATGGGAACCGGTCAATAACGTTAATGCTCCTCGCTTGCTCCGTCAGTTTCATCAGAGGTACCCACACAAGCCTGGTCTGAGGTCATCCGGAGGTTGTCCTTAAGGGGGAGTAATGTAAGGTTCTATGTATATATTCCTGAAACTCAGTTTGTTCGTCAGCCATTTTACTTTCTGTCTTGCTGCAGCTATCTTGCCCTCAGTCAAAATGGAGTTTCCAGCTTGCATGTTCCCGCCCTGATTCTCTCCTTTGCTTCTTAAGCAGCCACAGCTGAGCAATCAGTGCTTCAGAATCTAGCCTGCAGTGAACCTGTGACTTGACTCCTGTAAGCCTTGGACCTTGTACTCCAGCTATTCCTACTGAGGAACTCTGAAGCACTTGTGGACTCTGAACCCTGCTCTTTGAAAGACCCACGTTTGCATGGACTTACGGTAACAGAGAAGAAGATCCTGAATCTGT
Source organism: Oophaga sylvatica (assembly GCA_033576555.1). NCBI lineage: Eukaryota > Metazoa > Chordata > Amphibia > Anura > Dendrobatidae > Oophaga > Oophaga sylvatica. The sequence continues at coordinate 127,854,150 of JARQOD010000002.1, read as the reverse complement.
ATTGGAGAGTGATTGCTGAGCTTGGATTACTCTGGCCTGCTGTGTCTCCTGTTTCTGTGTCTGCAAACTGTGTGACTATTTCTGCCAACTTGTATGAAGTAATACAGGACTTTTCTATATCAAACCTGTGACTCCTGTGTTTTCATCGCACCCAAGCACAAGACGCTATATGAACTGTACTACATACATTACATGGGCAGGCATTGCTGATAATGGTGAGGCATTGATGATGATGGGGAGAAGATGATGATAATGGGCAGGTATGTATATATACAGTATTGGGTAGAACGGAGTTAATTATATTAGTCCGGCCCTCTAAAACCATCCCAATTTCTCATGCGGCCCCCTGGCAAAATTAATTGCCCACCCCTGGTCTAGATGCTACTATTGAATGATAGACCTGTGATCAGGGCCTTGTTGCAAGCTGCTTTGGTAATTAATTCCCTGAAACAAGCCGACTGTTAGGGTATATGCACACGTTGAATATTTGGATGCAGATATTTTTGCACCATTTCTGCATCTCTTGGCAGGAAAAATGCAACATACAATTTGCATGTTTTTGATGTTGTAGATAAGGGGTGAATCTGCAGGTTAATAGCACTCTGAAGCAGTGTGGCCACCGCACTGAAAACCTGGCTATTAGGAGGAAATTAACTTTATTCATCTCAACAGCTTCCGGCTTTCAGTCATAGAGGGGAGGCTTCAGTCATCGCTTATTAAACAGTACAGACCAAAACTATGAATTAACACATGTGGAATTATATACTTAACAAAAAAGTGTGTAACAACTGAAATTATGTCTTATATTCTAATTTCTTCAAAGTAGCCACCTTTTGCTTTGATGACTGCTTTGCACACTCCTGGCATTCTCTTGATGAGCTTAAAGAGGTAGTCACCGGAAATGGTCTTCCAACAATCTTGTAGGAGTTCCCAGAGATGCTTAGCACTTGTTGGCCCTTTTGCCTTCACTCTGCGGTCCAGCTCACCCCAAACCATCTCGATTGGGTTCAGGTCTGGTGACTGTGGAGGCCAGGTCATCTGGCGTAGCACCCCATCACTCACCTTCTTGGTTAAATAGCCCTTACACAGCCTGGAGGTGAGTTTGGGGTCATTGTCCTGTTGAAAAATAAATGATGGTCCAACTAAACGCAAACCGGATGGAATAGCATGCCGCTGCAAGATGCTGTGGAAGCCATGCTGGTTCAGTATGCCTTCAATTTTGAATAAATCCCCAACAATGTCACCAGCAAAGCACCCCCACACTATGACACCTCCTCCTCCATGCTTCACGGTGGGAGCCAGGCATGTAGAGTCCATCCGTTCACCTTTTCTGCGTCACACAAAGACATGGTGGTTGGAACCAAAGATCTCAAATTTGGACTCATCAGACCAAAGCACAGATTTCCACTGGTCTAATGTCCATTCCTTGTGTTGTTTAGCCCAAACAAGTCTCTTCTGCTTGTTGCCTGTTCTTAGCAGTGGTTTCCTAGCAGCTATTTTACCATGAAGGCGTGCTGCACAAAGTCTCCTCTTTACAGTTGTTGTAGAGATGTGTCTGCTGCTAGAACTCTGTGTGGCATTGACCTGGTCTCTAACCTGAGCTGCTGTAAACCTGCGATTTCTGAGGCTGGTGACTCAGATAAACTTATCCTCAGAAGCAAGGTGACTCTTGGTCTTTCTTTCCTGGGGCGGTCCTCATGTGAGCCAGTTTCTTTGTAGCGCTTGATGGATTTTGCAACTGCACTTGGGGACACTTTCAAAGTTTTCCAATTTTTCGGACTGACTGACCTTGATTTCTTAACTCCTTTAACCCCAAGGGTGGTTGCACGTTAATGACCTGGCCAATTTTTACAATTCTGACCACTGTCTCTTTATGAGGTTATAACTCTGGAACACTTCAACGGATCTTCGCGATTCTGAGATTGTTTCTCGAGACATATTGTACTTCACGTTAGTGGTAAAATTTCTTCGATATAACTTGCGTTTTATTTTTGAAAAAAAACGCAAATATGGCGAAAATTTTGAAAATTTTGCAATTTTCAAACTTTGAATTTTTATTCCCTTAAAACAGAGACATTTGTCACACAAAATAGTTAATAAATAACATTTCCCGCTTGTCTACTTTACATCAGCACAATTTTGGAACCAAAATTTTTTTTGTTAGGTAATTATAAGGGTTAAAAGTTGACCAGCGATTTCTCATTTTTACAACAAAATTTACAAAGCCATTTTTTTTAGGGACCATCTCATATTTGAAGTCACTTTGAGGGGTCTATATAGCAGAAAATACCCAAAAGTGACACCATTCTAAAAACTGCACCCCTCAAGGTACTCAAAACCACATTCAAGAATTTTATTAACCCTTCAGGTGCTTCACAGGAGCTGAAGCAACGTGGAAGTAAAAAATGAATATTTAACTTTTTAGCCACAAAAATGATTTTACAAACTTTTTTTTATTTTCACAAGGGTAAAAGGAGAAAATGGACACATAAAGTTGTTGTGCAATTTCTCCTGAGTACGCCAATACCCCATATGTGGGGAAAACCACTGTTTGGGCACACGGCAGAGCTCGTAAGGGAAGGAGCGCCGTTTGACTTTTTCAAACTAAAATTGGCTGGAATTGAGATTGGACGCCATGTCGCGTTTGGAGAGCCCCTGATGCGCCTAAACAGTGGAAACCCCCCACAAGTGACACCATTTTGGAAACTAGACCCCCTAAGGAACTTATCTAGATCTGTTGTTAGCACTTTGAACCCCCAAGTGTTTCACAAAAGTTTATAATGCCTGGGTGTGAAAAAAAAAAATTTCCACAAAAATGATTTTTTAGTCCCAAACTATTGATTTTCCCCAAGGAAATTGGACCCCAAAAGTTGTTGTCCAATTTGTCCTGAGTACGCTGATACCCCATATGTTGGGGGGGGGAAACTGTTTGGGCGCACGGCAGGGCTTGGAAAGGAAGTAGTAACGTTTTGGAATGCAGACGTTGAAGGGGGTCATGTTCCGTTTGCAGTGCCCCAGATGTGCCTAAACAGTGGAAAACCCCCACAAGTGACCCCATTTTGGAAACTAGACCCCCTAATGAACTTATATAGATCTTTGGTGAGCAATTTGAACCCCCAAGTGCTTCACACAAGTTTATAATGCCCGGGCATGAAAATAAAAAATCCTATTTTTTTCCCACAAAAATTATCTTTTAGTCACTATTTTTTTATTTTCCCAAGGGTAACAGGAGAAATTGGACCACAAAAGTTGTTGTCCAATTTGCCCCAATGCTGATACCCCATATGTGGGGTGGAACCACTGTTTGGGTGCACGGCAGAGCTCGGAATGGAAGGAGCACCATTTGACTTTTTCCAACCAAAATTGGCTGGAATTGAGATTGGACGCCATGTTGCATTTGGAGAGCCCCTGATGTGCCTAAACAGTGGAAACCCCCACAAGTGACCCCATTTGGGAAACTAGACCCCCTAAGGAACTTATCTAGATCTTTGGTGAGCAATTTTAACCCCCAAGTGCTTCACACAAGTTTATAACGTAGAGCCGTAAAATAAAAAAATCATATTTTTTCCACAAAAATGATCTTTTCACCCAATTTTTATTTTTCCAAGGGTAACAAGACTCCAAAAGTTATTGTGCAATTTGTCCTGAGTACGCTGATACCCCATATGTGGGGGTAAACCACTGTTTGGGTGCATGGCATGGAAGGGAAGGAGCGCCATTTGACTTTTTCAACGCAGAATTGGCTGGATGCCATGTTGTGTTTGGAGAGCTCCTGATGTGCCTAAACAGTGGAAACCCCTGACAAATGACACCATTTTGGAAACTAGACCCTCAAGGAAGTTATCTAGATGTGTGATGAGCACTTTGAACCCCCGAAGTGCTTCACAGAAGTTTATAACGTACAGCCGTAAAATAAAAAATCTTTTTTTTTTTTTTTACAAAAATGATTTTTTCGCCCACAATATTTTATTTTCACAAGAGTAACAGGAGAAATTGGACCCCAAACGTTGTTGTCCAATTTGTCCTGAGTATGCTGATACCCAATATGTGGGAGAAAACTACTGTATGGGCACACGTTGAAGTCGGAAGGGAAGTAGTGATGTTTTGGATTGCAGACTTTGATGGAATGGTCTGGGGGCGTCATGTCGCATTTGGAGAGCCCCTGATGCGCCTAAACAGTGGAAACCCCCCCACAAGTGACCCCATTTTGGAAAATAGACCCCACAAGGAACTTATCTAGATGTGTGGTGAGCGCTATGAAGCCCCAAGTGCTTCACAGAAGTTTATAACGTACAGCCGTTAAAAACAAAAAAATAATTTTTTTTTTACAAAAATTATATTTTTGCCCCCAGTTTTTTATTTTCCCAAGGGTAACAGAAGAAATAGGACAAATTGCACAATAACTCTTGGGGTCCAGAGTGCGCTGATACCCCATATGTGGGGGTAAACTACTGTTTGGGCGCATGGCAGAGCTCAGAAGTGAAGGAGCACCGTTTGACTTTTTCAATGCAGAATTGGCTGGAATTGAGATAGACGCCATGTCACATTTGGAGAGCCCCTGATGTGCCTAAACAGCGGAAACCCCCAATTCTAACTCCAACCCTAACCCCAACACACCCCTAACCCTAGTCCCAACTCTAACCACAAACCTAACCCTAACACACCCCTAATCCCAACCCTAACCCTAATCCTAACTTTAGCGCCAACCCTAACCCTAACTTTAGCCGCAACCCTAACCCTAATGGGAAGATGGAAATAAATACATTTTTTTAATTTTATTGTTTTTCCCTAACTAAGGGGTGATAAAGGGGGGTTTGATTTACTATTTATAGCAGGTTTTTATGATTGGCAGCTGTCATGCTAAAAGACGCTTTTTATTGACAAAAATAGTTTTTGCATCACCACATTTTGAGAGTATAATTTTTGCATATTTTGGCCCACAGAGTCATGTGAGGTCTTATTTTTTGCGGTACGAGTTGACGTTTTTATTGGTAACATTTTTGAGCACGTGACATTTTTTGATTGCTTTTCATTTCGATTTTTGGGAGGTTAGAATGAACAAAAATCAGCAATTCATGAATTTCTTTTGGGGGAGGCGTTTATACCATTCCACATGTGGTAAAATTGATAATTCGGTTTTATTCTTTGGGTTAGTACGATTACGGCAAATACCTCATTTGTATTATTTTTTTTTTATATTTTGGTGCTTCTATAGAATAAAAACAATTTTATATAAAAAATTATTATTTTTGCATCGCTTTATTCTGCGAGCTATAACTTTTTTATTTTTTCGCTGATGATGCTGTATGGTGGCTCGTTTTTTGCGGGACAAGATGACGTTTTCAGCGGGACCATGTTATTTATATCGGTCTTTTTGATCGCGTGTTATTCCACTTTTTGTTCGGCGGTATGATGATAAAGCATTTGATTTTTGCTTTGTTTTTTTTTTAAGGGGTTCACTAAAGGGGTTAACTAGTGGGACAGTTTTATAGGGGGGGTCATTAGGACGCGGCAATACCAAATATGTGTACTTTTATTGTTTTTTTTTTTTATTTACAGGAAAAAATGAATTTTTTGGGGAATTTTTTTTTTCTTTATTTTGGAATTTTTTTAAACCATGTTTATTTTTATTTTTTTCACTTTTTTACTTTGTCCCAGGGTGGGAATCACTGTAAAATGTCAGATCGCTGGTGTGACAGTGTGCACAGCACTCTGTCACCCCAGCGATCGCTCTAGCAGGCACTGAGGAAGCCGCCTCCCTGCAGGACCCGGCGGCCATCTTGGATCCGGGTCCTTGGAGGGAGGAAGGCCTCAGAACAGCGCGATGCTCCCCTGTGCCCATGGTACACCGCGATCATGTTTGATCACGGTATGCCAGGGGTTAATGTGCCGGAAGCGGTCAGTGACCGCTCCTGACACTGTCACGGGTGTCAGCTGTGATAATCAGCTGACACCCGGCGGCGATTAGCTGCGCTCCCCCCGGGAGTGCAGCTGATCGCCTATGGCGTTCTATCCCGTCCATGGGCAGATTGGCACGGGTTTCATGGACGGGATAGTACGTCTGATGTCAGAGAGGGGTTAAGGTAATGATGGCCATTTGTTTTCTCTTACTTAGCTGCTTTTTTCTTGCCATAATACAAAGTCTAACAGTCTGTTCAGTAGGACTATCAGCTGTGTATCCACCAGATTTCTGCACAACACAACTGATGGTCCCAACCCCATTTATAAGGCCAGAAATCCCACTTATTAAACCTGACAGGGTACACATGTGAAATGAAAACCATTCCCGGTGACTACCTCTTGAAGCTCATCAAGAGAATGCCAAGAGTGTGCAAAGCTGTTATCAAAGCAAAAGGTGGCTACTTTGAAGAACCTAGAATATAAGACATAATTTCAGTTGTTTCACACTTTTTTGTTAAGTATATAATTCCGCATGTGTTAATTCATAGTTTTGATGACTTCAGTGTGAATGTACAATTTTCATAGTCATGAAAATACAGAAAAATCTTTAAATGAGAAGGTGTGTCCAAACTTTTGGTTTGTACGGTACAAGTGAGCAGCGGCTGTAACCACACCCTGTCGCTGACTGACAGTCGGCTCCTCCGTGCAGAGCAAACTATCAGTCAGTGCTGGGGGCATGTTTATAGCCAATGCTCACTATGTACTGAACGATGACTGAAGCTGTGCTAGCTGTGCCTCCATGACTGAAAGCTGGAGGCTGCCGGGAGGAATAATAATGTTATAACAGGTTCCATTTTAAGGGTATACTATATGGCTATGAAAATAGTCAAGATGAACCACACATTTCCCTGTTGCTTTAAAAAGAGTAAAATACACACTGACACCTGCAGCATAAATTCCCATACTGCGGATTTCAAATCTTTAACATTTGTCAAATTACACTGCTGATATTTTTGCTGCATATCTATGACATTTCTTGAAATTTAATATACAGCACTGCTACTTTAATATGCAGATTTTTCATCTGGATAATACACTGTTTTTGTTCGTGGAAAAATGCCTCCGACTCACCCTAGCCAGGCCCCATTTTTAAACACTTTTCAAAACTGTCATGTAAAAAAGTGTCTATAACACTATTACATTTCAACCAAGGCATATATGTAAGGTTTTTTTTTTTTTGCTGCAAATTGAGTAAGAACTCTGGTGACTATTAGAGAAAACAAATCAGTCATGCCATGCACTTTATCTGTTGATGTTCTTATTTTGTAATGGCTCATTTTGTTCCATTTGACAATTTTGGTGGTTTTGCCACAGTAAAATATTGAAAATGATGTAAGCAGCGAATTATAAACAGGGAAGAGAAAAAATGGTAAGCAGCTAACCTTCCAGGGAGGAAAATTTAGTGTGAAAACCACTTGAATGCACATAGGAACCCTGGTAGACCTTGTTTGGTCAGGATGTGGTGCAGGGAGTGTACAGTCATGGCCAAAAGTTTTGAGAATGACACAAATATTAATTTTTACAAAGTCTACTGCTTCACTTTTTCTAATGGCAATTTGCATAGTACTCCAGAATGTTATAAAGAGTGATCAGCTTAACAGCAATTACTTGTAAAGTCAATATTTGGCTAGAAAATGAACTTTATCCCCCAAAACACATTTCAACATCATTGCAGCCCTGCCTTAAAACAGGGTGGATTGATTTAAATCACGCCGATTTAAATCAACGATTTAAATCATGATTTAAATCAAATGATTTTTTTTCTATTTAAATCAGATCGATTTAAATCGTGATTTTAATCATGATTTAAATCACTGATTTAAATCAAAAGATTTTTTTAATATAAATCACGATTAAAATCTAAAAATTTCAGTCATTGTTCAATTAACTCCACACTTCTAGCTTGGTTTCACTTTCTGTAGCTTGGTTTCAGTTTCTTTTTCCATTCAGTTGACATGCCCAAACTTGTTGGATAGTCAGTCAGCAGTACTTGGCTGTAGTAACAATCAAACTTCAGAAGTGATCTGCGTGAGCCATGGCAGGTCGTAAGAGAGACCCTATTTGGGTTCATTTTGTTGAGATGCCAGCAGAGCTTGGAAAGAAAGGTGGGAGAGCAAAGTGCAAATACTGTCAAAAGGATATCCAAGACTTGTTTGCCGTTTGAAATCACATTATGAAAACTGCAACCAGAAGGGAAATGAAGATGTTGATAGTGATACAACTAATGTCAATGAACCCCCACAGCTTCTTATGCACCAGGACCCTAGCACTAGTGGTAAGTCTGGCAATTACAACCTATTTTAACAGACGTTTTACTGGGATGGTTAAAGTCTATGAAAAGAAAAATTTCTAGCACTAGTTCTGGATATAGAATTTAAATTTATGTTAAGGCAATATTTCACAGAAGATTAACGTTAAGTAAAAATAAAAGAGTGTGTATACGCCTATTTTTTTTTATTGTAGGCTACAATTCACTTTTGAAGTCTGCCAAATTGACCATTTTTTAAAAAAACATTTTAAAACTTTTGTGACATAATTTTTTTCAGTTGCTCTGATATTACTAGTATTACAGCAACTTCACCGGAAACTTGAGTAGCATAACTTTTGAGACAGCCCTTATAGGACGAGGACCATTACATTGTTCAAAAAGTTTGTTTCAAATATTTTCGTTATATTTATTCAAATACGCAGTCGAATTATATTTTTAATTACTGTGCTTTCAGGGTCAAATATGGCTTGTGCTGCACGTGACAATCAATATCTGGGTACAACTTCAACAAAGCAGCCCAACAAAAAACTTTGCGTGCAAAGTGTAGAAAAATTCCTCTTAAAGACTACGACGAGCCAGAAAGAACATTTTGATGAATTAATTGCTAAATTCATATTTGCAACCAATTCTTCTTTCCGACTAGTTGAACACCCATTGTTTGTACAAATGATCGAAGGAATAAGACCAGGCTACAAACCACCAAGTAGATTTGATATCTCAGGAAAACATCTTCAGGCTGTATACGACAAAGAAAGAGCGGCTTGTACAAAATATTTGAAAGACAAAGTGTTAACATGCAAGGAGAAAAAAGCTTGCAAACACGAAATATGAAAAATATGAAAAATGAATTGCATCATTACCTTAGAAATATGAAAAATTGAGAAGTCTTAGCGCATAAGATGGCCAAATTATGTGAGCCTGATAGCCACGTCAAGGCTCTTCTCGTATATCAGGTCCTAACTAATGCCTATCCTCGCTTAGAAAAGTCTGTCTGCATGGGAACATATGAATCCTCTCTTCAGACTAAAATCTACATCTCTGTGGAGGGGTGATGAACCTGTTGTAATTAAAAAGCCTGTGACCACCATGTGGAGTGCTCAGGTAGAAGGTAAATGAATACATATCAAAAAACTGACCGGCACATCCAAACATAGATTCAGTGTGAACAGGTGCTAAACCTAGAGTCACCAACTCATATACATACAAGAAAAAAAGGTAGCACACTGTAGCGCTATAGCTTGCAAACACGAAATATGAAAAATATGAAAAATGAATTGCATCATTACCTTAGAAATATGAAAAATTGAGAAGTCTTAGCGCATAAGATGGCCAAATTATGTGAGCCTGATAGCCACGTCAAGGCTCTTCTCGTATATCAGGTCCTAACTAATGCCTATCCTCGCTTAGAAAAGTCTGTCTGCATGGGAACATATGAATCCTCTCTTCAGACTAAAATCTACATCTCTGTGGAGGGGTGATGAACCTGTTGTAATTAAAAAGCCTGTGACCACCATGTGGAGTGCTCAGGTAGAAGGTAAATGAATACATATCAAAAAACTGACCGGCACATCCAAACATAGATTCAGTGTGAACAGGTGCTAAACCTAGAGTCACCAACTCATATACATACAAGAAAAAAAGGTAGCACACTGTAGCGCTATAGCTTGCAAACACGAAATATGAAAAATATAATAAGGGCAGCACGGTGGCTCAGTGGATAGCACTACAGCCTTGCAGCGCTGGAGTCCTGGGTTCGAATCCCACCTAGGACAACATCTGCAAGGAGTTTGTATGTTCTCCCCGTGTTTGCGTGGGTTTCCTCCGGGTACTCCGGTTTCCTCCCACACTCCAAAAACATACTGATAGGGAATCTAGATTGTGAGCCCCATCGGGGACAGCGACGATAATGTGTGCAAACTGTAAAGCGCTGCGGAATATGTTAGCGCTATATAAAAATAAAGATTATTATTATTATATGAAAAATGAATTGCATCATTACCTTAGAAATATGAAAAATTGAGAAGTCTTAGCGCATAAGATGGCCAAATTATGTGAGCCTGATAGCCACGTTAAGGCTCTTCTCGTATATCAGGTCCTAACTAATGCCTATCCTCGCTTAGAAAAGTCTGTCTGCATGGGAACATATGAATCCTCTCTTCAGACTATAATCTACATCTCTGTGGAGAGGTGATGAACCTGTTGTAATTAAAAGCCTGTGACCCCAGGTGGAGTGCTCAGGTAGAAGGTAAATGAATACATATCAAAAACTGACCGGCACATCCAAACAGATTCAGTGTGACCAGGGCTAAACCTAGAGTCACCAACTCATATACATACAAGAAAAAAAGGTGACAACTGTAGCGCTATAGCTTGCAAACACGAAATATGAAAAATATGAAAAATGAATTGCATCATTACCTTAGAAATATGAAAAATTGAGAAGTCTTAGCGCATAAGATGGCCAAATTATGTGAGCCTGATAGCCACGTCAAGGCTCTTCTCGTATATCAGGTCCTAACTAATGCCTATCCTCACTTAGAAAAGTCTGTCTGCATGGGAACATATGAATCCTCTCTTCAGACTAAAATCTACATCTCTGTGGAGGGGTGATGAACCTGTTGTAATTAAAAAGCCTGTGACCACCAGGCTCAGGTAGAACGTAAATGAATACATATCAAAAAACTGACCGGCACATCCAAACATAGATTCAGTGTGAACAGGTGCTAAACCTAGAGTCACCAACTCATATACATACAAGAAAAAAAGGTAGCACACTGTAGCGCTATAGCTTGCAAACACAAATATGAAAAATATGAAAAATGAATTGCATCATTACCTTAGAAATATGAAAAATTGAGAAGTCTTAGCGCATAAGATGGCCAAATTATGTGAGCCTGATAGCCACGTCAAGGCTCTTCTCGTATATCAGGTCCTAACTAATGCCTATCCTCGCTTAGAAAAGTCTGTCTGCATGGTAACATATGAATCCTCTCTTCAGACTAAAATCTACATCTCTGTGGAGGGGTGATGAACCTGTTGTAATTAAAAAGCCTGTGACCACCAGGTGGAGTGCTCAGGTAGAAGGTAAATGAATACATATCAAAAAACTGACCGGCACATCCAAACATAGATTCAGTGTGAACAGGTGCTAAACCTAGAGTCACCAACTCATATACATACAAGAAAAAAAGGTAGCACACTGTAGCGCTATAGCTTGCAAACACGAAATATGAAAAATATGAAAAATGAATTGCATCATTACCTTAGAAATATGAAAAATTGAGAAGTCTTAGCGCATAAGATGGCCAAATTATGTGAGCCTGATAGCCACGTCAAGGCTCTTCTCGTATATCAGGTCCTAACTAATGCCTATCCTCGCTTAGAAAAGTCTGTCTGCATGGGAACATATGAATCCTCTCTTCAGACTAAAATCTACATCTCTGTGGAGGGGTGATGAACCTGTTGTAATTAAAAAGCCTGTGACCACCAGGTGGAGTGCTCAGGTAGAAGGTAAATGAATACATATCAAAAAACTGACCGGCACATCCAAACATAGATTCAGTGTGAACAGGTGCTAAACCTAGAGTCACCAACTCATATACATACAAGAAAAAAAGGTAGCACACTGTAGCGCTATAGCTTGCAAACACGAAATATGAAAAATATGAAAAATTAATTGCATCATTACCTTAGAAATATTAAAAATTGAGAAGTCTTAGCGCATAAGATGGCCAAATATGTGAGCCTGATAGCCACGTCAAGGCTCTCTCGTATATCAGGTCCTAACTAATGCTATCCTCGCTTAAAATCTTCTGACTAAAATTAATCTCTTGATGACAGATTAAAAGCTTGACACCGGTGGAGGGTATGAAGGTTGTACATATAAAAACTGGACCCACCAATGATTCAGTGAAGGTAAATGAAGTACATTCAAGAAAAAAAGTAACATTAGCTTCAGTTGCAACAGTTAATATGATAAAATCATTATCATTACTAGAAAGAAAATAGCAACATGTAGGCTATATTGAAAACCGATTTATGTCAATAATTGCATCTTACCTAGATTAAATTTTCTAAGAGATGCATTATTGCTATTAGAACTTCGTGTATGCAACTATGCCTACAGTGTGCTACCTTTTTTTCTTGTTTGTATATGAGTTGGTGACTCTAGGTTTAGCACCTGTTCACACTGAATCTATGTTTGGATGTGCCGGTCAGTTTTTTGATAAAGTTGTTAACATGAGCTTGGATGGTTGGAGCAACATCCACAACGACCCCATAATTTGCACTTGTGTCACAACAGATGATGGTGAAACTTACCTTACAGACACAATCGACACATCTGGAAATTCACATACTGCTGAATATTTACTTGAAATTGCTAAGAACTCAATTCACCAATGCCAAGAACAGTTTGGATGTAAAGTAAGGAGCTTAGTTACTGATAACGCAAGCAATGTGGCAAAAATGCGAGCGGAACTGGCACATGAGGATGACACAAATGTCATTACATACGGTTGTTTGCCATTGTTGCATCTTTTGGCAAAAGACCTGCATATTTCGGGTGTCAAGGAATATGTTGTAGAAATTGTTAAATATTTCCGCAATAATCATTTTGCACATGCAACCTACAAGGAAATGGGAGGACTGAAGTTGGTTCTACCACAAGATGTTAGATGGAATACATTGACTGAATGCTTGGAACTGTTTATTAACAACTGGTCAAAATTAGTGTCCATTTGCGAAACACATCGGGATAAAATTGATGCTAATATACGAAGCAAAGTATTAAATCTTGGTGTGAAGAGAAATGCCGAGGACCTTTTGGAAAGGTTAAAGCCAATATCTATTGCGTTGGATAAAATGCAGAAAGATACTGCAACCATAGCTGATGCCACAGAAGTTTGGAAAGATTTAGAAGGTTCGCTAGATCGCTTGAACCTCTCAAACAATGTAAAGGTTGCAATACACCACCGCAAGGACCAAGCATTAAAAGAAGAACACTATTTAGCCAATATCTTGCATCCCATCTACAGAGGGAAAAAACTATCTGAGGCGGAAATCAACTCTGCAATGGAGTGGCTCGCCAATACTAACCATGACATTGTGGCAACTGTGCTGAAATTGAAGTGTGAATCTGCACCATTTCAAAAATACATGTTTGCAGATAACGTCGTTAATGAACTAAAACCACTGGACTGGTGGAAGTCACAATCACTTGTTCTTCCAGCGAAGATAATAAATGTAGCTACTCAGCTACTGACTGCATCGGCTTCATCGGCAGGAGTAGAGAGATTGTTTTCTTCATTTGGTTTTGTGCACACAACAGTCCGAAACCGCTTAGGAACTGCTAAAGCAGGACAACTAGTTTTCCTATTAAAAGTCCTAAATAAACAGTAGGCTTAAAGGACTGATGTATTCACTGAAGATGTTTGCTTACTTCAAACGTTAGAGATAGGCTATTGTTAAAAAGTACTTACTCTCTGTAGTTCAATTCTGATTGTTTAATAGTGCAAATAAAAATTATTAGGTTTCATAATCATCAACTGTTTTAATATTTTTATTTGTGTAAAATAATTTGATTTGCAAAAAGACAAAGTTTTGCTTGTGTACAACTTGATTAAAAAATCCTATTTAAATCAAAAAAATCCGATTTAAATCAAAAAAATCCGATTTTTTTGATTTTTTTTTAAAAAATCATGATTTTTATCCACCCTGCCTTAAAATGACCAGCTAACCTCTTTTCAGTGATTGCTCCATTAACACAGGTGTGGGTGTTGATGAGGACATGGCTGGAGATCAATCTGTCATGATTAAGTAAGAATGACACCACTGGACACTTTAAAAGGAGGCTGGTGCTTGGCATCATTATTTCTCTTCTGTTAACCATGGTTATCGCTAAAGAAACACGTGCAGTCATCATTGCAATGCACAAAAATGGCCTAACAGGGAAGAGTATCGCAGCTAGAAAGATTGCACCTCAGTCAACAATCTATCGCATCATCAAGAACTTCAAGGAGAGAGGTTCCATTGTTGCCAAAAAGGCTCCAGGGCGCCCAAGAAAGACCAGCAAGCGCCAGGACCGTCTCTTAAAAGTGTTTCAGCTGTGGGATCGGGCTACCAGCAGTGTAGAGCTTGCTCAGGAATGGCAGCAGGCAGGTGTGAGTACATCTGCACGCACTGTGAGGCGGAGACTCTTGGAGCAAGGCCTGGTCTCAAGGAGGGCAGCAAAGAAGCCACTTCTCTCCAGAAAAGACATCATGGACAGACTGATATTCTGCAAAAGGTACAGGCAGTGGACTGCTGAGGACTGGGGTAAAGTTATTTTCTCTGATGAATCCCTTTTCGATTGTTTGGGACATCAGGAAAACGCCTCATTCGGAGAAGACAAGGTGAGCGCTACCACCAGTCTTGTCTCATGCCAACTGTTAAGCATCCTGAAACCATTCATGTGTGGGGTTGCTTCTCAGCCAAGGGAATCGGCTCTCTCACAGTCTTGCCTTACAACACAGCCATGAATAAAGAATGGTACCAGAATGTCCTCCAAGAGCAACTTCTCCCAACCCTCCAAGAGCAGTTTGGCGATCAACAATGCCTTTTCCAGCATGATGGAGCACCTTGCCATAAAGCAAAGGTGATAACTAAATGGCTCAGGGAACAAAACATAGAGATTTTGGGTCCATGGCCTGGAAACTCCCCAGATCTTAATCCCATTGAGAACTTGTGTTCAATCATCAAGAGACGGGTGGACAAACAAAAACCTAAAAATTCTGACAAAATGAAAGCATTGATTGTGCAAGAATGGACTGCTATCAGTCAGGATTTGGTCCAGAAGTTGATTGAGAGCATGCCAGGGAGAATTGCAGAGGTCCTGAAGAAGAAGGGTCAACACTGCAAATATTGACTTGCTGCATTAACTCATTCTAACTGTCAATATAAGCTTTTGTTACTCATATGTTTGCAATTATTATATTTCTGTCTGTGATAAAAACATCTGTCAAACACACATAAAAACCAGAGGGCAGCAGATCATGTGAAAATATAATATTTGTGTCATTCTCAAAACTTTTGGCCATGACTGTAGGAATACACCAGGCTGGTGTCCAGGTCAGAAATGGAAGAAAGGTCCATGAGGACTGGGTTACAGCATCAATGGGAAACTGTTAAAGCATAACATTTACTGTGCAATTACAAATACATAGTATAATAGGGAAAAATTGTGGTCATCATCCGTACTGCTATCCAAATAATGGTCCAGTCATGTAGATAATGAAGAAATGGTGTTTTATTCTCTCACCACGTTTCGAAGTCTACGGGACTTCTTCCTCAGGAGATGCTATAGCATCTACATCTACATGACTGGGCCATTATTTGGATAGCAGCG
Source organism: Oophaga sylvatica (assembly GCA_033576555.1). Taxonomy (NCBI): domain Eukaryota; kingdom Metazoa; phylum Chordata; class Amphibia; order Anura; family Dendrobatidae; genus Oophaga; species Oophaga sylvatica. Next base: position 127,838,536 of record JARQOD010000002.1, on the reverse strand, counting down.
CGGATGATAACCACAATTTTTTCCCTATTATACTATGATTTGGTCATCAGTTTGACCTGTGGATCCGCTGCAGCTTGTGACTCGGATGTGTCTATATGCCTTGGTATCATAAAAATCGTGTGAGTGCAAACTGAGATTATTTTAACTTCGGATAAGATCCTATTTGCACTCTTCTCTCCTGCAGTATTTTGATTGCAATTAAAAATATGGTGAGAAAAAAGCAAAAAGATTAAGGATCCATAAGCTTACGCCTTTCGGGCTAGCAACTCTTATTCACAGCGTCTCGATAGTTAGACCTCTGTCAGTCTCATATTGCTAAATCTATCCCATGGATAGGTCATCAGTATGTCAGTCTTTGACAACCCTTTTTATGGACTCCTGTTTCTCAACACAAATTAAATACATTTGGACATGCATAGCGCAAGCATCGCCCGACAGTGACATGTTTTTTATTTCCAACGCTGTTTATTTCATGCCTGTCATCTTAGGATATGTTGAATGAAGGTAATGGAAGGCACATCTGTAGCTGATGTGATAGGTGTCTACACATTTGCTGAGTATTTGTTCTTTTGAGCTCAGCTGCTATAAAGGAACATCATTAAAATAAGTATTTAGATAATAATTACCACAAAGCGTTCTTCATTTTAATAACACAGTGATGATTATTTCTCTTGGGATTACATGTTTAATTTAGGATAACTAGAAAAGGGGTTTCTAAGCAATAGAAATTTTAGATTTTCATTTGAGAACATCAGCTGAATAGTCTCTTCTTTTCTTCTTGGATATTGCATTTGCTGCCAAGTCTACATCCAAATATAGACTGGGCAAAGGTTCAGGTTGTGTAACACTTCTACTCTTAAAGGTCTAAATTCCCTAAAAGACTTTCTTCTGATTCACTTATGTGACTTTATATTTTTCATGTGATTTGAGTCCTTTTGTGCAACTTCTCCTGACTCACACATAACTTGATTGAACAATTTCCATGTTTTATAGAGCACACCTATTGCATACGTCTTAAAGGGACTCTATCAGCATGCGCCATCTCTCCAAACTGTTCAAAGTCCCTGTTACACATAACAAGATCGCTAGCGAGATCGTTGATACGTCACGGGTTTTGTGATGCAATAACGATTTCGCTAGCGATCTCGTTACGTCTGACAGGTAGCAACGATCAGGCCCTGCTGTGAGATCGCTGATCGTTACAAAGCTTCCTGGACCATTCCTGGGTCGTTGCGCTCCCGCTGGGCAGTGTGCATCGCTGTATTTGACACCTAACCAACGACCTCGTTAGCGATTCAGAACTGAAACACGTAGGCGTGCATAAATTGGACTTTTCTGCGTCCCTCGTCCCCGATTGGTGGTCGCTACAGCGTTCTCGTTTCCCGCCGTGCATAAAGAAAGCAACAGAATAGCGATTCCATCCTTTGTTTCTGACCTGGTGCTGGATTGCAGATCTTAGCAGAATTCTCCGGGTTGTGTGGAGTCACAGCCGAAGAACACTACAGTCCACAAGCCAGAACGCTTGTCAGGAACAAAGCCCAGATGAATGGATACAGAGTCACAGCCGAAGAGTGCTGCTACGATCCGAAACCAGAACGCAAACAGGAACAAATGGACGGAACTGCTACAACGTGGCTTTATTTTAAACCTGCCGCCCAGTCAGAACGCAGTAGCCTCCACCAATCAGAGATGATTGGTGACACAGTACAGCCCCTATCAAGGTGTGGATCATTGAAATAGCTGCTGTGTGAAAGCGTCCCAACGACCAACGAGATCGTTAGTTAGATCGCTGGGGCGGCCGAAATCGTTGGGAAGTTCTGCATGTTTGACAGCTCCCCAACGATCACGATACGGCTCTCCAGCGATCTCAAAATCGTGACGTAATAACGATCTCGCTAGCGATCTCGTTATGTGTGACGGGGCCTTCAGTGGTCATGTTACTATCTGAAAGATAAGGTCATCCATACCTTTAACCATGCAATCCATTGCTCACTTATCAAAAAATACCCAATGTTTCAATTTAATTTCAAATGAGGCCGACGTGTTCTGAGCTTGCCAGGAGAACTTCTAGATTCTCTGCTTCCTGAAGTATATTCCTCATGTGGCACAATCTTCTTCTGCTTCACCACACAGCCAGTGAGCCGTCAGTCATCCAGAAGAAGGTGCGGCAGCGTGGAATAGTTCAGGGGAAACAGAAGATTAGAAAGTTGTTTGTCACAGCCAAAATACTTCACCCTAATTTGCAAACGATTAAACCTGTTATTTTTATTTTTTTTCTGGGGGGGGACGGTGTCAGTTAAGCAACAGACTTCATAAATAAAGGTATGGAAAGAGTGGGCAACATGATCATATCAACAGTTAGCAGAGTGAACCGTACAGATTACCTTTAATATAATTATACAATCCTTGTTCAATTTTTCTATTCTAGTTTTAATACTCCAAACATTTGTCTGTTGATTGAAGAGCACATAAGGGTCAAAGCTTGTAATTCCTCCCTTTTTCATGTGTGTTTAACTTACCTTTTGCTTTTACAGAGCATGTGATGTGCTGTGGATTGTGAGTCATTCCAAACCTTAATACTTTATTTTTCCCGTTACAGGTTTATTTTAGTTTCCTCTGTACAAAGATCTGTGCTGGCTTCTTTAGATGTTTTTTTTTGCAAAGTCTAATCTGGCCTTTCTATTTATAAAACTGATTAATGGTGTGCCTCTTTTGGTGAACCTTCTGTATTTGCTTTCGTTTTATCTTTATGGTAGACTAAAGGTACTGCCACACTACACAATCCCGCTAGCGATCTCGTTAGCGTCGCATACTAATGAGATCGCTAGCGGGATTGTTTCTATATCGCTAGTGTCGGCCACATTTAGCGATATCGTTAAGGACGCTATCGCGGTTAGCGATCTCCTTAACGACTTTAGCGGTACAAAAGTACCGCTAAATCGCTAAAAAAGGTGCCACACTCAGCGATATATACTTACCCAGCGGGGCGCCAGCGACGAAAATAGGGTCCGGAACGATTCCAGCGACGAGCGACATCACAGCAGGAAGCTCGTCGCTGGCAGCTGCCGCACACAACAACATCGCTAACGGGATCGCTAAATAGTGACGTTTTTTAGCGATCCCGTTAGCGATGTTGTTTAGTGTGGCATACCCTTAAGATACTGAAACACCTACTTCCAGGAGAGTATTGATAGTCAGGTTGTGGTTAAATTCTGATGAAGAAGTTGAATGATTTTGAAACGTGTTGATAATAAAATTCCATCAAGTCTTCTAGTGTCTCCTGGAATTTTCCTTTGGATCTTCTTCAGCAGCGCGGAGGAACCACATATTACCGACAATTCTTCCAATGAGAGCTCCTTTAACTGCATGCTGTGGGATAACAGCAACAGCTTCGAAATGCAAATACGGTACTACATCTGGAATTAGCTCCTGTCCTTTTACCTGCTTAATTGATGATAGATTAACGAAAAGGATGTGAATGCCCTCAAATTAAATTGTTAGGACGTGAATGCCCTCAAATTAAAGCTGAGTCTGCAGATTAATTTTATTTGATTTTTATGCTTCATTTTTTTTCTTGCCTTCTTCTAAGAGCCATCATTTTTCTTTATTACTCCGTCGTCATAGCCATATTAGGGCTTGTTTTTTTGCAGTGCAAGTTGTAGTTTTGAATGATACCAGTCATTTTAGAATATAATATGCTGAAAAATGGTGAAAAAATTGGGATAAAACGGTGAAAAAAAATGCAATTCTACTATTGCTTTTTGGATTTTGTTTTTACATATTTTGATTCATTTTCAATATAATAATGGCAACATGATTCTTCAATTTATAGAGCACGTTTATGGCGATAGTAAACTTGTATGGAATTTTTTTTCTTTAAGCGGTGAACAAAAAACCGTAGGTTATAAAAATAAATAAAATATTTTGGTTTGTGTTACCATTTTCCAAGATCTTTAACATTTTATACACAAGATTCCAAATTATTATCCATATGCTATTTTTCTCTGATTTTCCTAGTCAATGCAAATTAGCAAATTCTTTCATTAGAGTAGAAATCAAATTTTTTTTGTACAAACCTCCAATTAAAAATAGTATTTTTCTTCAAAACTAAAAAAACTCAAAATTCACTGGTTCAAATTGTTATGCATAGCAGAGTTTTCAAATATTTTACAGGTTGCAAAGAACTGAAAATGGTCATTTATTGAATTTGCAGCATTAAGAGGTCGCATTTACTGAAGTTTTTTCAATCAAAACATCAGTTACATGTTATCATAGGACCCCTTCTTTGTTATCATGTTCACATTTCTTGCATTCATTAAAGTTGTGAGTTTTTGGATAGTTTCTGCTTGAATTTATTTGCAGGATGTCAGAATAGCCTCCCAGAGCAGCTGTTTTGATGAGAACTGGTTCGGACTCTCATAGATCTTTTGTTGAGCATACTCCAAAGGTTCTCTATAGGGTTGAGGTCAGAGGAGTTTCTCTCCTTTTATGCCCATAGCAGCAAGTGACTCAGAGGTATTCTTTGCAGCATGAGATGGTGTATTGTCATGCATGAAAATGATTTTGCACGGTCCTTCTTTTTGTACAATGGAAGAAAATGGTTAGTCAGAAACTATATACTTTGTCGTGGTCATTTTCATATTTTCATGGTTAGGGACTACCTTTTTTTCTTTTTTGGAACAAAACATGACTCCGTGACCTCCTTGCTGTCACCCGTTGGGACTTGGTGGTCATCCTTTAACCATCTGCTGCTCAATCCAGCTGAACCATCCAGGGTTGCACGGCACTAATCAGTAAACAAGGCTGTTTTAAAATTAGTCTTCATTTATGTCTGGGCCCATTGCAACCGTTTCTGCTTGTGAACACTGTTTAGAGGTGGCCGGATAGAAAGTTTATGCACAACTGGATGCCTTTGAAGGATCTTATACCTTGAGGTTTGCAGGACTCTAGAGGCTACAGCAGCTTCAAATATCTGTTTGCTGCTTTGTAATGGTATTTTAGCAGCTGCTCTCGTAACCTGATGAATTTGTTTGACAGAAACCTTCCTGATTATGCCTTTATCAGCCACAAATCTATTCACAGTAGAATGATCACTCCGTTTTCACATCTTGTCTAATGCATTGCACTATTTGACGTTTTTCGGCAGCAGAGAGATCATATTTCTTTCCTATATTGTATGAAACGTGTGGCCTGCTGTCACAATCCATTTTTGGATTTGTGGCAGCTCTGGTTCCACTATATTTTAAATGTAGCTTTTTTCTTTCACGACCTGTGGGGGTTAATGTCAGTCAGTTTCCCTCACTGGCAATCTGTTGCAACTGCAGAGTTATTAGGTCTGCAGATGGTGACCACTCCCACCATCCTTTAAATGGTCGCCTGATGCATCAGCTGACTGTTGGTGATAGTTATTCTATGGAGACCAGCCGTGCAGTTGCAGTTCTCTGGTGTCAGCTACTTCTGGAGTTTGGAGTCCTTTTTCGGTGTCATCGGCTGTGTAGAGGTTGGCAGCAGAGTCTGGAAGCTAAGCGTGGTGTTTTTTCCTCGTCTGCCTCGTGTTTGTCATTGTCCTTTGTGTTGTTACATCTGCAGTGGTGAGGCTAGCGCCCTTGCCGGCCAGTGCACTAGCCAGGGCAGTGCTAGGTGACAGTGAAGGACGAGGTTCCTGATGGCGGTGGGAGGGGAGGACCCACTTAGGGAATTAGGGGAGTGCAGGGACAGGCTCAGGTTTGAACTCAGATGGTGACCATCGCCAATTTCCCTGTCAGTAGGGCCTTCCTCTCCCCATTTCCATCCCGTTGTGTGTGTTGTGCCGTCCACTGACCGACCCCCGTTGGGTCGTCACATTTCGTGACACCTGTTTTATAATGTGGAATGTCCTTCTTAGGCTATGTTCACATGTTGCATTTTTCATTTTTTCCCAGGCAAAACCTGCTCTCTTAGCAGTAAGAAAGTTGCTGCAAAAAAGCAGATTTTGCTTAGTTTTTGTTGCGTTTTTTTTTGCTACATTTTCATGTTGATAAAGAAGAATCAGATTTTTTTTATGCTCTAAACTTTATCAGGTTTTGGCACCAAAAAACGCAACAAAAACTGATTGCAGCATTTTTGCAGCATTTTTTGCACCATCTAGTGCTTTCAATAGATGAAAAACGCTGAAAGAAGTGGCATGTTGCATTCTGCTAAAACCAAGGTTTGGCACAAAATACTGAGGATAAAAAAAACAAGCTGTGTGTATGAGATTTCTGAAATCTCATATAATTTGCTGGTACTGTAAAACGCAGCTGGAAATTTGCATAAACAAAGCATCGCTAATCCGTTATGATGTTTCAATCTGCTGATGTCTGAACTGCCTTGCAGACTGATATTAAAGGGTTGTCAATGATTGCGATATTGATCGTTTATCTTTACGCTGTTCATTCCTTTTAACATATCTTACTATATATGGGAATGTTTATGAACAAAATGTGCCTGTTATTTAGTCCAAAAATGTTCCAAAAAGAGTGCACATTTTAGATTAGACAGATTTATAAGCTATTTGTGACCAGAAAAAAAATAATATTTTACAACATGCTCTACCACTTTTCTCTTGAAAGCTCAAAGGTGGGCTCGGTTTAGGAGTGTCCATGCTTTAGACATATTTTTGATTTGTTTTCGACCAAAGCTGGCCCAAAAATCTAGCATAAATTATACTGTACTGAACAGCAAAATAGATGGTGAAAGGAAAGCCCCTCAAAAATTATCTCACAAATCAAATGTAAGTGAGGTATAAAACATAACTTTTAATATATTAACCCCTACACTACCTATGACATATTGTCCCTGCACTCCTGAGCCCGCATGTTTTTCTGCACATGACAGCTGATCTGATCAGCTGTCATATGCCTCTAACAGCAGTAGGTGGAATTGCAATCCACTCGCGGCTGTTAACATGTTAAATTCTCCTGTAAATCTCTAACAGCGGCGTTTAACATGGCTGCGCCGTTGCTAATCCCACCCATCGGCGCTCGTGTCACATGACCGCGGGTTGCCTATTGGTTGGCATAACAACCCGGGGTATGCAGAAGACCTCTGTGGTTAGCATTGCCGGAGTACTAGGAGCGCTGCCTTGTGGCCGGCGCTCATAGTAGGTGAACATTTTTGCCACACACAACAGGGGCTGTGCACTGTTGTGTGTAGCACAGGCGATCGGATGACCCCCTTTTTGCCCCATTCAAAATAAAAATATAAAAAATCAAAAATACACATATTTGGTATCACTGCTTTCAGAATCGCCCGATCTATAAATATATAAAAAAATTACTCCGATCGGTAAACAGCGTTACGAGAAAAAAAATCAAAACGCTAAATTACTTTTTTGGTTGCTGCAACATTGCAAAAATATGCAATAACAGGCAATCAAAAGATTGTATCTACACCAAAAATGGTATCAATAAAAACGTCAGCTCAGTGCGCAAAAAAATAAACACTCACTCAGCCCCAGATTCTGAAAAATGAAGGCAATACGGGTCTCAGAAAATGGCACCATTTTAATTTATTTATTTGTTTGCAAACTTTGGGTTTTTTTTTTCACACTTAAACAAAAAAAGAACTTAAAACTATTTGGTATCTTAGAACTCATAATGACCTGGAGAATCATAATAGCAGGTCAGTTTTAGCAATTAGTGAACATGTTAAAAAAAAAAAAAACTTGTGGAATTGCATATATGTCCTATTGATACGTGTGCGATATGTGTATGACTCATAAAACCTAGTTCTCTTCTCTAGCAAAGCAAACTTTTTTTTGAGATCTGTTCTGTGGTGTTGAGGCTGACGATATACGTAGGCTGTGTGGGTGATAGTGATAAAGGGTAACGCTTGAAAGGAGGGGGATGTATTCATAGAATGTCTATCTGATCAGGCGTCTTTGTAACCAACCGTTTTGTCAAACAGGAAACTTTGTTGTATAACTTAACTTTTGTCTATGGTGATTTTATAGTTTCCTCTTGCTACAAAACACTGAAACAATACAAACGGCATACATGTGTTATGAAAATATTGCATTATTCAGAGACATGAGATATATAGTTAACGCCTTACTGACATCAGACGTAATAATCCGTCCATGTGCCCTGTGCCAATTTGACCAAGGACGGATTATTATGTCATTTTAATCACCCGTGCACACGGGTGGTGCACGGGCGATAGCCGCCAGGTGTCAGCTGATTCTGTTACGCACCGTTCCCGGCACTTCAGCCGTAGCCTTCCGGGGGCCCGGCAGAGGGCTGGCAACCCCTCTGACTTTGGATCGGAGACCCCACGGCGTGACAATTGTTGCCATGGTGACATGATGACTATCTTACTACTCAAGAAAAAAGAAGGGTGTACAAAAAATGGCCAGAATCACCATGAATAAATTTCAAATATTAGAAACAATACATTTTGTTAAAGCATGATTACACAGGATCACACAAACAAGGTACAAACCACATGTTAAAAACAATTAAAAAAAACAATGAAGGTATAAACCATAACACCTGAAGGATCGGTTAGGTGCCTTGCAGCTATCTCCACTGTGTGCACCAGACATATCAAAATTAACGCAACATTGAACAAATGACAATCAGCCAATACTGTAGTCTAAATGAAGTAAATTACCCCAAAACAGACAAAATAGTGGCTGAAGCTGCACTGAGAGAACCCCAATAGAGCAAATGCAAAAGACCCTAAACAATGGGGTCAGTTGAGCTTTAGGTTTAAATATCTCTTTCCCCTGAGGAAGCCACGCTTATTGGCTATACGCTTGGGGTTCCTCTCTCCACACAACATGATGTGACCGGGTATTTGTATCTCCTCATCCACCTGCAGGCTTTTTTGCTGCCCTCTTCTTTTACCCCTAAATGGCTTTTACCATACGCTGTAGTCCTTATATTTAAACCTATATTGTTTCTAATATTTGAAATTTATTCATGGTGATCCTGGCCATTTTTTGTACACAGGGTCGGACTGAGCCACCGGGACACCGGAGAAACCTCCGGTGGGCCCCGCCCCCAGCTCCTGCGTGGTGGGCCCTGATTTGAAAGGATAGGTCGCGGGGCAGAGGGGGCGGTGGCCCCGCGCCCCGCAGGGGCCCACCCGGAGCTACGCTACAGTAACTGTATCGGCGTGCACAGCACTCCGATACAGTTACATTCTGCGGCAGAGCAGGGAGAATCGCTCTCCCTGCTCTGCCGCCCGGCCGCTATGGGGCCTGAACAGGCGATGGGGGGGCCCGGTGCCAGCAGTGGGCCCCCCACCCGTCATCGGAGGGTCAGCTGTATCGGCATCCAGCCGATACAGCTGACCGCATAGAGAGAGAAGGAGCGAGCGCTCCTTCTCTCCCATAATCCCTCTCTCAGCGTCTGACAGCGGGCGCGATGACGTCACCTGCCGGCGCCCGCTGTCAGACGCTGAGAGGGAGAACAGTGAGCAGCACAGGAGCCGGGAGGTGAGTATTGTTTTTTTTTTTTTTTTTTAATGGGGCTGCATTATACTACAGAGGCTGTATATGGGGGGTGCATTATACTACAGAGGCTGTATATGGGGCTGCATTATACTACAGAGGCTGTATATGGGGCTGCATTATGCTACAGAGGATCTATATGGGGGGTGCATTATACTACAGAGGCTGTATATGGGGCTGCATTATACTACAGAGGCTGTATTTGGGGCTGCATTATACTACAGAGGCTGTATATGGGGCTGCATTATACTACAGAGGCTGTATATGGGGCTGCATTATACTACAGAGGCTGTATATGGGGCTGCATTATACTACAGAGGCTGTATATGGGGCTGCATTATACTACAGAGGCTGTATATGGGGGTGCATTATACTACAGAGGCTGTATATGGGGGATGCATTATACTACAGAGGCTCTATATGGGGCTGCATTATACTACAGAGGCTCTATATGGGGCTGCATTATACTACAGAGGCTGTATATGGGGCTGCATTATACTACAGAGGCTGTATATGGGGCTGCATTATACTACAGAGGCTCTATATGGGGCTGCATTATACTACAGAGGCTGTATATGGGGCTGCATTATACTACAGAGGCGTTTGGGGGTGTTATATACAGAGCGTGTATGGGGTGCTTAAGAGGCTGTTATGGCTGCATATACTACAGAGGCTGTATATGGGGCTGCTATTATACTACAGAGGCTGTATATGGGGCTGCATTATACTATAGAGGCTGTATATGGGGGGTGCATTATACTACAGAGGCTGTATATGGGTGCATATACTACAGCTGTAATGGCTGCATATACTAATAGGCTGTATATGGGGGTGTATTATACTACAGAGGCTGTATATGAGGCTGCATTATACTACAGAGGCTGTATATGGGGCTGCATTATACTACAGAGGCTGTATATGGGGCTGCTTATACTACAGAGGCTGTATATGGGGCTGCATTATACTACAGAGGCTGTATATGGGGGGTGCATTATACTACAGAGGCTGTATATGGGGCTGCATTATACTACAGAGGCTGTATATGGGGTGCATTATACTACAGAGGCTGTATATGGGGGTGATTATACTACAGAGGCTGTATATGAGGCTGCATTATACTACAGAGGCTGTATATGGGGCTGCATTATACTACAGAGGCTGTATATGGGGCTGCATTATACTACAGAGGCTGTATATGGGGCTGCATTATACTACAGAGGCTCCATATGGGGGTGCTTTATACTACAGAGACTCCTATGGGGAGTGCATTATACTACAGAGACTCCCTATGGGGATGCATTACTACAGAGGTGCCTATGGGGTGCATTATATATAGCGGCTGCCTATGGTGGTGCATTATATTATAGACTCTGCCTATGGGGGTTTATTATAATATAGAGGCTGCCTATGGGGGTGCATTATACTATATTGAGGACTATCTGGTGTATTATGCTGTATGGATGCTATCCAGGGGCCATCATACAGTGTTGGACCCATTAAATAGTTTGGGGACATTAAGGGGTCAGTATATATCCAGTGAGGGGCATTATTCTGTGTATAGGGGAGATGTACAGGGGGAGACTTGGGACATTATTAAATGTAAAGTGGACACTTATTGTTATAGGGGAACTCGGGTTACTGTGACTGTCAAAGGGGCACACAGGGCATTATTACAGTCTAGGGGACAAAATGTGGGCACTGTTTTCTAGGGCACTTGCACCCGGCATTACTGTATTCTAGAGGGGTGCTTTAGAATTTAAAGGTCACACAGAACCACACAGCAGATGCAGTAATAGGGACACGTACGGCAGCAGCAGCTCAGTATTGGGGTATCAGGTGCAGTAATAGGGACACATACGGCAGCAGCGGCTCAGTATTGGGGTATCAGGTGCAGAAATAGGGACACATATGGCAGCAGCGGCTCAGTATTGGGGTATCAGCAGGATGAGGAGTTTGTGCAGGTTGAGAATAGTCCAATTGGTGACCGTGACAGTGCTAAAAATATGAGAAGTGAAATGTGTCTTTGTTGTAATCTCTGCAGTCGAGTCCTGGCTGGAGAAGTCGTCATGTCGGTCTGGGTCAGATGGAAAAGACATGAAAAGTGAACAATTCCATTAGAAAGAACATCAGCGGTAAGTCATTATCTATACCTGTGCTGTAATCTATTATATGTTCTAAACTGTAAAGCGCTGTGGAATATGATGGCGCTATATAAATAAAGATTATTATTATTATTATTATTATGTTCTGTAGGACTGGTATTATTTACCACAGACCATATGGCGGTGATATCAATATTGGTCTTTTTATATATAGATTATTTTTGGCAATAGCGCGGTCATTTGCTGAGGTTCTCTGGTTAGGGGCCCACTCAGAAGTTTCGCCCCCACTAAACCAAAACCCTAGCTACGCCTCTGGCTCTCTCTCTAGTCTTTCTCGCTCTCTGTTCTTTCTTTCTCTCTCTGTTCTCTCTTTCTCTGTTCTTTCTTTCTCGCTCTCTGTACTTTTTTCTCTCTGTTCTTTCTTTCTCTCTCTCTTTTCTTTCTTTCCTCTCTTTCTTTGTTTGTTCTTTCTCTCTCTCTCCTTTCTTTCTCTCTCACTGCTCTTTCTTTCTTTTCCTCAGTACCAACCACTGTGCCCAGAATGCCAGCCACTGTGCCCTCATTACCAGTCAGTGTGATCAGCAGTGCTAAATGGGTACGGTTGGGGCGAGGATATGGGTGTGATTAGTTGTGAAATGGGTGTGGTCGGGGCGTGGCCTAAAATTTGCGTCGGCGCAGCCTTTAACCCTCTTTCCTGTCTTCAAAAGTTGGGAGGTATGCTGTATGACCTCACTACAACTTCTGGGCATGCTCCTGATGAGCGTGACAGATGGTCTCCTGAGGGATCTCCTCCCACACCTGGACTAAAGCATCCAACAACTCCTGGACAGTCTGTGGTGCAACGTGGCATGGCCTAAATTTTGCAGCAGGCACAGCGTGCCACAGCCTTTGTCACTCTTTCCCTTCTTCAAAGGTTGGGAAGTATGATGGTGGGCCCCAAGAATAATTTTTCTCTGGTGGGCCCAAGGTACTCCAGTCTGACGCTGTTTGTACACACTTCTTTTTTTCTTGAGTATTAAGATAGTCATATTTTAAGTGTGGGGCTAGTGATCCCTAGTATTTTGTGGTGCCCTCAGACTTCTTTTATGCGGTTTCCACTGTTTAGGCACATCAGGGACTCTCCAAATAGGACATGACGGCCGCTAATGATTCCTGTTGTGAACGTATTGGAGACGACTTCGGAGCTGAAGCTTCCTCTGGTGGTTGCTGAGGGTATTGTACCTATGTTGAACACCAAGAGTCCGACACCTGCAGTTGATGAGTAGTTGTCAGGTGTTACTGACTGGACTGATATAAGTGAGCTGACCTCCCATGATCCTCGACGGTGATCAGTTTCTTCCTGGTCTAGGTTGGAATTCAGCTTCCTTTTCTGCTGTCTCCTGCTTGCATTCAGATAGGTCTCTTTCACTTTTTTTTACTGTGGTTTGAATTCCTTGCTTTTTGCTGCATTGCTTTTTGTCTTCAGCCGGGTCCCCTTTGGGGGGCTTTGGCTGGTCTCTGTTCATTTTTTGTATTTGTTCATTTGCTCAGTTCTTGTGATATTTTACGGCTGGGTTGCTACGTGTCCACACCAGAGATCAGATATAGGTGGTTGAGACCGTGTGGTCTCAGTATTTTTGGACTCAGAAGTGTTGGAGTTTTTCCTAGGGTTTTTCTGGGTTGCAGATGGTATTCTCTCCTGTGCTGTCCTATCTAGACAGTTTTGGGCCCCAGCGTTTGCTCAATCTATTTTCTGTCTGTGTTCGTATTTTCATCTTGTCTAACTGCCATTATATGTCTGGGGGCTTCCTATTCTTTTGGGGTCTACTCCGGGGTAGTTAGCTTTCCCCTTTCCATCTTCAGGGATAGCTATCTCTCCGGCTGTGATGAGGCGTCTAGGGCTCCGTAGCAACGTCCCACGGCAGGTTCTAGTTGTGCAGTTAGTTTAGGGGTCTGCAACCTATTAGTTTCCAACCTCTCTGGCGTTAGGCTGCCTATGCGGTTTTTTGCTCCTGCCTCCTCAGCTACCTAAACATAACAGATTCCAGGAAATTTTACATTCAAAAAGTCAAATGACGCTCCTTCCCTTCCAAGCCCTGCTGTGCGCCCAAACAGTAGTTTTCTCCCTCATATTGGGTATCTGCGTACTCAGGGGAATTTGCACAGCAATTTGTACCATGCAATTTTTCATGTTACCTTTATGAAAATGCAGTATTTTGTGCTAAAGACATATTTGTGGGGAAAATTTGATTTATTTTTTTTTGGATTTTTTTTTTATGGCTCAATGTTCTAAACTTCTGTAAAGCACCTGAGGGTTCAATGTGATCAGTAAACTAGATTAGTTGCCTGAGGGGTCTAGTTTCCAAAATGATTTTTTTTATTTCGACAAAAGTAACAGGAAAAAACGGACCCCAAAATTTGTTGTGTAGTTTCTTTTGAGCATGCCGATACCCCATATGAGGGAGAAAATCACTGTTTGGGAGCCCGGCAGAGCTCGGAAGGGAAAGAGGGCCATTTGACTTTTTGAATGCCATGTAGGGACCACCTCACATTTGAAGTCACTTTGAGGGGTCTATATGGCAGAAAATACCCAAAAGTGACACAATTCTAAAAACTGCACCCCTCAGGGTACTCAAAACCAAATTCAAGAAGTTTATTAACCCTTCAGGTGCTTCACAGGAGCTGAAGCAACTTGGAAAGAAAAAATGAACATTTAACTTTTTAGTCACAAAAATTATGTTTTACAAACAATTTTTTTATTTTAACAAGGGTAAAAGGAGAAAATGGACAGAAAAAGTTGTTGTGCAATTTCTCCTGAGTACGTCGATACCCCATATGTGTGGGAAAACCACTGTCTGGGCGCACGGCAGGGCTTGGAAGGGAAGGAGTGCCGTTTGACTTTTTCAAACCAAACTTGGCTGGAATTGAGATTGGACGCCAGGTCACGTTTGGAGAGCCCCTGATGTGCCTAAACAGTGGAAACCCACCACAAGTGACCCCATTTTGGAAACTAGACCCCCTAAGGAACTTATCTAGATCTATGGTGAGCACTTTGAACCCCAAGTGCTTCACACAAGTTTATAATGCCCGGGCATGAAAATAAAAAAGCCTATTTTTTTTCCCACAAAAATGATATTTTAGTCACCAATTTTTTATTTTCCCAAGGGTAACGGGAGAAATTGGACCCCAAAAGTTGTTGTTCAATTTGTCCTGAGTACGCTGATACCCCATATGTGGGAGAAAACTACTGTATGGGCACACATCGTGGCTTGGAAGGGAAGTAGTGACGTTTTGCATTGCAGACTTTGATGGAATAGTCTGCGGGCGTCATGTCATGTTTGGAGAGCCCCTTATGTGCCTAAACATTGGAAATCCCCAACAAGTGACCCCATTTTGGAAACTAGACCCCCAAAGGAACTTATCTAGCTGTGTGGTGAGAATTTTGAACCCCCAAGTGCTTCACAGAAGTTTATAACGTAGAGCCGTAAAAATAAAAAATCATATTTTTTTTCCACAAAAATATTTTCGCCCCCAATTTTTTTATTTTCCCAAGGGTAACAGAAGAAATTGGACCCCAAGAGTTACTGTGCAATTTTTCCTGAGTACACTGATACCCCATATGTGGGGGTAAAATACTGTTTGGGCGCAAGGCAGAGCTCAGAAGGGAAGGAGCACCGTGTGACTTTTTCAACGCCGAATTGGCTGGAATTGAGATCAGACGCCATGTCACGTTTGGAGAGCCCCTGATTTGCCTAAAAAGTGTAACCCCTCAATTCTAACTCCAACCCTAACCCTAATCCCAACCCTAATTATAACCCTAACCACAAACCTCACCCTAACACACCCCTAACCCTAATCCCAACCCTAACTTTAGCCCCAACTCTAACCCTAACTTTAGCCCCAACCCTAACCCTAATGGGAAAATGGAAATAAATACATTTTTTAAATTTTATTATTTTTCTGTAACTAAGGGGGTGATAAAGGGGGCTTTGATTTACTATTTATATCAGGTTTTTATGATTGGCAGCTGTCACACGCTAAAAGATGCATTTTATTGCAAAAAAATAGTTTTTGCATCACCACATTTTGAGAGCTATAATTTTTCCATATTTTGGCCCACAGAGTCATGTGAGGTCTTATTTTTTGCGTGACGAGTTGACGTTTTTATTGGTACCATTTTTGGACACATGACATTTTTTGATCGCTTTTTATTACAATTTTTGGGAGGCAGAATGAACAAAAAACAGCAATTCATGAATTTCTTTGGGGGGGGGGCGTTTATACCGTTCCGCGTGTGGTAAAATTGATAATGTGGTTTTATTCTTTGGGTACGATTACAGTGATACCTCACTTATATCATTTTTTTATGTTTTTGCGCTTTTATACAATAAAAACGTTTATATATAAAAAATAATTATTTTTGCATCGCTTTATTCTGCGAGCTATAACTTTTTTATTTTTTTGCTGATGATGCTGTATGGAGGTTGTTTTTTGCGGGACAAGATGATGTTTATTTATATCCGTCTTTTTGATCGCGTGTTATTCCACTTTTTGTTCGGTGGTATGATGATAAATAATTTTTTTGCCTTTTTTTAAGGGGTTCACTAAAGGGGTTAACTAGTGGGACAGGTTTATAGGGCGTGACAGACGCGACGATACTAAATATGTGTACTTTTTATTGTTTTTTTTTATTTACATGAAGAAATTAATTTATTGGGGAATTTTTTTTTCTTTATTTAGGAATTTTTTTTTACACATGTTATTTTTATTTTTTTTACTTTTTTACTTTGTTCCAGGGTGGGACATCACTGTATAAAGTCAGATCGCTGGTCTGACAGTGTGCACAGCACTCTGTCAGACCAGCGATCTCACAGGCAGTGCTGCAGGCTTTCTCAGCGCCTGCTCTCAGCAGGCACTGAGGAAGCCGCCTCGCTGCAGGACCCGGAAGGACCCTGCGGCCATCTTGGATCCGGGGTCCTGCAGGGAGGAGGGTCCCTCGGAACAGCGTGGTACATCTCGCTGTTCTGAGGGTCTCAGGGGAGCACGCAGGGAGCCCCCTTCCTGCGCGATGCTTCCCTGTGCCCCTGGTACACTGCGATCATCTTTGATTGCACTGTGCTATGGGTTAATGTGCCGGGAGCGGTCCGTGACGATGTCACCTGAAAGATAAGAAAAACTAGTTAAGTACTGCAGTGCACAGGCGCCGGACCTTTCCCGGTGCCTGCGCACTGCAGTGTACTGCTCTGCCCTCACCAGGGCAGAGCAGTGCACCTGCGCCGGAGCCGCGACGGGAGCCTAAGAAGAGGAGGGCTTTGCTAGAAGATGGGAGGCGCCAGAACGCCCATCGGACCGGACCGGACGGCGGACCGCCCTGGGTCAGTATAATATAACTCGTTTTTCTTATCTTTCAGGTGACATCAGGGGCTTATCTACAGCATTACAGAATGATGGCGGTGGCTACAGCTGATGGTCGAAAAATGGCGTGACAGATTCCCTTTAAGGAATTTGTATCTGCTTGTGAAGTCTGCGCACGCGCTAAAGTCTGTCATAACTGGCCGGCCAGGAATTGGCTCCATTGCCTATCACAGAAAAACCATGGACTCATTAGTCCGTGGACTTCATTATGGATTTCCCTTTATCTGGTGGAAAAACGGTCATTTGAATGGTGGTTGACCGATTCAGTAAACAAGCTCACTTTGTTCCGTTATCATTGTTACCTAATGCTGAAACACTTTCCAGGTTATTTATCAATCATGTGGTGAGATTGCATGGCATTCCTTTAACCCCTTTCTTCCATCTGACGTACTATTCCATCCTTGTGACCTGGGACTTAATTCCCATGGACAGAATAGTACGTCATACGCGATCACCCGTGCTCATGGGGGGAGCACGGCTGATCGCGGCCGGGTGCCAGCTGATTCCAGGGGTAGCCGAGACCCCAGAGCACATGATTCGGGTTGGTTTTTACCGACCCCATTGTTGCGATCGCCGTTATTCATGAAATATTGGGTTTAGGGTTAGGGGTGTATTGAGGTTGGGTTTGTAGGGTTATGTTGGTTGGCTTGAGTTGAATTGGGGGGGTTCCACTGTTTACGTACATCGGGGGTCTCCAAACGCAACATGGCGCCACAATTGATTCCAGCCAATCTTGCGTTCAAAAAGTCAAACGGTGCTCCCTCCCTACTAAGCCCTGCCATGCGCTCAAACAGTGCATTTCCCCCACTAACGGGGTATTGGCGTACTCAGGAGAAATTGCACAACAAATTTTGTGGTCCATTTTTTCCTGATACCCTTGTGAAAAAAAAAAATTAGTTCCAAAGTAGTGATGAGCGAGTATACTCATTGCTCTGGTCTCCCCGAGCATGCTCGGGTGGTCTCAGAGTATTTTGGCGTTCTTGGCGATTTAGTTTTCGTCGCCTCAGCTGCATGATTTGCGACTGGTAGCAGCTTGAATACATGTGTGGAATGCCTGTTTGTTAGGCTGAATACATGTGGGAATTCCTTATCTACAAGTCGCAAATCATGCAGCTGAGACGACAAAAACGAAATCTCCGAGCACGCCAAAATACTCCAGAGATCACCCGAGCATACTCGGGGAGACCCAAGCAACGATGCTAGTTGCCCATCACTATTCCAAAGTAAATTTTTTGTGAAAAAAAGTAAAATGTTCATTTTTTTCTTCCACATTGCTTTAGTTCTCATGAAGCACCTGAAGGGTTAATAAACTTCTTGAATGTGGTTTTGCGCATCTTGAGGGGTGCAGTTTTTAGCATGGTGTCACTTTTGGGTATTTTCTGTTATATTGACCCCCCAAACTCACATCAAATGTGATGTGGTCCTTAAAGAATGGTGTTGTAAATTTTGTTGGAGAAATGAGAAATTGCTGGTCAACTTTTAACCCTGATAACGTCCTAACAAAAAAAAATTGTTTCAAAAATTGTGCTGATGTAAAGTAGACATGTGGGAAATGTGAGATATGAACTATTTTGTGTGACACCACTCTCTGATTTAAGGGTACAAAAATTTTTGCCAAATTTCCCTTTTTTTCATAAATAAACACAAGTCATATCGAAGAAATTTTACCACTTAAATGAAGTACAATATGTCACGAAAAAACATTCTCAGAATCAGTGTGGTACGTTGAAGCATTCTAGAGCTATAACCTCATAAAGTGACAGTGGTCAGAATTGTTTAAATTGGCTTGGTCATTAAGGACAAAATTGGCTCTGTCACTGAGGGGTTAAATAATAAATATCATAGTGCATGACAATAATAAGGTATTTAGTTAACAAGTTTTTTGATCCAAAAAATGTGAAAGCCATCCCGCCGCGTCATGGCAACCATAATTGGGACAGTCCTCACTCTAATATTAAAAACCTTACTGTTTGTCAAGTGACAAACAGTGGGAATGGAAAGTATTCAGACCCCTTTAAATTTTTCACTCTTTGCTTCATTGCAGCCAATTGGTAAATTCAAAAAAGTTATTTTTTTTCTCATTAATGTACACTCCACCCCATCTTGACTGAAAAAAACAGAAATGTAGAAATTTTTGCAAATGTATTAAAAAAGAAAAACAAATATCACATGGTCATAGGTATTCAGACCCTTTGCTCAGACACTCATATTTAAGTCACATGCTGTCCATTTCCTTGTGATCCTCCTTGAGATGGTACTACTCCTTCATTCGAGTCCAGCTGTGTTTAATTAAACTGATAGGACTTGATTGGTAAAGGCACACACCTGTCTATACAAGACCTCACAGCTCACAGTGCATCTCAGACCAAATGAGAATTATGAGGTCAAAGGAACTGGCCAAGGAGCTCAGAGACAGAATTGTGGCAAGGCACAGATCTGGCTTAGGTTACAAACTAATTTCTGCAGTACTCATGGTTCTTAAGAGCACGATGGCCTCCATAATCCTTAAATGGAAGAAACTTGGGACCACCAGAAGTCTTCCTAGACCTGGCCGTCCAGCCAAACTGAGCAATCACTGTGGCTGAGCTCCACAGATGCAGTAGGGAGATGGGAGAAAGTTCCACAAAGTCAACCAACTATCACTGCAGCCCTCCACCAGTCGGGCCTTTATGGCAGAGTGGCCTGATGGAAGCCTCTCCTCAGTGCCAGACATAGAATGCCATAGAATGTAAGTCCGCAAGGACAGGGTCCTCTCCCCTCTGTACCAGTCTGTCATTGTAAATTTGTTTACTGTAAACGATATCTATAACTTTGTATGTAACCCCTTCTCATGTACAGCACCATGGAATTAATGGCGCTATATAAATAAATAATAATAATAATATGAAATTCCACACAGAGTTTGCTAAAAAAACGCATGAAGGACTCCCAGACTATGAAAAATAAGATTCTCTGGTCAGATGAGATGAAGATAGAACTTTTTGGTGATAATTCTAAGTGGTATGTGTGGAGAAAACCAGGCAGTGCTCATCGCTCATCGCCTGCCCAATACAATCCCAACAGCGAAACATTGTGGTGGCAGTATCATGCTATGGGGGTGGTTTTCAGCTGCAGGGACAGGACGACTGGGTGCAATTGAATGAAACATGAATGCGGCCAAGTACAGAGATATCCTGGATGAAAACCTCTTTCAGAGTGCTCTGGACCTCAGACTTGGCCGAAGGTTCACCTTCCAACAAGACAATGACCCTAAGCACACAGCTAAAATAACAAAGGAGTGGCTTCAGAACAACTCTGTGACCATTCTTGACTGGCCCAGCCAGAGCCCTGACCTAAACCCAATTGAGCATCTCTGGAGGGACCTGAAAATATCTGTCCACCAATGTTCACCATCCAACCTGATGGAACTGGAGAGGATCTGCAAGGAAGAATGGCAGAGGATCCCCAAATCCAGGTGTGAAACTTGTTGCATCATTTCCAAGAAGACTTATGGCTGTACTAGCTCAAAAGGGTGCTTCTACTCAATACTGAGCAAAGGGTCTGAATACTTATGACCATGTGATATTTCAGTTTTTTTTTTTAATTAATTTGCAAAAATTTCTCCATTTCTGTTTTTTTTCAGTCAAGATGGAGTGCAGAGTGTACATTAATGAGGAAAAAATGAACTTTTTTTTGAATATTACCAAATGGATCCAATTCAAAGTACTTGTTCTCACCCACAAAGCTCTCCACAGTGCAGCACCCCCCTACATCTGCTCCCTCATTTCTATCTATCGTCCTAACTGACTGCTGCGCTCTGCAAACGACTTTCGACTAAACTCTGCACTAATCCGTACCTCCTACTCCCGACTCCAAGACTTCTCCCACGCTGCGCCAATCCTCTGGAATACTCTACCCCAAGAAATTAGGACTATCCACAATTTGCATGGTTTCAGGCGCTCCCTCAAAACACATTTGTTCAGAGCGGCCTATCACATTCACTAATCAAAGTCATTCTATGTGTGTGTGTGTGTGTGTAGCCCATTCACTATCTCCATCCATCCCTCACTCCCTCAAGATGGCTGGACTATCATTGTAAATACACCATTGTATATACACACCTGTACTTTGTATCTTCCCCACCTCATTGTAGATTGTAAGCTCTCACGAGCAGGGGCGGCTTATTTTGCTTTAATAATTGTATTATTTATGTTGTTACTTATGACTTGTGTTTTGAAACTGTTAAACTGTAAAGCGCTGCGGAATATGTTGGCGCTATAATAATAATAATCTTTATTTATATAGCGCCATCATATTCCGCAGCGCTTTACAGTTTAACAGTTTCAGAACACAAGTCATAAGTAACAACGGTTAATACAATAATTAAAGCAAAATAAGCCGCCCCTGCTCGTGAGAGCTTACAATCTACAATGAGGTGGGGGAGATACAAAGTACAGGTGTATATATACAATGGTGCATTTACAATGATGGTCCAGCCATCTTGAGGGAGTGAGGGATGGATGGAGATAGTGAATGGGCTACACACACACACACACTTACACATAGAATGACTTTGATTAGTGAATGTGGTAGGCCGCTCTGAACAAATGTGTTTTGAGGGAGCGCCTGAAACCATGCAAATTGTGGATAGTCCTAATTTCTTGGGGTAGAGCATTCCAGAGGATTGGCGCAGCGCGGGAGAAGTCTTGGAGACGGGAGTGGGAGGTACGGATTAGTGCAGAGGTTAGTCGAAAGTCGTTTGCAGAGCGCAGCAGTCGGTTAGGCCGATAGATAGAAATGAGGGAGGAGATGTAGGGGGGTGCTGCACTGTGGAGAGCTTTGTGGGTGAGAACCAGTACTTTGAATTGTATCCTATAATGAATGGGCAGCCAGTGTAAGGACTGGCGAAGAGCGGACGCGTCCGAGTACCGATTAGACAGATGGATTACCCTGGCTGCTGCATTAAGGATGGACTGGAGAGGGGATAGTCGAGTAATGGGGAGGCCAAGTAATAGAGCGTTGCAGTAGTCCAGGCGGGAGTGGATCAATGCTACAGTGAGGGTTTTTGTTGTTTCCAAGGTGAGAAAAGGGCGGATTCTAGAGATGTTCTTTAGGTGTAGGCGGCAAGAGCGGGCAAGAGATTGTATATGGGAGGTGAAGGAGAGATTGGTGTCAAACATAACACCCAGACAGCGAGCCTGCTGCCGGGGTGTTATTATGGTGCCGCCCACGGAGAGGGATATGTCAAATTTAGGGAGGTTAGTAGACGGCGGGAGCAGAAGAAGTTCAGTTTTGGAGAGGTTGAGTTTCAGATAGAGAGTGGACATGATGTTGGAGACTGGGACAGACAGTCAGTGGCGTTCTGTAGTACAGCATGGGTAAGGTCGGGGGATGACGTGTATAGTTGTGTGTCATCAGCATAAAGATGGTACTGAAAGCCAAATCTGCTGATGGTCTGTCCAATTGGGGCCGTGTAGAGAGAGAAGAGAAGGGGGCCAAGGACTGAGCCCTGGGGTACACCGACAGTGAGAGGAAGAGGAGATGATGTGGAGCCAGAGAATGAAACACTGAAGGAGCGGTCAGAAAGATAGGAGGAGAACCAGGAGAGAACAGTGTCCTTAATACCTAGTGAGTGGAGCCTAGACAGTAGGAGACGGTGGTCAACCGTGTCAAAGCTGCAGAAAGGTCGAGAAGAATGAGCAGAGAGTGGTCACCGTTACGTTTTGCTGTAAGAAGGTCATTGGTCACTTTAATGAGTGCAGTTTCGGTCGAATGTAGGGGCGGAAGCCGGACTGTGAAGGGTCTAGGAGGGAGTGATTGGAGAGGTAGCGGGTAAGGCGGGAGTAGACCAGGCTCTCCAAAAGTTTAGAGATGAAGGGGAGATTGGAGACCGGTCTGTAGTTGTTTGTGCAGGAAGGGTCGAGAGCGGGTTTCTTTAGTAGTGGAGTAATGATGGAGTGTTTGAAGGAGGATGGGAAAATGCCAGAGGAGAGTGAGAGATTAAAGATTTTAGTTAGGTGAGTTGTGACAACTGGAGAGAGAGACTGGAGGAGATGTGAGGGAATGGGGTCGGTAGTGCATGTAGCCGGACGAGAGGAAGAGAGGAGTCTGGAGACTTCTTCTTCTGTGATGGGATCAAATGTGGAAAGTGAGCCAGGGGAACAGCAGGGTGGGATGGGAGTCACAGCCCTTGGTGGTTGAGAGCAGATTTCCTGACGGATAGTATCTATTTTTTCTGTAAAATGGGAGGCCAGGTCGTCAGCACAAATGTCTGTGATTGGGGCTTGTGCTTTTGGCCTGAGGAGGGAGTGAAAAGTGTCAAAAAGTTTCTTGGGGTTGTTGGCTAGTGAGGAGATCAGGGTGGTGAAGTAGGTCTGTTTGGCGAGGTGAAGGGCTGCATTATATGTTCTTAACATGAATTTAAAGTGGATGAAGTCTTCTGGTGTGCGGGTTTTTCTCCAAAGGCGTTCAGCACTCATAGAGCATCGCTGGAGAAGTTGAGTTTGCAATGTGAGCCAGGGCTGTTTTACTGTGTGTTTGGAAGTTCTGAGGGTGAGTGGTGCTACTTGGTCAAGGGTGCTTCTAAGAATGTCATTGTAGTGATGAACAGCCAGATTAGGACAAGAAAAAGAGGAGATTGGGGACAGCGATGAGTGTAGGGAGTCTGAAAGTGTCTGAGGGTTAATGGCTTGTAGATTTCTGAATGTGTGGTAGGTAGGAGTGCGCTGGGGTGGTGGAGGATTTGTGAGCGTGAAGGAGAGAATGTTGTGGTCAGAGAGTGGAAGCGGTGAGTTATTTAGGTGGGAGATTGAACAGAGGCGGACAAAGACCAGGTCAAGGGTGTTACCATCCTTGTGTGTCTCAGAGGTTGGAAGCTGTGAGAGGCCTAGAGAAGTGGTTAGTGATAGAAGCTGAGATGCAGATGTGGAAGTAGGGCTGTTAATGGGGATGTTGAAGTCTCCAAGGATAAGGGTTGGTAGTTCTGAGGACATGAAGTGCGGCAGCCAGGCAGAGAAGTGGTCAAGGAACTGGGTGGGCGAGCCTGGGGGCCGATATATGACCGCTACTCTGAGGGAGAGGGGACAAAAGAGCCTGATGGTGTGGACCTCAAAAGAAGGGAATGAGAGTGTTGGAATTGGGGGGATGACCTGGAAAGTGCATTGTGGGGACAGGAGTATGCCGACTCCACCACCATGTCTGTTTGCGGATCTCGGGGAATGGGAGAACTGTAAGCCACCATAGGAAATGGCAGCAGGGGAGACCGTGTCAGAATCCTGAATCCAGGTTTCAGTGAGGGCTATATAAATAAAGATTATTATTATTATTAAATGGCTGCAATGAAACAAAGAGTGAAAATTTTAAAGGGGCCTGAATACTTTCCGTACCCACTGTACATGTAGATGAGGACTGAGACAGACTGAGCGCAACTAAGTGAGACCACATCAATAATGCGCAGTTCAAAGGAAAGGCAAGCCACAGTGTCTTGTGTGAATGTACACTTACATGCTGCGTGCACACCAATTTATATCCCATTTCATACCTTTGAGTATTTTTTCTGTCTGTTTGCATCATACGCGTGTAAATTTTCCTTGAGTTTACCCTGTCAATTTTGTATGTTTTTTTAATCTCTCATTTAGATTCATAATTTTGCCATAAGGGAAACTTAAACTATTCTTCACACATCACTGTCAATTCCTAAATAGACTATTATTAACCTATTAGTGACCATGCCTGAAAGGTTCCGGACATTTTCTCCCGTTTTTGACCAGGCACATTTTTGAGTTTTATTGTACAAGTGCTTTAACGTCTCTAACTAATTTTCTCATTCAGATATTCAAATAAATGTAATAATAATGTAATTTTAGTATACCCTTTTTTTTGCTAATATTGGGAGGGGGAGAACAGGGACAAATGTAAATAAAAAAAAAATGTTTTTCATATTGTTTTTAATTAACTAATTTTCTTACGACCAGACTACTGAAAACATTTCAAATTGTGTTCCCTTTAGAAATTATTTTTATATATCGTTTATATTTTTTTTATGGGGGTGAACCTAGAACGAGTGTTTCCGATTGGCATTGTTCTCTTTTTTTTTTTTTTTTAGTTTGATTTTATTTTTTGAAGCCTATTTTCTATTTTTTTTTTTTTTATACTGACTATTCCTACCTCCCATAAGATCTTAAAGGTCCATTGACTGCATTTTAACATATCTATTTATTAACTATTTTGTGTGATATGACTTCCTGTACACCTACAAGAGGCAGTCTACTACGTCTGAGTGTCTGCCTTCTGTTCCTGTAGGCTTAAACTCCTAACAATGATGCACGGCAGAACTCTGCACGTTCCCTTTGCCATCACCATTGTCATGGAAATATATATGTCTTCCATATATATTTCCAGTATATTCACATATATGTATTCACAGTTCACAGTTAGATAGATCTCACTTGCTAAAAAACCTTGTGCTCACATATTTCTAGGCCAGATATAATCAGTCGTTTTAAAGAAATCTGGCCTTCATAAGACCTTCGTAAAGGAACAAATGCATGAAGTACAAAATGTCCTATTAGATATCTGTTGTTTACATTATAGTTATGCAAGGCAACTAGGTCACAAGAATATAAACAATAATTCTGCAACTTCAGCTCTTTTAATCATGATTATCATAATTATCATATTTACACTAGAACAGCCAATAATCTAACAGCTTTTAATTGTATGTTAATTGACTAACCAGCCCCTTTTTGTAAACGTATAAAACCTTGAATGAATAATAAATGTATGTCTTTGACGAACTGTTATACTGACACTTTCGTGTGGACAGTCCTCATTTCGTTCTGAGCGCTCAAAAAGACATTATATAGAGATTTGGACATGGCAAGCAGCAAACACAGGATATTTTTATCCTAATTAAATTTCCATATCACCATTACAGACTATGTGTCTCGCTCACACCCTGGCTGATGGGCGTGAGCCAAGGGGGGTTACGGCCCCACTGTGCCACAAACCAGACTACCCTGGAAGGGGCGTGACTAAGACAGCTGCCACGGTCTTCACTGGAGCCTCTGATTGTGAGGTCAGGCTTGTGCGGCAGGCAGCTGCCAGGTGCCACTCCAGGGTGGTGTCTGGCTGTGGCTGCTGATCCCACTTGGAAGACGGTGGCACAGCTGAGACACAGGGCTGGCAGGCACGGATGAGACACGGGACTGGCAGGCACAGATCAGACACAGGGCAGGCTGGCACGGCCGAGACACAGGGCAGGCTGGCACGGCCAAGACACAGGGCAGGCTGGCACGGCCGAGACACAGGGCAGGATGGCACTGACAAGACACAGGGCAGATACTGAAACTGACTGGAAGGAATGGTGTATGGAGAGACAGGTAGAAACCTGTTTACATAGCAACTGTAGATACTGGGACTGACTGGAAGGAATGGTGAATGGAGGGACAGGTAGAGACCTGTTCACACAAAGCAAAGCGGAACCGCAAGAGTGCGGACCAGACACAGAGAGAGATACAGAGAGACCACACGGCAAGACACAGCAGGGAAGAAACCTCAGACAAGGAGACTAAGAAACAGAGGTAGGACTGAGTTCAGACAAGTTAAGGACACGAGACAAGGTACAGAGACAAAGGCACAGAGTCCAGGAAATTCAGCCTCCTGGAGGGCGACAAACAGGTACAAGGTAAGGCTAGGAGTGAAGCCTCCAAGATGGAGGAACACAAAACAAGACCTGAGACCTGGCAGCTCAGTAGCAAGACACTAACTGAGTTAACACATTGCACAGGCCAGATCCACAGGGTGGAGCTGCCTTAAAATACTAGAGGGACTAATGGTAATTGGTTAGTCAGGTGCACCCTGACTCCATAAGAACCAGAGATTTCTGGCGCCGCCCCCTTATGGACACAGCCATGAGACATGCAGAGAGCAGATAGGAGACCAGAGGTATAGAGCCTGGAGCTGGCAGCAGACAGAAATCACAGCATGACCTGGAGCAGTGAGCAAGTAGGGTGTGAGGGATGGGAGGCCATGCAGTGATGCAAGCAGGGTTGTTACACTATGGCTCTGTCGGCGCTTACATCCAAAGCCCGTTTTGCCGGTGGTTCAGGCATTAACCTCGACAGGGCCACTGAACAGAAGGCAGTTTGAAAGCACCCTAAGCCCTCTCCTTTTTCATTGCAGGGCTTTATGGTAAATACAGAAAATTAAGTTGCAAGCAATCTATCTAGAGCCACATGAAGAAATTCTTTTGTTCTTCTACAAAAGAAATCACTATGTTATGTATTGAGTCACTAAAAAACCTCTTGCTTAAAATAAAATGCTTGTCTTAACTGCTGACATTTCTTATTTAAAAACATGGCTAGTTTTGTTTTCCTTACAACAATATGCAGCAGGTGAAATAAGTATTGAACACTTCACCAATTTTTACATAAATATATTTTTAAGGTGTTATTAACATGAAATTCTCTCATGATATCAATAACGACCCATTCAATCCACACAGGTGTAAGCAGGTTGCGGGATGCAGTGACGGACAGGAGACAGAGCAAGGGTTAATGCTTTTAATTAATAAAGGTTTATTCCACTCAGGGAGATAACTGGTTAAATGGGGGAAAACGGGTAGTGCAGTTGAATAGTATATAATGATTTATGGAGAAAACAAATGTGGTTACAGTACAGTTCTGTAAAGTGTAACTTATCCAAACAGGCGGTCTTCAGGCAATAGGGACCACGAAGCAAACGGCACCAGCAACGGTTGGCGCAGGGTTGGTCCGGTTAAGTCCTGTAGATGACGATGATCCGGGTCCCGGCAGCAGCGCTTAGTCTTGGTACCTTCTGCAGGGTCCTGTCACGGGTGTGTCGCCACGAAGATCGTCACGATTACACAGCCTGACTTCTCGATCTGAGTTTTTGGTGCTTTGTATTTTTCGGCAGTGAGGGAGTTAATTCTCTCTCTCTGTGCTAGATGAGGCCAGCCTCGCCCAGCTGCAGTCAATGCTGCAGAAGTGGGACTCCTTCAAATACCTGCCAGTCTGTTAGGGAAGTTGTCGGTGAAAGCATTCCTTGCAGACAAACAGAGCGGCTTGTGGTATTTTGGAGTTTGGAGTGAAGTGTACTTTGTGTGGTTTTTTCCCTTCCTCGCTTTATTATTTATCTCCTTACCCGTTGGTGTTCCCTCTGTTGTTGTGGTGCGAGTTTTTGTATGCAAGGTGGTTTTTTTGGTTTTCCCCTTGTACTGTCTCGTTCGTCTAGTACTGTGTGTTGGCTTATATTATCCTGTCCCCTGTTGTTGTGATCGGGGTCCTTCTCAGGACTAGATTACTGAGGTTCAGGGATCCTCAGGAGATAGGGGTTACGCTGGCGGCCTGGACCCCTGTACCTTTAACAGTACCTCCAGGTTAGAGGGATTAGTTAGGGCCCCAGCTTAGGGTCAGCTTAGGCCCTGACCTCCTGTACGCAGAGACAGTGTGACATTTTCACCGACCGACAAAAGATTCTCTCCAGCTACCATGGATCCAGTAACCAGTCTTGCTCGGCAGTTGCAGAGTTTGTCCATGGAGCTGGCGGACGTTAAGTCCAAGGTTTTGTATCCCCCGGAGCAAGCCGGACCAGAACCTAAAGTAGCTTTCCCTGACAGGTTCACTGGGGGGGCGGGACAAGTTTTTTGTTTTCCGGGAGGCATGTAAATTGTACTTTCGGCTGCGGCCTCGGTCATCGGGGAGTGAAGAACAAAGGGTGGGAATTATCATCTCGCCCCTACAAGGGGACCCACAATCATGGGCGTTCTCTCTTCCCCGGGCTCCCGGCTCTCCAGTCAGTGGATAGGTTTTTTTTGTTGCTCTGGGTCTCGTATATGATGACCCGGATCGGATCTCCCTTGCTGAATTTTAAGTTTCGTAGGATCCAGCAGGGAGATCGTCCGGCGGAGGAAATTCTGTTCGGAGTTCCGTAGGTGGGCCACGGACACCAAGTGGAATGACCGGCTCTTAGGAGCCAGTTTTGTCAAGGTTTATCTGACAAATTAAAGGATGTGTTGGCACAGTATGACCCTCCCGCGTCACTGGAAGCCGCTATGGCCCTTGCTATTCGCATTGACAGATGGCTTCGGGAGAGGGTGCGGGGTAACTCCGCCCCTGTGATGACTCCACCTTCTTCAAGGGTCCCTTTATATGGAGGTTCCCTGGTCAGTCCAGAGGAGCCTATGCAATTAGGAGGGACATCATTTCAGGGGAGGGGCCCGGCGGTGCGCCACAAGACAGGAAGGTGTTTCTTCTGCGGGAGAAAGGGACATTTTATTGGGGGGTGTCATCCCGTCCTTTGCAGAGTAAAGGGTCGTCGGAAAACTATTGATCCCAGGTTGTGTGGTGGAGGCAAATCTGGGAGTAGGTATTTCGTCCCTAGGTTCGTCTCAGTTTCTCGTACGGCGGAGGTGGTGGTGGGTACGAAAAACTGAGAGGATATCTGTTCTTCTGGATAGTGGGGCCGGGGCTAATCTGGTGGACGCTTGGTTTGCCCGGGTTCAAGGTATGCGATTGAGTGTGTTGGCTAAACCCATCCCCATATTCTCGATCGACGCCAGGCCTCTCGGTCAGGGAAGTTTTTTGCAAGCTGTGCATAACGTAAAACTTCAAGTGGGAGCGATACATAAAGAACTGTTGTCTTGTTACGAGGGTCTTCCCACTCCTATAGTGTTGGGCCTTCCTTGGTTAATAAGCATAACCCTGTTATTAATTGGCAATCCAGAGAGATAAGCCAATGGAGTGAATTCTGTAATAAAAACTGCATGAATACGGTCATCGGTGCGGTCACTCCTAGGGTCTTACCTCCATTTCTGGCGGACTTTGAGGATGTATTCTCGGAGAAAGGGTGTCAGGAACTACTCCTCATCGCGTGTATGACTGTTCTGTAAACTGCTCCTGAAGCCAAGTTACCTAAATCTAGGTTGTATAACCTATCTGGTCCAGAGAGGCAGGCCATGAAGGATTATATTTCTGAAAGTCTGGCTAAGGGGCATATTAGAACTTCATCTTCCCGGTGGCCACGGGGTTCTTCTTTGTGAAGAAGAAAGATGGAGGCCTACGCCCTTGCCTGGATTTCCGTGAACTTATTCGGATTACGGTCCGGATTCGTATCCGCTCCCACTTATTCCGATCTCTTCAATCAGATCGTGGGGCCAAATGGTTCTCTAAGTTGGATTCAGGGGGGCGTACAATCTGATTAGGATGAGGAGGGGGATGAGTGGAAGACGGCGTTTAACACTCGGAGGGCATTATGAGAACCTTGTCATGCCATTCGGTCTGACTAATGCCCGGCGGTGTTCCAACACTTTGTAAATTACATTTTTCGCCGCCCTGGGTGGGACAGTTTGTTGTTCATATATTGGATGATATCTTAATTTACTCGCCGGATCTTGTGTCTCATCAGGAGCTTGTTAGGCAGGTGTTACAGATCTTGTGGGATAATAAACTGTACGCCAAATGGGAAAAGTGTGTGTTCGCCGTACAGGAACTCCAGTTTTTAGGCTTCTGGTGTCAGCATCCGGTTTTCGTATGGACCCTGGGAAAAGTGCGGGCAGTTCTTGAGTGGGATCTGCCAGAGAATCTTAAGGCACTACAACGTTTCTGGGGTTTGCTAATTATTACCGGAAATTTATTCGTAATTTCTCGTCCATGGTCAAACCTCTCACAGACATGACAAAAAAAAGGGACGGATTTTTCTAGGTGGTTGACAAGGCTTGTCAAGCATTCTCCTCCTTGAAAAAATGTTTTGCCTCGGCACCCATACTCATTCAACCTGATGCGTCACAGCCGTTCATTGTAGAGGTAGACGCTTCCGAGGTAGGGGTGGGAGAAGTATTGTCACAGGGTTCATCCCCTGGTAAGTGGCATCCGTGCGCCTTTTTCTCTAATAAATTGTGTCCGCTGAGAGGAATTACGATGTCGGCAATAGGGAACTCTTGGCCATTAAGTTTGCTTTTGAGGAGCGGCGCCATTTTTTGGAGGGGGCAGTCCATCCGGTCACGTCATCACCGATCACAAGAATCTGCTATATCTGGAGTCCGCAAAAAACGTCTGAATCCAGACAAGCTAGGTGGTCGTTTTGTTTTTTACAGGTTTAATTTGTCGTCACATATCGTCCTGGGTCAAAAATGTAAAGGCGGATGCCTTTTCTCGTAGTTTCCTGGGGCGGGAATACGGATGACCCGGTTCCTATCCTTAGGAGGGGGTGGTGGTGTCGGCAGTATGCTCTGAGCTTGAGGAGGAGGTATTGGAGGCTCAGGGGGGGACGCCCCTGTTGGACTCCAGGGAGGACTGTTTGTTCCAGATCAGTTGCGACAAAAGGTGATCGAGGCACACCATAACTCGCTTTGACAGGACACCAGGGAGTAAAGCAACTGTGGATCTCCTGTCGCGTCAGTTTTGGTGGCCTAACTTAATAGGGAGGTGGTAATTTTGTCGGTCTGTGGGGTTTGTGCGCGCTCTAAGACCCACATACCCTCGTCTGGGGCCCTCTTACCTTTGAAGATCCCGGAGCGTCCTTGGACTCATCTGTCATGGACTTTATTACGGACCTCCCGCGTCTTGGGTAAAATGGTCATACTCGTTTGTAGTGGACAGGTTCAGCAAGATGGCACATTTCATCGCTCTTCTGCTCTTCCTAATGCTAAAACTCTTGCGCAGGTGTTCATTGGGGAGATTGTGAGGCTTCACGGGGTTACCCCGATGTGGTGTTGATCGGGGGTCTCAGTTTGTGTCCAAATTCTGGAAGGCATTTGTACACGGCGGGGGGATGCATTTGTCGTTTTCATCGGCTTTTCATCCTCAGACTAATGGTCGACGGAAGTCTGAACCAGAGCTTGGGGAATATCTCGGTGTTTTGTGTCGAGAACAGGAGGACTGGGCTTCTTTCTTGCCTCTGGCAGAGTTTGCTCTTAATAATAGGCGGAGCGAGTCCATGGTAAGTCCCCGTTTTTTTGGGCATATGGTTTTCACCCCAGTTTTGTACTTTCAGTAGGGGGGGCTTTCGGGGGTTTGGGGTTTTGTCTACCAGGGGAATTATAAAAATTATGGAGGTTCCCTCTTGGGGAAAACTGGGACACCAGGTTTCTTATTGGTGGGCCGGTTACCTGGATCAGTTCTATAATTAATCCGGTGGCATTTGTCTTTGACCTCCCCTACGTTTTAAAATTCAAACGTGTTCCACAGAACGTTGCTTAAGAGGTATGTGGCGCTGGTGATAACGTCACCTTTACCTCCTCCTCCGTGGTGGTCAATGGTAACTTGGAGTTTCAGGTAAAAAAGTCATGATTCACGCTTTAATCGCGGTCCTTCAGTACCTGGTTCATTGGAAGGGGTATGTGTTGTGAATGGGTTTGAGATGTGTTCTGAGCAGGGCTCCTTGGTGGTTACAAGCGGTATAGTGAGGATTGTGAGGACTGGGAATCAGGTGTTACTGATTGGTCTTATTTAAGGGAATTCTTTTCCCATCAGGGTTGCGGTGATCATATTGTTCTGGTCTGAATCCTTCTTTCCAGTTTCCCTTGTAGCCGCTGTGTGTGTCTGCTCTCCTGCTATCAGATAAGACAATTTCTTATTTTGTGTTTTTGCTATATTTTTGCATTTGGTCCTGCACTTCTGTGGGGGCCTTTGGGTCCCTCCGGGGGCTTTTGCCCTCTCAGTTTAGTTCAGCCACTGTGTTTTTTGTACTTTGCTTTTTCCGTTTTTTCAGTGGCTGCGTTTTTGTTACACCAGAGAACTAATTTAGGTGGTAGGTCGTGTTTTGATTCAGGTGATTTTGAAATTAGTAGAGTTGGTGTTTTTCAGGGTTTTTTTGGGATTGCAGTAAGTACCCTTCTGTCTTTTCTATTTAGATAGTTTGGGCCCCAGCGTTTGCTCATACTTTTTCTTTCTGTGTCAGTATTCCTCTTGTCTAACCCATTACTGTTTGGGGGCTTTCTATTATCTTTGGGGGTTCTGCTAGGGGCAGATAGCTTTTCCTATTTCTTCTTTAGGTGTAGTTAGTTTCTCAGGCTGTGACGAGGCGTTAGGACAACGTAGGAACGCTCCACGGCTGCCTCTGTTGCGGTGGTTAGTCAGGTACTGCAATCTCATAGATTCCAAAGGTTTTTGGTGTATTTCCTTTTTTGCCTGCACTCCTCAGCTACCGTAACATAACAGTATCACCGGCCATAAAAATTGTATGGTATCACAGAAGGGAAAAAAAATATTTTGAAGGAAGAAAAGTTGTCTGAGATATTTTTCTGTTTGTTGCATTTTTTTTTTTTTTTTTTTCCCTCTGTTTTTTTGGGGGGGGAGGATCTTTTCTCCCCAATGGAGTTTGCCAGTTGTTGGCCCGTGGGGACAGCTTGCCATGAGGTTCAGAGTATTTGTCATATCTTGTAGGTTGCCTGTTGTGGAACTAGGACCCCATGCCAGTTTGTTTTTAGGGGATCGAAAGTTTCAAATTTCAAAAAAAAATTGTAAATTGTTTTTGCCTTAAAAATCTAAGTCCCTCAGGAAAGCGCGCGCAGGTTCAAATTATATCTCTTCCTGCGGGCGATCCTCGGATTGGGCTTTTTCCCTGATCCTGGGGATCTTTTTGAGTGAGTTGATGCATTTTTTCGGGGTTTGGGTTATTGTTCGTGAGCCTAATGTCCGATCAAATGAAAAAGCCTGTTGGCATTAAATCAGGGGCTTGTGCGCTGGTTATTGTAGGATTCCGTATGTGGAATCCTGACAATTGGAATGACGAGCTTTTGGCGGCCCCTTTTTCCCGGGAAAGGGGTTTTCGGATAATGTAAAAAAGGTGTTAGGTGGGCTGTCCCCTTGTCTTTTAAAGATTTTTTTGTCATTGGCGATTCAAAAATTACAGACGTTTGCTTGAGCGGAGAAGTATGCGTGGATGGTGTTGCTTGTGAGCCAGTGCTGAGCCCATGCAGTGTGATGGGGGGGGTGTTTTTGGGGGAAGCGTCATGAGTTTCGAAAAAGCAATGGGTTTGTTTCTATGTGGTGATGCCTCTCATGATTTCAGTTGCCTAGCGGGGAAAAACTTTTCAGCTCAGTTGTTTTGGGAGTGTTCAGACTAAGTTTTTTTAACTGTCACCTTTTTTATGCTTCTGTCTCATTTTTTGTAGGCTTTTGTTGATTCTGGAGCCTATTTCCTGATGGGGTTTTTTTTGCTAAACGTTGGGGTTTTCCCCTTATACCCTCAGAAATCTATTCCTTTAGGGGTCGATTCTACCCCCCTTTGGTGAGAAAAAACCCAGTTTTTTTATCAGGTGAAATGAGGGTTGAACCTGATCCCCCGGGTGCTGAAAATTTTTTTCTTTAATCTGGGATGACA
>JARQOD010000002.1:127755072-127804143 GCA_033576555.1 Oophaga sylvatica | reverse complement strand
GCTACTTCCAATAGGTGGCGCTATAGAGTACAAGTCCTCTTTGTTTGAAGAGGCAATTTGCATATTTATTAAAACTGTAATTCATTAACAAATCTTCTTATGATAATTTTGTACTCACAGATGGTGTTTGTAGAATAATGATCTTGAGCTCACAAAATATGTATCCATGCGCAGGAATTTACAACCATAAAGTTTAAGGAGTGCTATTGCAGAGGGCCTACTGGTAAGAGGGAACTGGTGGTAGGTTCCTTAAAGGGGTTGTCCACTACTAGAACCACTCCTTCTTAAACTAAATATTTGTCCCCAATAAAATAATAAAGTCTATACACACCTCCAGTGCCAGTTCCATTCCCGCTGTGTCAGCACTTGCTGTTCCCAAGGCTGTGATGCGGTGTTGTGACACATGACACTGGCGCTTATTCAGCGCTTTAGTCATTGTCTCCACCTTCGACAAACTGAACATGAATAGGAAGTCCGGGATCAGCTACAGCACTGGATTCCTCTTCATGTTTAGTTTGTCCAAAGGCAAAAACAGTGACCCAGCGCTGATTGAGTGCCAGCGTCACGTGTCACAACACCACATCACAGCCCCGGGGAGAGCAAGTACTGACACATATACAGTTATGTGAAAAATTTGTTGCGCCTTCCTGATTTACTATTCTTTTGCATGTTTGTCACACTTAAATGTTTCAGATCACCAAACAAATTTAAATATTAGATAAAGATAACACAAGTAAACACAAAATGCAGTTTTTTAAAATGAAGGTCTTTATTATTAAGGGGAAAAGAAATCCAAACCTACAGGATCCTGTGTGAAAAAATGATTGCCCCTCCTCCCCTTAAAACATAAATTAACAGTGGTTTATCACATCTTTGGGAAGCTGAGTATAAATTCTTGCGACACGCAGGCTTGATTAATACCCATCTGTTCTCAATCAAGAAATTACTTTGGCGTAGAAATAACAGCATTTCAGAAAATGAACATCATACCAACGGTAAAATATGGTGGTGGTAGTCTGATGGTTTGGGGCTGTTTTGCTGCTTCAGGACATGGAAGACTTGCTGTGGTAAATGGAATTCTACTGTCTATCAAAAAATGTTAAAGAAGCATGTGCGGCGATCTGTTCCTGACCTGAAGCGCACTTGGGTTATGTAGCAAGACAATGATTCAAAACACACCAGCAAGTCTACCTCTGAATGGCTTAAGAAAAACAAAAGTAAGATTTTGAAGTGGCCTAGTCAAAGTACTGACCTTAATCCTATTGGGTGCTGTGTCATGACCTTAAAAGGCGGTTTATGCTCCGAAACCCTCCAATGTGGCTTTAATTACAACAATTCTGCAAAAATGAGTGGGACAAAATTCCTCCAGATCGTGGTAAAGGACTTATTGCCAATTAGCGCAAACGCTTGATTACAGTTGTTGGTGCGAAGGGTGGCCCAACCAGTTATTAGGTTTAGCAGGCATTCACTTTTTCAAACAGAGCCCTGCAGGTTTGAATTTCTTTTTCCCTTAATATTAAAGACCTACATTTAAAAAACTGCATTTTGTGTTTACTTGTGTTATCTTTGTCTAATATTTTAATTTGTTTAGTGATCTAGAAAAATATTTAGAGTTGGGAGTCCTCAGTGGTTGATACCTTTTAATGGCTAACTGAAAAGATGGTAACAAATTGCAAGCTTTCGAGACTACTCAGGTCTCTTCATCAGGCAAAGACTAATACAAAATCTGAAGAATCACATATTTATACACAACACAGCACAGAAAAAATGCAATAGTTGAGACAAGTGACGTGAAGCAGAACTGTCATTATGGGAGAGGGATGAACAGTTGTGGCAATAAATATTGGACTAGTTCATAGATAAGGAGTGTGAAAGTTTTATTGCCCTCTGATTGGGGTCTGGTAATGTTTGTGATGTTCTCACAGGGTCTTTGAAGCAAATTCCTTAATTTACCATTAACCATGAAGGAGGAAGAGAAAACATATATCTTGCTGGGGGAAGAAGAGAGAGCAGCGGAGATAGCAGCGCGGTATGTGAGCGAATGTCATAGACTGCGAGAAAGAGAACTATGATATGCCATGGACTTCTATAGCCCCCACCCCGGATCTGCCCCATCCCCCCTCCCTATGCCATGGACTTCTATAGCCCCCACCCCGGACCTGCGCCCCCATCACCCCTCCCTATGCCATGGACTTCCATAGCCCCTACCCTAGATCTGCCCCTACCCAACATCCCTATCCCTATTCTCCTTTTGTACACTTGCTTTGACAAAACTAATGTGTATTTAGTCCTGCCAATAAAGCTTCTTTTGAATTGAATTGATGTAATAGGCCATAAATCCATGTGATAGGTTCATTCCAGCATTGAGAGTGTCAAAGGTCGAGACCTGAGTAGTCTCGAAAGCTTGCAATTTGTTACCATCTTTTCAGTTAGCCATTAAAAGATATCAACCACTGAGGGCTCCCAACTCTAAATATTTTTCTATCTACTGGCTAACACGGTACAAAGATATACATCTATACTGTATCTTTAGTGATCTGAAACATTTAAGTGTGACAAACGTGCAAAAGAATAGGAAATCAAGAATGAGGCAAACACTTTCACACAACTGTAATGCTCCATACATTGTAATGGGAACCATATAAAGCTCCATATAGTATAATAGGCCCCATATAATCCTCTATACTGTATATAATGGCCCCATGTATTGCTCCATACAGTATAATTGGCAACATATAATGCTCCATACATTATAATGGCCCCAATATATTGCTCCATACATAGAATCATAGAATGTTAGAGTTGGAAGGGACCTCCGGGGTCATCTGGTCCAACTCCCAGCTCAAAGCAGGATTCACTAAATCATCCCAAAGATGTCTGTCCTACCTCTGTTTGAAGACTTCCATTGAATGAGATTCCCACCTCTCATAGCAGCCTGTTCCACTCACTGATCACCTTAACTGTCAAAAGGTCTTTTCTTATATCTAATCTGTGTCTTCCTCCCATTCAGTTTCATCCCATTGCTTCTAGTCTTTCCTTGTGCAAATGAGAATAAAGATGATCCTTCTACAATGTGAGAACCCTTGAGATATTTGTAGACAGCTGTTAAGTCTCCATACAGTATAATGGTTCGCATATAATGCTCCATACAGTATAATGTTCCCATATATTGCTTCATACAGTATATAATGGCCCCATACATTGCTCTATACAGTATAATAGTCCCCATATAATGCTCCGTACAGTATATAATTGCCCCATATATTGCTCCATACAGTATAATGTCCCCATATACTGTTCCATACAGTATAATGGGCCCCATAAAATGCTCCACACAGTATAATAGGCCACAATTTAAAGATCCATGCAGTATAATGGCCCCATATATTTCTCCATACATTATAATGGCCCCAATATATTGCTCCATACAGTATAATGGGTCACATATAATCCTCCATACAGTATAATGGGTGTATTTGATGCAGCAATTCAAAGAGAAATATTTTGTGTTTCCCAAGGTATTGATTAGAGATAGCAGCTAAAGGGAAAATTTAAAACTTAACATTTATTTAATCAAAAAACGTTAAAAAAAGGACACATATATAACATCCTCAACCAAAAAATAGTGTAAAAGAGGATATTTGATATACCCTGAGAGATAGGTATAGTATATTATAGGGAGAATTAGATATGCATTAAATGTACTAACCCTGTACCACTAGAGTTATGCATATTTTTCAAAAAATTATTAGATACCTCTATAATTATCCAAATGTGAAGAACAATATATGGGGAGAGAGCATATATGAACAGCTATACAAACTCCATTAATATAGACGTAATATCAATTCTGCACCTCTAGAATTGCAAATAAACCCTGCACCGCTAGAGTTGGCCCTTCATTGTATAGAACATATAACATATCAAGAAAGATGGAGCGCTCTCACCCATTTAAAGAGGCATTTTCAATTCATCTCCTATAACAAGTAATTCTCTGGCTATGACCAGACTGTATGAAGCCCTTTCCAAGCGTTTCTTCCACCAGGATTCATCAGGGGATATGGCACAAACGAATCATGCTTGCACAGCATGTATCTCTCATAGGGGAGTTTTTTCACAAATGCCCCCTTATATCAAATAAATGAACACACCCATCACCAAATCAACAAATCACCACAATGACAAATACAAACCCACCAATAAGAAGCTTAAAGCATTTAATGTCCGTGAATAAGGAGCATAATTATGCTGGACCGCACGCCGCACGCCCAAGAGCATAGTCACGCTAGTTTGCGATACCATCGCTTGCAAGAAAGTGACTTCCGGTGCCGCCATGGGTTGGCGCATGCGCAGACTCGATCAAAAAGAGACTTCCTGTCTGTCGCATATGAAGACTTCCTGCTTAGTCACGCATACAAGAAAGTGACTTCCGGTAACACCATGGATGAGCGCATGCGCAGAATCAGCCAACAAAAGACTTTCTGTCTATAGTGTATAAAAGCTTCCTATGTAAGTCCAGCGCCAAAGCGCTGTTGTAATTCGGCGTCTGCGCAGTATGCTGCCGGTTACGGATTCAATATTCATGAAATATATCTATTAAATCCTGCTCATGAGTGCCGTATATTAATTTCAATCTCACAGTAGCATAGAATTAGGGCTAAACATATTATTATTACTGCTCGAGAATCACGGACATGTAAAATAAAACACATATTGATTGATACTAGTCAGCCAATGAAAATTATTATGGTATCATAGAAAAACATCCATTTTAAGAAACACAGAACACAGTGCGATGAGCGGTACTGATATAAATATACCCGCTACCCATAATTAATTTAAAGAATGGCATATTAATGCCTAGGACATAGCATAAACAAAAAATGAATCAATCCTCATCATTTCAATAAAACTATGTCCAAAAAAGATTTTTTATGGCTAGTGTTTAACATTATTAATGATGGTGCATTCATTAAATGTGTCCCAAATCTCAATCCGTTATGGAAGAGAGATATATGATTATGGAAACATACATTTCAAAAAATAATAATTTCATAGAGCTTAGGCTGGCCCCTAATACTAAGGAAAAGAAAAGGAGGTAGCATTTTAACGGAAAAGATTATTAGAAGAATGGCTAAAAGGTAAGTAATATTAACCAAAAACAATTTTTATCAAAAAAGGCGGATTAGAAACCCTATCACATCCAAGCGAGAAAGAAAGGAAAAATAGGTAGTCCTTAAAAAGCCTCAAAAATCCCTACATTGACCCTAACTAAATTTCACCCTTCCTATCAGCGGAGGTTGGAGCCCTAAAATCCTGCGCCAGTGGCCCCCCTGTCCACGACGGCTGTCCCTAAATTCCTCACCCTGCTAATCCCTAAACATATTATAGGAAGCAGGAATAAGAAAGCTGTTCATTTAGACCTCAGGGGGAGACCGACTTCAGCCGAAAGATCCATTTGGTTTCTTGTTGTAATACTCTTTTATCCCAATCTCCGCCACGTATCGGTTTCGGGATCTTTTCAATTCCCATGAATTTAATTGTATCTGTGTTACCTCCATGGCTTAAGTTAATATGTCTAGCAACTGGTGTATCCCTTTTTCTCACAATATCTCGCATGTGTTCACCAACTCGTCTTCTCAGTTCTCTGGTGGTCTTGCCGACATAGATCATGCCGCATGTACAGATAGCCCTATAGATTACACCTTCACTACGACAGTTAATGAAAGACTTGATCTCAAACTTTTCTGATTTGTCCGATGAAAAAAAGAATTTACCCACTTCTATGTTCTTACATGCAATACAGCCACTACATTTGTAACAACCAATAACATTAGATCTTAACCAAGTGCTTTTCTCAACATCCACAAAATGACTCTTAACGAGTCTGTCCTTTAAGGATCTCCCTTTTCGAAATGTGATTTGAGGATAAGGGGGTAAAAGATCGCCAATGTCCTGATCCATTTCCAGGATAGGCCAGTGATCCTTGAGGATCTTACGCAATCCATTCGCACCATTATTAAAGGTGGTAATAAAACGTAGACCAGAAAATTCATCTTTCTTTGGGGATGGAGATAGAAAATCCATCCTATTTTTGATCTTAATATCATTATAGGCCCCTTTTAAGACATGATCAGGATACCCCCTATCCAGAAATCTATTACGCAGATCATTTGCCTGATATTTGAAATTGGCATCATTAGAGCAATTTCTGCGTACTCTAGTATATTGGCTCTTGGGTATACCTTTTTTTTGGGCCAGGGGATGACTGCTCTCCCATCTCAGAAGGGAATTAGTAGCAGTCAATTTCCTATGGATGCTGGTGCTTAGGGATTCATTCTCCATTTTTTCAATCAAAACATCAAGAAATGATAGTCCTAAGGGATTCCATTCAAAAGTAAAACTTTCTTGTATGCATGACTAAGCAGGAAGTCTTCATATGCGACAGACAGGAAGTCTCTTTTTGATCGAGTCTGCGCATGCGCCAACCCATGGCGGCATCGGAAGTCACTTTCTTGCAAGCGATGGTTTCGCAAACTAGTGTGACTATGCTCTTGGGCGTGCGGCGTGCGGTCCAGCATAATTATGCTCCTTATTCATGGACATTAAATGCTTTAAGCTTCTTATTGGTGGGTTTGTATTTGTCATTGTGGTGATTTGTTGATTTGGTGATGGGTGTGTTCATTTATTTGATATAAGGGGGCATTTGTGAAAAAACTCCCCTATGAGAGATACATGCTGTGCAAGCATGATTCGTTTGTGCCATATCCCCTGATGAATCCTGATGGAAGAAATGCGTTGGGAAAGGGCTTCATACAGTCTGGTCATATCCAGAGAATTACTTGTTATAGGAGATGAATTGAAAATGCCTCTTTAAATGGGTGAGAGCGCTCCATCTTTCTTGATATGTTATATGTTCTATACAATGAAGGGCCAACTCTAGCAGTGCAGGGTTGAGATACAATCGTTTATTTGCAATTCTAGCGGTGCAGAATTGATATTACGTCTATATTAATGGAGTTTGTATAGCTGTTCATATATGCTCACTCCCCATATATTGTTCTTCACATTTGGATATTTATAGAGGTATCTAATAATTTTTTGAAAAATATGCATAACTCTAGTGGTACAGGGTTAGTACATTTAATGCATATCTAATTCTCCCTATAATATACTATACCTATCTCTCAGGGTATATCAAATATCCTCTTTTACACTATTTTTTGGTTGAGGATGTTATATATGTGTCCGTTTTTTAACGTTTTTTGATGAAATAAATGTTAAGTTTTAAATTTTCCCTTTTGCTCAGTATAATGGGTGCCATACAATGCTTCATACAGTTTAATGGCCCCATTATATTGCTCCATACAGTATAATGACCCCATATAATGCTCCATACAGTATAATGGCCCCATATATTGCTTCATACAGTATAATGGGCCCCATATAATGCTCCATACAGAATAATAGGCCACATTTAATGTTCCATACAGTATAATGGCCCCATACATTTCTCCATACAGTATAATGGCCACCAATATATTGCTCCATACAATATAATGGGTCACATATTGTTAGGGTTGGGGTCTTTTTTAGAGAAAAAACCTGAGAGTGGACCCTCTGGGTTGTGGCTCCAGAGCCCCCGAGTGCGAGCGGACCAGGTTAGACCACCCCCTATACAGGGAGTGTTAGGAGCAGGTCCAAGGGAGATAGAACAACAACAGCCGAAGCCAAAGGGGCGACTCAGGGAAGAGCAGGAAGATCTGAGACCACAGAAATGGCAACGCTGGGGTGGGTACACAAGGACAGAGGGTCCCAGAGAAATCTGGGCAGATGGAACCAGAGCTGTAGGGAAGAAAGAGAAAACACAATGAGGGAGATGCAAAGGGACAGTGCTGGGGATATGAGCACTCAACTGAAGACACGAAGAGACACAGGATGGGTAGGCACGGCGGAGATATTGGACAGACAGGAACGGCTGAGAGTCAGGAGTAACAGGCATGGCTGGGACACGGGAGTGACGGCACGACTGAGACACAGGGCAGGCACGGCGGGGACACAGGATAGGCACGGCTGAGACACAGGATAGACACGGCTGAGACACAGGATAGGCATGGCTGAAACACAGGGCAGGCACGGCTGAGACACAGGGCAGGCACGGCTAAGACACAGGGCAGGCATGGCTGAGACACAGGGCAGGCATGGCTGAGACACAGGGCAGGCACGGCTGAGACACAGGACAGGCATGGCTGAGACACAGGGCAGCAAGGCTGAGACACAGAGCAGGCACGGCTGAGACACAGGGCAGCACAGCTGAGAAACAGGGCAGCACGGCCGAGACACAGGGCTGGCACGGCTGAGTCACAGGGCAAACACGACAATAGGTGAGGGGCCTGAGGGAGAGGCAGGCGCCAGGTGCAAGGACGTTTGGCGCAACTGCAGAAGATAATCAGGCGTCTTACCTGCGCAGACGCTGGCAGAAATACCCGGTGGGTGCCGCCATATTGGGGGCGGAGCCACCGGGTCACGAGCTCCCAGGCACCCTTGCAGAGGAGAGGGTGCCACTGCACCTGCGCGAGGCACAGACGTGGCGAGACCTGAAGTGGGCGTTCGAGGAGCGGTGCGGGACAGCAGCGGAGATGCGACAGGGAGCGGGGACGCGCAGGTGAGTACCGGTGGCTTCTGTGACACATATAATCCTCCATACAGTATTATGGGTGCTATACAATGCTTCATGCAGTATAATGGCCCCATTATATTGCTCCATACAGTATAATAATATTATTATTATTATTATACATTTATATAGCTCCATTTATTCCATGGCGCTTTACATATGAGAAGGGAAAAATATAGACAGGTACAGTAAACATGTGCTAGACAAGGGACACACAAATACAGAAGGAGAAAGGACCCTGCCCGCGAGGGCTCACAGTCTGCAGGGATGGGTGAGAATACACTAGGAGAGGGTAGAGCTGGTCGTGCGATGGTTCAGTAGACTGAGGATCATTGCAGGTTGTAGGCTTGTCAGAACAGGTGGGTCTTCAGGTAATAGCCCCAATATATTGCTCCATACAGTATAATGGGTCACATATAATCCTCCATACAGTATAATGGGTGCCATACAATGCTTCATACAGTATAATGGCCCGATTATATTGCTCAGTTCAATATAATGGGTCGCAAATAATGCTCCATACAGTAAATAATTGCCCATATATTGCTCCATACAGTATAATTGCCCTCATATAATGCTTCATAAGTATATAATGGCCCCCCAAATAAAGTTTCATACAGTATAATGGGGACATATAATGTTCCATACAGTATAATGACCCCATATATTGCTCCATACAGTATAATGGCCCAATATATTGCTCTATATAGTATAATGGGTCACATATAATCCTCCATACAGTATAATGACTGCCTTTACAATGCTTCATACAGTATAATAGGTGTCATGAACTGGGGGTGTGTGGTTGCATCCAGTTGTCAGCATCTATTATATCCCATTTTCCATTTCCAGTTAGGAACTTGCAGCTCTCTGGCGCCCCCTTACCCTCAGGTCAAACAGAGAACTATACATAGGATAAGTAGTCACCAGAAGGGCCGCTTTGCCGCATACTGGCTATTGGGCACTCTGCAGTGAAGGCGGTATATAAATCCCCTGTCTCATGCGGGTAATACACACATAAAACCTCCGTTCCGTCACTACCAGAGTCTCCCAAATACTCCAGAACACTTTGCTGCCACCAGATCCTCGTTTGACATTAAAATCAATATGTGGTCAGGAGCCAACCCATAGGGTAGCATAATTAGCGCGGAGGACGTGGAGGTACATTATAGAGCAAGGAAAATGAAACTAGTAAATTGTTATAGATTTACTCCAAAAAATATAGGCAGTGTTTACAAAAATATAAAAAATGTTACAAAAGAGATAAGATACAGTTTATACAGGCAATTACAAAATAAAATGGATTAAAATATGAAACTTACACATCTCAGTCAATGGCACGCCATTTGGAGGAGGGGGGCCTTCCCAGAGCAACAGGTCAAAATGCACAGTTTTCCTTAGCTGATCCCCCAGCAAAAAACAACTTCCTCGTGGAGCAGGTCAACTTTATTCTTTTTCCCTGCTGACCTCATGAGGTGGGCTGAGCTAGAGGATATACGCCCCTTCTAAAAGTTCTTTAAAACTTCTATTTGTCATAACTCTGGGAGAAAACCACGGAACAAGATGACAGAGGTATCATTTTTCTTATTACGACATTTTCTTTGGATACCAAACATCATATGTCTATGTATTACTGGGGAGCAGGAATTGTTTTCTCGGTTTCAGGTGGCACACAGATTGTTGGGTGTAGCCGGAATTATGCTGGTTCTGAAAATATGG
The DNA here is from genome assembly GCA_033576555.1 of Oophaga sylvatica. Classification (NCBI taxonomy): domain Eukaryota; kingdom Metazoa; phylum Chordata; class Amphibia; order Anura; family Dendrobatidae; genus Oophaga; species Oophaga sylvatica. The sequence continues at coordinate 127,793,747 of JARQOD010000002.1, read as the reverse complement.
GTTTCCTGTTTCTAGGATCAATGTGAGTTAATAAATTCAAGTTTGAAGAAACAAAGAAAACATGTGCTCAAACCTTTACTTCCTGTTTGAGCTGGCCAGACCAGGATCTCACATTACACAAGCTTGTAAAGGGGAGGGGGGAAGAGCGGGCTGCATGAGGAGCTCAGTGTTAACTACACAAACCAAGTGGGGGTGGGGCAGCATGTCATTCAAAAACCAAGGAGCTGCAGCCGATAGCTCTGTATGTGTAATCGAAACCATGGAACTGAATCATATTTTCCTGACAATGGGTCGCATATCATGTTCCATACAATATAATTGTCATGCTGCTTTCACCGCATTCCTCTGGCTCCGGAGCTCAGCGCCCGACGTCATCATGTCAAGTGCGCACGCGCACCTCCCGCACTTGACCCTGTGGCTGTTCACTTGATTCCAGATCTGCGCATGCGCTCTTGAGCCTGACTACGGCCATTCCATCTCTGACGTCTCTATGGTCCTGGAGGACCTGACCCGGAAGTTCCAGCACACTTGCCCTATATCAGGCTGCCTCTTCTTGTAGGCGGTGCCTGATTATTGTTGTACTTCCTAGCTAGACCTGTTTGGTTGCTGATTGACTGCTCTCTGTACTCAGGTCCCTTGCCTTGTGTTCTAACGTGCCTCCAGTACGTGTTCTGCCTTGTCTTATACCTAGCGTGCTTCCTAGCGCGCGCTCTGCCTAGCATAATACTCTGCGTGCCCTCGGGCACACGCCTTGCACTGTCCTGTACTCTGCGTGCCCTCTGGCACACGCCTTGCATTGTCCTGTACTCTGCGTGCCCTTGTGCAGGGCCGCCATCAGGGCATGACAACCCTTACTGCTGTATGGGGCCCAGTGATTAGGGGGGCCCGCCGCCCGAGCACGCTGGTCCGCGCTCGGGCCCGGGGGCCCCCAACATTTTGAGGCTCCCCTGCACCTCACGGGGCCCCAGCTAGCGGCACATCACGCAGCCGCTATGGGGGCCCCTGTGTGGCAGGGGTGCCCGCCTGCCCCCAGCGCCAACTCCCCCACCGCTGCATTGAACTATACCGGTACAGTTCAAAGCGATGATGGAGGAGAGAGCGTCAGCCGACGCTCCCTCTCCCATCATTCCCTGCCCTGCCTCTGACACAAGCGCGCTCACTGTGTGCTGGGCAGAGCAGGAGACAGGAGCAGGGAGCAGCGCTGGCACGAGGATGAGGTGAGGAGTGTTTTTTTTTTTTTTTTTATAAATCTGTCCTGCTGTGGGGCCATTCCTGGGGGGGGAGGAGAGATGAGGGCTGTAAAATGTGGGCCCTGCTGTATCCAATGTGGGCGCTGCTATATCCAATGTGGGCCCTGCTATATCCAATGTGGGCCCTGCTGTATACTATGGGGGCCCTGCTGTATACTATGGGGGCCCTGCTATATACAATGGGGGCCCTGCTATATACAATGGGGCCCTGTTATATCCAATGTGGGCCCTGCTATATACTATGTGGGCCCTGCTATATACAATGTGGGCCCTGCTGTATACTATGGGGGCCCTGCTGTATCCAATGTGGGCCCTGCTATATCCAATGTGGGCCCTGCTGTATACTATGGGGGCCTGCTATATACAATGGGGGCCCTACTATATACTATGTGGGCCTTGCTGTATACTCTGGGGGCCCTGCTGTATACTATGGGGGCCCTGCTATATTCTATGTGGGCCCTGCTGTATACTATGGGGGCCCTGCTTTTATACTATGGGGCCCTGCTATATACAATGGGGGCCCTACTATATACTATGTGGGCCCTGCTGTATACTATGGGGGCCCTGCTATATGCTATGTGGGCCCTGCTGTATACTATGGGGGCCCTGCTATATACTATGTGGGCCCTGCTATATACTATGTGGGTCCTGCTGTATACTATGGGGGCCCTGCTATATACTATGTGGGCCCTGCTGTACACTATGGGGGCCCTGCTGTATATTATGGGGGCCCTGCTATATACAATGGGGGCCCTGCTATATACTATGTGGGCCCTGCTGTATACTATGGGGACCCTGCTATATACTATGTGGGCCCCTGCTATATACTATGTGGGCCCTGCTGTATACTATGGGGGCCCTGCTATATACTATGTGGGCCCTGCTGTATACTATGGGGGGCCTGCTATATACTATGTGGGCCCTGCTGTATACTATGGGGCCCTGCTATATACTATGTGGGCCCTGCTATATTCTATGTGGTCCTTGCTGTATACTATGTGGGCCCTGCTATATACTATGGGGGCCCTGCTATATACTATGTGGGCCCTGCTGTACACTATGTGGGCCTGCTGTACACTATGTGGGCCCTGCTGTACACTATGTGGGCCACGCTGTACACTATGTGGGCTGTGTTATATACTATGGGGGATATATTATATTTTATAGGGTGGCTGTGTTATATACTTTGTGGCTGTGTTACATACTATGGGGGGCTACGTTATATTCCTTTGGGGAGGCAGGCTGTATGATATTTTATTCGGGGATACATTATATTCTATGGGGGGGCTGTATTATATTTATTATATTCTATGAGGGGTGATTGCATCATACTCTATGAGGTGGCTACATTGTATTCTATGGGGGGCTAGATTATATTGTATGGGGGCTTCATTATACTTTGAGGGGGCTACATTATATTCTATAGGGGCTGCATTATACTATATGAGTAGGGCTACATTGTATTTTATGGAGGGGCTACATTATACTATATAAGGGGGCTCAATTATATTCTATGGGGGTTTAAATTATACTCTGTGGGGTGGTTGCATTATACTCTGGGGTGGCTGCATTATGCTCTGTGGGGTGGCTGCATTATGCTCTATAGGGTGACTGCATTATACTATATGTGGGCTGCATTATACTGTATCGAGGACTATGGGGAATACATTATACTATATGAAGAACTATGGGGTGCATTATACTATGGGAAGTGAATTGTACTACATGGATGACTATGGCGGTGCATTATACTATATGGAGCACTATGAGGAGTGTATTATACTATATGGAGGACTATGGATACATTATATTATATGAGGACTATGTGGTGTGCACTTTACAATATGGAGGACTGTGGTGCACATTATAATATATGGAGGACTATGGGGTGTATTATACTAAACAAGCAAAATGCTGCATATTCATCGAGTGATTGGTATTAGGCTAAGTGCACACGTTCAGGAATGTTTGCAGAATTTTCCTGAGCAAAAAACTGACTTTTTCCGCGGTAAACTTTCTAGGTCAATAATATAGCGGAAAAAGGCTAGAATTCCGCAAAATTAATGAACATGTTGGTTCTTTTTCCAAGATGCGTTTTTTTTGAGGAAAAAAACGCACCATGTGCACAAAAATTGCAGAATTCATTCTAAGGCTAAGTGCACACGATCAGGAATAATTGCGTTTTTTTCGCGTTTTTTCCGCGATTTTCAGCAGTTAAACCGCGAAAAAAACGCAAGCATTAAGCATTCTATACTTGTTAATTGATTGCGCATGTTTTGTACACATGTTGCGGTATTTTCAACATGTTCATTAATTTAGCGTAATCGCGGTGATTCCGCCGCCATAGGAATGCATTGAACCGCTTACTTTCCGCATGTGGCTGTGCCCACCATGCGCAATGTAAGCGGTTCATGTGCGGATGGTACCCAGGGTCTGGAGCAGAGGAGACTCTCCTCCAGGCCCTGGGTACCATATCCCTGGTAAAACAATAATTAAAATAAAAAAATAATGATATTTCTCACCTTCCGGCGTCTCACGCAGCTTTCCTGCCTTCAGCGATGCTCCCGGCAACTTCCGGTCCCAAGAGTCCTTTGCGAGAATCACCCGATGGCGTAGTGGTCTCGCAAGATGCTACGTCATCGGTGTGATTTGTCGCATGCATCCTTGGGACCGGAGTTGCTGGGAGCGTCGCTGAGAGGCGGGAAGGCTGCGGGGGCCGCTGGAAGGTGAGAATATCATTATTTATTATTTTTTTTTATTATTTTACATTAGATCTTTTTACTATTGATGCGACATAGGCGGCATCAATAGTAAAAAGTTGGTCACACGTGTCAAACACTATGTTTATTCGTGTGACCAACCTGTCAATCAGTTTTCCAAGCGATGCTACAGATCGCTTGGAAAACGCTAGCATTCTGCAAGCTAATTACGCTTGCAAAACGCTATTATTCTGGCGGGAATACGCTTACAAAAAACGTGCGTATTTCCTGCGGGAGAAGTGCGGGATTGCGCGGAAATTTCCGCGGCAATTCCGCAACGTGTGAACTTAGCCTAAATGATAGGATGCTTAATTCATGCGTTTTTTACGCGTTTTTTCCCGCGAAAAAACCGCGAAAAAAAACGCAAATAATCTGACGGATGGCACTTAGCCTGAGCATATTGTCATTGGTCTGAGGGACCTGGTGCACGAGGTTGATAGTTTTTCATGAAAGGGCGGGCGATTTTGGATTATGCCTGGTTGGAGAGTGTACTAGGTGCTTGCTGGCTAACTGTGTGGTGGTAAAGGTGCCTGGGCAGTCTCAAGGGCGGGCACCAAACTTATGCCGTATTGGGCCCCGAAATCCCTATGCGACCTCTGCCCTTGTGCACACGCCTTGCACTGTCCTGTACTCGGCTTGCACTGTTTTGTACTCTGCATGTTCCTGTGTCCACGCTTTGCACACTTCCACTTCTGTGAGCCGGCCACCTGGTTCCAGCAGTCGTATTTTGCTCCCCTGAGTCTACCCCTGACGCTCCCAGTATAGGGGGTGGTTCTCACTAGGTCAGCTCGCCCAGGGTGGGTTGGTAACGTGACCCAGAGAGTCCACTACAGGAGTCGTCACAGTATAATCTGGCCATGGACCCCGCTGGTACCTCGGCCGCAACTAAAAAAAGAGTTGCTCTTTTTGCAGAAAAACCAGACACGGATTATGTCTGTTATGAAATCTATGGATACCCGGTTGTCCGCCTTACAGAACTTTGACCCTGGGAACGCCTCTCAGTTGGCCAGTCTACAGCAGGAGCTCACTCAGCGACGTGACACTCAGGACTCAAATCCTTAGCTATATGGCGTCGGTAGGTAACCGACTCCTTTCCCTACTGTTATGAACTGCTACAAGCACTAAGGAAAGATGGGAACTCTGTCCCTACAATAAAACTGAGCTTGATCCCTACGATGTAACGGGGAACCTGATCCTGCGACCAGACCCGCTAAAGTCCTCAGCTAGTCTGAACGAAGACCTATAGTTGCGAGGGAGGAATCCCTACAAGATCTAGGGACTGGGAGAAAAGGTGGACACCACCTAACAGAAATTGTAGCAGGGAAAATTAAACAGAAAACAAATTACTACGAGATCCTAAGATAAAGCAAAACTGACAGAGTAAGGCACCTAAGCACCCGGCTAGCTTAAGAGTAGATAATACAATGAAGTCCAGCAAAGCCAGAAGGGCGGAGCCAGACTAAATAGGGAAAAAAGGTCATGTGACCAGCAAACTGAAACAAAATCTAACAAGAGGGTTCTAACAGTACCCTCCCTTCTAAGAGGATCCTCCGGATCCCCTAGGACTTAGGCTTATCCGGAAACCTCTTGTGAAATGCTCTGACAAGTCTAGACGCAGAAACATCATCCGCCCTCACCCATGAGTTATCCTCGGGTCCATAACCCTTCCAAGCGACGAGGTACTGCAAACTCCCTCTACACCGTCTAGAATTTAGGATGCGGGAAATCTCATATTGCCTGTCCTCCACCACCAGGGGAACAGTGGCCGAGACGTCTCCATCTGAGACCTCAGCTTTTTTCAAGAGAGAAACATGAAACACTGGATTAATCTTCCAGGAGGTAGGAAGCTCCAACTTAACAGCAGATTGGTTAATAACCTGAAGCACCTTAAAGGGCCCTACAAACTTGGGACCCAATTTCTTAGACGGAATCCTCAAGCGCAGATTCTTAGAGGACAACCAGACCATGTCACCAATAGCAAACAAAACCTCTTATCGTTTTCTATCAAAATACACTTTGGATCTTTTGTTAGCCTCCTGAAGATTACCACGCACATCAGTCCAAACTCTCTCCAACACACCAGAAAAATTCTCCTCTTCAGGTACAGCCGATCCCAACTTGGAAAATGACCCAAAAGACGGATGTCTCCCAGTACAACAAAAAAAAGGCGAACAACCAGCAGAAGCGGATGTATGATTGTTAAGAGCAAACTCAGCAAGTGGCAGAAACTCAGACCACCCCTCTTGATTATCAGTCACAAAACAACGCAAGAACTGCTCAACTCCTGGTTTTTCCTTTCTGTCTGGCCATTAGACTCAGGATGATATCCGGATGAAAACGACAAATGAACTCCCAACCTGTCACAAAAGGCGCGCCAAAAACGAGCCACAAACTGAGGTCCCCTATCAGAAAAAATGTCAGTAGGAACACCATGTAGTCTGACTATTTCCTTGACAAAGGCCTTAGCGAGAGTCTTAGCGCAGGGCAATTTGATGAAAGGAACCAAGTGACACATCTTGCTAAAACGGTCCACGACCACCCAGATGACAGTGAAACCCTCAGAGGGGGGAAGGTCAGTAATAAAGTCCATAGCCAAATGTGTCCAAGGTGCGCTAGGGACCTCCAGAGGGCAAAGCAACCCTGCAGTAGGAGTATGAGAAGACTTAGATCTAGCACACACAGTGCATTGACGCACCCACTTAATGACTTCCTTCTGCCATCCAGGCCACCAAAAGCTGCGACCCACAAGTCTCTTGGTCTCAGAGATTCCAGGATGACCTGCCAACCGAGAGTCACGACATTCAACAAACAAATCTCTCCTCAGGGTACCAGGCACAAACAACCTCCCATGCGGCGTGTTAGATGGGGCATTCCCTGTGCTTTAAGAATCTCATCTTCCAACACGGAGTCCAAAACCGCAATGACAACCCCCTCTTGCAAAATGTTTTCCTCCTCCTCAGTACCCACCATAGGAGAAAAGCTGTGAGACAAAGCATCAGCTTTAACATTTTTAGTACCTGGGATGTAAGTAACGGTAAAATTAAAGCGTGAGAAAAACAGTGCCCACCTAGGCATTCAAGCGTTTGGCAGCATCAAGGTAGATCAGATTTTTATGATCGGTGAAGACTGGTGAGATCGGTACAAACTTCCGATACCTGAATCCAAATCTATGAAAAAATGACGCCAGTGTTCAAATGCGAGTTTTAATTGCCAACAATTCCCTGATTAACCCGTTTAAATCATAATTTAGTTCAGACTCAGAAAATTTCTTTGAAAAAAAAGCACAGGGATGTACTCCATCCGTCTTTTCCTGAGACAACACCGTGCCAACCCCCACAGAAGAAGCATCAACCTCAACCAAAAATGGTTTAGTCACATCAGGCTGCGTAAGGATGGGAGCAGAGCTGAACCTCTCCTTTAGCAACACAAAAGCCTCAATGGCCTCAGTAGTCCACTGAACCGCATCAGCACCTTTCCTGGTGAGATCGGTCAGAGGTTTGGCAATCACAGAAAATTTTTTTATGAATTTTCTATAATAATTGGCGAACCCCAAAAACTTCTGTATTGATTTCACACCAATAGGTCTAGGCCAATCCTGCACAGCTTGCACTTTCACAGGGTCCATCTCAAAACCTTCACTGGAGACAATGTAGCCCAAAAAACTAAGTCTCTGTACAGCGAACTCACATTTTTCTAGTTTGGCAAAAAGTGAATTATCACTCAGTAACTGTAATACTTCACGCACACTCCTCCAATGAGACTCCAAATCCGGTGAATAAATCAAAATGTCATCCAAATACACAACCACACTTCTGCCGATCAAAGGTCTAAGGATGTCATTAATAAGATTTTGAAAAAATGCCGGAGCACTGGAAAGTCCAAAGGGCATGACCAGATTCTCAAAATGACCCAGTGGAGTGTTAAACGCAGTCTTCCATTCATCCCCCTCCTTCATACGCAACAAATTGTATGCCCCTCGAAGATCAATTTTCGAGAACCACTTGGTCCCCACTAACTGATTAAACAAATCAGGAATCAATGGCAGTGGGTAAGGATTGCGTACAGTAATCTTATTAATCTCACGAAAGTCTAGACAAGGCCGTAAACCGCCGTCCTTTTTTTTAACAAAAAAAAATCCAACCGCCACAGGAGATTTGGAAGGCCTAATGTGACCGGCGGCCAAGCTTGTCTGTATGTATTCCTCCAAAGCCTTTCTCTCAGGGAATAGTCAAATTAAATAAACGACTTTTAGGAAGAGTCGCTCCAGGGACAAATTCAATCGCACAATCATAATCTCTATGAGGAGGCAATACCTGCGATTCTTTATCAGAAAAAACTTTCCAAAAATCCTGAATAGGTACAGGTAACTCCCCCTTAACTACAGCAGCAATAAGCCCGTTACAACACTTGTCATAACAATTAGGACTCCAGGACTTAATTTCATTGGTAGACCAATCCAGTACCGGATTGTGCAATTTTAACCAGGGTAACCCCAAAATCACCGGTGAGGGCAAATTATTCAAAACTACCAAATCCAAATTCTCTTGATGAACACCATTAATAGTAAGAGGAAATTCACAGATATGGTGAGTAACATTTTTCAAGGGAGAGCCATCCACAGACACCACATTAATAGGAGAAGACAGAAGTTTGGGTTTTAATTTTAGTTTTTCCAAAAATTTCCCATCAATCACATTGAGAGTTGAACCACAATCCACAAATACCCGAAACTCCATTAATTCCTCCTCACCAGCAGTGGTAGCAGAAAGAAAGACACCTTTATTGTTTAAACAAGCTATGCGGGCGACACTGACCTCATTTTTTTTTTCTCTTTATTCATTTCTTAATGAAATGCTCAGATTTACCACAGTAGTAACACAAACCTTGAGCAAATCTGCGTTCTTTTTCCCGAGAGTGAGGTGCCATTGCTCCAATTTCCATCGGCTCTGCAATGTCAGTACATTCCTTCTCCAAACCTGGAGCTGACAAAGCAGACTTACTCTCATTAACCCTTGCACGCAGTCTCCTATCCACCCATATGGCCAATTGCATAGCCTCTTGCAAGTTACCAGGTATAGGATAAGCAATCAGCAAATCTTTAACCCTTTCACTTAATCCTGCAAGAAATAAACTTTTCAAAGTTGAATCGTTCCAGCCCACCTGGGTGGACCACCTACGGAAGTGAGTACAATATTTTTCCACATTACCCGATCCCTGTCTCAAACGTCTCAACTCTGTCTCAGCTGATGAAACACGATCCGGATCGTCATACAACAACCCCAAAGCAGAAAAAAAAACATCCACTGATCCAAAGCATGGATCACTAGGCTGCAGAGAAAAGGCCCAGTCCTGAGGTTCTTTGCGCAAAAGTGACATTATAAACCCTATGCGCTGTGATTCATCACCAGAGGATCTGGGTCTCAAACGAAAATACAACAAGCAAGCATTTTAAAAGAAAAAAAATCTTGTTGTTCACCAAAAAATAAATCAGGCAAACGTACCTTTGGCTCCACGAAATGTGCTCCAGAACAACTACTCACGTGTTGCTGGATTTCAGCCACCTCCAGAGAGAGACCCTGTGTAGCGCAGGCGTCCCTGCCCGCTGTCAGGCAGGGACGCTGTTCCACTCACCCCTCCGCGCGCTCCTCTGCTGCAGGGCTGGCGTCCTCCTCCCGCTCTCCTGGCTGCGCGCGCTCCTCTGCTTCGGGGCCGGCGTCCTCCTCCCGCTCTCCTGGCTGCTTGCGTTCCTCTGCCCCGGGCCCGGCGTCCTCCTCCCGCCCTGCTGGCGGCGCGCGCTCCTTTCCGGCCACTGTGTTTAGGTCGCGCGCGCGTGCGCTCCCCCTCTCTTAAAGGGGCCGCGCGCGCCCATCCTAAAAAGTCCCCGGCCAATGGCCGGAGGACTTTACCTTATATAAGGCACCTCCTCCAAAATGAAGGTGCCCGAGCAATGTTGTTGCACTGTTCACTACTCTGCTTCAGTCCTCAGGGTCCATTGCCAGTTACCTGCCAGATTCCTGCCAGTTTGCTGTCCGTTCCTGCCTGTTACCTGTCCGCCAGCCTACCTGGAGGCTCTGCCGTCACGAGTTGTGACCTTCTGCTATTCCAGTGACTCTCGCCCGCTCACCTGGGAGCGTTCATCTGTTACCTGTCCGCCAGCCTACCTGGAGGCTCTGCCGTCACGAGTTGTGATCTTTTGCTATTCCAGTGACTCTCGCCCGCTCACCTGGGAGCGCTCATCTGTTACCTGCCTGCTAGCCTACCTGGAGGCTCTGCCGTCACGTGCTGTGATCACCTGCTATTCCAGAGACTCTCGCCCGCTCACCTGGGAGCGCTCATCTGCTATCTGCCTGCTAGCCTACCGGAGGCTAAGCCATCACAGGTCGTATCTATCTTTATCCAGAGACTGCCCCGGTCACTTGCCATGACCTCCTGCCCGTTCATCTAGAGACTGCCCCAGTCACTTGCCGTGACCTCCTGCCCGTTCATCCAGAGACTGCCCCAGTCACTTGCCGGGACCTCCTGCCCGTTCATCCAGAGTCTGCCCCAGTCACTTGCCGAGACCTCCGGCCCGTTCATCCAGAGACTGCCCCAGTCACTTGCCGAGACCTCTGGCCCGTTCATCCAGAGACTGCCCCGGTTACCTGCTGTGACTGTCTCCCCGTCTGCCCGGGTCGCCGCCCGCTCCCTTACAAGGACCGCCCCCTTGTATAGTAGCTCAGAGGTTCCGCCTCCCTGACCCTTACAGTTTGCTCGGGCCATGGAACCCGGTGGCACCCAAGCTCCCTCTATCTCGGACCTGTGTCATGAACTGTCCCGTCAGAGGTCCCAACAGGAGTCCATCCTGGGTCACCTGCGGAATGTCAATTCTCGCCTGGACACTCTGACAGCTCCACCAGCAACCTCAGCTGGTGCCACGACACGCAATCCGGCAGCTCCTATGCTCCCCAATTCCATGGTTTCCTGTCACGGACCCCGACTATCCGCACCTCCTCGCTCGGAGGTGACTCCGCTCAGGCTCGGGCTTCATTAACCAGTGCACCCTGCACTTTGAACTTCTCTCCCACCAGTTTAACTCCGACCGGGCCAAAATTGCCTTCATCATGTCCCATCTCACTGGGGAGGCCCTGGCCTGGCTGAATCCTCTTTGGGAGAGAGGAGACCCCTTGGTGTCCGACCTGTCTGCCTTTCTCGCGGCTTTCCGGAAAGTCTTTGATGAACCCGGAGGAAGATCTCATCCGCATCTTCTTTGCTACGCCTCCGTCAGGGAAGTCTCACCGTGGGCCAATATGCCATACGGTTCCGTACCCTTGCCTCGGAGCTGGCCTGGGATAACGACGCTCTAGTATCTGTCTTCTGGGAGGGTCTGTCCGGCCGTATTAAAGATGAACTCGCCGGTCGGGACATCCCTACCACTCTCGATGACCTAATCACTCTTGCCACTGGATTGACCTACGATTTCAGGAGCGTGCCAAAGAGGTTACCCGGGAGAGGAGGTTTCCACGTCTAGCTCCTACGTTTCAGAAACCCGTCACTCCCTCTGTTTCTCCCCAATTACACTCTCCGGAGCCTATGCAGGTCGACCAGACCAAGATGGTCAAAACCCGTCAGGACTTACTCGTGCCGAAGGGAGTTGCTTCTACTGTGGCAGTAAGGAGCACCGGATTCGTACCTGTCCGGAGAGGTCGGGAAACCCTCTGTCTAGGTTCGCTCAGAGAGGTCGACCTAGACACGGAGAAAGCCTCTCCATCTCTGCTGCTGTCAGTCTCCATTCTCTGCGGGGAGAATCGTTATTTCGAACTTGCCCAACTTGATTCTGGAGCAGCCGGGAATCTTATTTCATAGTCCCTGGTAGAAAAATATCACATTCCCACCAAACCTCTGGCGGTACCCTTATCGGTCGCGGCTGTGGATGGGGGTCTCTTATCATGTCCCATCCAACTCATCACCGAATCCATAACTCTACAAGTGGGAATGCTGCATTCTGAGAGCATCTCTTTTCATGTTCTGCCTGGACTCTCTCACGCACTCTTACTTGGCTACCGGAGACATGCACCCGTGCTCGACTGGCAGACCGGAGAGGTCCTTCGCTGGGGACAGGATTGTCATAAGACGTGTTTGGTTCCTGTTCATCCCATCTGTCTTTCTCCTACCCCAACTAATCTACCAGGACTTCCGATTCCCTATTGGTCATTTTCTGATGTCTTTAATAAAAAAGAGGCAGAAACATTACCTCCTCATAGACCATACGATTGTCCTATCGATCTGTTACCTGGTACTACGCCTCCCCGTGGGCGTATTTACCCTTTGTCTGCTGCTCAGACCCGGTCGATGTCCGAATATATCGAGGAGAATTTGGCCAGGGGATTCATCCGGAAATCTACTTCTCCGGCGGGAGCAGGCTTCTTTTTCGTAAAAAAGAAGGACGGCTCTCTCCGTCCCTGTATAGACTATAGAGGACTCAACCAAATCACGGTGAAGAATAAGTATCCCCTTCCGCTCATTCCGGAATTATTTGATCGTCTGCGGGGGGATAGAATCTTCACCAAACTGGACCTCCGTGGGGCGTACAACTTAGTCCGTATCCGTCAAGGGGATGAATGGAAGACTGCCTTTAACACTCGGGACGGCCACTATGAATACCTAGTGATGCCCTTTGGCTCTGTAATGCTCCCGCCGTCTTTCAAGAGCTAGTCAATGACATCTTCCGGGATCTTCTCTATTCCTGCGTAGTGGTGTACCTGGACGACATCTTGGTCTTCTCTCCGGATCTCCAGACTCACCGGAGGGACGTTCGTCAGGTTCTGCTCAGGCTCAGGCAGAATCACCTCTTCGCTAAATACGAGAAGTGTCTCTTTGAGCAGACCTCGCTTCCGTTTTTGGGCTACATTATTTCTCAGACCGGTCTACGGATGGATCCTGAGAAACTGTCTGCCATCGAGAAATGGCCCCGACCGGAGGGATTGAAGGCCATTCAGCGGTTTCTGGGCTTTGCTAATTATTACCGTCTCTTCATACCGCACTTCTCTTCCCGGACCGCCCCAATTTCCGCGCTCACCCGTAAGGGCACTAACCCCAAGGAATGGACTCCCGAAGCAGAGGAGGCCTTTCTCTCCTTAAAACAGGCTTTTTCTTCCGCCACGGTGCTGCATCGCCCGGATGGCAACAAGCAGTTCTTCCTGGAGGTTAACGCTTCCTCCTCTGGAGCCGGAGCGGTGCTTACTCAGAAATCATCTTCCGGGAGGATGGTAACTTGTGGCTTCTTCTCCAAACTCTTCTCCTCTTCTGAGCGCAATTATTCCATAGGAGACCGAGAGTTGTTGGCCATCAAGCTGGCATTGGAAGAGTGGCGGTACCTACTCGAGGGGGCTCTTCATCCGGTAATTATTTACACTGACCACAAAAATTTGGCTTACCTCCAGCATGCTCAGAGGCTTAACCCGCGTCAAGCCCGGTGGTCCTTGTTTTTTGCTCGCTTTGACTTTATTCTACATTTTCGCCCGCGGACAAGAACATCAAGGCGGATGCCTTGTCCCGATCTTTCCTGGTGTCGGATCTCGAGGAGGAACCTAAACATATTATCGATCCCGCCAGAGTCATGCAGGTGGCTCCCGTGAGTCTGAACCGTCCTCCTCCGGTAAGACGTTCGTATCGGTAACCGATCGGGAGAGGATCCTACACTGGGGTCATTCGTCTAAACTTGCTGGCCACGCCGGCCAGAGAAAGACCCTCCAACTTATTTCTCGGCATTACTGGTGGCCTACCCTGCACAAGGACGTTATAGATTTTGTTGCTGCCTGTGCCTCCTGTGGCCGCAACAAAGTTCCGAGACACCTGCCTGCCGGTCGCCTTCTTCCGCTTCCGGTACCCACTGCCCCCTGGCAGCATATAGCCATGGACTTCATAACGGACCTCCCTGTCTCTGCTGGTTTTACGGTCATTTGGGTGGTCGCCGACCGCTTTTCCAAGATGGCTCACTTTATTCCCCTGCCAGGCCTCCCGTCTGCACCCGAGCTGGCTAAAGACTTTATCTGCCACATTTTCCGACTCCATGGTCTGCCCCGTCACATCGTGTCGGATCGAGGGGTACAGTTCACCTCACGTTTCTGGAGAGCCACTTGTAAATTATTGGACGTCACCCTGGATTTCTCCTCCGCTTACCACCCACAGTCCAATGGTCAAGTGGAGCGGATCAACCAGATCCTAACCAGTTACCTCCGGCACTTTGTTAATGCCCACCATTCTGACTGGGTGGATCTCCTGCCATGGGCCGAATTTTCTTACAACAATCACGAGAGCGAATCTTCCTCCAAATCCCCGTTTTTTGTAGTCTTCGGTCAGCATCCTCGGATCCCATTTCCCGTCTCCACCTCAGTGGACAATCCGGCTGCAGAATCTCTGGTTAACAAATTTTCCTCCATATGGGAGAGTACCCGGTCCGCACTTCTTCTGTCATCCGAACGTATGAAAAGACATGCTGACAAAAAACGTCTGGATCCTCCTCAATTCCGTCCTGGGGATAAGGTCTGGCTCTCGTCCAAGTATGTTCGGCTCAAGATTCCTTCCTATAAGTTAGGTCCTCGGTTCATCGGTCCTCTGGAGGTCATCAGTCAGATCAACCCGGTGGCCTATAAATTGAAACTCCCGGCCAACTTGCGGATCCCCAACTCCTTCCATGTATCTCTCCTCAAACCGGTGGTACTTAACTCTTTTTCTAAGTCTATAGGCACACCTCCTGCTCCGGTTTCTGCTGAAAATGAATTTGAGGTAGAGAATATTTTGGCCACCAAAAGGGTAAGAAGGAAGACCTATTTTTTGGTGGATTGGAAGGGGTTTGGTCCTGAGGAGAGAACGTGGGAGCCGCGGGAGAACATCCATGCCCCTCTCATCTTAGCTAAATTTCTCTCTGGCCTAAAAAAGGGGGGACCTAAAGGGGGGGGTACTGTAGCGCAGGCGTCCCTGCCCGCTGTCAGGCAGGGACGCTGTTCCACTCACCCCTCCGCGCGCTCCTCTGCTGCAGGGCTGGCATCCTCCTCCCGCTCTCCTGGCTGCGCGCGCTCCTCTGCTTCGGGGCCGGCGCTCCTCCTCCCGCTCTCCTGGCTGCTTGCGTTCCTCTGCCCCGGGCCCGGCGTCCTCCTCCCGCCCTGCTGGCGGCGCGCGCTCCTTTCCGGCCACTGTGTTTAGGTCGCGCGCGCGTGCCTTCCCCCTCTCTTAAAGGGGCCGCGCGCGCCATCCTAAAAAGTCCCCGGCCAATGGCCGGAGGACTTTACCTTATATAAGGCACCTCCTCCAAAATGAAGGTGCCCGAGCAATGTTGTTGCACTGTTCACTACTCTGCTTCAGTCCTCAGGGTCCATTGCCAGTTACCTGCCAGATTCCTGCCAGTTTGCTGTCCGTTCCTGCCTGTTACCTGTCCGCCAGCCTACCTGGAGGCTCTGCCGTCACGAGTTGTGACCTTCTGCTATTCCAGTGACTCTCGCCCGCTCACCTGGGAGCGTTCATCTGTTACCTGTCCGCCAGCCTACCTGGAGGCTCTGCCGTCACGAGTTGTGATCTTCTGCTATTCCAGTGACTCTCACCCCGCTCACCTGGGAGCGCTCATCTGTTACCTGCCTGCTAGCCTACCTGGAGGCTCTGCCGTCACGTGCTGTGATCACCTGCTATTCCAGAGACTCTCGCCCGCTCACCTGGGAGCGCTCATCTGCTATCTGCCTGCTAGCCTACCGGAGGCTAAGCCATCACAGGTCGTATCTATCTTTATCCAGAGACTGCCCCGGTCACATGCCGTGACCTCCTGCCCGTTCATCCAGAGACTGCCCCAGTCACTTGCCGTGACCTCCTGCCCGTTCATCCAGAGACTGCCCCAGTCACTTGCCGTGACCTCCTGCCCGTTCATCCAGAGACTGCCCAGTCACTTGCCGAGACCTCCGGCCCGTTCATCCAGAGACTGCCCCAGTCACTTGCCGAGACCTCCGGCCCGTTCATTCCAGAGACTGCCCCGGTTACCTGCTGTGACTGTCTCCCCGTCTGCCCGGGTCGCCGCCCGCTCCCTTACAAGGACTGCCCCCTTGTATAGTAGCTCAGAGGTTCCGCCTCCCTGACCCGTTACACCCTGCAGGCGTTCAGCCAAATCCCGAACCGACACCATGATGAAAACAGAAAATCTTTCCTTAGAGATTTTATATTTTTTTTATTTTTTTATATTTCTGGGCTGGACTTACTGTTATGAACTGCTACAAGCACTAAGGAAAGATGGGAACTCTGTCCCTACAATAAAACTGAGCTTGATCCCTACGATGTAACGGGGAACCTGATCCTGCGACCAGACCCGCTAAAGTCCTCAGCTAGTCTGAACGAAGACCTATAGTTGCGAGGGAGGAATCCCTACAAGATCTAGGGACTGGAGAAAAGGTGGACACCACCTAACAGAAATTGTAGCAGGGAAAATTAAACAGGAAACAAATTACTACGAGATCCTACGATAAAGCAAAACTGACAGAGTAAGGCACCTAAGCACCCGGCTAGCTTAAGAGTAGATAATACAATGAAGTCCAGCAAAGCCAGAAGGGCGGAGCCAGACTAAATAGGGAAAAAAGGTCATGTGACCAGCAAACTGAAACAAAATCTAACAAGAGGGTTCTAACACCTACAATCTGTTGCTTCCGTACCTGCACAAGCTTCGGTCTCGCACCCGCAGCCCTGCTTAGGCAAACCGCCGGATAGGATACCCCGACCTCTTTGGAGGGCTTAATCTCTCTTGCGACACGCATTGATTTGCGTTTTCAAGAACGCACCCGTGAGGCAGCCAGGGAGAGACAGCCTCCCCGTCTCTTATTGTCTACTCGCAGTCCTTTCCACTCACGATCCGTGCTATCCTCTGCGGGCCTTGTATCCGAGCCTATGCAGGTAGACCGACTCAGGATGGCTGAACAGCGTCATAGGGACAGACTTGCACAAGGGCTCTGCTTCTACTGTGGGAGTGCTTCTCACCTTCGCTCCTGCTCCGAGAGGCTGGGAAACTTCTACACCTAGGTTTGGTAGGAGAGGCCTTCCTAGGTGTATTTGATTCCTCTCCTCCCCTGACTGTGTCTGTTTTGCTGAATCTTGGTTCCAAATGTTACTCTGAGGAGGCTTATGTGGGTTCAGGCGCAGCAGGGAACTTCATCAGGCTCGAGACAGTTAAAAAGTACCGGATTCCTGTCAGGTCCCTGGAGACTCCTGAGCTTCGGTCAACAGTAAGTCCTTGCAGGAAACCATTACCCAGGTCACCGAAGAAGTGGAGCTGCAGATTGGAGCCCTGCATCGAGAGAAGATCTCCTTCCTCGTCCTGTCGACTTTGTCCCACACGCTTCTTCTTGGTCTTCCTTGATTACGAGCACATGAGCCCACTCTTGACTGGCAATCTGACGATGTACTCCGTTGGGGACCATCTTGTCAGAAGAAGTGCCTGCTGTCGGTCCAACCAGTGGTTCTGCCTGTCTGTCCTCAGCACCTGAAGGTCTGCCATCAGCTTATTAGTCTTTCGAAGATGTCTTCGACAAGAAGAAGGCCAAGACTCTGCCCCCACATCGACCATACGACTGTCCGATTGACCTTGTCCCTGGCTCTACCCCACCCAGGGGTAGAATATACCCGTTATCTCCTGCCGAAACCCAAGCTATGTCGGAATAAATCCATGAAAATTTAGCCAGAGGTTTCATCCGTATGTGTCATGTGTGCATCGCCACGAAGATCGTCGCGGTTGCACATTCTGACTTCTCACAGCTGAGTTGCTGTTTCTTTGTGTTTGGCAGTTAGGGAGTTAATTCTGTCTGTGCTCAGTTCTGGGACTGGGTGCAGTTTCTCCCGGCTGCAATTAATTATTTGTTGATTGGTTTCCTTTAAATCTCTGGTTGTCTGTTTGGGAGTTGCCAGTGAAATTCTTCATGCAGACCACAGATAGGATTGTATCTGTATAGACTTAAGTTAAAGAGCTCCTTAGTTTGTTTTAAGCTCACCTTGCTTAGAGTTTAATATCCCAGATCATTTATGTTCCTTCTGTGTTTGAGTGTGTATGCAAGTCTGTGTTTTCTCCAGTCTGTCTTATATTTCTAATCTGTGTATTTAGCAGAGATCAGCCCATATCCCTTTGGTGGTAATCAGAATCCTTCTTAGGACTGATTACAGGGTTCAGGGACTGATAGGAGACAGGGTTAGGCTGGAGACTTGGACCTCTGAACCATTATCAGTACCTCCAAGGTGAGGGATTAGTTAGGACCTCAGTTTAGGGTCAGGTTAGACCCCCGGTCCTCTTCTTTCCTGTGACAGTGTATCAAGTCCTCAAGATTAATCCTGAGTTCAACGGATATCGTGTCAGGTAAATCTATTCTATATTTACATGCTGATGTTGCTAATCTATATGTTGTATAGAGGGTTGTTCTTTTAAGAATAGTTTACTGACATCGTACACATATCATAAGACCGCGTGACATTTTCACTGGCCAATAAAATTATTCCCAGTTGCCATGGATCCAGTAGCCCAGCTGGCTCTGCAGTTGCAGGGATTATCCATGGAGCTGACGGACATTAAGTCCAAAGTTTTGTCTCCCTCGGAGCAAACCAGATTTGAACCTAAGGTGGCTCTCCCGGACAGGTTCACTGGTGGGCGAGACAAATTTTTTACCTTCAGGGAAGCATGTAAATTGTATTTTCGGCTTCGGCCTCGATCATCAGGGAGTGAAGAGCAGCAGAGTGGAATTGTTATCTCGCTCCTACAAGGGGACCCTCAATCCTGGGCATTTTCCCTTCCTCCGGGATCCCCGGCTCTACAGTCAGTAGATCGATTTTTTACTGCCCTGGGTTTGGTATATGATGACCCAGATCGGGTCTCTCTTGCTGAGACAAAATTACGTAAGATACAGCAGGGAGATCGTCCGGCGGAGGAATTTGCTTCTGAGTTCCGTAGATGGGCCACAGATACTCAGTGGAATGACCCAGCTCTTAGGAGCCAGTTTTGTCATGGGCTTTCTGACAAATTAAAGGACGTTTTGGCTCAGTATGATTCTCCTCCATCACTGGAGGCTGCTATGGCCCTGGCTATCCGTACTGATAGACGGCTCCGGGAGAGGTGCGAGGTAACTCCGCCCCCTGTTGTTACTCCACCTACTACTAAAGTCCCTTATGTTGAGGTTCCCCTTGTCTGTTCGGAGGAGCCTATGCAGTTGGGAGGGACATCATTTCGTAGGAGGGGATTGGCGGTACGCCGCAGGACTAGAAGGTGTTTTCTTCTGCGGGAAAGAGGGACATTTTGTTGGGGATGTCCGTCCCGTGCCTTGTTGAACAAGAAGTCGCCGGAAAACTGTTAATCCCGGGTTGTGTGGTGGACGACAACCTGGGAGTATGTATTTCGTCCGCTAGTTCTTCTCAGTTCCTTGTACCAGTGGAGGTGGTGGTTGGTACGAGAGTGGAGAGATTTTCTGTTCTTCTTGATAGTGGGTCCGGGGCTAATCTGGTTGACGCTCAGTTTGCTCAGGCTCAAGGTATGCATCTGAGTGTATTGGTCAAACCGATCCCTATATTCTCCATTGACGCCAGGCCTCTCGGCCAAGGTAGCTTTGTTCATGAGGTTCATAACATTGACCTTCGGGTAGGGGCAATACATAGGGAACTATTATCTTGTTATGTGTTGGAGGGTCTACCTACTCCTATTGTGTTGGGACTTCCTTGGTTGGTTAAACATAACCCTGTGATTAATTGGCAGTCCAGAGAGATAAGCCAATGGGGTGAGTTTTGCAAAAGTAACTGCATGAACACAGTCATCAGTGCGGTCGTGCCTAGTACTTTGCCTCCTTTTTTGGAGGACTTTGGGGATGTGTTCTCTGAGGAGGGGTGTCAGGAGTTGCCTCCTCATCGCGTGTATGACTGCTCTATTAATTTACTTCCTGATGCTAAGTTACCTAAAGCTAGGTTATATAACCTTTCTGGTCCTGAGAGGCAGGCTATGAAAGATTATATTTCGGAAAGTCTGGCCAAAGGGCATATTAGACCTTCATCTTCCCCAGTGGCCGCGGGGTTCTTCTTTGTGAAGAAAAAAGATGGAGGCCTACGCCCTTGCTTGGATTTCCGCGAACTTAATCGGATTACTGTTCGAGATCCGTATCCACTCCCTCTGATTCCTGATCTCTTCAATCAAATTGTTGGCGCCAAATGGTTCTCTAAATTGGATCTCAGGGGGGCGTATAATCTGATTAGAATAAAAGAGGGGGATGAGTGGAAAACGGCGTTTAACACGCCGGAGGGACATTATGAGAACCTTGTCATGCCTTTTGGTCTGACTACTGCACCAGCAGTATTCCAACATTTTGTTAATGACATTTTTCGTCATCTGGTGGGGCTGTTTGTGGTCGTATATTTGGATGACATTTTAATTTACTCGCCAGATCTTGTGTCTCACCAGGAGCATGTTGAGACAGGTGTTGCAGATCTTGCGAGACAATAAACTATACGCCAAACTGGAAAAGTGTGTATTCGCCGTACAGGAACTTCAGTTTTTGGGTTTCTTGGTGTCAGCCTCCGGTTTCCGTATGGACCCTGAAAAGGTGAGAGCAGTGCTTGAATGGGATCAGCCAGAGGATCTTAAGGCTCTGCAGCGTTTTCTGGGGTTTGCTAACTACTACCGGAAATTTATTTGTAATTTCTCATCTGTTGTCAAACCTCTCACTGACATGACAAGAAAAGGGACGGATTTTTCTAAATGGTCGGACAAAGCTTGCCAGCTTTTTCCTCTTTGAAAAAATGTTTTGCTTCGGCACCCGTTCTCATCCAACCAGATGCATCACAGCCGTTCGTTGTGGAGGTGGACGTGTCTGATGTAGGGGTGGGTGCAATATTGTCCCAGGGTCCGTCCCCTGGTAAATGGCATCCGTGCGCTTTCTTTTCTAAGAAATTGTCGTCCGCCGAAAGGAATTATGATATCGGCAATAGGGAACTTTTGGCCATTAAGTTGGCTTTTGAAGAATGGCGTCACTTTTTGGAGGGGGCAGTCCACCGGTCACCGTCATTACTGATCACAAGAACCTGCTGTATTTGGAATCTGCTAAGCGTCTGAATTCCAGACAAGCTCGATGGTCGTTGTTTTTTACCAGGTTTAATTTTGTTGTCACTTATCGCCCTGGATCTAAGAATGTTAAGGCGGATGCCTTGTCTCGCAGTTTCCCAGGGGCCGGGAAAACGGACGACTCGATTCCTATCCTTCAGGAGGGGGTGGTAGTGTCGGCTGTATGTTCTGAGCTTGAGGAGGAGGTATTAGAGGTTCAGGGGGACGCCCCTGCAGGACCTCCAGGGAGACTGTTTGTCCCAAATCAGTTGAGACAAAAGGTTATTGAGGCACATCATAATTCTGCTTTAGCAGGACATCCAGGGAGTAAGGCTACTTTAGATCTCCTTTCTCGCCGGTTTTGGTGGCCTAACGTTAATAAAGATGTTTTAACTTTTGTCCCGTCCTGTGGGGTTTGTGCTCGCTCTAAGACCCCTCATACCCGTCCGTCTGGGACCCTCTTACCCTTGAAACTTCCGGAGCGTCCATGGACTCATTTGTCTATGGACTTCATCACGGACCTTCCTCAGTCGTCAGGGAAGACTGTCATACTGGTGGTTGTTGACAGGTTCAGTAAGATGGCACATTTCATTGCTCTTCCTGCCCTCCCTAATGCTAAAAACTCTGGCGCAGGTGTTCATTGGGGAGATTGTGAGACTTCATGGGTTGCCTTCTGATGTGGTGTCAGATAGGGGGTCTCAGTTTGTGTCCAAGTTTTGGAGGGCATTTTGTTTACGTCGGGGGATGCAATTGTCATTTTCCTCGGCTTTTCATCCGCAGACCAATGGTCAGACAGAGCGTCTGAATCAAAGCCTAGAGACTTATCTTCGGTGTTTTGTCTCAGAGAACCAGGAGGACTGGTCTTCTTTCTTGCCTCTGGCAGAGTTCGCTCTTAACAACAGGCGGAGCGAGTCCACTGGTAAATCCCCGTTTTTTGGGGCATATGGTTTTCATCCCCAGTTTTGTACTTTCAATGGGGGGGGGCCCTTCTGGGGTTCCTGAGGAGGAGCGTTTCTCGTCGTCACTTGCTTCAGTGTGGAGAGGTGTATTGAATAATCTGAGTGCTATGGGGAACCGTTATAAACGTATGGCTGATAGGAGGAGAGTTTCTGGTCCAGATCTTAATGTGAACGATCTGGTATGGTTGTCTACCAGGAATATAAAACTTAAAGTGCCCTCCTGGAAGCTGGGCCCCAGATTCATCGGGCCGTACAGGATCAGTTCCATAATTAATCCTGTGGCATTTCGTCTGGACCTCCCTCCTACGTTTAAAATTCATAATGTGTTCCACAAGTCATTACTTAAGAGGTACGTGGCACCAGTCATACCATCACCTCTACCTCCTCCTCCAGTGGTGGTCAATGGTAACTTGGAGTTTCAAGTGTCAAAGATCATTGACTCACGTCTGAATCGCCGGTCCCTTCAGTACTTGGTGCATTGGAAGGGGTATGGTCCAGAGGAGAGGACGTGGGTTCCTGCGTCTGACATTAACGCAGATCGTTTGGTGCGGACCTTCCACAGAACTCACCTGGGCAAACCTGGCCCTGAGGGTCCGGAGGCCCCTCGTAGAAGGGGGGGTACTGTCATGTGTGCATCGCCACGAAGATCGTCGCGGTTGCACATTCTGACTTCTCACAGCTGAGTTGCTGTTTCTTTGTGTTTGGCAGTTAGGGAGTTAATTCTGTCTGTGCTCAGTTCTGGGACTGGGTGCAGTTTCTCCCGGCTGCAATTAATTATTTGTTGATTGGTTTCCTTTAAATCTCTGGTTGTCTGTTTGGGAGTTGCCAGTGAAATTCTTCATGCAGACCACAGATAGGATTGTATCTGTATAGACTTAAGTTAAAGAGCTCCTTAGTGTTTTAAGCTCACCTTGCTTAGAGTTTAATATCCCAGATCATTTATGTTCCTTCTGTGTTTGAGTGTGTATGCAAGTCTGTGTTTTCTCCAGTCTGTCTTATATTTCTAATCTGTGTATTTAGCAGAGATCAGCCCATATCCCTTTGGTGGTAATCAGAATCCTTCTTAGGACTGATTACAGGGTTCAGGGACTGATAGGAGACAGGGTTAGGCTGGAGACTTGGACCTCTGAACCATTATCAGTACCTCCAAGGTGAGGGATTAGTTAAGACCTCAGTTTAGGGTCAGGTTAGACCCCCGTCCTCTTCTTTCCTGTGACAGTGTATCAAGTCCTCAAGATTAATCCTGAGTTCAACGGATATCGTGTCAGGTAAATCTATTCTATATTTACATGCTGATGTTGCTAATCTATATGTTGTATAGAGGGTTGTTCTTTTAAGAATAGTTTACTGACATCGTACACATATCATAAGACCGCGTGACAGTATGTCTTCCTCGCCCGCAGGAGAGGGGTTTTTCTTTGTCAAAAAGAAAGACGGCCCCCTCCATCCCAGGATAGACTACAGAGGGCTGAATGACTTCACGGTGAAAACAAATATCGGCTGCCTTTGATCCTGTAACTTTTTGACTGCCTAAGAGGTGCAAGAATTTTCACCAAGCTGGATCTTCTCCGGGCCTACAACTTGATCCGTATTCATTCTGGTGACGAGTGGAAGACTGCCTTTAACACCCGAGACGGCCACTACGAGTATTTGGTCATGCCCTTCGGCCAATGCAATGCTCCAGCCGTGTTCCAAGAATCGTGACCGACGTCTTCCGGGATATGCTGTACTCCTGCGTAGTGGTCTACCTGGATGATATCCTCGTGTATTCTCCAGATCTATCCACCCACAGGAAGAATGTGTGCCAAGTGTTCCTGCGTTTAAGAGAGAACCACCTATACGCCAAGACTGAGAAATGTGTCTTCGAACAAACATCCTTACCGTTCCTGGGGTACATTATCTCGGACTCTGGTCTACGCATGGACCCAGCGAAAGTGTCCGCCATTCTCGATTGGCCACTACCCCATGGGATGAAAGCAATCCAGCGTTTCCTTGGCTTTGCAAATTATTATCGGCAGTTTGTTCCCCATTTTTCCTCCCTGGTTTGGCCTATCTCGTCTCTTATTCGCAAAGGAGCTAATCCTTATGCTTGGTCTCCTGAAGTAGAGGACGCCTTTCTATCCCTGAAGCAAGCATTTGCCACGGCTCCTGTGCTTCACTGTCCAGAGGTTAGAAAACCTTTCGCCCTAGAGGTAGACGCATCCTCTACCGGGGCCGGCGCAGTTCTTCTGCAGAAGTCTTCTACTGGACGCCTTGTTACCTGCGGCTTCTTTTCTAAAGTATTCTCCCCATCTGACCGTAATTACTCCTTTGTCGACAGGGAGTTGTTGGCCATTAAGTTGGCCTTGGAGGAATGGAGATACTTACTAAAAGGTGCCATACATCCGTTCAAGATCTTCACGGACCATAAAAACTTGGCGTACCTCCAGACTGCACAAAGGCTCAACCCCCAGCAAGCCAGGTGGTCCTTGTTCTTCGCCTGCTTTGACTTTGAACTTCACTTCCGGCCAGGAGATAAGAACGTTAAGGCCGATGCCTCCTTTCAGTCAACCGATACTGAAGAGGAACCTGCACATATCATCGACCCCACTAAGATAATTACCGTGGCTCCTGTCAACTTGACTTCTTTACCTCCGGGATAGACTTTTGTGACCAAGAGCAACCGAAAACGAGTGTTCTGCGGGGGACATTCTTCCAAAATTGCCGGCCACGTTGGAGTCAAAAAGATTCTCTCTCTGTTAGCCTCTTTCACACATCCGGCGGGCCGCCTAAACGTCCGCCCCCCGGCATTTAGCCGCCAGCGCCGCATGTGAAAAGCTTTTCACACTTCCGGCGCCCAAAATGCGGTTTTTGCCGGATGGTTTTGATGCTGAAGATAAGAAACCATCCGCCAAAAAAAAAAGGTACATGCAGCGTTTTGTCCGGCCGCCGCAATGTACATTTGCGCCGCATCAGGACAAAACCGCATGCAACGCATTGACATGCGGCGCCATGCGGCGCTAATGCATGTCAATGCGAAAAAAGCCGCATGCGGCGCATCAGATTTTCAGATGCGGCGCTGCGGCAAAATTCCGGGGGCGCCGCAAGGCGCCCGCCGGATGTGTGAAACCAGCCTTATACCGTTACTACTGGTGGCCATCTCTTTCCCAGGATGTCAAAGATTTTGTGGCTTCTTGTACCTCCTGTGCCAAGAACAAAGTACCCAGACAACCACCCTCCGGTCTTCTGCTACCTCTCCATGTACCATTGGCTCCATGGCAGCACATAGCTATGTATTTTATTACCGATTTGCCTTGCTCTTCTGGCTGTACTGTGATCCTGGTGGTTGTGGATCGATTCTCGAAAATGGATCATTTTGTTCCTCTTCCCGAACTGCCCTCTGCTCCTGAATTGGCAAAGATTTTCATCACTCTCATCTTCAGAATTCATGGCTTCCCTCTGCACATTGTGTCAAACAGAGGAGTTCAATTCACCTCCCGGTTCTGGAGAGCCCTTTGTGTCCTTATGAAAGTGACACTGGACTTTTCCTCTGCCTACCATCCCCAAACCAATGGGCAAGTAGAGCGTACGAATCAAATTCTTACGTCTTATCTTCGTCACTTTTCGAATGCTTATCAGAACGATTGGGTGAGTTTACTTCCATGGGCAGAGTTTGCGTACAACAACCACACCAGTGAATCTTCCACCAAGTCTCCCTTCTTCATCGTCTTCGGACAACATCCCAGTGTGCCTCTACCGGTACCTCCTGTCTCGGGAGTGCCTGCTGCCGACTCTCTGTCCGTGGAATTCTCCAGGGTCTAGCAGGAGACCAAAACTGCTCTCGAAAAAGTATGAGACAGGATGAAACACCATGCAGATAAAAGGCGCCTGGACTCTCCTCCTTTCTCCCCAGTAACAAGGTGTGGCTTGCCTCCAAATACATTCGCCTTAAGGTACCATCTTGCAAACTGGGCCCTCGATACATTGGTCCTTTTGAGGTCCTCAAGCGTATTAATGATGTGGCGTACAAATTGAAGCTATGTTATGTTATGGTAGCTGAGGAGGCAGGAGCAAAAAACCGCATAGGCAGCCTAACACCAGAGAGGTTGGAAACTAATAGGTTGCAGACCCCTAAACTAACTGCACAACTAGAAGCAGCCGTGGAGCGTACCTACGGTGGTCCTAGACGCCTCGGCACAGCCGGAGAGATAGCTATCCCTGAAGATGGAAAGAGGAAAGCTAACTGTCCCGGAGTAGACCCCAAAAGAGTAGGAAGCCCCCAAACATATGGCGGTTAGACAAGATGAAAATACGAACACAGACAGAAAATAGATTGAGCAAACGCTGGGGCCCAAAACTGTCTAAATAGGACAGCGCAGGAGAGAATACTTTCTGTAACCCAGAAAAACCCTAGGAAAAACTCCAACACTTCTGAATCCAAAAACACTGAGACCACACGGTCTCAACCACCTATATCAGATCTCTGGTGTGGACACGTAGCTACCCAGCAGAAAAATATCACAATAACTGAGCAAATGAACAAATACAAAAAACGAACGGAGACCAGCCAAAGCCCCCCATATGGGACCCGGCTGAAGACAAAAAACAATGCAGCAAAAAGCAAGGAATTCAAACCACAGTAAAAAAAAATGAAAGAGACTTATCTGAACGCAAGCAGGAGACAGCAGGAAAGCAAGCTGAATTCCAAACTAAACCAGGAAGCACAATTGATCACAGGCGAGGATCATGGGAGATCAGCTCACTTATATCAGGCCAGTCAGTACCACCTGACACCCACTCGTTATCTGCGGGTTTAGGACTCTTGGTATTCAAGATAGGTTCAATACCCTCAGCAACCACCAGAGGGAGCTTCAGCTCCGAATTCGTCTCCAAAATGTTCACAACAGTACCCCCCCTTGAGGAGGGGTCACCGAACCCTCACTTGTGCCACCAGGACGATCAGGATGAGCTCGGACCAGTCTTTCAGCATGAATGTCAGAAGCAAACACCCACGAATTGTCCTCCTGACCATAGCCTTTCCACTTCACCAAGTACTGGAGTCTCTGCCTGGCCAAATGAGAATCCAATGTCTTCTCAATTACATACTCCAAATTGCCCTCAACCAAAATAGGATCAGGAGGCGCAGCCATATGAACAACTGGCTCGACAAATCTCTTCAATAAAGATTTGTGAAATACGTTGTGAATCTTGAATGTTCCTGGAAGAAGCAAACGGAAGGAAACGGGATTAATAATCTCCATGATCTTATAAGGTCCAATGAACCTTGGCTTAAAATTTGGAGACGCGACCCTCATAGTGATATTTTTTGAGGATAGCCAAACCAAGTCACCCACTTTAAATCGAGGACCATCAGTCCTATGTCGGTTGACAAACCGCTGGGCCTTCTCCTGAGAGAGAGACAGCTTATCCACTACTTGATCCCAAATCAGCTGCATTCTTTTCACAATAGAGTCACACCAGGACAGACAGAAGCCTCCACCTGCCCTGAAGAAAATCGAGGATGAAACCCGAAATTGCAGAAAAATGGAGACATCAAGGTGGCAGAACTAGTCCTATTATTCAAAGCAAACTAGTCCTATTAATCAAAGCAAACTCAGCCAAAGGCAAAAAAGAGACCCAGTCATCTTGATCAGCAGACACAAAACATCTCAAATAAGTCTCCAAGGTCTGGTTTGTTCTCTCAGTTTATCCATTGGTCTGATGGTGGAATGCAGAGGAAAAAGACAGCTGAACTCCCAGTTTGGAACAAAATGTCCTGCAAAATCTGGAAACAAACTGGACTCCTCTGTCAGACACAATGTTCTCTGGAATGCCGCGCAACCGAACCACCTGTTGAAAAAACAAGGACACCAACTCGGAGGAGGATGGCAACTTAGGTAGTGGCACAAAATGTATCATCTTGGAAAACCTATAACAGATTACCCAAATAACGGTCATTCTCTGAGAGACAGGGAGGTCGGAAATAAAATCCATAGAGATATGGTCCATGGCCTTTGGGCACAGGCAATGGCATTAACAAACCACTAGAGCGAGAGCAAGGTTTGGACCGAAAACAGGTTCCACAGGAAAGCACAAAGTCCCTGACGTCACGAGTAGTGTTGAGCGATACGATACCGCAAGTATCGGGTATCGGCCGATATTAGCTCTATCGGCCTTTCGATACTTAGTTCCGATATTTTCGTCTTATCGGATACCGGAATCGGGATTGTCACTGTCACTGTCAGTGTCCGTCGGTCGGGTCTGTCAGGAGTCAGCGGCACTTACCTGGCAGAAGATCTCCGGCGGTCACGGGCTGGACTGCTTCATGGCCGCCATCATCTTTCCCCGGCGGTCACATGCAGTTTCTCGCGATAACTGCAGTGACTGCTGGGTAATCCCGGCCGTAAATCAGTCAGTCCGATGACGTCACCGCCGGGAAGCAGGTAATCAGCTGTGCTGCGTCGCGATGACAGGCTCTGCCTGTCATTGCGATGTAGCAGAGCTGGATCGTCGTGGGACTGTCGTTACTATGGACTGCGTCGGACAGGTGATATACTGTTGGTTTGTTTTTTTTCTTTTTTTACAGGAGATCGATGGCGTCGCAGGAATGAGTGTATAATAAAATTAATGAAAACTGTGTTGTCTCTTTTATTTCATTAAAAGACTTTTTTCTTGCTTTGTCTTTTTTTTATACATTTAATAACTTTGGGATTAATAATGGATCGGTGTCTTATTGACACCTCTCCATTATTAACCGGGCTTATTGTCACCGTGCAATCAACGGTGACATTAACCCCTTATTACCCCACTTGCCACCGCTACAGGGCAGTGGGAAGAGCCGGGTAAAGTGCCACAATTGGCACATCTTTTGATGCGCCAAATGTGGGGCTGCTGTAGCCTGGTATTATCAGGCTGTTGAGGGCCAAAATCCATGGGCCTTGACAGTCTTTTAATACCAGGCCGCAGCAGTCTGCATTTTACTTGGCTGGTTAACAAAAATAGGGGGACCCCTACGCCGTTTTTTTTTCGAGGGGATCCCCTATTTTTGTTAACCAGCCAAGCTAAGCAGACTGCTGTGGCCTGGTATTATCAGGCTTGCAAGGTCCATGATATTGGATCCTTACCAGCCTGAAAAACCAGGCCTCAGCGGTCTGCTTCATCTGGCTGGTTAACAAAAATAGGGGGGACCCCACGCCAATTTTTTTCGAGGGGATCCCCTATTTTTGTTAATCAGCCAAGATATGCAGACTGCTGTGGCCTGGTATTATCAGGCTGCAAGGTCCATGGATCTTGGCTCCTTAACAGCCTGAAAATCCAGGCCTCAGCGGTCTGCTTCATCTGGCTGGTTAACAAAAATAGGGGGGACCCCACCCAATTTTTTTCGAGGGATCCCCTATTTTTGTTAATACAAATTCCCTCTGACGTCAACTGATTTGGTCCTAGCTAATGACCTGAAGTGAAAAAAAGGGGAAACAACAATTAGCTTTTCGAGGATCCCTATCTTTTGTTAACTCAGACGACGTCATTCGATTGTGGGTTGACTAGTGAGGGAAAGCAAACATTAGCTTTCTTCGTCCCTGCAGAAATCATTCATTTGTTACTTGATTTGTTACGGTTAAGCTGAGGAGTGCAGGTAAAAAAGGAAATACACCAGAGCAGTTGGAATCTATGAGATTGCAGTACCCTGACTAACCACCGCAACTAGAGGCAGCCGTGGAGCGTTCCTACGTTGGTCCTAGACGCCTCGTCACAGCCTGAGAAACTAACTACACCTAAAGATAGAAATAGGAAAGCTATCTGCCCCGGAGCAGAACCCCAAAGATAATAGAAAGCCCCCAAACATGTAATGGCGGTTAGACAAGAGGAAATACTGACACAGAAAGAAAATAGTATGAGCAAACGCTGGGGCCCAAACTATCTAAATAGAAAAGGACAGGAAGGGTACTTACTGCAATCTCAGAAAACCCTGAAAAAACACCAACACTACTAATTTCAAAATCACCTGAGATCACACGACCTCAACCACCTAAATTAGTTCTCTGGTGTAACAAAAACAAAACAGCAGCCACTGAAAAAAAACTGGAAAAAGCAAAAGTACAAAACACAGTGGCTGGACTAAACTGAGAGGGCAAAAGCCCCCGGAGGGGACCCTGAAGGCCCCCACAGAAGTGCAGGACAAAATGCAAAAATATAGCAAAAACACAAAATAAGAAATTGTCTTATCTGATAGCAGGAGATGCAGACACGACACAGCAGGCTACAAGGGAAACTGGAAAGAAGGATTCAGACCAGAACAATTGATCACCGGCAACCCTGATGGGAAAATGACTCCCTTATATAAGACCAATCAGTAACACCTGATTCCCAGTCCTCACAATCCTCACTAGTACCGCTTGTAACCACCAGAGGGAGCCTCTGCTCAGAACTCATCTCAAACCCATTCACAACAGTACCCCCCCCTTGAGGAGGGGTCACCGAACCCTCATTTGAGCAACCAGGTCGGTCAGGATGAGTTCTATGATACGCACGGATAAGTCTCCTAGCATGGATGTCCGAAGCAAACACCCAAGAATTGTCTTCCTGACCATAACCTCTCCATTTAACCAAATACTGGAGTCTTCGTCTAGAAAAACGAGAATCCAATATTTTCTCAACCACATACTCCAGATTGCCCTCAACCAAAACAGGGTCAGGAGGCACAGCAGCAGGAACCACTGGCTCAACAAACCTCTTCAACAAGGACTTGTGGAACACGTTATGGATCTTAAATGTCCCTGGAAGAAGCAAACGAAAAGAAACAGGATTAATAATCTCCATGATCTTATAAGGTCCAATGAACCTAGGCTTAAATTTAGGAGATGCTACTCTCATAGGAATATTCTTTGAGGACAACCAGACCAAGTCCCCCACTTTAAACCGAGGACCATCAGTCCTATGCCGGTTAGCAAACCGCTGGGCCTTCTCCTGAGAGAGGGACAACCTCTCCACTACCTGGTCCCAAATCTGCTGCATACGCTCAACAACAGAGTCAACACCTGGACAGACAGAAGCCTCCGTCTGTCCTGAAGAAAATCGAGGGTGAAACCCAGAATTACAGAAAAACGGAGACATCAAAGTGGCAGAGCTAGCCCTATTATTAAGAGCAAACTCAGCCAAAGGCAAAAAAGAGACCCAGTCATCCTGATCAGCAGACACAAAGCATCTTAGATAAGTCTCCAATGTCTGGTTTGTTCTCTCAGTTTGACCATTGGTCTGAGGATGAAATGCCGAGGAGAAAGACAATTGAACACCCAGTTTAGAACAAAAAGTCCTCCAAAATCTGGAAACAAACTGGACTCCTCTGTCAGACACAATGTTCTCAGGAATGCCGTGTAAACGAACCACGTGCTGAAGGAACAACGGCACCAATTCAGAGGAGGAAGGCAACTTAGGTAATGGCACAAGATGTATCATTTTGGAAAACCTATCACAAATTACCCAGATGGTGGTCATTCTCTGAGAAACAGGAAGATCGGAAATGAAATCCATAGAGATATGGGTCCATGGTCTCTTGGGCACAGGCAATGGCATCAACAAACCACTAGAGCGAGAGCAAGGCTTGGAGCGAGAGCAAGTCCCGCAGGACTGCACAAATTCCCTGACATCGCGAGACAAGGTAGGCCACCAAAAGGACCGACTAACCAAGTCTCTGGTACCAAAAATTCCGGGATGCCCAGCCAATGCGGGAACAATGAATCTCAGACATCACACTCTTTTTCCATTGGTCCGGGACAAACAATTTTCCAACAGGGCAGCGCTCGGGCCTATCCTCCTGACACCCCTCCAGAGCAAGTCTCAAATTGGGCGAGATGGCGGAAAGAACTACACCCTCCTTCAAAATAACAGAGGGATCAGATAGCTCAGGAGAGTCCGCAAGGAAACTCCTCGAGAGTGCATCCGCCTTAACATTCTTAGTGCCAGGAAGAAAGGAAACCACAAAATTAAAACGTGTGAAAAACAAGGCCCACCTGGCCTGTCTAGGATTGAGTCGCTTGGCAGATTCCAGATAGACCAGATTCTTATGGTCCGTAAGGACCACCACCTGATGTTTGGCTCCCTCCAGCCAATGTCTCCACTCTTCAAAAGCCCACTTCATGGCCAATAACTCCCGATTACCCACGTCATAATTACGTTCAGTAGGAGAAAATTTTCGAGAGAAAAAGGCACAAGGGTTACTTTTAGAGGTCTCTGGATCTTTTTGGGACAAAACGGCACCTGCCCCAATTTCAGAGGCATCAACCTCCACCTGAAATGGCAGAGAAACATCAGGCTGCCGTAGAACAGGAGCAGAAGTGAATCTCTGCTTAAGTTCCTGAAACGCAGAGACTGCCTCAGGAGGCCAATTCACCACATCAGAACCCTTTCTGGTCAAATCAGTTAATGGTTTAACAATAACCGAGAAATTACCAATAAATTTACGATAAAAATTGGCAAAACCCAAAAATCTCTGAAGAGCCTTTAATGAAGTAGGTTGGACCCAATCACAGATGGCCTGAACCTTGACCGGGTCCATTTCAATAACAGATGGGGACAAAATGAATCCCAGAAATGAGATCTTCTGTACGCCAAAAAGACACTTTGATCCCTTCACATACAGAGCATTCTCTCTCAAAATCTGGAATACAGTTCGAACATGTTTCACATGAGAGTCCCAGTCATTAGAAAAAATCAAGATATCATCCAAATAAACAATCAGAAACTTGTCCACAAAATCCCTGAAAATGTCATTCATGAAGGACTGGAAGACGGAAGGAGCATTAGTGAGCCCAAAGGGCATCACAAGGTACTCAAAATGCCCTTCAGGGGTGTTAAATGCCGTCTTCCATTCATCCCCGTGCTTAATGCGAATAAGGTTATACGCCCCCCTGAGGTCAAGCTTGGTAAACCAAGTAGCGTTTTTCACCCTGGAAAACAGGTCAGAAATCAAGGGTAACGGTATTGATATTTCACAGTAATATTGTTCAAGAGACGATAATCAATACACGGCCTTAATGAACCATCTTTTTTGGCCACAAAGAAAAAACCGGCACCTAAGGGTGAAGAGGATGGTCTGATATGACCCTTCTCCAATGATTCCTTGATATAAGACCGCATAGCGTCATGTTCAGGTACAGACAAGTTAAAAAGGCGACCTTTAGGGAATTTACTACCTGGCACTAATTCAATAGCGCAGTCATAGCTCCTATGGGGAGGTAAGGATGCAGATTTACTTTCGCTAAACACATCAGAAAAATCAAACAAAAAGTCAGGAACATCCTCAGCCTGGGGGAGGCAGAAAAAACAGGAGTGTTGGTATTAACACATTGGCAGCCCCAACTGGTTACAGACACAGATTTCCAATCCAAAACAGGATTATGAGACTGTAACCAAGGGAAACCCAGCACTATAATGTCATGCAGATTATATAGAACCAAAAATTTGCAGCACTCCTGGTGATCAGGTTCAACCCTCATTATCACCTGAGTAGAAAACTGGGGTTTATTCTCAGCCAAAGGGTAGAATCGATCCCCAGTAAAGGAATAGACTTCTGTAGGGGTATCAAGGGAAACCCACAACGTTTAGCAAAATCATAATCCATCAGGTTAATAGCTGCTCCAGAATCAACGAAAGCCTGAGCAGAAAATGAGGACAGAGAGCATATCAGAGTGACAGTTAATAAAAACTTAGTCTGAACACTACCCAAGACAACTGAGCGTGCAAAATGTCTTCCCCGCTTAGGGCAGACTGAAATAGCATGAGAGGCATCACCACAGTAGAAACATAACCTATTGCGCTTTCGAAACTCATGACGCTGTGCCCCAGACACCACTCTATCACACTGCATGGGTTCAGCAGCTGGCTCACAAGGCAACACCACTCCACGCATACTTCTCCGCTCACGCAAACGTCTGTCAATTTGAATCGCTAATGACATAGAATCATTGAGACCAGAGGGGACAGGGAATCCCACCATAACATCCTTTACATTATCCGACAGACCCTTCCGGAAAAGGGCCGCCAAAGCGTCGTCATTCCACTTGGTCAGGACTGCCACCTACGGAATCTCTGACAGTATAACTCAGCGTCATCAAGCCCCTGATTAATGCCAACAAGGCTTTTTCAGCTTGATCAGTGACATTAGGCTCATCGTACAATAACCCCAAAGCCTGAAAAAATGCATCAACATCACTCAAAACAGGATCCCCAGGTATCAGGGAAAAAGCCCAATCCTGAGGATCGCCGCGCAGGAGAGAGATGATAATTTGAACCTGCTGCGCTGCGTTTCCTGAGGACTTAGATTTTAAGGCAAGAAACAATTTACAATTATTTTTGAAATTCTGAAACTTAGCTCGATCCCCTAAAAACAAATCTGGCATGGGGATCCTAGGTTCCACAACAGGCAACCTAGCAAGATATGCAGCAATACTCTGAACCTCAGTGGCAAGCTGATCCACACGGCCAGACAACTGTGCAAACTCCATTGGGAGAAAAGATCCTCCCCAGCACCCAGAGATACAGAGGGAAAAAAAAAAAAAATGCAACAAACAGAAAAATATCTCTGACAACTTTTCTTCCTTCAAAATATTTTTTCCCTTCTGTGAGTACCATACAATTTTTATGGCCGGTGATACTGTTATGTTACGGTAGCTGAGGAGTGCAGGTAAAAAAGGAAATACACCAGAGCAGTTGGAATCTATGAGATTGCAGTACCCTGACTAACCACCGCAACTAGAGGCAGCCGTGGAGCGTTCCTACGTTGGTCCTAGACGCCTCGTCACAGCCTGAGAAACTAACTACACCTAAAGATAGAAATAGGAAAGCTATCTGCCCCGGAGCAGAACCCCAAAGATAATAGAAAGCCCCCAAACATGTAATGGCGGTTAGACAAGAGGAAATACTGACACAGAAAGAAAATAGTATGAGCAAACGCTGGGGCCCAAACTATCTAAATAGAAAAGGACAGGAAGGGTACTTACTGCAATCTCAGAAAACCCTGAAAAAACACCAACACTACTAATTTCAAAATCACCTGAGATCACACAACCTCAACCACCTAAATTAGTTCTCTGGTGTAACAAAAACAAAACAGCAGCCACTGAAAAAAAACTGGAAAAAGCAAAAGTACAAAACACAGTGGCTGGACTAAACTGAGAGGGCAAAAGCCCCCGGAGGGGACCCTGAAGGCCCCCACAGAAGTGCAGGACAAATGCAAAAATATAGCAAAAACACAAAATAAGAAATTGTCTTATCTGATAGCAGGAGATGCAGACACGACACAGCAGGCTACAAGGGAAACTGGAAAGAATGATTCAGACCAGAACAATTGATCACCGGCAACCCTGATGGGAAAATGACTCCCTTATATAAGACCAATCAGTAACACCTGATTCCCAGTCCTCACAATCCTCACTAGTACCGCTTGTAACCACCAGAGGGAGCCTCTGCTCAGAACTCATCTCAAACCATTCACAACAATTAACCCTTTCTGAAGGATTACACCGTGGGACCTGACTGTGCATGGGATAGGTAAGAATAATTTTGCTTTTTTATTTTATTTCTATTACAGGAAATGGTTTTTGCAGTCAAATAAAAGATGGTCAAAAACATGTGTCTTTATTTCATTGAAATGATTTTTAATTAAAGTGTGTGTGTTTATATTTTTATTTCATGCAATAGGATTAATAATTGATAGTTGTCTAATTGACAGCTCTCAATTATTAACCTGGCTTAAGGTCACCTTTCAATTGCAATGTGGCTTTAACCCCATATTAACCCATTCGCCACCGCTACAGGGCAATGGGAATAGACGGGCAAAGTGCCAGAAAGGGCGAATCTAATTATAGATTTGTCTTTCCTGGGGTGTCTGGGGGCAGATGTTAGTAGCCAGGGGGGGCCAAAAATAATGGTCCCTCTCTGGGCTATTATTATCTGCCCCCATTCGCTGGCTTTGTCTGTCTGGTTGCAAAATAGGGCGGGAGCCCACGCATTTTTTTTAAACAATTTTACACCTCATATATATGTATATATACATGTCATTGAATTTGTGACACACATATATATATATTTATATTTATAGTTCATACACTTCTACATAGTATAATAGCCGCTAATTCAATTGACGGCTTTTGTGAAAATGCAGAACCCGACATGAAATGACACTTGGTGTACATAGGGTTAACCATGTCTTTTCATGTCCTTTGCTATCTGATTTGCACAAACAATTACATCAGTCTATGTGTGCAAAATTTCACACCTGTAGAGGTTAATTAAAGGTGTAAATTCGTAGCAAAAACGTCCGGTTTTTTTACAACGAATTTACACCTTTAATTAACCCCTACAGGTGTGAAATTTTGCACACATAGACTGATGTAATTGTTTGTGCAAATCAGATTGCAAACGACATGAAAAGACATGGTTAACCCTATGTACACCAAGTGTCATTTCATGTCGGGTGCTTCTGTCTTTTCACAGAAGCCGGCTTTACCCGGCAATTGAATCAGAGGATATTTTACTATGTAGAAGTGTATAAACTATACATATATGTATATATATATGTCACAATGACATGTATATATTATATATATATATTAATATATATGTATTCTATGTGTGTATATTTAGTGTTTACAAGGAAATAAAGGTTTTTTTTAGTTGCGATATTTTGTTCCCATAGACTTACATGGGACTTCCGGTATCGGAATCGGATATCGCCGATATTTAGTGATATCGGCGATACCATTCCGATCCATATTTTTAGATATCGAGCAGTATCGCTCAACACTAGTCACGAGACAAAGTGGGCCACCAAAAGGACCAACTCACCAAATCTCTGGTACCAAAAATACCAGGATGGGCAATGAATCTCGGACATCACATTCTTCCTCCACTGGTCTGGGACAAACAATCTCCCAGCAGGGCAACGTTCAGGTTTATCCTCCTGAAATTTCTCCAAAGCCAGTCTCAAATTGGGCGAGATAGCGGAAAGAACCACACCCTCCTTCAGAATAACAGCAGGCTCAGTTACCTCAGGAGAATCCAGAAAGAAACTCCTCGAGAGGGCATCCGCTTAACATTCTTAGTGCCTGGGAGAAAAGAGACCACAAAATTAAAACGTGTGAAAAACAAGGCCCACCTGGCCTGTCTAGGATTAAGTCGCTTGGCTGATTCAAGATAAACCAGGTTCTTATGATCCGTGAGGACCACCACCTGATGCTTGGCTCCTTCCACCAATGTCTCCACTCCTCAAAAGCCCACTTCATGGCCAATAACTCCTGATTACCCACATCATAATTACGTTCCGCTGGGGAAAATTTTCGAGAGAAAAAGGCACAAGGGTTAATCTTAGAGGTCTCTGGATCCCTTTGGGACAAAAAGGCTCCTGCATCAATCTCAGAAGCATCAACCTCTACCTGAAATGGTAGAGAAACATCAGTTGGCGCAGAACAGGAGCAGAAGTCAATCTCCGCTTAAGCTCCTGAAACGCAGAAACTGCCTCAGGAGACCAATTCACTACATCAGAACCCTTCTTGGTCAAATCAGTCAGTGGCTTCACAATACCAGAGAAATTAGCTATAAATTTACGATAAAAATTAGCAAAACCCAAAAATCTCTGAACACAGACAGAAAATAGATTGAGCAAACGCTGGGGCCCAAAACTGTCTAGATAGGACAGCACAGGAGAGAATACTTTCTGCAACCCAGAAAAACCCTAGGAAAAACTCCAACACTTCTGAATCAAAAAACACTGAGACCACACGGTTTCAATCACCTATATCAGATCTCTGGTGTGGACACGTAGACACCCAGCAGAAAAATATCACAAGAACTGAGCAAATGAACAAATACAAAAAACGAACGGAGACCAGCCAAAGCCCCCCATAGGGGACCCGGCTGAAGACAAAAACCAATGCAGCAAAAAGTAAGGAATTCAAACCACAGTAAAAAAAAAACTGAACGAGACTTATCTGAACGCAAGCAGGAGACAGCAGGAAAGCAAGCTGAATTCCAAACTAAACCAGAAAGCACAATTGATCACCGGCGAGGATCATGGGAGATCAGCTTACTTATATCAGGCCAGTCAGTACCACCTGATACCCACTCGTTATCTGCGGGTGTAGGACTCTTGGTATTCAAGATAGGTTCAATACCCTCAGCAACCACCAGAGGGAGCTTCAGCTCCGAACTCTTCTCCAAAATGTTCACAACAAGCTACCTGCCTCACTCCGCATTCCTAATTCCTTCCATGTGTCCCTCCTCAAGCCCGTGGTGCTCAATCGGTTTCATCCTTCTTGGGGCCACTCACCTCAGCCTGTTGGCGTGGGAGATGAATTTGAGGTAAATGATATCCTGGCCATGAAGAAGGTATGGGGAACAACCCTTTTCTTAATTGACTGGAAAGGCTTTGGTCAGAAGAAAGGTTTTGGGATCCCCGGGAAATATCCATGCACCCAAGATTTTGTCCAAGTTTCTTTCCAGCCTTAGAAAGGGGGGGCTTAAAGAGGGGGGTACTGTCATGCTGCTCTCACCGCATTCCTCTGGCGCCGGGGCTCAGCGCCTGACGTCGTCACGTCGAGTGCGCACGCGCACCTCCCGCACTTGACCCTGCGGCTGTTCACTTGAGTAGTATAGGGGCACTACC
>JARQOD010000002.1:127700394-127754972 GCA_033576555.1 Oophaga sylvatica | reverse complement strand
GTACATTACATTTCCTTTCTGAGAGAAAACAGATGCAAAATAGGAATTTAAAAGTTCGGCCTTCTCAACATCCTGTCTTACCATTTCATCATTTTCATCCTGTAAAAATCCTATAGCATCTTTGACTTTTCTTTTACTTTTGACATATCCCCAAAATCCTTTTTTGTTGCTTTTGACGTCTCTTGCAAGCCTTAATTCATTGTCAGCTTTAGATAATCTGATTTATGCCCTGCAGGTTCAGCAGATAGCATTATATTCTTCTTTAGATATGCCTCCCTCTTTCCATTTGATAAACATTTCTTTCTTCCTTTTTAGAATGTGTTTAAGTTCTGTGTTCATACATCCTGGTTTCCTTAAATGCTTCCTATTATTCCCTCTTTTCGGAAGTGTTAACGATTGTGCTTTGAGAATCTAATTTTTCAAGATTTCCCATCCTTCCTGGACATATTTGTCCTTAAGGATATCCAGCCATTGGATATTGCTGACTGTTTGTGTAGTGGACTCTGTGGACTGTAGCTTTAAGTGACTCGGCCATAACTACCACCCCGTGCCACCTTGCTACAATACTATGCTTTTTAATACTACTTTTTGATTCCTTTTTGTTCTAAATTTTTATAACAGTATGATGAAAAGACACAGCATTTTGTGCATATTTTTAATTATAACATATACTATTTATACTAATGTGTTGCATTACATTAGACCAGTCAGTTTCACACTGACATAAGGCCTGTTAGTCCCAACTTATGACAAGGCCTAAAAGGCCACAATAGCTTATAGACCCAGAAACTATTTCTTGGCCTCAAGTTGACATAGCAGCCATTAGTACCAACAATCCCATCTCAGGGCAGTGATAGGGTAAGAGCGGG
Source organism: Oophaga sylvatica (assembly GCA_033576555.1). NCBI lineage: Eukaryota > Metazoa > Chordata > Amphibia > Anura > Dendrobatidae > Oophaga > Oophaga sylvatica. The sequence goes on along the minus strand of JARQOD010000002.1, from coordinate 127,754,103 downwards.
AGCCCCTAGAGGGTTAAATAGCCAGGATCGGTGCTGGCACCAGCCCTAGTTGATGCTTCAGTAGCTTGGCTGTCAGTTAATCTCAGTTCCTAGCAGTGATCATGTTAGAACTGCTCCTTTTCCTGCATAATCACTATGATGTACATGATATATCATGTTGCGGGAACTCTTTTCCGAACATGTAATATATGGGAAGGAGTTAAAAATGATAAAATCAATTGGTACTCATCCCCACCCTGGGTACAGAACTTTTCACCACTGCTCTAATAGTTACATTCAGGCCAGAATGGTTACATTAAGTCAACAGTAGTGTTGAGCGATATTGCTCGATATCTAAAAATATCGTATCGAAATTGTATCGCCGATAGCACTAAATATCGTGATATCCGATTTCGATACCGGAAGTCCCATGTAAGTCTATGGGAACAAAATATCGCAACAAAAAAAACCCTTTCTTTCGTTGTAAACACAAAATATACACACATAGAATACATATATATATATATATATATATATACATGTCATTGTGACATATATATATACATATATTTATAGTTTATACACTTCTACATAGTAAAATCGACTCTAATTCAATTGCCGGGTAAAGACGTGACATACCCCATAGAAGTCGACGGGCTCGGTGCCGAGTACCCCGAAAACCTCTGGCTCTGTGCGACTCAACTTGGGCATCACGAACAGGATTCTGTAGCTCGCTATAAGCGAGTCCTGTGTGCCTGAATTGCACTGGTTTTGTGCTTGAGAATTGCTAAAATCATCAGAGAATGTATTTGCCATTTTTTCCGCCATATCTGCGTCACGACGAGGCACTGGTGAAGAAGAAGGGCGTGCTCTTCGTGGTGTCACTCACTCAGTGGCGTGAAAACGATGGCCGCCCACTGTAAATGGTACTGCAATGTAACATCGTGCCCCACAGCTCTGGAGTTCCGCCTCCTCATCCTCCTCAGTGTGCGGAAACTAACACGAAGGTCCCGCCTCCCTACAAAAGAGGGCCCTCTCCAGATATGACACATGTGACTTGGCAGAGATGGCTAATGGACACGACGAGCAGAAGTGGGAAGGGATGGAGCAGTCAGAGCTCTCCCCCCACGGAAGCGACCCGATCGCCACAGAATCACCGTTAGGCACCCGGCCTGTAAACCCTCCTACGCTGCAAGAAGCGGCGGATACCCTAAGAGGCCTGGCCCGGCACCGGGAGGAGGTCGCCAGGATGGAAGCCAGCTGGCGTGCCCTAAAAATAAACTTGGAGCGGCGCCAATCCCTCTTACCTGAAGTGTCTGTACCGGAAGGTGAGGCACCCGTTCTAGTAGAGGAGTCCTTGCAATGTGATCCGGTTGACGTTGTCGCAGTGGAGGCACCCGTTCCTGCAAAAACCGCAGCACCGTCAGCAGCACCCCAGATCCCGCTGTCTGCCCCCGTCGCTGAGACAGAAGAAGCGACACCCGTCCTCATGGAGGAGGCCGCGCAGGCACCAGAGCACTACCTGCCTGTACCGGAGCCCCGACTGTCATCTGATTTAGAGCCGTCTGCTTCCTCCGCAGGGGAGCGCCGCCAGGACTGGGGGCGACAGGAGAGCTGCCGCAAACCGGACACTGTAAGCTGCAGTGGAGTGGTGGAGACATGGAGATGCTGGAGGAGAATTACAACCGGCGTCAGGAAGAAGAGTGGAGACGTTGGGAGCGGGAAGCAGAGCGACAAAGGGAGCAGCGAGATTCCCTAAAACTTCGCCAACGTCACCTGGAGAAGGACCGGGCAGATAAGGACCGGATGAGAAAGGATAAAGGAACCCTGAGTGAGCCGCGGCATAAGGGTGCAGTACGGAGCTTTAAATTGAAAGGTGGTTGGGGCTTCATCAAGGAGCCTGGACTTTATTTAGAAGTCTTTGTGACCCGGCGGGACGTGGAGGCTCACCTCCCAGAAGGACACCCGGGAGGGACCTGTTGCCAGGAGACTTGGTGACTTACACCCGACACTGGGGTTACAATGGGTGGTACGCCCTAAATGTTACCAGGTGCGACCCCTACTCCCCAGTGTGTCAGGAACCTGTGAGACCCTCGAAGCCTTCAGCCTCCCACATCCAGGCCTCTGCAAAAGTGCCCACCCCACGCCGTAAATCTCCCCAGCCTCCCTCAGTGGTCTCCTCAGCAGCCCCAGCTATGGACATGATAAGTATAGCTGGCCCGTACCCGGCGCCTGTTAGGCACCCTGGGGTTCGTACAGTCCGGGACATAGGGCTCCAGACCCGGAGGAGATGAAAGAGGTGGCCACACAGACCCAGATAGCGGGTCACGACGTCACTGTACAGGCCACACGACGTCATCAGGTCCTGGTGGTCCTTGGTGCCTCGGATGTTTGGCAATCTCAAGAAGAGTACCAGGTGGTACCTGGAAGAGGCCAGCCAAAGAAGTCTAAATAACCCGGACAGGGTCCCTGTATGTAAATAGTTAACTTGTTTATGTACCCGGACGGGTGAATGTTCCAAAAAAATTTTTTTAATTTAATAAAAAAAAAAAAACACAGTTTTCATTTCTTTTATTACTGTCTCATCCTGCTGCGACGCCATCGATCTCCTGTAAAAAAATGAAAAAAAAAAAAAAAGTATACCACCTGACCGACGCAGTCCATAGTAACGAGTGTCCCACGACGATCCAGCTCTGCTACATCAGAATGACAGGCAGAGCCTGTCATCCCGGCGCAGCACAGCTGATTACCTGCTTCCCCGGCGGTGACGTCATCGGACTGACTGCTTTACGGCCGGGATTACCCTGCAGTCACTGCAGTTATCGTGAAAAACTGCATGTGACCGCCAGGGAGAAGATAATGGCGGCCATCAAGCAGTCCAGGACGTGACCGCCGGAGATCTTCTGCCAGGTAAGTGCCGCTGACTCCTGACAGACCCGACCGACGGACACTCACAGTGACAGTGAAAAAATCCGATTCCGGTATTCGATAAGACGAAAATATCGAAACGAATTATCGAAAGGCCGATAGAGCTAATATCGGCCGATAGCCGATATTTGCATTATCGTATCGCTCAACACTAGTCAACAGCACTGCCAATTACTCATGTGGATAGGCGAGAACTTGTTTCAGCAGGACAAACCCTTCAAAGTTGGTCCTCCCAAATTCTGTCATAAGAATACTAAGGATTTCAGAGGATGAATGCACATTTTGAGTTTAGTCTCCTTTTCCTGAAAACAATACTTTCTTATGTATAATTTAATACTTCAAGGTTCAGTACATATAATTCTTATTTTCCTAGGAGCAGTAAAGCAATTATTAATACTTTATTAATTTTTTGACACTGTACCAATAAAATATATAGACTTTTTATGTTTTAATGGAACTAACTGTGCTTTCATTTCAGAGAATGTATCCAAGGAAACCATAGGAAAACCAACGTCGTCAGGCAAGAACAAAAAGATATATTGGTTTAATTTTATTACATTAACAGTTATTAGATTTAAGTAACTAATTGTGAGGATTTTGCTTCCCTAAGATAAAAAAAAGTTACCGTAAGTCAATCAAACGCAGACTCTGGATCCCTTGAAAAAGGCATAAACCAGTGACGGGAGCTCATGTCAAAATAATACAGGAATTGGATTGCGGTGGAAAGATGAATTTTGGAGCTCGACCAGCTGTGAAATATTTTATGGGGCACAGAAAAGCTTTTCTTTTCAGCAAACAACGCTGCGTTCCTTGACTCACATCCAGCTTCTAAGTAGGAGGATAAAACAGATAAAATTATACTCTTGGGTTTAAAAATCAAAATCAGTTATTAGCTCTGGTTGTCAGCGGCAATCAAATGAATGAAAATCATGTGATATATAAGGGTGATTTCCACGTCAGGAAACGCTGCGTGTTTGGCGCTGTGCGCTGGCGCAGCGCCAAACACGCAGCGTCCAGATGTTACAGCATAGTGGAGGGGATTTCAGAAATCCCGTCTCCACTATGCGTAACAATACGCAGTGGCAAACCTGCGTAAACGGACATGCGGCGCGTCTTTTAGACCGCAGCATGTCCTCGCGTATTGCGGCGACGGTGCGTCGCCGCAACAGAATATTACACAGGGCTATGTAGCCCTGCGCTCTTTCCGGAGGTGTTCCGGAGGTGTCCTGAACACCTCCGGAAAGATCGCGCGTCAGAAAGGGCGGGCTTAGACGGAGCGAATTTCCGCTCCGTCCAAAGCGCTATGTTCCGGACCGTGGAACCATAGCCTGACTCTACATACCTCTGCATACTGCGCATCATTGCATTCCTTAGCTTGGGATTGTGTGCATTGTTATGTAATGCTCTCTATACTTGTTATGTAGAAGACTTTAAGACTGCAAGAGAGAAATTTTTATATAATGTGTATATCAGAACTGCATTCTCCGTCTGAAAATAGAAGCCATTCAATCAGAAATATGATGGCAAAATCCGGTCATTACAAGCCACTAACAGGAACTGATAATTAAATTAGACGAGCAGAAACACATTAATGTTCATTAGTGAAACACTGAATGGAATATAGGCTCTAAATGTGATTTTTAAAGCCGATGAGGATCTGGAAAAGGCAGATCTCCAGCTAAAAAAAACCCTCTGCAAATTCAACTCAACCAGAATACAAGTCTAGGATTAGAAATAGTATGAAGACATTTAGAAATAGTCACATTGTTTAAATCTGATTATAAAAAAGTATTTTAGAAATGGACATATATTTTAACCCCTTAACCCTCAAGGGTGGTTTGCATGTTAATGACCGGGCCAATTTTTACAATTCTAACCGCTGTCCCTTTATGAGTAATAACTCTGGAACGCTTCAGCGGATCCAGGTGATTCTGACACTGTTTTCTTGTGACATATTGTACTTCATGACAGTGGTAAAATTTATTTTGATATGACTTGCATTTATTTGTGAAAAAAATGGAAATTTGGCGAAAATGTTGCTATTTTCCAACTTTCAATTTTCATGCCTTTAAATCACAGAGATATGTCACACAAAATAATAAATAAGTAACATTTCTCACATTTCCTACTTTACATCAGCACAATTTTGGAACCAAAATTTTTCCTGTTAGGAAGTTATAAGGGTTAAAAGTTAACTCCTTCATGACCGGAGCTTTTTTCAGTTTAGCATATTCGTTTTTTGCTCCCCTTCTTTCCAGAGCCATAACTTTTTTATTTTGTCAGTCAATATGGTCATGTGAAGGCTTATTTTTTTGCGGAAAGAGTTGTACTTTTTAATAACACCATTGGTTTTACCATGTCGTGTACTCGAAAACAGGAAGAAAATTTCAAGTGCAGTGAAATTGCAAAAAAAAGTGCAATCTCACACTTGTGTTTTGTTTGGCTTTTTTGCTAGGTTCACTAAATGCTAAAACTGACCGGCCATTATGATTCTCCAGGTCATTACGAGTTCATAGACACCAAACATGTCTAGGTTCTTTTTTTATCTAAGTGGTGAAAAAAAATTCCAAAATTTGCTAAAAAAAAAAAAAAATGCGCCATTTATTTTCCAAGACTCGTAGCGTCTCCATTTTTCGTGATCTCGGGTTGGGTGAGGGCTTATTTTTTGCGTGCCAAACTGACATTTTTAATGATACCATTTTGGTGCAGACATGATCTTTTGATCAATCCTTATTGCATTTTAATGCAATGTGACGGCGACCAAAAAAACGTAATTCTGGCATTTCAATTTTTTTTCACTACACCGTTTAGCGATCAGGTTAATCCTTTTTTATTGATAGATCAGGTGATTCTGAACGCGCCAATACCAAATATGTGTATGTTTGATTTTTTTTAATGTTTTATTTTTAATGGGGTGAAAGGGGGATGATCTGAAGTTTTATTTTTTAATTTTTTAATATTTTTAAAAACATTTTTCTTTAATTTTTGGCATGCTTCAATAGCCTCCATGGGAGGCTAGAAGCTGCCATAGCTCGATCAGCTCTGCTACATAAAGGCGATGCTTAGATCGCCTCTATGTAGTAAAATTACAGACTTGCTATGAGCGCCAACCACAGGGTAGTGCTCATAGTAATCCGGCATCAACAACCATAGAGGTCTCAAGGTGGCCTCTGGTTGTCATGCCGACACACCAGTGACCCGCAATCACGTGACGCGGGTCACCGGAGAGTGCATTTCTGTCCGGATGGCCGAAAGCGCTTGTTAAATGCCGCTGTCAGAGTTTGTCAGCGTTATTTAACTAGTTAATAGCTGCGGGCGGATCGCTATTCCGCCCGAGGCTATTGTGGGCACATGTCAGCTGTTCAAAACAGCTGACATGTCCTGGCTTTGATGTGGGCTCACCGCCGGAGCCCACATCAAAGCGGAGATACTGACATCAGCATAATAATACGTCCAATGTCAGTAAGGGGTTAAACAGCGATTTCTCATTTTTACAGCAACTTTTTTTTAGGGACCACATCACATTTGAAGTCACTTTGAGGGTCTATATGATAGAAAATACCCAAAAGTGATACCATTCTAAAAACTGCACCCCTCAAGGTGCTCAAAACCACATTCAAGAAATTTATTTACCCTTCTGGTGCTTCACAGGAATTTTTGAAATGTTTTAAAAAAATTAACATTTAACTTTTTTTCACTAAAAATTTACTTCAGATCCAAATTTTTTTATTTACCAAGGGTAACAGGAGAAATTGGAACAATAAAGTTATTGTGAAATTTTTCCTGAATACGCTGACACTCCATATGTGCAGGTAAACCACTGTTTGGGCGCATGGCAGAGCTCGGAAGGGAAGGAGCGCCTTTTGACTCTTTCAACGCAAAATTGGCTGGAATTGAGATCGGACACCATGTTGTGTTTGGAGAATCCCTGACGTGCCTAAACAGTGGAATCCCCCCACAAGTGACCCCATTTTGGAAACTAGACCACCAAAGGAACTTATCTAGATATGTGGTGAGCACTTTGAACCTCCAAGTACTTCACAGAAGTTTATAACGTAGAGCCGTAAAATTAAAAAATCATATTTTTTCCACAAAAATGATCTTTTCACCCACAATTTTTTTATTTTCCCCAGGATAACAGGAGAAATTGGACCCCTAAAGTTATTGTGCAATTTGTCCTGAGTATGCTGATACCCCATATGTGGGGGTAAACCACTGTTTGGGCACATGGCAGAGCTCGGAATGGAAGGAGCACCGTTTGACTTTTTCAACGCAAAATTGGCTGGAATTGAGATCTGACACCATGTCGCGTTTGGAGAGCCCCTGATGTGCCTAAACAGTGAAAATCCCCAACAAGTAACCCAATTTTGGAAAGTAAACCCCCCAAGGAACTTATCTAGGTGTGTGGTGAGCACTTTGAACACCTAAGTGTTTCACTAAAGTTTATAACGCCCGGGCATGAAAATAAAAAATCATATTTGTTCCACACAAAAATAATCTTTGAGTCCCCAATTTTTAATTTTCCCAAGGGTAACAGGAGAAATTGGACCCCAAAAGTTGTTGTCCAATTTGTCCTGAGTACGCTCATACCTTATACAGGTCCTTCTCAAAAAATTAGCATATAGTGCAAAATTTCATTATTTTCCATAATGTAATGATTACAATTAAACTTTCATATATTTTAGAATCATTACACACCAACTGAAATTTGTCAGGTCTTTTATTGTTTTAATACTGATGATTTTGGCATACAACTCCTAATAACCCAAAAAACCTGTCTCAAAAAATTAACATATTTCAACCGTCCAATAAAATAAAAGTGTTTTTTAAAAACAAACAAAAAAAACATCAAATAATAAAGTTCAGTTATGCACTCAATACTTGGTCGGGAATCCTTTTGCAGAAATGACTGCTTCAATGCAGCGTGGCATGGAGGCAATCAGCCTGTGACACTGCTGAGGTGTTATGGAGGCCCAGGATGCTTCGATAGCGGCCTTAAGCTCATCCAGAGTGTTGGGTCTTGCGTCTCTCAACTTTCTCTTCACAATATCCCACAGATTCTCTATGGGGTTCAGGTCAGGAGAGTTGGCAGGCCAATTGAGCACAGTAATACCATGGTCAGTAAACCATTTACCAGTGGTTTTGGCACTGTGAGCAGGTGCCAGGTCGTGCTGAAAAATGAAATCTTCATCTCCATAAAGCATTTCAGCCGATGGAAGCATGAAGTGCTCCAAAATCTCCTGATAGCTAGCTGCATTGACCCTGCCCTTGATGAAACACAGTGGACAAACACCAGCAGCTGACATGGCACCCCACACCATCACTGACTGTGGGTACTTGACACTGGACTTCAGGCATTTTGGCAGTTCCTTCTCCCCAGTCTTCCTCCAGACTCTGGCACCTTGATTTCCGAATGACATGCAAAATTTGCTTTCATCAGAAAAAAGTACTTGGGACCACTTAGCAACAGTCCAGTGCTGCTTCTCTGTAGCCCAGGTCAGGCGCTTCTGCCGCTGTTTATGGTTCAAAAGTGGCTTTACCTGGGGAATGCGGCACCTGTAGCCCATTTCCTGCACACGCCTGTGCACGGTGGCTCTGGATGTTCTACACCAGACTCAGTCCACTGCTTCCTCAGGTCCCCCAAGGTCTGGAATCGGTCCTTCTCCACAATCTTCCTCAGGGTCCGGTCACCTCTTCTCGTTGTACAGCGTTTTCTGCCACATTGTTTCCTTCCAACAGACTTCCCATTGAGGTGCCTTGATACAGCACTCTGGGAACAGCCTATTTGTTGAGAAATTTATTTCTGGGTCTTACCTCTTGCTTGAGGGTGTCAATGATGGCCTTCTTGACATCAGTAAGGTCGCTAGTCTTACCCATGATGGGGGTTTTGAGTAATGAACCAGGCAGGGAGTTTTTAAAAGCCTCAGGAATCTTTTGCATGTGTTTAGAGTTAATTAGTTGATTCAGAAGATTAGGGTAATAGGTCGTTTAGAGAACCTTTTCTTGATATGCTAATTTTTTGAGACAGGTTTTTTTGGGTTATCAGGAGTTGTATGCCAAAATCATCAGTATTAAAACAATAAAAGACCTGACAAATTTCAGTTGGTGTGTAATGAATCTAAAATATATGAAAGTTTAATTGTAATCATTACATTATGGAAAATAATGAAATTTAGCACTATATGCTAATTTTTTGAGAAGGACCTGTATGTGGGAGAAAACTACTGTATGGGCACCGAAGGGAAGTAGTGAGGTTTTGGAATGCAGACTTTGATGGAATGGTCTGTGGGCGTCATGTCACATTTGGAGAGCCCTGATGTGCCTAAACAGTGGAAATGCCCCTCAAGTGACCCCATTTTGGAAACTAGACCCCCAAGGAACTTATCTAGATGTGCCTTAACAGTGGCAAAGCCCAACAAGTGCCCCCTTTTTGGAACTAATCTACTGTTTCCTGGTATGTGAATTTATATAAGTGACCCCGGATCTCACCACAGCTCAGCCCGGCTGGGAACAGAGCTGTTATGATTCGGTAACCAAGGAGGATAATAGAAAAATAGGGTAGGCAACCAAACACCCAGAGAGGTTGGTAACTTAGTGGATTGCAGACCCCTAAACTGACAACACAACTAGAATTAGCTGTGGGACGTACCTACGATGCCCTAGATGCCTCAACACAGCCAAAGAGTTAACTAAGCCTAAAGAGAGAAAGGGGAAAGCTAACTGCCCCAGAGTAGAGCCCTAAAGGAATAGGTAGCCCCCAAACATATATTGACGGTGAGACAGATGAAGTACAAAACACAGGCAGAAAATAGAGTGAGCAAATGCTGGGGCCCAAACTGTCTGGATAGAACAGGACTGGAAAGGATACTGTCTGCAAACCCGCAAAAACCCTAAGAAAAATTCCAACACGTCTGATATGCAAAAATACTGAGGCCACATGACCTCTCCCCACTAAATCAGAACTCTGGTGTGAACTGGATGCAAAACAACAGATACTGAAATACCAGGAGACTAGAAATACAGAAAGACTGACATGAGCTGTGGCAAAGGAAAACAGAGTCCAGCACAGGTTCCCGCAGGGAACCCGGCTGAACTCACACCAGCAAGGCAGGAAACAAATGCCACAGATTTAAACAAATAACTTATCTGAAAGATGCAGGACAAAGCAGGGAGCAAGCTGACTTCCTAAAGGCTCAGGAAGAAGACCAAATCACCAGCAGCTCATTCACCAGTTGTTCCCAGCATGGACGGTCGCAACTTGGCACCTTCCAGATTGAAAACTAATTATCCCCAGACATGGATTACAGCATGGGACAGAACGACCAACAGGTATGGTATATTGCTGAGTTTTTCTTTTACTTTTATTACAGGAGATCGAGGACATTGGTGGAATAGGTGAGGTTGTAAGTATGGTTTAAGTAAGAATATTAACCCCTTAACGACCGCCGATGTGCATTTTAACGGCGGTAGTTAAGAGTACTTAAACCACAGCGCCGTTAATTAACAGCGCTGTGGAAAAAGTGTATAGCGCCCCCCAGAGTCGGATTTTCTCTGGGGACTCGGCTGCCAGGGGTAGCCGAGACCCCCGAGAACATGATTCATGTCTGTTTTTACCAACCCTTGGGTTGTGATCGCCGTTATTAACAGTATAACGGCGACCGCAACAACAACAAAAAAATCCGATGTGTCATTTAATTTCTCTCTCCTCTGATGTGATCGCACATCAGAGGAGAGAGAAATAGGGTCCCCGTTCCCCCCCATACCTCACTCCTGCGTCCTCCGGTGGGCGCCGCCATCTTCTTCCGGCCAGAAAATGGCAGGCACATGCGCAGTGTGCTCACCGCGATCTGCCGGCCGGCACCCGGCAACAATAGGAAGATTTTTCCTATTGGTTCATTTTGGTCACTGTAATAAACATTATCACAGTGATCAAAATAAAAAAATAGTAAATAAACCCCCCTTTATCACCCTCTTAGATAGGGAAAAATAATAAAATAAAGAAAATATATTTATTTCCATTTTCCCATTAGGGTTAGGTTAAAGTAAGTTGGGCTAAAGTTTTAGGGTTAGGGTTAGAGTTGGGCTAAAGTGAGTTGGGCTAAAGTTTTAGGGTTAGGCTTAGGGTTAGGGTTACAGTTGAGCTAAAGTTTTAGGGTTAGGGTTAGAGTTAGGCTAAAGTGAATTGGGCTAAAGTTTTAGGGTTAGGGTTAGAGTTGGGCTAAAGTGAGTTGGGCTAAAGTTTTGGGGTTAGGGTTAGGGTTAGGCTAAAGTGAGTTGGGCTAAAGTTTTAGGGTTAGGGCTAGAGTTGGGCTAAGGTGAGTTGGGCTAAAGTTTTAGGGATAGGGTTAGGCTAATGTGAGTTGGGCTAAAGTTTTAGGGTTATGGTTAGGCTAAAGTGAGTTGGGCTAAAGTTTTATGGTTTAGGCTAAAGTGAGTTGGGCTAAAGTTTTAAGGTTAGGCTAAAGTAAGTTGGGCTAAAGTTTTAGGGTTAGGGTTAGGCCAAAGTGACTCGGGCTAAAGTTTTAGGGTTAGGGTTAGGCTAAAGTGAGTTGGGCTAAAGTTTTAGGGTTAGGGATTAGCATTAGGGGTGTGTTAGGGTTAGGTTTGTGGTTAGGGTTATGGTTAGGGTTGGGATTAGTGTTAGGGTCGTGGTTAGGATTATAGTTAGGGTTGGGATTAGGGTTAGAGGTGTGTTGGGGTTAGAGTTGTGGTTAGGGTTGTCATTAGGGTTAGGGGTGTGTTGGGGTTAGGGTTTTGATTAGGGTTATGGTTAGGGTTGGGTTGGGATTAGGGTTAGGGGTGTGTTGGGATTAGGGTTGGAGTTAGAAGTAGGGGTTTTTCACTGTTTAGTTACATCAGGGAGTCTCCAAATGCGACATGGTGCCACCATTGATTCCAGCCAATTTTGCGTTCAAAAAGTCAAACGGCGCTCCCTCCCTTCTGAGCTCTGCCATGCGCCCAAACAGTGGTTTACCCCCACATAAGGGGTATTGGCATGCTCAGGACAATTTTCACAACAACTTTTGTGGTCCAATTTCTCCTGTTATTCTTGTGAAACTAAAAATTTGAGGGTGAAAACATCATTTTTGTGAAAAAAATGATTTTTTGTTTTCACGGCTCTGCGTTAAAAACTTCTGTGAAGCACTTGTGGGTTTAAAGTGCTCACCACACATCCAGATAAGCTCCTTAGAGGGCCTAGTTTCCAAAATGGGGTCACTTGGGAGTTTCTACTGTTTAGGCACATCAGGGGCTCTGCAAACACAACATGACGCCAGCAGACAATTCCATCAAAGTCTGCATTCCAAAACGGCACTCCTTCCTTTCCGAGCTCTGCCATGCGCCCAAACAGTGGTTTACCACCACATATGGAGTATCAGCATCAGGGCCGGCTCCAGGTTTTTATGGGCCCTGGGCGAAAGAGCCTCAGTGGGCCCCTTTAACACAGACCACGATTCATGATGCACAGATACAGCAGAGAAATATGGGTACAGTACAATGCCAAATACTTCACTTCTTCCATTACATGAGTGATATCTATTGTAAATTGTACAATAGCTCAAAAACCGCCAAATCCTCACAGTGCATAGTACAGACTGGACAGTACAGTCCTCCATACAATATTATGGGCACCACAGTCTCCCCCTCATCACCCATATAATACCCCATGCAGGATGTCACCCCCATATAATGCTCCATACAGAATACTGGACCCAAAATAATGCTCCATACAGAATACTGGACCCAATATAATGCTCCATACAGGATACTGGTCCCCATATAATGCTCCATACAGGATACTGGTCCCCATATAATGCTCCATACAAAATATGGAGCTCTCCTCTGCGCTGTACTGCGTTCTGCACTGTTACAGCTCAGGAAAGGGCGCTGTGGAAAGACTCCCCATTATCATCATGATTGCCTCCCCATCATTATCATTGCCTCCTTATCATCATCATGGCCTCCCCATCATCATCATGGCCTCCCCATTATCATCAATGCCTGCCCACCATCATCATCTCCTCCCCATCATCATCAATGCCTGCCCATCATCATCTTCTCCCCATCATCAATGCCTGCCCATTATCATCAATGCCTGCCCATTATCATCATCTTCTCCCCATCATCATCAATGCCTCCCCATTATCATCTTCTCCCCATCATCAATGCCTGCCCATTATCATTAATGCCTGCCCATTATCATCATCTTCTCCCCATCATCATCATCAATGCCTCCCCATTATCAGCAATGCCTGCCCATCATCACACACAGACAGCACACAAGCACTCTCTCACATACATACACACACACATACACACATACACACACACACACAAAGCACCGCACTACATACACACAGAGACACACACACACACACGTCTTACCTTTCCAGCGTCCGCGCTCCCTGCCACAGCCGGCCGCTGAATGATGACGTCATTCAGCGGCGCTGCTGTGAGAGGAAGCGCCTGCGCCCCCTGGAGCCCGGAGCTGCGGCAGCGGAGGCACGGGAGAGGTAAGTATTGTGCCAGCTGATGCCGGGGCCCTGAGCAAGCGGGGGGGGCCCAGTGGCGGCGCTGACACCGCTCTCCTCCGCTAACGGGCGCGGGGGTGCCAGACGGCGAGTGGGCCCCCCGCCTGCTCAGGGCCCCTGCACTTGCCCGGGTGTGCCGGGTGCTGACGCCGTGCCTGATCAGCATACTCAGAACAAATTGCACAACAATGTTTGTGGTCCAATTTCTCATGTTACCCTTGTGAAAGTAAAAATTTGGGGCTGAAAACATCTCTTTTGTGGAAAAAAAATGATTTTTTTTTTACTGCTTTGCGTTAAAAACTTCCCTTCCGAGCTCTGCCATGCGTCAAAATAGTGGTTCCCCCCCACATATGGGATTCAGCGTACTGAGGACAAATTGCACAATAGCTTTTGGGGTCCTATTTCTCCTGTTACCCTTATAAAATAAAAATTTGGGGGCAAAAGATTATTTTTGTGGAAAAAAAATGATTTTTTATTTTTCACGGCTCTACGTTATAAACTTCTGTTAAGCACTTGGGGGTTCAAAGTGCTCACCACACATCAAGATAAGCTCCTTAAGGGGTCCAGTTTCCAAAATGGTGTCATTTGTGGGGTGTTTCCACTGTTTAGGCACATCAGGGGGTCTCCAAACGCAACATGGCGTCCAATCTCAATTCCAGCCAATTCTGCGTTGAAAACGTCAAATGGCGCTCCCTCCTTTCTGAGCTCTGCCGTGCACCCAAACATAGGTTAAACCCCACATATGGGGTATCAGCATAATCAGGACAAATTGCGCAACTTTGGTCCAATTCTTTTTGCTACCCTTGGTAAAATAAAAAAATGGGGGTGAAAAGATCATTTTTGTGAAAAAAATATGATTTTTTATTTTTACGGCTCTACGTTATAAACTTCAGTGAAGCACTTTGGGGTTGAAAGTGCTCACCACACATCTAGATAAGTTCCTTAGGGGGTTTAGTTTCTAAAATGGTGTCACTTGTGGAGGTTTCCACTGTTTAGGCACATCAGGGGCTCTCCAAACGCAACATGGCGTCCAATCTCAATTCCAGTCAATTCTGCATTGAAAGAGTCAAACGGCGCTCCTTCCCTTCCAAGCTCTGCCATGCGCCTAAACAGTGGTTTACCCCCACATATGGGGTATCGGCGTATTCAGGAGAAATTGCACAACAAATTTGGTGGTTCATTTTCTCTTTTAACACTTGTGAAAATAAAACAAATTGGTTCTGAATTAAATTTTTTGTAAAAAAAAGTTAAATGTTAATTTTTTCCTTCCACATTGCTTCAGTTCCTGTGAAGCACCTGAAGGGTTAATTAACTTCTTGAATGTGGTTTTGAGCACCTTGAGGGGTCCAGTTTTTAGAATGGTGTCACTTTTGGGTATTTTCTGTCATGTACACCCCTCAAAGTGATTTTAAATGTGATGTGGTCCCTAAAAAAATGATTTTGTAAATTTTGTTGCAAAAATGAGAAATTATAACTTCCTAATAAAAAAAAAATTTTGTTTACAAAATTGTGCTGATGTAAAGTAGACATGTGGGAAATGTTATTTATTAAGTAATTTGTTTGACATATCTCTCTGAGTTAAGGGCATAAAAATTTAAAGTTTGAAAGTTGCAAAATTTTAATTTTTTTTGCCATATTTCCGTTTTTTTTTATAAATAAACACAAGTCATATCGATAAAAATTTTACGACTATCATGAAGTACAATATGTCACAAAAAAACATTCTCAGAATCAGCAGGATCCGTTAGCGTTCCAGAGTTATAACCTCATAAAGTGACAGTGGTCAGAATTGTAAAAATTGGCCTGGTCATTAAGCTGCAAAATGGCTCTGTCACTACAGGGCAAGTGGGAATATCAAGGCAAAGTGCCAGAATTGGCGCATCTAATAGATGAGCCTTTTCTGGGCAGCTGCGGGCTGCTATTTTTAGGCTGGGAGGGCCTATATCAATGGCCCCTTACCAGCCTGAGAATACCAGCCCCCAGCTGTGAGCTTTAGCAAAGCTGGTTGTCAAAAATAGGGGGACCCCACGCCGTTTTTTAACCCCTTAACGACCAAGCCATTTTGTAGGTTAAAGACCAGGCCAATTTTTACAATTCTGATCACTGTCTCTTTATGAGGTTATAACTCTGGAATGCTTCAACGGATCTTGGCGATTCTGAGATTGTTTTCTCGTGACATACTGTACTTCATGATAGTGGTAAAATTTCTTCAACATAACTTGCGTTTATTTATGAAAAAAACGGAAATATGGCAAAAATTTTGAAAATTTTGCAATTTTCAAACTTTTAATTTTTATGCCATTAAATCAGAGAGATATGTCACAAAAATTAGTTAATAAATAACATTTCCCACATGTCTACTTTACATCAGCACAATTTTGGAACCAAAATTTTTTTTTGTTAGGAAGTTATAAGTTTTAAAAGTTGACCAGCAATTTCTCATTTTTCCAACAAAATTTACAAAACCATTTTTTTTAGGGGCCACCTCACATTTGAAGTGAATTTGAGGGGTCAATATGACAGAAAATACCCAAAAGTGACACCATTCTAAAAACTGCACCCTTCAACGTGTTCAAAGCCACATTCATGAAGTTTATTAACCCTTTAGGTACTTCACAAGAATTGAAGCAATGTGGAAGGAAAAAATGAACATTTAACTTTTTTTCCCAAAATTTTTCTTTCAACACAATTTTTTTAAATTTTGTCAAGGGTATCAGTAGAAAATGAACCACAATATTTGTTGTACAATTTCTCCTGAGTACACCGATGCCCCATGTGTGGGGGTAAACCACTATTTGGGCGCATGGCAGAGCTCGGAAGGGAAGCAGCGCCATTTGACTTTTTTGGCTGGAATTGAGATTGGACGCCATGTCGCATTTGGAGAGTCCCTGTGTGCCTAAACAGTGGAAACCCCCATAAGTGACCCCATTTTGGAAACTAGACCCCCCAAGGAACTTATCTAAATGTGTTGTGAGAGCTTTTAACCCCCAAGGGCTTCACAGAAGGTTATAACGTAGAGCCGTAAAATTAAAAAATCATATTTTGTACACAAAAATGATCTTTTCATCCCAATTTTTATTTTCCAAAGGATAAAAGGACCCCAAAAGTTATTGTGCAATTAGTCCTGAGTACGCTGATACCCCATATGTGGGGGTAAACCACTATTTGGGCGCATGGCAGAGCTCGGAAGGGAAGAAGCGCCATTTGACTTTTTTGGCTGGAATTGAGATTGGACGCCATGTCGCATTTGGAGAGTCCCTGTGTGCCTAAACAGTGGAAACCCCCCACAAGTGACCCTATTTTGGAAACTAGACCCCCCAAGGAACTTATCTAAATGTGTTGTGAGAGCTTTTAACCCCCAAGGGCTTCACAGAAGGTTATAACGTAGAGCCATAAAATTAAAAAATCATATTTTTTCCACAAAAATGATCTTTTCATCCCAATTTTTATTTTCCAAAGCATAAAAGGACCCCTAAAGTTATTGTGCAATTAGTCCTGAGTACGCTGATACCCCATATGTTGGGGTAAACCACTATTTGGGCGCATGGCAAAGCTCAGAAGGGAAGCAGCGCCATTTGACTTTTTTGGCTGGAATTGAGATTGGACGCCATGTCGTATTTGGAGAGCCCCTGTGTGCTTAAACAGTGGAAACCCCCATAAGTGACCCCATTTTGGAAACTAGACCCCCAAGGAACTTATCTAGATGTGTGGTGAGAGCTTTTAACCCCCAAGGGCTTCACAGAAGGTTATAACGTAGAGCAGTAAAATTAAAAAATCATATTTTTCCACAAAAATGATCTTTCCACCCCCAATTGTTATTTTCCAAAGGGTAACAAGACCCCAAAAGTTATTGTGCAATTTGTCCTGAGTACGCTGATACCCCATATGTGGGGGTAAACCACTATTTTGACGCATGGCAGAGCTCGAAAGGGAAGGAGCGCCTTTTTCAAATGCAGACTTTGATGGAATGGTCTGCGGGTGTCATGTCACGTTTGGAGAGCCCCTGATGTGCCTAAACAGTAGAAACCCCCCACAAGTGACTCCATTTTGGAAACTATACCCCCCAAGGAACTTATGTAGATGTGTGGTGAGCACTTTGGACCCCCAAGTGCTTCACAGAAGTTTATAACGTAGAGCCGTGAAAATAAAAAAATCATATTTTTTTCCACAAAATAATCTTTTTGCCCCCAAATTTTTATTTTTATAAGGGTAACAGGAGAAATAGGACCCCAAAAGCTATTGTGCAATTTGTCCTCAGTACGCTGATATCCCATATGTGGGGGGGAACCACTATTTTGACGCATGGCAGAGCTCGGAAGGGAAGGAGCACCGTGTAAGGTTCTTTGTACATGTTCTTGAAACTCAGTTTTCCGTCAGCCATTTTGCTTTCTGTCTTGCTGCAGCTATCTTGCCCTCAGTCAATATGGAGTTTTCAGCTTTCATGTTCCCGCCCTGATTCTCTCCCTCTTGCTTCTTAAGCAGCCACAGCTGAGCAATCAGTGCTTCAGAACCTAGCCTGCAGTGAACCTGTGACCTGACTCCTGGAAGCCTTGGACTATGTACTCCAGCTATTCCTACTGAGGAACTCTGAACACTTGTGGACTCTGGAACCCTGCTCTTTGAAAGATCCACGTTTGCATGGACTTACGGTAACAGAGAAGAAGATCCTGAACCTGTTGTGGAGAGTGATTGCTGAGCTTAAGTTACTCTGGCCTGCTGTGTCTCCTGCTTCTGTATCTGCAAACTGTGTGACTATTTTTGCCACTTGTATGAAGTAATACAAGACCTTCTATATCAAACCTGTGTCTCATGTATTTTCATCGCACCCAAGCACAAGACGCTATATGAACTGTACTACATACATTACAAGATTCTGAAGCCAAAACGTTAGTGTCTGCTGGGTCTGGGAAGGCTGTGTCTGCTGTAACTGTGGATATCAGACGTCCAGTTGTACTTTCTGTGATGACAGTGGTTGTGACTTCTCACAACCATTCCAGGTGAGCAATTCCCTTAAGTTTTTTTTCTGCAGTGTTACCACAGGTAAACACTATTGTTTTTTTTTTCTCTTCCCTCTTTTTGTGTCTGCTGTAACTGTGGATATCAGATGTCCGGTTGAACTTTCTGTGATGATAGTGGTTGTGACTTCTCACAACCATTCCAGGTGAGCAGTTCCCTTCATTTTTTTTTCTCTTTGCAGTGTTACCACAGGTAAACACTATTGTTTTTTTTTTTTTTTTTTCTTTTCTCCTCTCCTTCCAGTACTCCTGTCTTAAAAGATCTGGAAAATGGAGGCCCGCATAAAGGAACTTTGCGGAGTGACTGATAATATCCTTGCAGATTTACAGACTATAAAAACCCGTTTTACAAACCTACAGGACCTCACTAATCACAATTTGCAAGTGTTTGGACAGACTGCCCAGGATTTGCGAGCCAGGATTGAGGTTCTAGAGGAGCGAGTCCAGGCTCCTGCCGTAGCCCCAAGTTCTGGGATTCCCAAGTTGCCCCCTTTTCGTTTTGGCGGTGAACGTGAAAAATTCAGGGGATTTATTAACCAATGCAATCTGTTTTTTTCTGCACATGCTTCACAATTTCCCACTGAACGATCTAAAGTGCTTACTATAATTATGTTACTTACCAACAAGGCTTTGATGTGGGCAAACCCTCTGATTGAGACTGAGGATGAATGTTTGGATCATCTTGATGCTTTCATTTCAGCCATGGGGCAGGTGTTTGATGACCCCAATCGAGGTGCAACAGCTGAAGCAGCCATGTTAACTTTGCGCCAAGGTAAGCACTCGGTAGCCGAATATGCCTTGGATTTCAGGAGATGGGCCCTTGATACCACCTGGGACAGTTCCGCCAAAAAATCTATTTTTCAAAGGGGTTGTCTCCACTAATTAAGGATGAACTTGCTCGTGCCGACCCTCCCACTGCGTTAGGTGACTTTATTAACTTCTGCATCCGTATTGATGCTCGCCTGACTGAACGCAGGCAAGAGAGATGGTTCGAAAGCAATCGCACTAACCTTTTCCTACCTTCCTCCCCAGCTAAGGAACCTTTGAGTAGGATCACACGGGAACCTGAACCTGAACCCATGCAGGTAGACTCTTTACAAAGACGGGTTAGTGATGCACGCAAGGAACATCGTTTTAAGGAAAATCTATGTTTCTATTGTGGTAAGTCAGGGCACTTCATTATAAACTGCCCCAGCCGTTCTCGTAAGACTACTGCAGCACTCATTCACTGTGAGTGTTGCGAGAGGAGATCTGTCAGGTCCGAGCCTCAGGCTCCAGAGAGATCTGCAGCAACAGATCTTGATTTCTCGGACTTAAACTCCGTTACTTCTGAGGACGATGACTGTGTAAACGCTGCAATTTTTCAAGTTTCCTCAGCGGTGTCCCAGCTGAGTTGTAGGAAAAACAATTCTCATTGCTTCCTTTCCATCAAACTCTGGGTTAACTCAGTCTGGGTGTCTAGCTCTGCTATGATCGACTCAGGGGCAAGTGGGAATTTTATGGATGTCTCCTTTGCTCTGAAACAGGGGATACGTTCAGTGAAGAAGGCTACTCCAGTACAGATGGAAACTGTGGATGGCTCCCTGCTGACCTCTGGACCAGTGGATCAGGAAACGGAGCCTTTAAGGGTCCTTATGGGTAAAGATCATCAAGAGAAACTGTCCTTTATGCTTATCTCTTCTCCCCACTTTCCCATTATTCTAGGGCTACCATGGCTGCAGGCTCAGAACCCTACCATTAACTGGGAGACCAAGGAATTACACTTTCCAGAAAACAGATGAGTCCAGAAGTTTCAGCTTGCTCTGTTCCTAAAGGAACCATGTCAGTCCCTGAACTACCAGCTGTATACCAGGACTATGTGGATTTATGTGACAAGAAGAACGCTGACCAGCTTCCCCCTCACCGTCCATATGATTGTCCAATTGAATTATTGCCTGGAGCAGAGATACCTTTTGGTAAGATCTACCCCCTGGCGGGGCCTGAGCTAAAGGCTTTAAAGGATTACATAGACGAAAATCTAGCCAAGGGCTTCATACGCCCCTCTTCATCTCCTGCAGGTGCACCCATCTTCTTTGTGAAGAAGAAAGATGGATCTCTGAGACCCTGCGTAGACTATAGGGAACTCAATAAGGTTACTATTAGAAACCGTTATCCATTGCCTTTAATCCCTGAGTTATTGGAGAGAGTGCGGCATGCCAAAATTTTCTCTAAATTGGATCTCCGTGGGGCCTATAACTTGGTCCGTATTAGACCTGGGGATGAATGGAAGACTGCATTCAGGTCACGCTATGGACACTTTGAATATCTAGTTATGCCTTTTGGTCTGAGTACCGCCCCAGCCACTTTCCAACACTTGGTGAATGACATCTTCAGGGATCTCCTAGATACATTCGTGGTGATTTATTTGGATGATATTCTAATTTTTTCTAACTCCACAGAGGAACATCATGGACATGTGAGAATGGTCTTGGAACGTCTAAGACAAAACCATCTTTACATCAAACTTGAAAAGTGTGAATTCCATAGGACCGAAATTCAATTTCTGGGGTATGTACTATCTACACAAGGAATTAGTATGGATGGAAGTAAGACCCAAGCCATCAAGGATTGGCCAAGTCCTAGAAATGTGAAGGAGGTGCAGCGCTTCATCGGGTTTGCCAATTTCTATAGACGTTTCATTAGGAATTTCTCTGAGGTAGTGTCACCTATCACCCAACTTACCCGGAAAGAGTCTAGGTTCTCCTGGACTCCCCAAGCCCAGGAAGCATTTTCTCGTCTAAAAGATAAATTTACCACCGCACCTATCTTGGTACATCCCAACCCCGAACTTGCCTTCATAATAGAGGTGGATGCTTCAGATTGTGCCGTTGGAGCTATACTCTCTCAGAGAACAGGTGAGAAGAATGTCTTGCATCCCTGTGCCTTCTTTTCCCAGCAGTTGTCTTCGGCTGAGAGGAACTACGATGTGGGCAATAGAGAGTTGTTGGCCATTATTGCCGCCTTCAAAGAATGGAGACACCTTCTTCAGGGAGCTGCACAGCAAATAGTCGTCCTGACAGACCATCGTAACCTTGAATTTATCAGGTCGGCTAAGTGCCTGACTCCTCGCCAGGCTCGCTGGAATCTTTTCTTAAACCAATTTAATTTTGTCATTTCTTATAGACCAGGATCGCGCAATGGAAAGGCTGATGCACTCTCTAGGATTCATTCAGCAGAGACCCGTCCACTTGCTCCTCCTAAGACTATTCTTCCTGACTCTAGATTCCTGGGAGTGATTCATAATCAAGACCTACTTAAGGACATCAAGGAAGCATACCATGCGGATTCCTTGTTGGCACAACCCCCAAGGGACGTAAGTCTTGTCTTTAAGAATGGTGTGTGGATTCTGGGACAACGTCTGTATATTCCTGAAACAGTCAGATTGAGAGTATTGCAACTCATTCACGATTCCAAGATAGCTGGGCATAGAGGAATTCTAAAGACACAGGAATTTCTTTCTCGTTTCTTTTGGTGGCCCACTTGCAGGAAGGATGTTTTTAAACTATGTCACTTCATGTGAAGTCTGTGCAAGATGCAAAACACCTCGCTCCTCACCAACTGGTCTGTTACAACCTCTTCCCACCCCGTCCCGCCCGTGGGGATCCATTTCTATGGACTTCATTGTGGAGTTACCAACCTCTCAAGGGAAAAACACCATTCTAGTGGTGGTTGATCGTTTAACAAAGGCAGCTCATTTTATTCCTTGTGTCGGCTTACCCACTGCAAGACAGACATCAGATTTGATGATTAAAGATGTGTTTCGCTTACATGGAGTACCGGATGAGGTTATTTCGGATCGAGGGGTGCAATTCACTTCAAGGTTTTGGCAAAATTTCTGTGCAGCATTGGACATTAAAGAAAACCTTTCTTCTGCTTTTCATCCCCAGACTAATGGACAGACCGAACGAACCAATCAAACTCTGGAGCAGTATCTCCGCTGCTTTATCTGCCACCTACAGGATGATTGGGTGGATCTACTTCCATTGGCTGAGTTCTCTTATAACAACTCTCAGAGCGCCTCCACTAAGCAGTCTCCTTTTTACTCCAATCTAGGTTATCATCCTAACATTCTTCCACGATTTCCCATAGAAACACCTTTACCAGCAGTGGCCGAAAGAATCACGTCTTTACAGAAGAATATGGATCTTCTAAAGGAGAATCTGGAATTGGCTCAGGAAAGGTACAAGAAAGCAGCAGATAAATTTCGTAAACCTGCACCAGCTTTCAAGGTAGGAGACCTGGTCTGGCTGTCAACCAGAAATCTTAAGTTAAGGATTCCATCGTCTAAGTTGGGACATAAGTACATTGGACCCTATAAAATCAGTAAAATTATAAGTGCCGTTGCTTGTCGTCTTCAATTGCCTAGAACTATGAGAATCCACCCTGTCTTTCATGTATCCCTACTAAAGGCTGCAACACCCAATACGTTTCCTGGACGTTCTTCTCCTTGCCCTGACCCAGTGCTAGTTGATGGTCAGGAAGAATTTGTGGTGGAAAGAATTCTAGATTCCAGGTTATACAGAAATCAGTTACAATATTTGATTAAATGGCAGGGCTACCCAGTGGAGGACAACTCATGGGAACCAGTCAATAACGTTAATGCTCCTCGTTTGCTCCGCCAGTTTCATCAGAGGTACCCAGACAAGCCTGGTCTGAGGCCATCCGGAGGTTGTCCCTAAGGGGGGAGTAATGTAAGGTTCTTTGTACATGTTCTTGAAACTCAGTTTTCCGTCAGCCATTTTGCTTTCTGTCTTGCTGCAGCTATCTTGCCCTCAGTCAATATGGAGTTTTCAGCTTTCATGTTCCCGCCCTGATTCTCTCCCTCTTGCTTCTTAAGCAGCCACAGCTGAGCAATCAGTGCTTCAGAACCTAGCCTGCAGTGAACCTGTGACCTGACTCCTGGAAGCCTTGGACTATGTACTCCAGCTATTCCTACTGAGGAACTCTGAACACTTGTGGACTCTGGAACCCTGCTCTTTGAAAGATCCACGTTTGCATGGACTTACGGTAACAGAGAAGAAGATCCTGAACCTGTTGTGGAGAGTGATTGCTGAGCTTAAGTTACTCTGGCCTGCTGTGTCTCCTGCTTCTGTATCTGCAAACTGTGTGACTATTTTTGCCACTTGTATGAAGTAATACAAGACCTTCTATATCAAACCTGTGTCTCATGTATTTTCATCGCACCCAAGCACAAGACGCTATATGAACTGTACTACATACATTACACACCGTTTTTAAATGCAGACTTTGATGGAATGGTCTGCGGGTGTCATGTCGCGCTTGGAGAGCCCCTGATGTGCCTAAACAGTAGAAACCCCCCACAAATGACCCCATTTTGCAAACTAGACCCCCCAAGGAACTTATCTAGATGTGTGGTCAGCACTTTGAACCCCCAAGGGCTTCACAGAAGTTTATAACGTAGAGCCGTGAAAATAAAAAAATCATTTTTTTCCACAAAAATGACCTTTTTGCCCCCAAATTTTTATTTTTATAAGGGTAACAGGAGAAATAGGGCCCCAAAAGTTAATGTGCATTTTGTCCTGAGTACGCTGATATCCCATATGTGGGGGGGAACCACTGTGATCGCCTTACTGCGATCTTTGGGAGGCACAATGAACAAATCCACAAAAGGTGAAGAATTGGTTTTTTTTTTACGTCGTTCCTCGTGCGGTATTAGTGATTAGGCGACTTTATTCCTCGGGTCGGTGCGATTACAGCGATACCAGATTCATACCCTTTTTTCATGTTTAGCTTCTGTCACACACTAAAAGATGCTTTCTGTTGGAATAATTTTTTGTAAGAAATTTTTGCATCGCCGTATTTTGAGAGCTATAATTTTTCCATATTTCGGCTGACAGAGTTATCTGTGGGCTTATTTTTTGCGGGACGAGCTGACGTTTTTATTGGTACCATATTCGGGCACATAACGCTTTTTTTGATCGCTTCCTATTCCGATTTTTGTGGAAGCAGAATGAACAAAAACCAGCAATTCAGGAATTGTTTTTTTTTTTTTTTCTCCGTTCCGTGTGTGGTAAAATTGATAAAGCAGCTTTATTCTTCGGGTCACTGCGATTACAGCGATACCTCATTTATATATTTTTTTATGTTTTGGTGTTTTTTACACAATAAAAAATTTTATAGAAAAAATAATTATTTTTGCATCAGTTTATTCCGCGAGCTATAACTTTTTTATTTTTTCGCTGATGATGCTGTATAGTGGCTTGTTTTTTGCGGGACAAGATGACATTTTCAGCGGTACCATGATTATTTATATCTGACTTTTTGATCGCGTGTTATTGCACTTTTTCCAAGCGGTATGATGATACCGCTTGGAAAAAGTATAATTTACTACTTTTTTGTGTTTTTTTTTATGGCTTTCACTGAAGGGGTTAACTAGGGTTATGCTTTTATAGATGGGATTTTTACGGACGTGGCGATACCAAACATGTGTATTTTTTTGTTTTTTATTTTTTTTATTACATAAAAATGTGTATTTTTTAGGGGATTTTTTTAAAATTATTTTTTAATATTTTTTTTTACAATTTTTTTTAACTTGTCCCTTTATGGGACTTTCACTTTTTTTTACTTTTTATTGCAGTTACAATGCATTGCAATGCTCCAGCATTGCAATGCATTGTACCTATGATGAAAGCTGCTGTGAGCATGATCACAGCAGCTTTCTGTAGCTAGATGACCCGGAGGTTGTCATGACAACCCCCGGGTCATCAAGGCAGAGATCGGGCCCTGCAAATACATTGCAGGGTGCCGATCTGAGGTAGAGGGAGCTCCCGACCCTCTGCCTCCCCCCCTGAGCGCTGCGATCGCGCTCGATCACAGCAGTCAGGGGGTTAACAGCCAGGGGCGGCGGGGGCGCCGCTCCTGGCTGTAAGTGCAGGAAGCTCGGCCACTGCAGCGCCGACTCCTGCACTGATCGCGCTGGAGAAGCTGAAATTTCAGCTTCTCCTGCGCGATCGCTGCTGTGTTTGGTCAGTCAGATTGACTGACCAAGCACAGCGCTGTAGGTGCGGGGACCGACGGCAAAGGTCCCCGCACCGCTTGCCGTGCCTGTCAGCTGTCTGTGACAGCTGTCGGCACTGATCTACCACTGCGTGTTTACACGCAGTGGTAGATCAAAGGGATGACGTGCACAGTCCGTCCTGGTGCCGGAACTGACACCTTGCCATGACGGACTGTGCACGTCATTGGACATTAAGGGGTTAAATTTATTTAAATAATTTAAAAAAACAGCATGGGGACCCCTCTATTCCTGATAATCAACCCTGCTGAAGCTGACAGCTGAGGATTGCAGCCCCCAGCTGTGAGTTTTGCCTGGCTGGTTATAGAAAATACAGGGGAACCCACACTGTTTTTTTTAATTCATTTATTTATAGCGCAGGCGGCGGCTGATGAATACCTCCATCAGCCGATCCTGCTGTCACTGTTGTTAGCAGCAGCAGGGGTAGTTTGATGGGAGTAATAGTCTGCTGCCACCTGCTGTCTCTTTTATCACTTAAATGTAACTCATCATTCTCTCCTGCTCGCACCGATCGCAAAAAAGGGATTAACTAGCTGGACAGTTTTATAGGTCGGATCATTGCGGACCCGGCGATACCAAATATGTGTACTTTTGAAAGCAGGTTGTGGGATGCAGTGACAGACAGAAGGCAGAGCAAGGGTTAACAACTTTCACAATGGGATACTCCACGCAGGGAGGTAAACAATTAAATGAGGAAATAAGCAGTATAAATGCAAGGGATATGCAGGGTTAAAGAACGATTAAAAACAGTAACTGCAGTTCTTTTGGGCTAAACTTATCCTGTCTGTCGTTTCTCAGGCCGTGAATGTGGCAGAACAGACGATAGCGCCAACAACGGCTGGCACGGTGTTTATCTGGTGAGGTCCTGTAGGTAATGATGATCCGTCTTCTGGCGGCAGCGGTCGGTCTCCGGTACCTTCCGCTTAGACCTAGTCCATAAACTGATGTGGCTGGGATTGTGCAGGCCACAACACTGTCCGGGTCCAACGTAGACCAGCGAATGTACTTTGGCAACTCAGGGCGCAACTGTCTGTCGCGCACCCAATCTCTCTTAGGTGGCACGGAAGCTGTTCTCACGGGCATGAAGCATAAGACACCTCGCTGTAAGGTAACCACTGGGTACCCTGCACGTCTCTCACTCTGGTCCACGTTAGTGGCAGCGGGCGGACACGGACTTGCGCAGTGCTGGTGCGCAAAAGACGGAGCACACTTTTCTGTCTGCTGCACGCTACCTGTTCCTGCCATGACTGACTGCTTCCGCATGCGCTGTGGCTGTAGCCGCTTAGCCACACCTCCTGCTTCTGGATGCAAAGGTCTGTCTGGTTTCTTATACTTTCCCCCGGACAACAGAGGATACAGTTCCTACAGTTCCAGACTCTGCACAGAACAGGTACCCACGGACCGATCCTTCTCCTTTCACTCCCCTCTCCTTTAGCTCGCCATTCCACGGGCGAGAGTTCCTGTAGTAAGCTTTGACACTCCTCCATCTCTTAGATGATTCAATGCCAAATAAATTGGTCTTGTTCGTAACGGTTGGGTGGTATTCCAGCCGTTGTCCATTCAGTTCGGCGTAAGTCAGGTTGAGTAGTCGAGTCAGGTTGAGTAGTGGAGTCAGGTTGAGTGGGCGAGGATGGTGACGCACCCAGGTTCAATGGAGCAGCCATCTTGGGAGTTCCAGGCTCCTGTACCTCTTCTGGTTCGATAAGTGGCGGGTCGGAGAATTCTTCTTCTTCACAGTCAAAAACTGCAGAAGGGAGTGTTTCAGGAACGATTCGCGCTCTCTCCGGTCGGTTGGGGTCTCGTGACAAGCAAGGACGTAGCATGTTTCGATGGACGACTCGAGTGGGGGCATCTTCTTCCCCTTCATGTTGAACAGGACAATCGGAACTCACCCAGTACGGGGTCTTTTCCCAGCGGTACTCCAAATTGCCTCGAGGACATTTTTCTCGGTCCAACACTTGGTCTCTGACCTTCAGAGCTGTCTCTCACAGGGGAGTCATCTCATGGTATTCAAGCTCTCGAAACTTGGTCTGCACAAGTCAATGTAGAGTCTGCAAATGATGTTGATGTTCACGGACCCAGATGGACACCCCTGTCTGCGGGTAGTCCTCCTCAGGGTCCAATACAAGCTCAGTGATCTCTCGCCCTTTTTGGCCGAACAACAGGGTCTACGGCATGTATCCAGTTGTGCTGTGCACCCGGTTGTTGTACACCCAGATTAATTCAGCCAAATACTCAGGCTAGCAAACTTTCCTGTCTTCATCCAACATTCTCAACATATGGATCATTGTATGATTGAAACGCTCACAGGCCCCATTTCCTTGTGGATGGTAGGGCGTTGTCCTGGATTTCTCAATCACGCGATGCAGCTCCTCCTTCACTCGTCCTTGAAAACAGGCGCCTTGGTCAGAGTGAATTCTCTTCGGACAACCGTACACTCAAATGAAGTCTCTGCAAATGGCCTATGCCGCCTATTCAGCAGTTTGATCCCGGGTCGGAGTCACCACAGCAAATTTGGCAAAGTTATTGGTCATCACCAGTTTTCAGATGCAATGTGACATGGACCACGGTCAAGTAGTTGATCATTAGCACCTCTAGGGAGGCAGAAGTTACGATGGTCTGTGTAGTGGCTGTCTGTTCCTGGGTCTTAGCGAGTTCGCAGTTCCTGCATCGCTGACAATCTTCATCTACTGCAGTCTTCAGCCGAGGATGGTAGACACACTTCTGCAGCCACTGAAACGTCTTTTCCGGGCCAAAGTGGGCCCCTCTCTGATGAGCTTCAGTGGCCACCTCGCTGAGCAACTTCTCTGGGAGCACCACTTGCCAGGTGACTCCCAACTCTCGTGCTAACTGCACTTTCCGATACAGCTAACCATCTTCCAGTTGAAGTCTCTCCCACTGCCGGAGGATCTTCAGCATTCCCGGGGATAGGGCATCTCTCTCTCCTCGGCTGGGAAGTTGTTTCAAAGAACGGAATGGGGACAGGTGAATATCGCAGGTGCCGGGGGCCTGAGCCAGCGGTGACACCGGCACCTGGCCCCCAGCGACCAGAGGTGAGTATGTCTTTTTTTAAATTTTATTTGCAGCAGCAACAGCAGCATATGGGGGCATATTCTATGGATCATCTTATGGTTATGGGGCCATAACCTTTATGGAGCAGCATATGGGGGCATATTTTATGGGGCATCTTATAGGGCCATAACATTTATGGAGCAGCATATGGGGGCATATTCTATGGGGCATCTTATGGGGCATCTTATGGAGCCATAACCTTTATGGAGCAGCATATGGGGGCATATTCTATGGGGCATCTTATGGGGCCATAACATTTATGGAGCAGCATATGGGGGCATATTCTATGGAACATCTTATGGGGCCATAACCTTTATGGAGCAGCATATGGGGGCATATTCTATGGGGCATCTTATGGGGCCATAACATTTATGGAGCAGCATATGGGGGCATATTCTATGGGGCATCTTATGAGGCCATAACATTTATGGAGCAGCATATGGGGGCATATTCTATGGAACATCTTATGGGGCCATAACCTTTATGGAGCAGCATATGGGGCATATTATTCTATGGAGCATCTTATGGGGCCATTATTAACCTTTGTGCAGCATTATATGGGCGTATTTTGTATGAAGCATCTTATGGGGCCATCATGAACTGTATGGAGCATTATATGGGGCTCCTGATTAAATATGGATATTCAAAAACATTTAACCTACTAATGTCTCAATTCATTTTGCTTTTATTGGCATCTATTTTTATTTTTGAAATTTATCAGTATCTGCTGCAGTTCCCACCCTAGGCTTATACTCGAGTCAATAAGTTTTCACAATTTTTTGTGGCATAATTAGGGGGGTCGGCTTATACTCTAGTCAGCTTATACTCGAGTATACTGTATACGATAATTACAAACACATGAGCCATGCACACAGTGAACAAGCCTGTAGGGACATTGTTCACACACCACAGAAAACTGAAACACAAAAAAGCACAGTAAAACAAACGTATAAAAATACTCTGTTGTAAAAAAGTAACAGTAGACAGCAAGTGCTGGTAAAAAGATGATAAAACACAGGGTATTTGGTTGATACGTTTTTTGCAAAAAATGTATACTAAGCCGCTCTACCAAACATCAAGGTATACCCGTATCAGAGCAGTCCCTGACTAATGTATTTCATCCCTAACTGATGTATTTAAAAACCTGGTCATTTGTATAGTACCTATATGAGCAGGATTCAGATAGGTAATGTCCAATGAGGAGAACGGCCTTTATGTGCATGGCTCACAAAGGAGGGGTGTAATACCTTCCTGATCTTGCAGAAACAAGAAACAAGTTAATTACAAACACATGAGCCATGTACACAGTGAACATGCCTTTAGGGACATTGTTCACACCACCCGAAAACTGAAACAAAAAAAGCACAGTAAAACAAACGTATAAAAATACTCTGTTGTAAAAAAGTAACAGTAGACAGCAAGTTGTTGTGAATACTCTGGAGGCGACTTCTGAGCTGGGGCTCCCTCCGGTGGTTGCTGAGGGTAGTGAACTGATTGCTGAATGGCCTTCAGCTGGCTCTGAATGGTCTGATATAAGTGACCTGAACTCCCTTCAGCCTTGCCGGTAATCAATTGTTCTTCCTGGTCTTGCTTGGAGCTCAGCTTGCATTCCTGCTCTCTTTCAGATAAGTGATTTGCTGCTTTTTTTCCTCTGGTTGGATTTTCCTTGCTGGTTTGCTGCTTAGCAGTAGACTTCAGCCTGGTCCCCTTTTGGGGCCTGGCGCTGCAATTGTGCTCAGTTTAGGTTTGCACTTTTGCTCTTTTCCTGTGTCACGTTTTATTTGCTGAATTGCTGTGTGTTACACCAGAGATCTGATTTAGGTGGTAGAGATCGTGTGATCTCAGGTTTTTTGTTAATCAGAAGTGTTGGTATTTTTGTCAGGGTTTTTTTTTGGATTGCAGTCAGAATTCTTTCCTATACTTTTCTATCTAGACAGATTGGGCCCCAGCGTTTGCTCATTCTATTTTCTGTCTGTGTTCGTATTTTCTTCTGGTCTAACTGCCATTACATGTTTGGGGGCTTCCTATTTCTTTAGGGATTCTGCTATGGGGCAGATAGCATTCATCTTTCTGCCTTTAGGTGTAGCTATCTCTCCGGCTGTGACGAGGCGTCTAGGATCACCTAGGTACGCTCCACGACTACTTCTAGTGTTGCGGTTAGTTCAGGGTTCTGCAATCCAATAGTTTCCAGCCTCTCTGGTGTATTGCTTCTTTGG
This sequence comes from Oophaga sylvatica, assembly GCA_033576555.1. Lineage (NCBI taxonomy): Eukaryota > Metazoa > Chordata > Amphibia > Anura > Dendrobatidae > Oophaga > Oophaga sylvatica. The sequence continues at coordinate 127,723,289 of JARQOD010000002.1, read as the reverse complement.
CTATTTTTTGCAATTTCTCCTCAGCTACCGAAACATAACAGCAAGTGCTGGTAAAAAGCTGAAAAAAAAGGGTATTTGGTTTATACTTTTTTTGCAAAAAATGTATACTAAGCCACTCTACCAAACGTGAAGGTATACCCGTATCAGAGCAGTCCCTGACTAATGTATTTAATCCCTATCTGATGTATTTAAAAACCTGGTCATGTGTATAGTACCTATATGAGCAGGATTCAGAAAGGCAATGTCCAATGTGCAGAACGGCCTTTATGTGCATGGCTCACAAAGGAGGGATGGAATACCTTCCTGATCTTGCAGAAACAAGAAACAAGTTAATTACAAACACATGAGCCATGTACACAGTGAACATGCCTTTAGGGACATTGTTCACACCACCAGAAAACTCAAACACAAAAAAGCACAGTAAAACAAGCGTATAAAAATATTCTGTTGTAAAAAAGTAACAGTAGACAGCAAGTGCTGGTAAAAAGATGATAAAACACAGGGTATTTGGTTGATATGTTTTTTGCAAAAAACTCAACACTTGCTCCAGCCGCTGCAGGTGCTCCTCAAAGGTGGCTGCATAAATGATGATGTCATCCAAATAGATGAGGGTAGCCTCAAAGTTCAAATCTCCCAAACATCTCTCCATCAATCGTTGAAAGGTCCCGGGTGCGTTGGTAAGGCTGAAAGGCATCTGATTGAATTCGAACAATCCCATGGGCAGTATGAATGCTGTCTTTGCCCGGTCATGCTCAGACATGGGGACTTGCCAATATCCTCTGGCCAGATCCAATGACGAGAAGTACTTCGCTTTTCCCACGGCAGATAACGATTCCTCTATTCTCGGTAGTGGGTACGAGTCTCGCACGGTACAGGCGTTCAGTTTCCGGTAATCTACACAGAAGCGCAGGGTCCTGTTCTTCTGTACTAGGACAATGGGCGCAGCCCACAGACTTTGGCTCTCTCAGATGACCCCACTCTGTAGCATATGTGCCAACATCTCTTTCACTTCCTGGTACATTTGTGATGGGATTTGGCGATATCGCTCCCGGATGGGTGTGGTGTTTCCCATTGGAATCTTGTGGTTGATGGCTGTGGTAACACCCCGAAATCATCATCATGATGAGCGAAAACGTCCTGGTATCGCTCTAGTACCGCTTCCACTTGTTGTACCTGTTGTGGTGAGAGTTCTGTTAATTCAGCCCGCATCTGCTCAAGAATTCGGCGTCCTTCCTTTAGGTGGTTGGATGGTTGTTCGGAGGACACCATTACGGCCACTGTCCAGGGATCCCCCTGTTTCACCGCCAACTGAACGGCCTCTGGTGGTATCAGCTCTTCCATTATCTGTGCTACTTCGCTCTTGGGCGAGAGCGTAAGATCGTCTTCTCCTAGGTTGACACATCGCATTGGTACATTACCGTCGTGAACAGTTGCTAACGTCAGTGCAATGAGGAGCCCTGGAGGTAGCTGATCCACAGAAGCCAGCTCTATCTGAATTTCTACTCCTTCCAGAGGGGTACAGACTCGGATGGCCAGAGTGAGTACAGTCTGACCTGGTGGTAAGATGAGGTTAGCAGTCGCTGGAACGACCACCTTGCATAATGTTTTTCCTTCACTCGACGTCTCTTGGGCCTAGGCCACCCGTATCAACTGTTGGAACACTTTTCTCTGGGGGGTGTGATGGCTCCATCGATTCAGAAACACATCTGGTGACTCACTGACAAGGATGTTCCCGAGTTCTTTCAGCACGTTCATTCCTAAAGTCACAGTGAGGCCATTGCCAGGGTCCCCAGCTGTCAACGCTACTTTTTTCTGGCCTACATCTTTGCCGCATATAGTGATTTGCATCCAGACCACCCATGCAACCGGGATGGGCAACTGATTGGCCGCCGTCAAGTTGATCACTGGGCCCCATTCAGGTCGCATCGCCTTGGGGAAATGACGTCTAAAATAATTCTCGGGCATGGTAGTGACTTGAGAGCCGGTATCAACTAAACAGCGGTCGGCTGCCCGACCATCCATTTTGGCCCAAACGAGAGGACTCAGGGACACTAAACTTGTGGGACTTCTTTCTCTCCTTGGCTGCTCAGGCTCCGGGCAGCGTTCCCCTGCCACGGAGCCCACTAGTTTAACGGACTGCGGTTGAGGGATCTTCCCCAGCGTGCGCATCCTCGAGCTAAATGTCCAGTGTTTCCACAAGTGAAACAGGTCTGCCGCCTTTCTGCACGAGGCTGTCTCTTTTCCTGGTGAGGCTCGGGGTCAGCTCTGCCTAAGGAGAGGTCATGGGGTACTGAAGGTTTCTTCCTTAAGTCGAACCATTCCTCTCACATGTCTTGGATTTAATTCCAGAGTTCTCCCACCAAACTTGATTCAGTGGCCAGCGAAACAGATACCTCTCCGCTCCGGACCTTCCCTGCCGGGATTGTCACTCTCTGCTCCTGCTCACATGCGCACACCTCTGCCCCAACTTCCAGAAAGGACATACGCTGATTAACCTGGAAGCAGCGCATCTCTAAAGCCTGCCACTAGTTGGTCTCTCAGAACTATATCAGGAGGTCCTACGCCTATGTCATTCAGCTTAGCGATCGCAGCTGGATCTCCTGCAGTGCATTCATGAATTGGGTCATGGACTCCCCCTCCCTTTGTACACGGCTAAACAAGCACATGAGCAATTCTCCAACGTCCATGGGGTCCCTGTGCATTCCCTCTTAGATTTGCAACACCTTAGTAAAGGTGTTTCACTCATGTGTGGGCTGGAACATGACGGAGCACCTCGCCTCACCGTCCAGAGCCATCATGGCCATCTCTGCCTGCATCGTGAGGGTCATGGGATGCATCCTCAACTTACCTTTGACGCGCTCAGTCCAGTCCCATGGCAAAGTGTTGCTCCCTGTAAACTTAGGGAGGTTGCACAACATTGCCCCAATTGTATACTGGCCCTTGGGGCACCCACAGCCGCTTGGTCTGTCACTTCCGTGTCTGTGGACTGCATTCTGCCGACTACGCCAAGTGAAAGCAGGTTGTGTGATGCAGTGACAGACAGAAGGCAGAGCAAGGGTTAACAACTTTAACAATGGGATACTCCACGCAGGGAGGTAAACAGTTAAATGAGGGAATTAGCAGTATAAATGCAAGGGACAAGCAGGGTTAAAAACGATGAAAAAAATAGCAGCAGTTCTTTTAGGGTAAATTTATCCTGTCAGTCGTTTCTCAGGCCGTGGATGTTGCAGAACAGACGATAGCGCAAACAACGGCTGGCGCGTTGTTTGTCTGGTGAGGTCCTTTAGGTAACAATGATCCATCTTCTTGTAAGCAGGTTGCGGGATGCAGTGACGGACAGGAGGCAGAGCAAGGGTTAAACAATTTTACTTAACAGGGAAATACTCCACGCAGGGAGGTAAAGGGTTAAACAGGAAATAAACAGTTCAGGTGTAAATAATATGCAGAGATAATGAACAAGGTAAGGGCAGATCTGTTGTACACTTATCATGTCAGTGTTATGTTCTGCTACAAGCACTAAGGAAAGAAAGGGATATCCGTCCCTACAATAGAACTAAGCTCAATCCCTACGATGTAACGGGAACCTGATCCTGCGATCAGACCCACTAAAGTCCTCAGCTAGTCTGTACGAAGACCTATAGATGCGAGGAAGGGATCCCTATAAGCACTAGGGACTGGGATAAAAGATGGACACCTCCTAACAGAAGTTGTAGCAGTAAAAAGAAAAACAAAACAACATAGAACATAGAGGTCTGAAGACCAAGCAAAACTATTTGAGTAAGGTAACAAAGCACCCGGCTAGCTTAAGAGTAGAAATTACAATGAAGTCCAGCAAAGCCAGAACGGCGGAGCAGGACTAAATAGGCCACAAAGGTCATGTGACCAGCAAGATAGAAAAAAACTAACAGGAGAGTTCTAACAGTACCCCCCCTTCTAAGAGGATCCTCCTGATCCCCTAGGCCCAGGCTTACCCGGAAACCTCGTGTGAAACGCTCTGACAAGTCTGGACGCATAAACATCATCCGCCCTCACCCATGAGTTATCCTCGGGTCCAAAACCCTTCCAAGCGACGAGATACTGCAAATTCCCTCTATACCGTCTAGAATTTAGGATGCGGGAAATTTCATATTCCCCGTCCTCCACCACCGGGGGAACAGTGGCAGAGGCATCTCCATCTGACACATCAGTTCTTTTCAACAGAGAAACATGAAACACCGGATTAATCTTCCAGGAGGTAGGAACCTCCAACCTAACAGCCGATAGGTTTAACAGCCTGAAGCACCTTAAAGGGCCCTACAAACTTGGGACCCAATTTTTTTAGAAGGAATCCTCAACCTCAGATTCTTAGAGGATAACCAAACCATGTCACCAATAGCAAACAAAACCTCTTGCCGTTTCCTATCAAAGTACCTTTTAGATTTTCTGTTAGCCTCCTGAAGATTACCACGCACATCCGTCCAAACTCTCTCCAAATCACCGGAAAAATTCTCCTCATCAGGCACGGCCGATACCAATTTGGAGAATGACCCAAACGACGATGTCTCCCAGTACAACAAAAAAAAAGGCGAACAACCAGCAGAAGATCTATGCAGCTTTTTCTCTGTTTTTGACTGTTTATGAAGTGCATATAGTATCCCTGGCATTTCACTTACCCATCTTCCTGTATTCACAATGCATTCATTCCCCTTGTGTCTTCCATGCATACCTGAGTTGCCAGTCCCTTCCCCCTCTTTTATTAGCTTTGCTTAACTGTGACCATGTGGTCTGGGTAATCACGCCCACAACCCCCCTCACAGCTGCTTCCTCTCAAGTGCACATTTAGTCTCAGCCATGAGTCTGACCAAGACGTGTCTGACCATCCATATTTCAACTTCCATATTTCAAATTACAGATTTCTAATTACTATACTCTGAATTAGACTAGAATTGGACTGGAATTTGACTGTAAGTTGACAGAATATATAACCACTACCATGTTTCCTTTTCTTTTCACTTTCACCCCATACTACTTACTTTTTTCCAATTCCCTGTAATCCCCACACCTAGTGAGGAAGTAGTCATTTTCCCCTCCATTCTCCCCAGACATCTCACCTTCTCCTCAGAACTGTTCCTCCACGTACAATCCTTTTTCTCCAGAAACACATGGCCACACCATATCTTATCCTGTTCCCACCTTCTAACGCTCTGTCTGTTACTCCTCATTGCTGGTGACATATCCCCAAATCCTGGCCCTCCTCAACACATCCCCACACTCACTTCTATCACCCTGCCACAATCCTCTACACGTCTTCGTAACCATGATAACCTCATACCCATTCACCCAGCCCCCATTCCCCCGGTCCTCCTACCTGGAGCACTATGGAACGCACGCTCTGTCTGCAATAAACTGTCATTTATCCACGACCTCTTCATCACCAATAAACTCTCCTTCCTTGGCATCACCGAAACCTGGCTCACCCCCTCTGACTCACCAGCTGCACTCTCATACAGTGGATTCCACCTATCTCACACCCCCCGCCCCAGCAACAAACGTGGTGGAGGAGTTGGTTTGCTCCTATCTGATACCTGCTCCTTTACCCCAATTCCACTACCCCCTCCGCTACTATTCCCTCATTTGAGGTGCACTCCGTCCGCATCTACTCCCCCTCCAACCTCCAGCTGGCTGTCATCTACCGCCCCCCAGAACTTGCCATCTCCACCTTTCTCGATCACTTCACCACCTGGCTGCTCCATTTCCTCTCTGTTGACATCCCCACTATCATCATGGGTGACTTCAACATCCCCATTGATGCTTCCACCCCAGCGGCCTCTAAACTTTTATCGCTCACTGCCTCCTTTGGCCTCACTCAATGGTCCTCTGCGGCCACTCACAAAGATGGTCACAAGCTCGACCTTATCTTCACCCGCTTCTGTTCCCTTACTAATCTCACTAACTCACCCCTTCCCCTGTCTGACCACAACCTACTGACGTTCTCTTCTCTCTCCTCTTCTAGTGCACAACCCCCACTCCACAAACTCACTCACCCTCGCAGAAATCTCAAACACCTCAATTTACCAATGCTCTCTGAGTCCCTCCTCCCTCTTACAGACATATCTTCACTTCATGACACAGATTCTGCTGCCACCTTTTATAACACTACAATAACAGCAGCACTTGATTCGGCTGCCCCCCTCACACATAGCAAAACTTGTACAATCAACAGGCAGCCCTGGCTGACCAGCCTCACCAAAGAACTGAGACGGGCTTCCAGGGTTGCTGAGCGGAGATGGAAAAAATCCCGCTCTGCCGAGCACCTAACCGCATACAAGCAGTCCCTCACCAGCTTCAAGTCCACACTCACTGCTGCAAAGCAAACTTACTTCTCATCTCTCATATCCTCCCTGTCTCACAATCCTAAACAGCTCTTCAACACTTTCAATTCTCTACTCTGTCCCCCAGCACATCCTCCTTCTTCTCTCATTTCTGCTGAAGACTTTGCCTCTTTCTTTAAGCAGAAGATCGATACGATCAGAGAAAGCTTTGGCCCACAGCCCCCATTGCCCCTCTTAGCTGCTCAACCCTCTTCCTCCAAAACCAACTTCTCCACCTTGACAGAAGATCAGCTTTCCACCCTCCTATCAAGATCACACCTCACCACTTGCATGCTTGACCCGCTACCATCCCACCTCATCCCTAGCCTTGCCACAGTCTTCACCCCTACTCTAACACACCTCTTCAACCTCTTACTTACAAATGGTGTCTTCCCCTCATCCTTCAAACATGCCTTGATCACACCCATTCTCAAAAAGACCTCCCTTGACCCATACTCTGTGTCTAGCTATCGCCCGATATCTCTTCTCCCTTATGCCTCAAAACTACTGGAACAGCATGTCCATCTTGAACTGTCCTCCCACCTCTCCTCCTGCTCCCTCTTTGACCGCTTACAATCAGGCTTCCGTCTACATCACTCAACTGAAACTGCCTTAACTAAAGTCACCAACGACCTACTAACCGCCAAGAGCAAGCGTCACTACTCTGTCCTCCTCCTGGACCTGTCTTCTGCCTTCGACACTGTGGACCATTCCCTCCTGTTACAGATTCTCTCATCTCTTGGCATCACAGGCTTGGCCCTATCCTGGATATCATCATATCTAACAAACCGAACATTCAGTGTCTCCCTCTCCCACACCACCTCCTCACCTCGCTCCCTGTCTGTCAGTGTTCCCCAAGGCTCAGTTCTTGGACCCCTACTCTTCTCCATCTACACCCTCGGCCTGGGACAGCTCATAGAATCCCATGGTCTTCAGTATCACCTCTACGCCGACGACACGCAGATCTACCTATCTGGACCTGACCTCACCTCCTTACTGACCAAAATCCCACAATGTCTGTCTGCTATTTCTGCTTTCTTCTCTGCTCGCTTTCTAAAACTGAACATGGACAAAACAGAATTCATCATCTTTCCCCCATCTCACTCTACCCCCCCACCAGACCTGTCCATTAACGTCAATGGCTGCTCACTTTTCCCAGTCCCGCACGCTCGGTGCCTCGGCGTGATCCTCGACTCTGCCCTCTCTTTCAAGCCACATGTCCAAACCCTAGCCTCCTCCTGCCGTCTCAAATTCAAAAATATTTCCCGGATCCGTGCATTCCTTGACCATGAAAGTACAAAAACACTAGTGCATGCCCTCATCATCTCCCGCCTCGACTACTGCAACCTCCTACTCTCTGGCCTTCCCTCTAGCACTCTGGCACCACTCCAATCCATCCTGCACTCTGCTGCACGACTAATACACTTGTCTCCCCGTTATTCCCCAGCCTCTCCTCTCTGCCAAGCCCTTCATTGGCTTCCTATCGTTCAGAGACTCCAGTTCAAAACCCTAACCATGACCTACAAAGCCATCCACTATCTGTCTTCTCCATACATCTGTGACATGGTCTCCCGGTACATACCCACACGCAACCTTCGATCCTCTCAAGATCACCTCCTCTACTCCCCTCTTATCTCTTCTTCCCACAACCGCATACAAAGCTTCTCCCGTGCCTCTCCCATACTCTGGAACGCTCTACCCCAACACATCAGACTCGCGCCTACCATGGAAACCTTCAAAAAGAACCTGAAGACCCACCTCTTCCGACAAGCCTACAACCTGCAGTGATCATCAGTCTACTGAACCACCGCACGACCAGCTCTACCCTCTCCTAGTGTATCCTCACCCATCCCTGTAGACTGTGAGCCCTTGCGGGCAGGGTCCTCTCTCCTTCTGTACTTATGTGTGCCTTGTATTGCTCATGTTTACTGTACTTGTCTATATTTGCCCCTCTTCACATGTAAAGCGCCATGGAATAAATGGCGCTATAAAAATCTATAATAATAATAATAATAATAATAAAAGAGGATGTATGGTTGTTAAGAGCGAATTCAGCAAGTGGCAGAAACTCAGACCACCCCTCTTGATTGTCTGCCACAAAACAACGCAAGAACTGCTCAACATCCTGATTTTTCCTTTCTGTCTGGCCATTAGACTCAGGATGATATCCAGATGAAAACTATAAATGAACTCCCAACCTGTCACAAAAGGCGCGCCAAAAACGAGCCACGAACTGAGGTCCCCTATCAGAAACAATGTCAGTAGGAACGCCATGTAGTCTGACAATCTCCTTGACAAAGGCCTTAGCGAGAGTCTTAGCGCAGGGCAGTTTGATGAAAGGAACCAAGTGACACATCTTGCTAAAACGGTCCACGACCACCCAGATGACAGTGAAACCCTCAGAGGGGGGAAGGTCAGTAATAAAGTCCATAGCCAAATGTGTCCAAGGAGCACTAGGAACCTCCAGAGGACAAAGCAACCCTGCAGCAAGAGTATGTGAAGACTTAGATCTAGCACACACAGTACATTGACGCACCCACTTAATGACTTCCTTCTGCCATCCAGGCCACCAAAAACAGCGACCCACAAGTCTCTTGGTCTCAGAGATTCCAGGATGACCTGCCAACCGAGACTCATGACACTCAACAAACAAATCTCTCCTAAAGGTCCCAGGCACAAACAACCTCCCATGGGGAGTGTTAGATAAGGCATTCTCCTGTGCTTTAAGAATCTCATCTTCCAACAGAGAGTCCAAAGCAGCAATCACAACCCCTTCTTGTAAAATGTTCTCCTCCTCCTCAACACCAACCATGGGAGAAAAGCTGCGAGACAAAGCATCGGCTTTCACATTCTTAGTACCTGGGATGTAAGTAACGGAAAAATTAAACCGCGAGAAAAACAGTGCCCACCTAGCCTGACGGGCATTCAAGCGTTTGGCAGCATCTAGATAGATCAGATTTTTATGATCAGTGAAAACCTGAACGGGAAATTCAGCACCTTCCAAGAGATGCCGTCAGTGTTCAAATGCGAGTTTAATGGCCAACAATTCCCGATTACCAATATCATAATTCAGTTCAGTCTCAGAAAATTTTTTTGAAAAAATGCACAAGGATGTACTCCATCCGTGTTTTCCTGAGACAACACCGCGCCGACTCCACAGAAGAAGCATCAACCTCAACCAAAAACGGTTTAGTCACATCAGGCTGCATAAGGATGGGAGCAGAGCTGAACCTCTCCTTTAAAAACACAAAAGCTCAATGGCCTCAGTAGTCCACTGAACCGCATTAGCACCTTTCCTGGTGAGATCGGTCAGTGGTTTGACTATAATAGAAAAATTTTTAATGAATTTTCTATAATAATTGGCGAAACCCAAAAACCTCTGTAACGATTTCAAACCAATAGGCCTAGGCCATTCCTGCACAGCTTGAACTTTCACCGGGTCCATCTCAAAACCTTCGCTGGAGATAATGTAGCCCAAAAAACTAATTCTCTGTACAGCGAACTCACATTTCTCCAGCTTAGCAAAAAGCGAATTGTCACTCAATAACTGTAATACCTCACAAACACTCCGCCAATGAGACTCCAGATCCGGCGAATAAATCAAAATGTCATCCAAATACACAACCACATTTTTGCCGATCAAAGGTCTAAGGATGTCATTAATAAGATTCTGAAAAAAATGCAGGAGCATTGGTAAGGCCAAAAGGCATAACCAGATTCTCAAAATGACCCACAGGAGTGTTTAAAGCAGTCTTCCATTCGTCACCCTCCTTCATGCGCAACAAATTGTATGCCCCCCAAAGATCAATTTTAGAGAACCACTTGGCCCCCGCTAACTGGTTAAACAAATCAGGAATCAATGGCAGCGGGTATGGATTGCGTACAGTAATTTTATTAATCTCACGAAAGTCCAGACAAGGACGTAAACAGCCGTCCTTTTTTTTTAACAAAAAAAAATCCAACAGCCACAGGAGACTTGGAAGGCCTAATGTGACCGGCGCCCAAGCTTGTCTGTATGTATTCCTCCAAAGCCTTTCTCTCAGGAATAGTAAGATTAAATAAACGACTTTTAGGAAGAGTCGCTCCAGGGCCAAATTCAATAGTACAATCATAGTCTCTATGGGGAGGTAAAATCTGCGACTCCTTCTCAGAAAAAACTTTTCAAAAATCCTGAATAGGTACAGGTAGTTCGCCTTTATCCACAGCAGCAATACGCCCGTTACAGCACTTGTCATAACACTTAGAACTCCAGGACTTAATTTCATTAGTAGACCAATCCAGAACAGGATTGTGCAATTTTAACCAGGGTAACCCCAAAATTACCGGAGAAGGTAAATTATTCAATACTACCAAATCCAAATTCTCTTGGTGAACACCATTAATAGTGAGGGGAAATTCACAGACCTTGTGAGTAACATTTTTCAAGAGAGAGCCATCAACAGAAACCACGGCAATAGGGGATGATAAAGGTTTGGGTTTTAATTTAAGTTTTTCCAAGAATTCCCCATCAATCACATTCAGAGTTGACCCACAATCGACAAATACCCGAAAATCCATTAATTCTTCCTGAGCCGCAGTAGTAGTGGCAAAAAGAAAGACGCCCTTGGTATTTAAACAGGCTATACGGGCGGAACTGACCTTTTTTTTTTCTTTGCTCATACGAAGCACACAGTTCTTAATGAAATGGTCAGATTTGCCGCAATACAAGCACAATCCTTCAGAAAACCTGCGGTCTTTTTCCTGAGAGCGAGGTGCCATCGCTCCAATCTCCATGGGCTCTCCAATGTCAGTACAGACCCTCTCAAGACTTGGGGCTGACATGACATAGGATTTACTCTCATTAACCCTTGCACGCAGTCTCCTATCCACCAGTATAGCTAATTGCATAGCCTCTTGCAAGTTACCAGGTATAGATACCTACATGAACCCCAAAAAAAAAAAAGGCCACAAAGCAAAAGCAATAATAATACCAAAAAAAAGGCTTTGAAAAGACCTAATACTATAAAAGTATAAATGTTTATTGAACAATAATATAAAATATATATAAAAAGGCAGCAAGCCACAAAACACGGAGAAGTGGGAAAACCAGGCACACCTTAATGCTGAAATGGATTAAATGTAAAGAAACTGAAAAAACATATAACCAAAGTATGGACTGTGATGGTAGTGAAATCACTAATCAATCCCATGTGGGATATACTACCACCTATAGTACACATACCTATATAAAGCCAAAAGTAAGTTTGCAAGTGCAACAACAAACAATTCAGTACATATTTACCAGCACAGGAGCCCGAGAGACCCACCACACCCGACGCGCGTCGGGTGTGGTGGGTCTCTCGGGCTCCTGTGCTGGTAAATATGTACTGAATTGTTTGTTGTTGCACTTGCAAACTTACTTTTGGCTTTATATAGGTATGTGTACTATAGGTGGTAGTATATCCCACATGGGATTGATTAGTGATTTCACTACCATCACAGTCCATACTTTGGTTATATGTTTTTTCAGTTTCTTTACATTTAATCCATTTCAGCATTAAGGTGTGCCTGGTTTTCCCACTTCTCCGTGTTTTGTGGCTTGCTGCCTTTTTATATATATTTTATATTATTGTTCAATAAACATTTATACTTTTATAGTATTTGGTCTTTTCAAAGCCTTTTTTTTGGTATTATAAGTTACCAGGTATGGGATAAGCAATCAGCAAATCTTTAACCCTTTCACTTAGCCCTGCAAGAAACAAACTTTTCAAAGCTGAATCGTTCCACCCCACCTGAGTAGACCACCGTCGGAAGTGAGTACAATATTTTTCCACATTACCTGATCCCTGCCTCAAACGTCTCAATTCTGTCTCAGCTGATGAGACACGATCAGGATCATCATACAATAACCCCAAAGCAGAAAAAAAACTATCCACTGATATAAAGCATGGATCACTAGGTTGCAGAGAAAAGGCCCACTCCTGAGGTTCTTTGCGCAAAAGTGACATTATGAACCCTATGCGCTGTGATTCATCAGCAGAGGATCTGAGTCTCAAACGAAAATACAACAAGCAAGCATTTTTAAAAGAAAAAAAATCTTGTTCACCAAAAAATAAATCAGGCAAACGTACCTTTGGCTCCACGAAATGTTCTCCAGAACAGCTACTCACGTGTTGCTGAAGCTCGGACACCTCCAGAGAGAGTCCCTGCAGGCTTTGAGCCAATTCCTGAACCGACACCATAATGGAAACTGGTAATTTTTCCTTAGAGATATTTTTTAGGCTGGACTTACTGTTATGTTCTGCTACAAGCACTAAGGAAAGAAAGGGATATCCGTCCCTACAATAGAACTAAGCTCAATCCCTACGATGTAACGGGGAACCTGATCCTGCGATCAGACCCGCTAAAGTCCTCAGCTAGTCTGTACGAAGACCTATAGATGCGAGGAAGGTATCCCTAAAAGCACTAGGGACTGGGATAAAAGATGGACACCTCCTAACAGAAGTTGTAGCAGTAAAAAGAAAAACAAAACAACATAGAACATAGAGGTCTGAAGACCAAGCAAAACTATTTGAGTAAGGTAACAAAGCACCCGGCTAGCTTAAGAGTAGAAATTGCAATGAAGTCCAGCAAAGCCAGAAGGGCGGAGCAGGACTAAATAGGCCACAAAGGTCATGTGACCAGCAAGATAGAAAAAACCTAACAGGAGAGTTCTAACAGTCAGAAGTTGCTCCAACTGTAGATGCTCCTTGAAAGTCAGTAGCGCCGACAACAGCTGGCGCAGTGCTTGTCCAAGAAGGTCCTGGTTTGAATGGTGGTCTGTCTTCTGGAGGCAGTGGTCGGTCTCCGGTACCTTCCACTGGGCCCCCTAGTCCATATACTGATGTGGCCAGAGGAGCGTGGGCCATGGCACTGTCTGAGCCCAGCGTGGGTCGGCAGTTATACCCTGGTGAGTCAGGGTGCAAATGGCAGTCCTGTACCAATCCAACGTGGCTCAGCAAATATATACTGGCAGAGTCAGGGCGCAAGTGTCTGGGCAAATATTCACTGGCAGAGTCAGGGTGCAAGTATCTGTCCCGTTCCCAGTCACCCTTATGTGCATGTATGCTGTATTCATGGACACAGACCATACAGCGCCTTTGTGACGTCCGCCCACTGCAGGTCTGAACTGCAGGCAAGACAGCACCCCGAGAAACCGCGAGACCCTTTACCCCTATACAGGGATCTGGAATTACAGCGAAGCCCAGGGGGAAGCTGCCTATGAGAGCAGTGGACCGGAATAGGAAGGACGCTAGGAAGGGAATAAAAAGCGAGACCAAATGCGTAGTCAGAAGTCCAAGGGTCAAAATCAGGAGGGCAGCAAAGGTACAAAATTGGCAGGCAGTAGAAGGGTCAGAAATTCAGGCTAAAGTTAAAGTCAAAACCAGGCGGGCAGCAAAGGTACAAAATCGGCAGGCAGTAGAAGAGTCAGAAATCCAGGCAAAGGTCAGAGATACAATAGCAAAACAAAACTAGCACTGTTATGAATGTGCTAGAGATGGTTTCTGAGCAGAGGCTCCCTCGGGTGGTTACAGACAGTACTGAATCTTTCAGCGAGGAGTGGCAATCTGGAATAACGGACTGGTCTGATATAAGGGAGGTTCCCTCCCATGATGGTTGCCGGTGATCAATTGTTCTTGTCTCAATTGTTGTTCCTGGTTCATTTGGAAGTTTGCTGGAGTCCTGTCTGCATCTCCTGCTTTCAGATAAGATATTTTTTGCTTTTCTTTTTGTGCTTGCTTTTTGCATTGTTTTCTGCACTTTTGTGGAGGTCAGCCAGGTCCCCTCCTGGGGCCTGAGCTCCTCACAGTTTTTCTGCAGCCACTGTTATTTGCTCATTTGCTTTTTCCTGTTTTTTCAGCGGCTGCTGCTTGGTTTTTGTTCACACCGAGATCTGATTTAGTGGGAGGCGAGATCGTGTGATCTCAGTATTTTTTGTAATCAGAATTGTTGGATTTTTGTAGGGTTTTCTGGGTTGCAGAAAGTAATCTCTCCTGTCCTATCCTATTTAGTCAGCTTGTGGCCCCAGCATTTGCTCAGTCTATTTTCTGCCTATGTTTGTATTTTCATCTTGTCTAACCGCTAGGGTTGAGCATTCCGATACTGCAAATATCGGGTATCGGCCGATATTGGCTGTATCGGAATTCCGATTCCGAGTTCCGATATTTTCGTCTTATCGGATACCGGAATCGGGATTGTCACTGTCACTGTCAGTGTCCGTCGGTCGGGTCTGTCAGGAGTCAGCGGCACTTACCTGTCAGAAGATCTCCGGCGGTCACGTCCTGGACTGCTTGATGGCCGCAATCTTCTTTCCCCGGCGGTCACATGCAGTTTCTCGTGATAACTGCAGTGACTGCTGGGTAATCCCGGCCGTAAAGCAGTCAGTCCGATGACGTCACCGCCGGGGAAGCAGGTAATCAGCTGTGCTGCGTCGCGATGACAGGCTCTGCCTGTCATTGCGATGTAGCAGAGTTGGATCGTCGTGGGACTGTCGTTATGGACTGCGTCGGACAGGTGGTATACTGTTGGTTTTTTTTTTTTCTTTTTTACAGGAGATCGATGGCGTCGCAGGAATGAGAGTACAATAAAATTAATGAAAACTGTGTTGTCTCTTTTATTTCATTAAAATACTTTTTTCTTGCTTTGTCTTTTTTTTATGCATTTAATAACTTTGGGATTAATAATGGATCGGTGTCTTATTGACACCTCTCCATTATTAACCGGGCTTATTGTCACCGTGCAATCAACGGTGACATTAACCCCTTATTACCCCGCTTGCCACCGCTACAGGGCAAGTGGGAAGAGCCGGGTAAAGTGCCACAATTGGCACATCTTTTGATGCGCCAAATGTGGGGCTGCTGTAGCCTGGTATTATCAGGCTGTTGAGGGCCAAAATCCATGGGCCTTGACAGTCTTTTAATACCAGGCCGCAGCAGTCTGCATTTTACTTGGCTGGTTAACAAAAATAGGGGGGATCCCCACGCCGTTTTTTTTTCGAGGGGATCCCCTATTTTTGTTAACCAGCCAAGCTAAGCAGACTGCTGTGGCCTGGTATTATCAGGCTTGCAAGGTCCATGGATATTGGATCCTTACCAGCCTGAAAAACCAGGCCTCAGCGGTCTGCTTCATCTGGCTGGTTAACAAAAATAGGGGGGACCCCATGCCAATTTTTTTCGAGGGGATCCCCTATTTTTGTTAATCAGCCAAGATATGCAGACTGCTGTGGCCTGGTATTATCAGGCTGGCAAGGTCCATGGATCTTGGCTCCTTAACAGCCTGAAAATCCAGGCCTCAGCGGTCTGCTTCATCTGGCTGGTTAACAAAAATAGGGGGGACCCCACGCCAATTTTTTTCGAGGGGATCCCCTATTTTTGTTAATCAGCCAAGATATGCAGACTGCTGTGGCCTAGTATTATCAGGCTGGCAAGGTCCATGGATCTTGGCTCCTTAACAGCCTGAAAATCCAGGCCTCAGCGGTCTGCTTCATCTGGCTGGTTAACAAAAACAGGGGGGACCCCACGCCATTTTTTTTTCGAAGGGAACCCCTATTTTTGTTAATCAGTTCCCTCTGACGTCACTGATTGTGTCCCTGGCTGACCTGAAGTGAAAGTGGAAAGCAATCAATTAAGCTTTCCACTTAAGGGCCCGTCTCACATAGCGATATCGCTACCGAGATCGCTGCTGAGTCACTAGTTTTGTGACGCAGCAGCGAGCTCACCAGCGATATCGCTGTGTGTGACATTCAGCGACGATCAGCCCCCCTGCCGGGTATCGCTGATCGTCGCTGAAATGTCAGGACCTTTTTTTGATCGCTGGTTTCCCGCTGACAGGCACGCATCGCTGCGTGTGACAGGCGGGAGACCAGCGATCCGCTGGTAACCAAGGTACACAGCGGGTTTCCAGGCGCGGGGCTGTGCCTAGAAACCCGCTGTGTACCTTGGATACCAGCGCCCTGATGCAGGGAGCTGGTATCCAAGGTACACAGCGGGTTTCCAAGCGCTGCGCGGTGCCTGGAAACCCGCTGTGTACCTTGGTTACCAGCGGATCGCTGGTCTCCCGCCTGTCACACGCAGCGATGCGTGCCTGTCAGAGGGAAACCAGCGATCAAAAAAAGGTCCTGACATTTCTGCGACGATCAGCGATACCCGGCAGGGGGGCTGATCGTCGCTGAATGTCACACACAGCGATATCGCTGGTGAGCTCGCTGCTGCGTCACAAAACTTGTGACTCAGCAGCGATCTCGGTAGCGATATCGCTATGTGAGACGGGCCCTTAAGCGATGTTACCCGCAGTGTCGCTGTCCCAGATCGCTGCCTGAGCTGCCTGTTTGGCAGCTCAGCAGCGATCATGTAGCGATACACCAGCGATCCTGACAAGTGCATATCGTTGTCGGGATCGCTGGTGTATCGTTATGTGACACCCAGCCTTTACTCTCCTGTCAGGCAGGAGAGGAACTCATTCATTTGGGGTTTACTGTGAGGCTGCAGCATTAGCTGCGGTCCCTGCAGTAAACATTAACCCTTTCTGAAGGATTACACCGTGGGACCTGACTGTGCATGGGATAGGTAAGAATAATTTTGCTTTTTTATTTTATTTTTATTACAGGAAATGGTTTTTGCAGTAAAATAAAATATGGTCAAAAACATGTGTCTTTATTTCATTAAAATGATTTTTAATTAAAGTGTGTGTGTTTTATTTTTATTTCATGCAATAGGATTAATAATTGATAGTTGTCTAATTGACAGCTCTCAATTATTAACCTGGCTTAAGGTCACCTTTCAATAGCAAGGTGGCTTTAACCCCATATTAACCCATTCGCCACCGATACAAGGCAATGGGAATAGACGGGCAAAGTGCCAGAAAGGGCGAATCTAATTATAGATTTGTCTTTCCTGGGGTGTCTGGGGGCAGATGTTAGTAGCTGGGGGGGGCAAAAATAATGGTCCCTCTCTGGGCTATTATTATCTGCCCCCACTCACTGGCTTTGTCTGTCTGGTTGCGAAAATAGGGCGGGAGCCCACGCATTTTTTTTCAGCAATTTTACACCTCATATATATATATATACATGTCATTGAATTTGTGACACATATATATATATATATTTATATTTGTAGTTCATACACTTCTACATAGTATAATAGCCGCTAATTCAATTGCCGGCTTTTGTGAAAATGCAGAACCCGACATGAAATGACACTTGGTGTACATAGGGTTAACCATGTCTTTTCATGTCCTTTGCTATCTAATTTGCACAAACAATTAAATCAGTCTATGTGTGCAAAATTTCACACCTGTAGGGGTTAATTAAAGGTGTAAATTCGTAGCAAAAAAGTCCGTTTTTTTTACAACGAATTTACACCTTTAGTTAACCCCTACAGGTGTGAAATTTTGCACACATAGACTGATTTAATTGTTTGTGCAAATCAGATAGCAAACGACATGAAAAGACATGGTTAACCCTATGTACACCAAGTGTCATTTCATGTCGGGTGCTTCTGTCTTTTCACTGAAGCCGGCTTTACCCGGCAATTGAATCAGAGAGGATATTTTACTATGTAGAAGTGTATAAACTATACATATATGTATATATATATGTCACAATGACATGTATATATATATATATTCTATGTGTGTATATTTAGTGTTTACAAGGAAAGAATGGGGTTTTTTTAGTTGCGATATTTTGTTCCCATAGACTTACATGGGACTTCCGGTATCGGTATCGGGTATCGCCGATATTTTAGTGATATCGGCGATACCATTCCGATTCCGATACTTTAGGATATCGGAAAGTATCGCTCAACTCTACTAACCGCCATTATATGTTTGGAGGCTTCCTATTTTCTTTGGGGATCTGCTCCGGGGCAGATAGCTTTCATCTTTCTGCCTTTAAGTGTAGTTATCTCTCAGGCTGTGACGAGGCGTCTAGGATCAACGTAGGAACACTCCACGGCTACCTCTAGTTGTGTTGTTAGTTTAGGAATCTGCAACCCATCAGTTACCAACATCTCAGGTGTTCGGCTGCCCTGCTGTTGTTCCTGTCCTCCTCAGCTACCGTAACATAACATAGCACACTGGAGAAATCAAGACTATATCTGGTGGCCTGCAAGCCAGGCTCCAAGGCATTTGAAGGGCATGGCTACCTCCCACAGGCTCACAGTCTGATGACCTCATCTGGACCGCCCCTAGAACCAGGCCAGATGGTGATGCATGACTGACACCAACCACTTCACCTCTGACAGAAGAGCGAAGCCTACGCGCACCAGATGCCTGCGCAGGGACCCCTCTCTGTCACCAACATTACCCACAGGCGAAACATGGCGATGCGCAGCGACAGAGACCGGCGTCAAAGGAGCGGAACCATATGAGGATACCGCTCTCCTATCACCGGCACCACCAGCTGAAGGAGTCCGGCGCCTCCCAGCGGCCGAGGAAGGAACACCAGCCACTGAATCCAATGGCGACGTGACAGCCTTGCTCTCTGTAGTCACCGGGCACACACTGCACGTCTCTCTCTCTTTGGTCCCCGCTGTTGGCGGCGGGGGTAACGATGGACACTGGTCTTTGTGATGCTGGTGCTTCCTGGGAGGAGCACTGCTTTCTCTGTGCTGCTGAGCACACCACTCCTCTCCGCGCAGCGGTACCTCTGCAGATGGCGGGGACCCATCGCGGCGCTGGTACTCTGTGTGGTTGAGGGGACACATGTCACGGGTGTGTCGCGGCGGAGATCGTCGCGATTGCACACCCTGACTTCGCACAGCTGAGTTTCTGGTGCTGGGTGTTTTTCGGCACTGAGGGAGTTAATCCTTTCTCTCTCGGTGCTGGGCTGACCAGCCTCGCCCAGCTGCGTTTGATGTTTTGTTAATTAGCTTCCTTCTTATACCTGCTGGTCTGCGGGGGAAGTTGCCGGTGAAAGCATTCATTCAGACCAGCAGAGCGGATCGTTTCTGAGAAGACTTAAGCTAAGAGTGCCTGTTGTGGTTTTTCCTCTCCTTGCTTATTGTTTATCTCCTTAACCTTTTGTGTTCCTCTGTAGTGGAAGTGTGGTATGCGAGGCTGTGTTTTCTTTACCCCTTGTCTGTCTCGTTTGTCTAAGACTGTGTGTAAGCTGTGACCTGCCCATTCCCTGTGGTGGTAATCAGGGTCCTTCTCAGGACTAGATTACAGTGTCAGGGATCTACAGGAGACAGGGTTACGCTGGCGGCCTGGACCTCTGTACCATTAACAGTACCTCCAGGTAGAGGGACTAGTCAGGACCCCAGTTCAGGGTCAGCATAGACCCTGGTCCACCTCTATCCAGTGACAGCGTGACACGTACACAGTATTGACCCACAATACATAGGATATTATGTCAGGTAAGACATTGCTGGCAGATACTATGTATACATGTTGATTTTCTCTATTATATGATATTTAGAATGATGTCACATTAGATATAGGTTGCTATCTTTGAATATATCTGTTATACGTCGTGACAACACAGCGCTCCTTTGACTGCACGCTGCCCTAGGTTGGCGCCAAACTGCTCTGCTGCGCTAATTCTCCTTTTTATCCCCCACCCCCCTTGGTCAGGAGGAAGGTCCGGCTCATTAATGCTTCCTCCAGGAAACAGGGGATGCAGCCTCGATAGTTCTGGCCCCGTCAAGCAGATACCCGTGGTCCAGTTGTCCCCCTTACACTCCCCCTCTCCTTTAGCTCGCCATTCCATGGGCGAGAACTCTTCGTGTTCCTTTATGTCCTCCTGAGGTGGGACAGATGCCCGCAGTTTACACATCCATTCCTGCCTCTCTTGCCCCACATTCTGCCAAAAGAAATTGTCCTATGCACACCTCAGAGGTGAATCACCGGCATGGTCACACTGAGTATTTTGAGGCTCCTCTTGGATTTGCTTGTTAGGGGTACTCAGGACTTCAAGTTGAGTGGTAGAGTCAGGTTGGGTCGTAGAGGATGGGGACGCACCCACATCTGATGGAGCAGTCATTTCAGGAACCTATTCCTCTTCTGGGTCAACATGTGGCAGGTCGAGAAATTCTTCCTCTTTATAATCAACGGCTGCAGGATATATCTCAGGTACACTTTGCATCTCTTCTGCTTGGTCAGGATCCCTTGGGCTGGCGGGCAGCGAACTATCATCTTCAGGGAACGAAGCAAGTGATTCTTCCTCCTCACAATCTGGAACCGTTGGAGTGGGCATCTCAGGAACATTTGACACTTCCTCCCCTTCGGGTTGATCCTCCCAGATGGGACCATTGAACACAATCTGGTGCTCTACCCATTTTGCTTCCACGCGCCTGAGCAGCGCAGACATCTCACTGTAGACAGTCGATGTCTTCTCCCTCACTTCTCAGCGTCCAACATCCTGGCTATGTCTTGCTCTGGGTGAGGTTCCCCTCTTCTCGCCGTACCATTCCTTCCAGATGCGGCGTTCTCTTCAGCGAGCAGGACCTTCAGAGGGGTAAGCGAATCTTCACCATCTGCTTTCTCTTGTAAGGCAAGTTGTTGGCAGGAGTCCCATTCTTCCACACATCCAACACTTTCTTTTACGCCTGTCTGGTGGGTGCTTCAGTCTGGATCGCTGTCCTCCACGAGAGGCATAACCCCTCTATTGTCGCTTTTCACTCCAGGATCTGGAAGTAAATTTTGTGGCTACTGCTGGAGTTTTCCTTATGCTCCACATCTCTCCTCTAACTTCTTGCCATAAGTTACCCTGGGATATGGGAATGGGCTCTAAGTTGACAGCAAGGACTTCCTTCAGACTCTCGATTTTGGCTCACACTTTCCGCATTCCCCGCCATAATTCGCGGGACCATTCCGGCTCTTCCTTGTTTGGGGTAGGTACTTCGCGGCTCCAGACCATCCCTGCCAAGGCTGCAGTCCCATGCTCCTGCTCCCTTTTGTGCACTTCTGCTCCCACTTCTGAAAGAGTCATAGCAGGTTAGCTCACAGACGCTCACACAAGGCTTGCTTAAGCAGCGCATCTCTAAGCCCTGCCACTAACTGATCTCGCAGGACTATGTCAGGGGGTCCTATGCTTATGCCATCTAGCTTAGCAATTGCAGCTTGGATCTCCTGCATCGCATTCATGCATTGGGCCATGGCTTCCCCCTTCCTTTGGACATGCCTAAACAAGCGCATGCGCAACTCTCCAATGTCTGTGGGGTCTCTGTACAATTTTTCCAGAATCAGTAACACCTTGTTGAAGGTGTCATGCTCATGAGGTGGCCGTAACATGATGGAGCTCCTTGCCTCTCCTTCCAGAGCCAACATGGCAACCTCTGCCTCTAACGCAGGGGTCGTGGGGTGCATCTTCATCATTCCCCTGACCCGCTCAG
Source organism: Oophaga sylvatica (assembly GCA_033576555.1). Classification (NCBI taxonomy): domain Eukaryota; kingdom Metazoa; phylum Chordata; class Amphibia; order Anura; family Dendrobatidae; genus Oophaga; species Oophaga sylvatica. The sequence goes on along the minus strand of JARQOD010000002.1, from coordinate 127,701,589 downwards.
TCTAGTCCCATAACAGAATGTTGCTTCCAGAAAATTTTGGGAGGTTACTCAACATTTCTCCCAGCGGTATACTGACCCTTGGGGCACCCCTGACCACTTGGTCTGCCACCTCTGTGTCTGTAGACTGCATCCTTCCTACCGACTATGCCAAGTGTAAGCAGGTTGCGGGACGCAGTAACGGACAGGAGGCAGAGCAAGGGTTAAACAATTTTACCTAACAGAGGAATACTCCACGCAGGAAGGTAAAGGGTTAAACAGGAAATAAACAGTTCAGGTGTAAATAATATGCAGAGATAATGAACAAGGTAACGGCAGTTCTGTTGTACACTTATCGTGTCAGAAGTTTCTCCAACTGTAGATGTTCCTTGAAAGTCAGTAGCGCTGACAACAGCTGGTGCAGTGCTTGTCCAAGAAGGTCCTGGTTTGAACAGTGGTGTATTCTGGCGGCAGTTATATGAAGGGCAACGACTACAATTCCCAGAAATAATAGAGACAGCGGCGAACAACATGTTAAGGCAAGTACCCAAAACACCGCCCATCTGACCTGACTGCCATCATTTAAATATTCCTCCAATTTAGGGTGACAGATTCCCTTTAAGTTGGACGTGTTAGGCCGGACCTACAGTGATGTGAATGAATGCATTATGTTCGTCCCTTTGTCAAGACGCCAAAAATATGTCTCTCATAAATATCGGATCAATGCAAACCCTTAAATTCATCACTGAACGCTGGCTCCAGAGTGTCTGAGATAATTCCTTTGAACAGAAGAAGTGCTTGCCTCTGGAGTGTACGTCTCTGCCTTTGAGTATATGAATCCTATACTGGTTGGCTGGCTCTCAGTAGATCCTCTGTTGTAATTACATGTTGACAACAGGAGGTACTGCTTCAAAGGAGGTTGAAGTGTCAGCTCTTCCCCAGTTATAATTAATCCCATATTTTCAATGTGAGGGTGATAGAGTGGGTACAGAAAGTATTCAGACCCCTGTAAATTTTTTACTCCTTGTTTCTTTTGTAACCTTGGCCATATCTGTGCCTTGCCTCAATTCTGTCATGATTCTCCTTGGTCTGACATGCACTGTGAGCTGTGAGGTCTTATATAGACAGGTGTGTGCCTTTACAAATCAAGTCCTATCAGTTTAATAAAACACAGCTGGACACCAATGAAGGAGTAGAACCATCTCAAGGAGGATCACAA
>JARQOD010000002.1:127668193-127700294 GCA_033576555.1 Oophaga sylvatica | reverse complement strand
TCCCGGATTGGGGGGGGGGGGGGACCATGCAATCAGGATTGGGGGGGGAGGGGCCTGCACATCAGCATTGGAGAGGGGACCATGCACACGATGGGGGTGAGGGGACCTGCACATCAGGTTGGGTATGAGGGGACCGCACATCAGGAGGGGGGTGAGGGGCCATGCACATCAGGATTCGGGGGTGGGGACCCTGCACATATGATTGGGGGTGAGGGGCCTGCAAAATCAGGATTTTGGGGGGTGTGAGGGACCATGCATATCAGGGTTGGGGGGTGAGGGGACCATGCACATCAGGATAGGGGGGGAGGGGGCCATGCACATAGGATTGCGATGAGGGGACCATGAACATCAGGGGTTGGGGGTGAGGGACCATGCAATCAGGGTTGGGGGTGATGAGGGGACAAAGGCACATCAGGATAGGGGGGTGAGGGGACCAAGCACATCAGGGTTGGGGGGTGAGCGGACCATGCACATCAGGGTTGGGTGGGGTGAGGGGACCATGCACATCGGGATTGGGGTGAGGGGACCATGCACATCAGGATTTGGGGTGAGCGGACCATGCACATAGGGTTGGGGGTGAGGGGACCATGCACATCAGGATAGAGTGGTGAGGGGACCATGCACATCAGGGTTGGGGGGTGAGAGGACCATGCACATCAGGATTGGGGGGTGTGAGGGGACCATGCACATCAGGATTGGGGGGTGAGGGGACCATGCACATCAGGATTGGGGGGTGAGGGGACCATGCACATCAGGATTGGGGGTGAGGGGACCATGCACATCAGGGTTGGGGGGTGAGGGGGACCATGCACATCGGGGTTTGGGGGGTGGGGGGACATGCACATCAGGATTGGGGGGTGAGGGGACCATGCACATCAGGATTGGGGGTGAGGGGACCATGCACATCAGGGTTGGGGGGGTGAGGGGACCATGCACATCAGGATAGAGTGGTGAGGGGACCATGCACACCAGGATTGGGGGGGGTGACGGGGCCATGCACCTCAGGATTGGGGATGGGGGACCAGGCACATCAGGATTGGGGGGTGAGGGGACAATGTACATCAGGGTTGGGGGGTGAGGGGACCATGCACATCAGGATTGGGGGTTAAGGGGACCATGCACATCAGGGTTGGGGGGTGAGGGGACCATGCACATCAGGATAGAGTGGTGAGGGCCCAGCACACCAAATTGGGGGGTGAGGGGGCCATGCACATCAGGTTTGGGGAAGAGGGGACCATGCACATCAGGTTGGGGGGTGAGGGGAACATGCACATCAGGGTTGGGGGGTGGGGGACCATGCACATCAGGATTGGGGGGTGAGGGGCCATGAACATCAGGGTTGGGGGGTGAGGGGACCATGCACATCAGGATTGGGGGGTGAGCGGACCATGCACATCAGGGTTGGGGGGTGAGGGGCCCATGCACATCAGGATAGAGTGGTGATGGGACATGCATTCCAGGATGGGCGGGAGGTGACCATGATACCAGGATTGGTGGGTGAGGGACCGTGCATACCAGGATTGGGGAGGTGAGGGGACCATGCATACCGGGATTGGGGAGGTGAGGGGACCATGCATACCGGGATATGGATGAGCAGGTACCATGCATACCAGGATAGGGATGAGGGGGTACCATGCATACCAGGATTGGGTGATGAGGGGTCCATGCATACCAGGATGAGGAATGGGGTGCCTTGCATACCAGATTTGGGTGGGGGTGAGGGACCATACATACCAGCATAGGGATGAGGGGTACTATGCATACCAGGATAGGGATGAGGGGTGCATGCATACCAGGATAGGAGGGGGGCAGCACATACCAGCATGGAGACCATATACCTTTAAAAAAGCTTGCCAGGGGACCATGCACATCAGGATTGGGGGGTGAGGGGGGACCATGCACACCAGGATAGGGGGTGAGAGGACCATGCATACCAGGTAGGGGGTGAGGGGACCATGCACATCAAGATTGGGGGGTGAGCAGACCATGCAAATCAGGATTGGGGGGGTGAGGGGACCATGCACATCAGGATTGGGGGATGATGGGACCATGCATACCAGGATTGGGGGGTGAGGGGACCATGCATATCAGGATTGGGGGGTGAGGGGACCATGCATACCAGGATTGGGGGGTGAGGGGACCATGCATGTCAGGATTGGGGGGTGAGGGTACCATGCATTCAGGATTGGGGGTGAGGAGGGTACCATGCATATCAGGATGTGGGTGAGGAGACCATGCACCATCAGGATTGGGGGGTGAGGGGACCATGCACACCAGGATAGGGGTTGAGAGGACCATGCATACCAGGATAGGGGGTGAGGGGACCATGCACATCAGGATTGGGGGGTGAGCGGACCATGCAATCAGGATTGGGGGGTGATGGGACCATGCATACCAGGATTGGGGGGTGAGGGACCATGCATATCAGGATTGGGGGGTGAGGGGACCATGCATACCAGTATTGGGGGGTGAGGGGACCATGCATATCAGGATTGGGGGGTGAGGGAACCATGCATATCAGGTTGGGGGTGAGGGTACCATGCATATCAGGATTGGGGTGAGTGGATCATGCACATCAGGATTGGGGGGGTGAGGGACCATGCTCAACAGGACTGGGTAACGGGACCCATGCAACATCAGGATTGGGGGGTGAGGGGGCCATGCACATCAGGATTGGGGGGTGAGGGGACCATGCACATCAGGATAGGGGGGTGAGGGGACCATGCACATCAGGTTTGGGGGGTGAGGGGACCATACATATCAGGATTGGGCAGGAGGGAACATGCATACCAGGATTGGGGGGTGAGGGGACCATGCATACCAGGATTGGGGGGAGGAACCATGAATACCAGGATATGGATGAGCAGGTAACATGCATACCAGGATAGGGGATGAGGGGGTACCATGTATACCAGGATTGGGGGATGAGGGGACCATACATACCAGGATAGGGATGAGGGTGCCATGCATACCAGGATAGGAGGGGGGCAGCACATACCAGAATGGGAGACCATGTACCTATAAAAATGCTTGCCACCCCGGGCGTAGAACGGGTTCATCACTAGTTATACATAATGTTGGTATGTAAAAAAAAATGCTTTTTTTTTATCTCATTTTGTCTCCCAAGAGTGTAATACAAATTAGTGATCAAAAAAGTAATAAATATATAAAAGTGTATAAATTTGGTATTTGCTTTAATTAATTGACACAGATTAAGTGTAACACTTTATTTATTAATAATAATAATAATAATCTTTATTTATATAATGCCAACATATTCCGCAGCGCTTTACAGTTTAACAGTTTCAAAATACAAGTCATGATAACAGCGTTAACAATACAATAATTAAAGCAAAATAAGCGACCTGCTCGTGAGAGCTTACAATTACAATGAGGTGGGGGAGATACAAAGTACAGGTGTGTATATACAATGGTGTATTTACAATGATGGTCCAGCAATCTTGAGGAGGTGAGGGATGGATGGAGATAGTGAATGGGCTACACACGCACACTTACACCTAGAATGACTTTGATTAGTGAATGTGATAGCCCGCTCTGAACAAATGTGTTTTGAGGGAGCGCCTGAAACCATGCAAATTGTGGATAGTCCTAATTTCTTGGAGTAGAGTATTCCAGAGATTGGTGCAGCGTGGGAGAAGTCTTGGAGTCGGGAGTGGGAGGTACGGATTAGTGCAGAGTTTAGTCGAAAGTGTTTGCAGAGCGCAGCAGTCGGTTAGGCCGATAGATAGAATGAGGGAGGAGATGTAGGGGGTGCTGCACTGTGGAGAGCTTTGTGGGTGAGAACAAGTACTTTGAATTGGATCCTATAATGAATGGGCAGCCAGTGTAAGGACTGTCGAAGAGCGGACGCGTCGAGTACCGATTAGCAGATGGATGACCCTGGCTGCTGCATTAAGGATGGACTGAGAGGGGATAGTCGAGTAATGGGAGGCAAAGTAATAGAGCGTTGCAGTAGCCCAGGCGGGAGTGGATCAATGTACAGTGAGGGTTTTTGTTGTTTCCATGGTGAGAAAAGGGCGGATTCTAGAGATGTTCTTTAGGTGTAGGCGGCAAGAGCGGGCAAGAGATTGTATATGGGAGGTGAAGGAGAGATTGGTGTCAAACATAACATCCAGACAGCAAGCCTGCTGCCTGGGTGTTTTTATGGTGCCACCCATGGAGAGGGAAATGTCAAATTTGGGAGGTTAGTAGAACGGCGGAAGCAGAAGAAGTTCAGTTTTGGAGAGGTTGAGTTTCAGATAGAGAGCGACATGTGTTGGAGACTGCGGACAGACAGTCACTGGCGTTCTGTAGTACAGCGGGGGTAAGGTCGGAGGATGACATGTATAGTTGTGTGTCATCAGCATAAAGATGGTACTGAAAGCCAAATTGCTGATGGTCTGTCCAATTGGGGCCGTGTAGAGAGAGAAGAGAAGGGGGCCACGGACTGAGCCCTGGGGTATCCGACAGCGAGAGGAAGAGGAGATGACGTGGAGCCAGAGAACGAAACGCTGAAGGAGCGGTCAGAAAGATAGGAGGAGAGTCAGGAAAGAGCAGTGTTCTTAATACCTAGAGACTGGAGCCTAGACAGTAGGAGACGGTGGTCAACTGTGTCGAAAGCTGCAGAAAGGTCTAGAAGAATGAGCAGAGAGTGATCACTGTTACGTTTTGCTGTCAGAAGGTCATTGGTCACTTTGATGAGTGCAGATTCAGTCAAATGTGAGGGCGGAAGCCGGACTGTGAAGGGTCTAGAAGGGAGTGAGTGGAGAGGTAATGGGTAAGGCGGGAGAGTTAGACTAGGCGCTCCAAAAGTTTAAAGATGAAGGGGAGATTGGAGACGGACTGTAGTTGTTTGTGCAGGAAGGGTCGAGAGCGGGTTCCTTTAGTAAGGAGTAACGATGGAGTGTTTGAAGGAGGATGGGCGAAAAAGGTTGGTTTGGTAGTGGTTTGTAGGAAGATAAGTTAATAAAAGGAGGATGGGAAAACGCCAGAGGAGAGTGAGAGATTAAAGATAGTAGTGCAATTTGTGCAGCATTGTGAATATAGTAATAATTTAACACGGAAAAAAAATCACAGAATTGAAGTTTTTGTTCTATTTTCTAAAATGATCAGAGAGGTTGTCTATTACTGAAGAACACTTAATTAATGAACCCAGGTTACTTCTTAAATTTAAAAAAATTTAAGAAATAACCCTTGCGTCTCTGCTGGTCTTCTGAATAAACAATCGTTTTACACTTTTGATTAAAAAACTAAAATACCCCACATATTTTACATGCATAGCATTAGTGGGTTCAAATATTCAATTAATTGCAGTGTGTTTATATATAGTGCATGTATAAAACAATATTATGCAATCACTGCAGCCAACCACAAGCTGAAAGCTGAAGCCTTCCAATTTATGTCCAACTGGCAGAAGAGTTAAAAGGCAGCCCTTTCAAACAAGTCATACTTGTTCAGTCTTTTACTAATTGTACTATCATGAATGTGAACATTCAATATGGTAGCTGAGACCTTTAGAGTCTGAGCTGTAGCTCCTGGGTTTTTTTTCAAGTCTTTTGAGCATTGCACGGTCTGACTTTGGAGTGAATTTGTTGGGAAGCTCACTCCTTTGAATATTGACAACTGTCTTGTATGTTTACGACTTGTGAATAAACTTTATCACTTTAAAATGAAGAACTCCAAATTATTTGTAAAATGCCCTTATAATACTTTCCAAATTCATGGGCAGAAACAATTGCTACTCTAAGATCATTCTGATGTCTTTCCCAAATTGGGATTATGTTAAACACACGCTTAAATGCTTCAGAGCAGTAAATTGACCAAACCTGCTTTTATTGTGGTGGTCACACTTGTGATGTAGAATTAGTTATGGACATTGATTAGCGGCACCTGTCTGATGCAGAAATAGTTTAAGGACATTTAATTAGCGGCACCTGTCTACAGATAGCTGTAAAACACTGCGAGGATCACAATGCAATGCTCGGACTGGTCGAGCGTCACAGATATTATGGCTATGCAGCTGTTCAGCTGTTACGCTCGGGTCAGGAGAGCCGACGGCCAGTCTGAGCATCGCGTTGCGATCCTCGTCTAAGTTGTACGGCTGACTGTACCTTTTTCAAACCATGATTCCGGTATTTATCCCAGTTTGTTTTTTTTAAATAATGACTTGTTGCAATTTGTCATGTATGGTTGTTTATCTCATGTTGACTTTTCCTAATTTTAAGACCTTCTAAAGCCCATGAAATCATATAATTTGCTTTTCTCATAACTGTATCTTTCTAATCTTTATATATACTATATATCCTTACTTTATTAGCACTATTGATCCAAATTGGAGGATGGGGTAAGTAAAGTAATTGAAAATTAATGTGATTAGTATATCCTCCCCCTACAATTAAATAGTTTATTGATGTTTTGATCTTAATATAAGAGGTATGTAGATAACAAACAATGTATTAACCAAAACTAAACTTCAAATGTCAATTTCAAAACATCAATTATAATTCTTCAGGTGCAAAACTACAATTATCTAAACAGTAGCAAAATATTCTTCATTAAAGCATAAACCCTGTTTATAAGACAAATAAATTCTTGAAGAACTTTCCATGAGTGTGTATTCACCACACAACACATTTGCTACAGAAATACCTGCAGTATGTGCCTGGATTTCTGCAAGCTGCAGATGAAAGGGAGAATTGCAGACATATCTAGAACAAATGTGCTACAGATGAATATACTCTTATAAGCCTGCACTGGAAATGGACTAATGATCCTCTCATGATGGCTTCTTTATCTTCAAATGTTATCTATTCAGCTTAATGTAGATTGGTTTATTGTCACTATTCAATAAAGGGCTGTAAACCAATTTATATTTATGCTGATCCTGAGTGAGCCTCTGAGGATATGTGCTCACAGTGAGTATTGCAGAAAATGTTTCTGCCCCGAAAATCAGTGTTGGCAGGGCAAATGCTGCATAAAATATGCACATTTTTTACATGAGTTTGTGATATTTTTTACATGAGGTTTTTTCCATTTGAATGGTTGAAAAATGATGCAAAAAACACTGAAAGAAAAGACTTACTGCAGAATTTGAAAAACTAGATGGTTCAAATCTGCCAAGAAAAAAATAAATAGTATGTGTATGTCATTTTAGAAATCTCACACACTTTGGTGGTACTGTAAAGTGCAACACTTTTTACCCTTAAGAAACATGTTTCAAAAATGCAGAGTATGAACAGGCCTAAGTATAGGTATTATTCATATTCTGTAAGTTATGAGCAACACTGAAAATATACTGATATATAAATAATCAATGTATAGAGTATACTGGATCAATGAGACTTTCCTTTTGTTTCTGAACTAGAAAGTGTGCAGTGGCTTATCTGGGGCAGTGCTGGCATTTGGGGCTGGCAAACAAGGCAGATGCCTAGGGCACACCACCCACAAAGGGGGCATCCTGCGTCTGCAGACCCTTTATGAAGTGCACAGAGGATGTACAGCATTACTTACAGTGAATAATGCTGAGCATCCTCTGTAGTCCTGGAGCGTTTCCCGGCAGTGTCGGGTTAGAAGTTGATAGTAGTGATGGGTCATTCGCGAACAATCTGGCCAGCTCCCTGCTGAGAACGATTGGAGCCAGCACCCCAGTGAGAGCCGCTAAATTCGCTGAATGGCTCTCTCTGGGCATAAAATTCCGGTGTTCGGCAGACTTAACTTCGCCCAACCGAACAAAACTCCACCCACTCATCAATTTAATGGTTACTAGCAAGTGGGAGGAGTTTCTGTAATAGGTGGGTGGAGTTACAGATGCATTTACGTCAGTTTAAATGTGTTCACAGATTGTGAACACATATTTAACAAGGATCCATTTAGGATCAAAAAGAGCCCGCTCTTTTTGGTGAGCAGAGCCATGAGAGCTGGATCACCAAAAAGAGCCCGACTGCCCCTCCGTAGTTGAGAGTGAGGGGCCGTCTCACAGCACAGCAGGGGTTCAGACGCGAAGCAGGAGATGCCTGCACCTCTGTTTGTGTCTCCTCCTCATCATCATTGCTGCTCCTAAACCATTGTCCTGGGATCGCACAAGGAAGCAGCAGGACCAGGTAAGTATACAATTATATGTGTATTGTTTGTGTACATCTGCAGTATACAGTGTGTGTCTGTATATAGTATGTGTATACATATATACAGTATATAGTATGATTGTGTATATCTGTGGTGTGGGGTGTATACATATATATATATATATATATATATGCATGTACATACAGTAATAGTATGATTGGTATATCTATCATGTGTATATATATATATATATTATGCATGTACATACAGTATATAGTATGTTGTGTATATTTATTATATATGTATGTATACTGCATGTGTGAATGTATGCAATATGTTGTGCAAATATATCTATAAACTGTATATTTATGTGAGCATACTGTAATACGGTATATTACATTGAATGTTTCTTTATATCTGTGTACATACTGTATTTGTCTGTATACTGTATATACCATATATAGTGTATGTTTTTCTATTTATAAAGTATTATAAAATATGTGTACATGTATGTGTATATCTGTGTACCCGTGGGTTCGGAAAGTATTCAGCCCCTTTAAATTTTTCACTCTTTGTTTCATTGCAGCCATTTGGTAAATTTCAAAAAAGTTCATTTTTTTTCATTAATGTACACTCTGACCCCATCCCTTTTCTGGAAAAAACAGAAATGTAGAAATTTTTGCAAATTTATTAAAAAAGAAAAACTGAAATATCACATGGCCATAAGTATTAAGACTCATTGCTCGGACATCATATTACGTCACTGCTGTCCATTTCTTCGTGATCCTCCTTGAGATGTTATTTCTCTTCATTGGGTCCAGCTGTGTTTAATTAAATGATAGGACTTGATTTGGAAAGGTAACACCTGTCTAATAGACCTCACAGCTCACAGTGCATGTCAGACCAAATGAGAATCATAAAACTCAAAGTGTCCATAGATTCGATTACTTCGATATGAACGGCTCTGATGGACAAACAGGTGACTAGAACTGCCCAACGCTTTGTTTCGTATGGTCTTCTAGTACGTCGTGTAGCCACAGACCAAGTACCGATACGTCTAGTCCAACATTGCTGAAGGGGGGTTCAGTATGAGTCTGTTGGGGGGAAGATGGCCACTTTTGGATTTTGAAACATGCCACGGGAGTTTGCGACACGTAATGCAGTTAAAGATGAGTTTGCTCCGCTTTTCTTTGCACCTACTATCCGTAGTTCAGCTGCCCGTAGACTCCCTTCAGTAAATAAACAGCCTTGATGTCTCCACTAAGTCATGATGATGCTGAATGAGCAGGGTTGTGACGTGATGACGTCCGGGATTATTACCTGGTGTTCTCTGAAACTTCTACCTCGGCTTCTCGAAGACGGCCACCTACTCTCAGCAGCCCGTCTTGGTCAACAATTGGATCAAGTTCTTCAGCATGATGCCTCTAGGAATGATTGTCACTTGTTTGAGGTTGTTGTTTCTCTGGGGTAGGTTTCCCTTTGTGCAACACGAAGTATTGTAACCTTGACTCTTCTAGGTTGAGAGGGGTAAACGCATGCTTGCAGGGATGCCAACCTTTACAAGATCTCTGGCTTGCAGGTAATGCTGACTTGTAGGGACTGGGCTACATGAGTAGACAAGCGATAGTCCAAACAAGTAACTTTCAGGTTGGAACCTGCTGAACCGATAAGATTCCAGGAGATGACTTGAAATTACGGTTGCAAAGGGACACACGAGGACGGGCTCTTCGTCGGCATCTGATCCACAGTTCGAACGTATCAGGCCTGTTGAGGGGCATCGAATGGTACAAGGAGGACAGGGCTGTGAACCATGTAGTGTCCTAAAGATGCTTGGACAATGGATCTAGTCGCATAGTCTGCAGGATTGTGTTGAGTAGGTACGTAATGCCACTGATTAGGACAGGTGGATCTTTTATCCTCAGTCCCCGGTTGCTGAGTGGACATAGAGCGTCATTTCGTTGCAAATGTATGCCAGGCCACCTTGCTATTGGTGTAGAACTCTGCATCTTTGGTGTCCAGATTCATCGCATTGAGATAAGCTTGGCCAACTCAACTGCAGGACAGCAAGCGCAGAGTTCCAGTCTGGGTATCGTTTGTTCGCGGAGTGCGCCCTGTTTAGTCCGGTCATCACGAACCCGATGTAACTCTGTTCATTTGTCTATGGTTTGAGGTAGCTAGCTTTGACTGATGTGTCACAGAAGATACAAAGTCTTTTGTTGGGACTTCTGTGGATGGCACAGGAGCATATGGTCGTTTCACATGAAGGTCGTCAAGAACCGGAGACTTGCTCCACTCTGCCACAGGTCTGTTTTTCTGCTGGAAGTGATTGTTCCAATCAGACGTGTTTGGGTGAAGTTTCTTAGCATTATTTTTCCTGGGATGATTACTGGAGCACGAATCCCAGAGGGTCGTATGGACTATTCACGAAAGAAAGAACTCCTCTGCACGTGAAGGTTTTCTCGTCTTTGCTGATCTGAAGGGTGAAGGCATCCATCTTCAGGTCCCAAGCAATCCAAGGCTCTGCTGTATGGGAAGGGAGTTGATGCTTAGGTCTAGGTCCCTTTAGATACTGGAATAGTCTTGTGAGGGAAAAGGCTTCCATCCACTCTAGGCTGTTGGAGGAAATCTTGTGTAACCTTAGGTTAGACTGAGAGAGCTTTCTTGAACCTTTTTAGTAGATGATGCAGCCTCATTTTGTCGGTGTGGACTTCAACAGTCGTCACGTAGAAGTCCTTTTCTATGAAGATCTGACGTCTGACCCGTACTTCTCTTTCAATCTCTTTTGCGGAATTTCGGAGGCCGTAGATAGCAACTGCTGGGGAAGGGCTGTTCCGAGATGTGTACCCTCATCCGGTACTTGCGATGTTTTGTCTGGATTGTTATCACGGTACAGAAGAACCTCAAGTAGTTTCTGTGTTCCCTCTTTGTCGAGAAAACAGTGGAACATCTGTTGTTATGTCAGCCATAAATGCCACCGTTTCCTGCGAAAAGAGAGTAGTCTTCCAGAAGTTTGTTGTTGAGGTTGTCAGAAGATGGGCAAGTACCAAAAACTCTCTGAGGCCTGAAGTGCTGGTGCTATCTCTGGTTGGTTGTTCTGGAATATCTTCCCTGTGAGGTAAAGAAGTGTTCCTTCGTCTCAGCTGACTTCTGAAGTTGTGCCGAGGGGAGAAGAATCGCTGTAGAATAGTTACCTGTTGCTTGTATGGGGCCTTCTATAAGTCGAATGGTAGAAGTGCGACCTGCTGTTCGATTTGTCTTGGACTATTGACTATCCATGTGTCCAAGAACATTCTGTCTTCTATAAACATTGCTACCTTGTTGTCTTCCTTTGTCCTGTGGAAGACTGTACACCTATGTGGTCTTGTTCACCTTCACAGGCGTGTTCACAGGCGTGGTCTTGTTGGTAGGAACTGAGAAAGGGAAGGTAATGGAGTGCTGCTCGGTAATTTCTTTGCCAGCAAACTATTGTGATATGGCTTGAAGAGAGATGGACATCCATTTTCTAGTGTGTGGTAAGTATACTGTTGACTGAGGCTGGCTTGTGTGCTAGGCAGACGTCTCCTATAAATGACCCACCCAAGGTTGAGCCTCTGAGCGTATAGGAGCGTTCTGGAAGCCGTTGATATATTCTCTGGCCTTGTGGACTCGTAGAAATCTCTTCCAGGAGTAAAGCTATTGGGGCTTCGGATCCAACTCAGGTATCAGGTGGGTATACGTTTCAGAAGGGGTAATGTGTCACCACCTCCGGTGAAGGTATCTCTGACCTGTTGTCGGGAATCTGGTTGCACCAGAATGGTCGGTAGCGATAGCAGGTTGGTATCTATGGACTCCCCTTGTATCCAGTTGCTTTCCTCCCCACTCTCAATGGTACCTGAACACGTCCTAGGAGTAGGGGAACCGGGGCCTACAATGCTGAAGTTTTCAAAAAAGTGAACCTGGCTAGAGACCTGTACTTTGGTCATCCAGGATTTACATATATCTTGGGGACTTTGCCCTGCAGCCTGGTGGATTTACACGGACAAAGGCAGATTTTTGAACAGGACCTTCCTCCTTGATTCCTTACAGCTCTCCGACAATGAGAGCTGACCACGGGTGTCTTGTCATGTTCTTCTGTTCCATGTGCCCTTGCTTGCAACAACACTATGGGTGGTCCGGGTGCAAGTTGTATTGTGACCGGCTGCGCATTCTGCACATTTCACGTAGCTTCACGTTCCTGGTGAGGTGGGGTTGTGGCACAACTTTGAAGCAGATGTTGTTTTCCTTGGGGAAACCTTTGCGATCCTCCAAAGACTTCTCTTGAAGGCTCTGTTTTTTAGTAGAGGATGTGGCTTTGTGTAAGGAACTGCTTAAATCCTGAGGTTTGTTTTTCGGAGGGGTTTACTTGCTTGTGAGGAGGGCCTGTTGGGAAACAATGTTAGTTTTGTGGATGCCACGGGGTCTACTGGGTTTAACCCAGGGCGGGAACATGATAGAATGAAGTCAAAACTAGGGATTTTGATCTTAGCTTGTTGGGACAAAATCTCGAAAACAGTGAAAGGAGGGAATGGTAATTATGATTTGTTTATACCGTGAACAATATGTAACTCACTTTTTTTTGTAGGTGTAAGAAGTTTTTGATTATAGGATTGCACCCTAGGGTGTTTAAGAATCCCCAATCCGGGCAATCTCCTTCCTCCTGGGCAACCTGTACCTATAAAAATCACTCAATTCTCTAAGTTTTGATAACTTTAGGCCCTTCTTAGGGAAATATCAATTTTTTTAAAACTTTCATGACTTCTATGGACCCCATAGAATTCATCAAGTCTTTCCCCTTTAGTGCCTGGTGTGGATGTTTATATTAATGTCCTTATCTTTTTGGATGCTCACCGACTCACTTTCTGCCATTTATAGGGATCTAACCCCTCACTATAAAAGGTCCAGACCTGAATGGCGTTTGGAACGGGTCACCATGACCTAATTTCGGGTTTTTATCAGTGAACTTTACAAGTCCTTTTGTAACCAATCTGTTATGTTACGGGCTAGGAGTGAGGTAAAAAAGGAAATACACCAAGCATTGGAATTTGAGATTGCAGTACCCTGACTCCACGCAATGAGGCAGCCTGGAGCTTTCCTACGTGGTCCTAGACGCCTCTCACAGCCTAGAAAAAACTAATACACCTAAAAAGAAATAGAAAGCTATTGCCCCGGGGGCAACCCCCAAAGATAATAGAAGCCCCCAAACAGTAAGGGGTTGAAAAAGGGGGAAATATGACACAAAAGAAAATATATGACAAACGCTGGGGCCCAAACTATTAAATAGAAAAGGACAGGAAGGGACTTCTGCAATCCCAGAAAATGAAAAACACCAACTCTACTAATTTCAAAATCACCTGAGTCCCCGCCTCTACCCCTAATTAGTTTCTGTGTAAAAAAAACAGAGCCACTGAAAAAACTGCAAAAAGCAAAAGACAAACACAGTGGTCCTAAAAGAGAGGGCAAAGCCCCCGGAGGGGACCCAGAAGGCCCCCACAGAAGTGCAGGACAAAAGCAAAAATATAGCAAAAACAAAATAAGAAATTGTCTTATCTGATAGCAGGAGATGAGACAAGACACACAGGCTACAAGGGAAACGGAAAGAAGGATTCAACCAGAACAATTGATCACCGGAACCCTGAGGGAAAATGATTCCTTAAAAAGACCAAAACAGTTAACACCTGATTCCAATCCTCCTAGTAAAACCCCTAGTAACCACCGAGGGAGCCTCTGCTCAAACTCATCTCAAAACCATTCACAACAGTACCCCCCCCTTGGGAGGGGTCCCCCGACCCTCATTTGGCAACCAGTCGGTCAGATGATTCTTGATACGCACGGATAAGTCTCCTAGCATGGATGTCCGAAGCAAACCCCCCAAGAATTATTTCCTGGCCAAACCTCTCCATTTAACAAAAAACTGGGTCTTCGTTAGAAAAACGGAATCCAATATTTCCAACCACTACTCCAGATTGCCCTCAACCAAAAACAGGGTCAGGAGGGGACGCCAGCAGGAACCACTGGCTCAACAAAACTCTTCAAAGGACTTGTGGAACACGTTATGGATCTTTAAATGTCCCGGAAGAAGCAAACGAAAAGAAACAGGATAATAATCTCCTGATCTTATAAGGTCCAATGAACCTAGGCTTAAATTTAGGAGATGCTACTCTCATAGGAATTTTTTGAGGAAACCAGACAAGTCCCCCACCCTTTAAAAGGGACCATCAGTCCTATGCCGGTTAGCAAACGCTGGGCCCTTCCTGAGAGAGGGACAATCCCACAACCGGCCCAATCTCTCTACCTCAAAACAGAGTCAACACCTGGACAGACAAGCCTCCGTCTGTCCTGAAGAAAATCGAGGGTGAAACCCAGAATTACAGAAAAACGGAGGACATCAAAGTGGCAGGCTAGCCCTATTATTAAGAGCAAATCAGCAAAGGCAAAAAAGAGACCCATCACCTGATCAGCAGACACAAAGCATCTTAGATAGTTCCAATGTCTGGTTTGTTCTCTCAGTTTGCATTGGCTGAGGATGAAATGCCGAGGAGAAAGCAATTAACCCGTTTAGAACAAAAAGTCTCCAAATCTGGAAACAAACGGATCCTTGTCAGAACAATTTTTCTTCAGGAAGCCGTGTAAACGAACCGTGCTGAAGGAACAACGGCCCAATTCAGAGGAGGAAAGGGCAATTAGGTAATGGCCAAGATGTACATTTTGGAAAACTATCACAAATTACCCAATGGTGGTATTCTGGAAACAGGAAGTCGAAAGAAATCCAAGAGATATGGGTCCATGGTCTCTTGGGCACAGCATGGCATCAACAAACCACTAGCGAGAGCAAGGTTGGGCGAGAGCAAGTCCCCCAGGACTGCAAAAATTCCCTGACTGGAGAAAAGGTAGGCCACCAAAAGGACGACTAACCAAGCTCGGTCCCAAAAAAATTCCCCGGGATGCCACCAATGCGGAACAAGAATCTAGACAACACTCTTTTTCCTTGGTCGGGAAAAAAATTTTTTAAACAGGGCAGCGTCGGCCCCCTCCTGCCCCCCCCCCCCCTCCAAGCAAGTCTCAAATTAGGCGAGATGGGGAAAAAACTCCCCCCTCCTTCAAAATAACAGAGGGTCAATAGTCAGGGAGTCCGCGGGGAAATCCTCGAGAGGGCATCCCCCTTTAAAATTCTTGTGCCGGGGAAAAAAAGGAAACCCCAAATTAAAACGTGGAAAAACAAGCCCCCTGGCCTGTTAGGTTTTAGTCGTTTGGGGGGGAGTTTCCCGATAGCCCCGATTTTAGGGCCCCAAGGCCCCCCCTATTTTTGGGGTCCCTCCACCCCAAGTCCCACTCTTAAAAAACCCACTTTTGGCCAAAACCCCCCTTACCCACGTCAAATTTAGGGTTTTGTAGGAAAAAAATTTCGAGAGAAAAGCACAAGGGTTCTTTTAGAGGTCTCGGATTTTTTTGGGGGCAAAAGGGGGACCTGCCCCAAATTTCGAGGCATCAAACCCACCTGAAATGGCAGAAAACACGGCGGTTGAACAGGAGCAGAAGTGAATCTCTGCTTAAATTTCCCCAAAAAGAGAGATGCCTCAGGAGGCCAATTACCACTCAGAACCCTTTCGGTAAAAACAGTTTTGGTTTTTTAAAAATAACGGAAATTCCCAAAAAAAATTTACAAAAAATTGGCAAAACCCCAAAAACTCGAAGAGCCTTTAATAGTAGGTTGGCCCAAAACAGATCCCCAAATTTTTACCGGGTCCATTTCAATAAAGAGGGGGCAAAATAAACCCCCAGAAATGAGCTTCTGTACGCCAAAAAGCCCTTTGACCCCTTACTACAGAGCATTCTCTCTCAAAAATCTGGAAACGTTCGACATGTTTCAAGAGACCCCAGCTTAAAAAAATAAGATATCACCAAAAAAAACAATCAGAAACTTCCCCAAAAAACCCCAAAAAATGTCATTCAGAAGGCTGGAAGAGGAAGGAGCTTAGTGACCCAAAAAGGGCATCCAAGGTATCAAAACCCCCCTTGGGGTTTTTAAATGCCGTCTTCCATTCACCCCGGGGGCTTAATGCAATAAGGTTATCCCCCCCCCGAGGTAAGTTTTGGAACCCCAAAACGTTTTTCACCCTGGAAAACAGGTCAGAAAAAAGGAAGGGGGATTGATATTTACAGTAATATTGTTCAAAAACATAATCAATACACGGCCTTAATGCCCCTCTTTTTTGGCCACAAAAAAAACGGCCCCCAAGGGTGAAGAGGTGGTCTGATATGCCCCTTTTCCCCAATGTTTCCCTTTGATATAAGACCGCAAGGTCATGTTGGTACAGACAAGTTAAAAAAAGGGGACCCCCTTGGAATTTTCTACCTGGACTAATTAATAGGCGTCATAGCTCCCCTGGGGGGTAAGGATGAGATTTTACTTTCCCCCCCCCCAAACAATCAGAAAAATCAAACAAAAGTAGGAACATCCTCGCCCGGGGGGAGGCAGAAAAAACGGGGGTTGGATTAACACATTGGCAGCCCCCCTGGTTACAGACACAGTTTTCCCCAACCAAAAAAGGATTATGAGCTGTACCAAGGGGGAAACCCAGCACGATAATGTCATGCAGATTATATAGAACCCCAAAAATTTGCAGACCCCTGGTGTCGGTTAAAACCCCCATTATCACCTGAGTAAAAAACGGGGGGTTTTTTCCAAAAAAGGGGTAAAAAAAAACGTCCCCAGTGGGGGGGAAAGACTTCTGTAGGGTAAAAGGGAAATCCCAACTTTTTGCAAAATCATAATCCATCAGGTTAATAGTGCTCCAGAATCAACGAAGCCTGAGCAGAAAAATGAGGACGGAAATCAAGTGACATTTTTTAAAAAAATTAGTCTGAACACCACCAAGACAATGAGGTGCAAACGTCTTCCCCCCTTAGGGAGACTGAAATAGAGAGAGGATCCCACAGTAAAACAAAACCCCTTGCGCTTTCGAAACTCTTGCGCTGTGCCCCCGCACCCCCCACCCCCGCAGGGGTCAGCAGCGGCTCCAAAAGGGAACCCCACTCCCCGCATACTTCTCCCCCCCGCAAAAGCTGTCAATTTGAATCGCTAATGAATAGAATCATTGAACCGAGGGGGGGGGAATCCCACCATAATCCTTTACATTACCGCAGACCTTCCGGAAAAGGGGCCCCAAACGTCGTCATTTTCCTTTTTGGCAGGATGCCCACCCAGGAATCTCGACAGTATAACTCGCGTCATCAAGCCCCCATTTTTTAAAGCCAACAAGGGGTTTTTAGCTTACAGTGACATTTTGGTCATCGACAATAAAACCCCCAAACCTGAAAAAATGCATCAACACACTCAAAAAGGATCCCCCGGGTGAGGGAAAAAGCCCAATCCTGAGGATCGCCCCCCAGGAAGAGATTAAATTTGAACCCGCTGCGCTGCGTTTCCGAGGGCTTAGATTTTAAGGCAAGAAAAATTTTTAATTATTTTTAAATTCTGAAACTTAGCTCGATCCCCGAAAACAAAACTGGAGGGGGGTCCGGGGTTCCCAACGGGGAAAACCCCGCAAATAGGTAGAATACTCTGAACCCCGTGGAAAATTTTATCCAACGGGAAAAATGTGAAACTACTTGGGAGAAAGATCCCCCCCAGCACCCAAAATCGGGGGAAAAAAAAAAAAAAAAAAAAAGCAAAAAACAGAAAAATATCTCTGCAATTTTTTCCCTTTAAAAAATTTTTTTCCCCCTTCTGTGAGCCCCAAAATTTTTAGGCCCCGGGATACGTTAGTTGGGGTACTGAGGAGTGCGGTAAAAAGGAAATAACCAAGCAGTTGAATCTAAAGTTGCGTACCCTACAAACCCCCCGCAACTAGGGCCCCCGTGGAGGCCCTACGGGCCTAGACGCCTCTCACAGCCTGAAAATTTAAAAAACCCCCTAAAGTAGAAATAGGAAAGCTATCTGCCCCGGAAAAAAAACCCCCCAAGATAATAAAAGCCCCCAAACGTAATGGCGGTTAGAAAAGAGGAAATACTGACACAGAAAGAAAATGTAGAGCAAAGCTGGGGCCCAAAATATCTAAAAAGAAAAGGACGGGAAAAGGGTTTTTTGCAACCCCCGAAAACCCCGAAAAACACCAACTTATAATTTCAAAATCACCTGAGATCACACGTCTACCACCAAAAATTGTTCTCGGTGAAAAAAACAGCGCCACTGAAAAATGCAAAAAACAAAAGTAAAAAAAAATGGGGATAAACTGAGAGGAAAAAACCCCGGGGGGGACCCAGAAGGCCCCCAAGAATGCAGGAAAAATTTTCAAAATATAGCAAAAACACAAAATAAGAAATTGTCTTTTTTGACGGAGGGTTTCAGACCGAAAGCGGGTACAAGGAAACGGAAAAAAAGGTTTTCAGACCAGAACAATTGATCACCGGAACCTGGGGGGAAAATGTTCCCCCTTAAAAACCAATAGTAACACCTGATTCCCAACCTCACTGTACCCTAAACCCACCAAGGGAGCCTGCTCAAACCATCTCAAACCCATTCACAAACAGATCTGGGGGGAAAAAGAACTTGAAAGTCATAGGGTTTTGTCAGTTGGATGCCCCGGTGTTTTGGTCAGTCTAGTTCTGGGTATAACCCTACCTAAAAGACCTTCTGACTTGGAATTCTGTGCAGTAGTTCTTGGTAAAAAAGGGTGTTTTTAAAAGGGGGAGGGAGCTGTACTTTCCTCAGTGGAATGGTAGCTGTGGTAAAACATCTCTGTGCTGGACATCTCCTTTTTGTGAGAAAAGTTGGGGGTTAGATCGCTGGTAATCGGCAAGATGGTCAATGTAGGGGCGTGGGGTTTTTATCCAGGGGTGTTGGGGACGTACTCTGTGAAGCGTGCACGGATCTTGCTTAAGTGTGTTCCCCGGGGCGTTTTGCGTCTCTCATCATAGGTCCTCCCTTCCAAGTACTCCCCCCTTTGGGTATTTTGGCCCCCTTTCGTTGTGGCAAGTTTCCAGAGCGCTTGTGTTTGAAGTGGAAAAAAAATTTGATCAGAAGCCCCTCTGGGGTTACAAACAGTAGAATATTCAATGAAGATTGGAAAATTGGCAATAGGGTTACAGGGTGGTCTTATATAAGGGAGGTTCCCCCCATCGGGGGTTGGTGTCAATTGTTCTTTTTTTCAACTTTGGTTTTCCGGTTCACTTGGAAATTGCTGTGTCTTGCCCCCTCTTCTCTAACAAAATAAGATTTTTTTTGCTTTTTTTTTTTTCTTGCTTTTTGCATTTTGTCCGACTTTGTGGAGGTCACCAGGCCCCTCTGGGGGTTGTGTCGTCTCATTTTTTGGCCCGTTATTTTTTCATTTGCCTTTTCCAGTTTTTTCAGTGGCTGCTGTTTTTTTGTTTTACCCCAGAATAATTTAGGGGTAAGGGGGTGGATTAGGGGTTTTTTTCAATTATGAGTTGGTATTTTTTTTTGGGGTTTTTTGGTTGCATAAGTGTCCTTCCTATCCTTTTTTTTCTAGGAAGTTGGGCCCCAACTTTGCTCCCCAAATTTTGTCTGTGCTTATTTCCCTTGCTAACCGCCATTTTCATGTTTGGGGGTTCCTATGTTCTTTGGGGTCTGCTCCGGGGCAGTAGTTTTCCTTTTCTTCTTTTGGTGTAGTTAGTTCTAGGCTGTGACGAGGGTCTAGGACCAACGTAGGTTTTGCTCCAGGCTGCCTTTATTTTTGGTGGTTGTCGGGGGACTGCAATCCGTAGACCCCAAACCCCTCTGGTGTATTTTCCTTTTTTCTTGCTGCTCTCCCACTACCAATCATACAGTATCACCGGCCCAAACTAAAAAAAATTTTGGTCTCACGAAGGGAAAAAGTGTAAAAAAAAAAAAAAGTTGGCAGAGTTGTCAGGTATTATATTTTTTTTCTTTCCCTTTTTTTTGGGGTAGGATTTTTTTTTTCCCAAGGAGTTTGCAAGTTGTCGGCCGGTGGTCAGTTGCCTGAAATTCGGAGTATTGCTCCCCTTTTTGCAGGTTTGCGGTTTGGAAACCAGGACCCCCCTCCCAGATTTTTTTTAGGGGATAGCTAAATTTTTTTTAAAAAAACTGAAGTTGTTTTTGCCTTAAAACCTAAGTCCCCAGGGAAGCAGACAGCGGGTTAAATTGTTCTTCCCCCTGCGGGGGATCCTCAGGTTTTGGGTTTTCCCTACACCTGGGGTCCTGTTTTGAGTATGTTGATGCATTTTTTCTGGCTCTGGGTTTTTTTACGATGGACCTAATGTCACTGATCAAGCAAAAAAAACCTTTTTTGGCATTAAATCAGGGGTTAGGCGCTGAGTTTATGTCAGAATTCCAAAGGGGGCAGTCCTTACCAAAGGGGGTGATGATGCTTGGGACCCCTTTTTTGGGGGGGTCTGTCATAGACTGTAAAGTGTTATGGGGGGGTTTCCCCCGCTCCTCTGTCTAATGATTTTATGTCATTAGCGATTCAAATTGCAGACTTTGCGTGGCGTAAAAGGTATGCGTGGAATAGTTTTGCCTTGTGCCCGTTTGAACCCATGCGTGTGAAAAGGGGGGGTTCGGGGGCACAGCGTCATGAGTTTCGAAAACGAAGGGTTATGTTTTACGGGGTGACGCCCTCATGAATTTTCAGTCTGCCCAAAAGGGGGGAAGACGTTTGCCGCCGTTTTTTTTTTGGGGTATGTTCAACTAAATTTCTTTTGATGTTCCCTGATTTGCCCCCTGTCCATTTTTTTCTGCCAGGCTTTTGTTTTTTCGGGAGCGCTTTTTCCCTGAGGATTTTGTTTTGCTAAAGTTGGGGGTTTCCCTTGCCCCCCGGGAAAACTATCCCCACTGGGGATTGTTCTACCCTTTGGGAGAATAAACTCAGTTCTACTAGGGATAAGGGGTGAAAAGACATCGGAGGTTGAAAATTTTTTTGGGCGTATTCTGCTGACATGTTGTACGGGGTTTCCCCCCCGGTTCGTCTTAATCCTTTTTGGATTGGAAATTTGGCCCCGAAAAATTTGGGGGGCCCAAAGGGTTTTGAAAACCCTTTTTCCCGCTCCCCGGCCAGGTTTTTCCGTTTTTCTGTTTTTTTCTGATGTTTTAGCGAAAGTAATTCTGCACCCCTTCCCCCCCCTAGGAGCTTGACTGCGCTATTGAATTTGTGCCGGTAGAAATTTCCCTAAAGGTCCCCTTTTTAAAATTGTCTGTACCGAACAGCCATGCGGTCTTATATCAAGGAGTCTTTGGAAAAGGGGGGCATATCAACCATCCTCTTACCCTTAGGGGGGTTTTTTTTTTGTGGCCAAAAAGGATGGTTCATAAGGCCGTGTATTGATTTTTTTTTCCTTGAACAATATCACTTTTAAAAAAAAAAAAAAAATCAATCCCCGTTACCCTTGATTTCTGACCTTTTTCCGGGGGAAAAGGCTTTTGGGTTTTCCCCAAGCTTGACCTCAGGGGGGCGTATAACCTTATTCGCATTCCCCGGGGGTGAATGGAAGATGGCTTAAAACCCCCCCAAAAAGGGGCATTTTGAGTACCTAGTGATCCCTTTGGGCTCACTAATGTCCTTCCCTTTCATCCTTCAGAAGACTTTTTTGGGGTTTTGTGGATAAATTTTGAGTTTATTTGGATGATATCTTGATTTTTTCCAATGACTGGGACTTCATGTGAAAAATGTTCGGATTTTTTCAGATTTTGGAGAGAAAGCTCTGTATGTGAAGGATAAAGGTCTTTTTGGGTACAGAGGTTTATTTTTGGATTCATTTTTCCCCCCTGTTATTGAAATGGACCCGGTCAAAAGGGTTTGGCCATCTGTGATTGGGGGCCCAAACCCACTCATTTTAAAAGGTCTTCAGAGATTCTGGTTTTGCCAATTTTTTCTTAAAAATTTTTGGGGGAATTTTTTTGTTATTGTTAAACCATTGACTGATTTGACCAAGAAGGGTTTTTATGTGGGGGAAATTTGGGCCCCCTTAGGCAGTCTCTGGTTTCGGAATTAAGCAGAGATTCACTTCTGCTCGTTCTACGGAGCGATGTTTCCCCCCTTTAGGTGGGGGTTGTGCCTCTGAAATTGGGGGGGGTGCCCCTTTTTCCCAAAGAGATCCAGAGACCCCCAAAAGTAACCCGTGTTTTTTTTTCTAAAATTTTTCCAACTGAAAAAATTTTGACGTGGGGGAACGGGGGGTTTTTGGCATAAGTGGGCTTTTTAAAAATGGAAAATTGGTGGGGGGCCAAACATCAGGGGGGGGTCCCCCCGGACCTAAGAAAAGGTTTTCTGGAATAGCCAGGCTTAATCCTAACAGGCCGGGGGGCCCTTTTTTTCACACAAAATTTTTTTGTGGTTTCCTTTTTTTTCCCGGCACTAAAATGTTAAAGCGGTGCCCTCTCGAGGAGTTTTCCTTTTTAGACTCCCTGAGTTACTGATCCCCCCGTTTTTTGAAAGAGGGGGGTAGTTTTTTTCCGCCCCCTCGCCCAATTTGAGATGGCTTGGAAGGTGTAGGAGGATAAACCCGAGCGTGCCCTATTGGAAATTGTTTGTCCCAGCCCCGGGGGAAAAAAAGGGGGATGTCTGAGATTCATTGTTCCGGTTGGCCCGGGCACCCCCGGGAATTTTTGGTCCGAGACTTGGTTTAGTCGGTCCTTTTGGGGCATTTTTTCTGGACGTCAAAATTTTTTGAAAAACTGGGGACTTGCCTCGCTCAAGCCTTGCTCTCCCCTTTGGGTTTGTTGAGCTTCCCCGTGCCAAAAGACCAGGCCCCCTATCTCTAGGTTTTCTTTTTTCCCACCTCCCTTTTTCAGAAATGACCGTTTTTGGGTGATTTGTGATAGGTTTAAAAAAAAAAATGTTGTGCATTCCCCAAATTGCCTTCCTCCTCCGAATTGGTGCCTTTGTTCCTTCAGCCGTGGGTTGGGGTTCACGGGGTTCCCCAGACATTGTGTCTGACAGAGGGGGCCAGTTTGTTTCCCCATTTTGGAGGACTTTTTGTTTAAACTTGGGGTTAATTTTTTCTCTCGGGGTTTTTCCTAAACCCCAAGGCAAATGAGAGAACAAACCAAACATTGGAGACTTTCTGAGTGCTTTGTGTTGCTGTCAGGTGACTGGGTCTCTTTTTTTCCCTTTGGTGATTTGCTCTTAAAAATGGGGGGTAGCTCTGCCCCTTTTGTCTCCATTTTTCGAAATTTTTGGGTTTTTTACCCCCGATTTTCTTCGGGAAAACGGGGGGTTCGTTGCCCCGTGTTGCTCTGTTGTGGAGCGTATGCAGCAGATTTGGGACAGGTAGTGGAGATTTTCCCCTCTCAGGGAGGGCAGTTTTTTCCAAAACCGGGGATAGGACCGGTTTGGCCTCGGTTAAAGGGGGGGGTTTGATCTGGTTGTCCTAAAGAAAATCCCAAAGTTGCATTCAAATTTTAAAGCCTGGGGGTTTTTTGGCCTTTTAAGTCATGGGATTTTAAAAACCTTTTTTCCTTTGTTTACTTCTTCCGGGACATTAAGATCCATAAGTGTTCCACAAGTCTTTATTTAAGAGTTTTTCGGCCAGTGGTTCCTATGGCGCCCCCTGACCCGTTTTGGTTGGGGCTTTGGAGTTGTGGTTTTGAGAAAATATTGGATTCTCGTTTTTCTAGACGGAAACTCCAGTTTTGGTTAAGTGGAGGGGGTTTTGGTCAGGGGAAAAATTTTGGGTTTTTCTTCGGACCCCCTGCTAGGGAGACCCTTTTCGATCACAGAGCTCACCCTGACCGACCTGGTTGCCCCAAAGAGGTTCGATGACCCCCCTAAAAGGGGGGGGACTGTTTTGAATGTTTTTTGAAATGAATTTGAGCAGTATTTTATTCCGGTCCCACTCAAAAAAAACCCTCTCTGCGCGAGGTACCGCAGCTTGCGGTACCGTCCGAAAAAACAGAGAGGCCCCCAAGACGCTATTTGGGAGATGCTCAAAAAGGGGGAGCAGAGCCAATGTAGCGACCAATGTTGGGGGTTTTAAGACAAGGACAAGGGGATGTCCTTCTCTTGACCCCAAATGGGGGCAGGCCCCCAGCACTGTAGGGGTACCCCTACACGGTCCGCAACCCGGACGTGTACTGGGGTAAAATAAAAAAATGGGGGGTGTTGTCTCTTGATAAACCTCCAACCCTACGTGCTTTGAGAAAGGCAAGGTTAGTACAAAAAGCTTTCCGTGCCATCCCCCAAATGGCAATGCTCAATGTTTCCTGCTGTACATGTGACGCAATTGCGATACACGTCCTTCAGTTTCGGAGGTGGGGGGTTTTAAGGCCGAGTTTGGCGATCAAAAATGGGGCCCCATATTCCGGAATAAAGGTCTCGTATCACCCCGGTCAGCATTTCCGAGGGGGGTCCCCCCAAAAAAAAAAAGGAAGCCGCAAAAAAGGTGCGAGTGTGTTCCAAAAGGGGAAATGCAAGGACACCATTACCAATGCCCCCCCCCCCCCCAAAAAAAAAGGGCCGGTATGAAGGATTTTTAAAAATTTTACCAAAAATGCACTCTTTTAATTTCAGGAAAGATTATTTTTCCAAAAGGGGGGGAAAATTTAGAAAGTTCTTGGGGGGTCTACTTAAAAAAAATTTTCACTTGTGGGGTTTTTTTATGTTTGGACATCGGAGCTCTGCAAAAAAACATGACCCCCGCGGACCTTCCATCATCTGCATTCCAAAACTCCGATTCCCTTTTTTGACCCCCCACTTGGCCCAAAAATTTTTTTTTCCCCCTAGGGGCCCGGTACTCGGGGAAAAAAGGACAACAACTTTTGGTGTCCATTTCCCCTCTTCCCCCTTTGGGAAAATAAAAAATTTTTGGGGGCAAAACATCATTTTTTTTGGGATAAAAGTAGGATTTTTTTTTTTTTAAATGGTTCAAAATGCTACCACACACCCCAAAAAGCCTTTGGGGGTTTTTTTCCAAAATTGGTCACTTGTGGGGGTTTCCCCTGTTTGGCCATAGGGGCTTTTTTAAAAGGGAAATGACCCCACGCCTTTTCCCTCAAAGTCGTTCCAAAAAATCACTGCTTCCCTTCGCGCCCCGCAGCGCCCAAAAAATGGGGTTCCCCCCCCAAATTTGGGGGGGTTTGCGTACTCAGGAAAATTGGAAAAAAACTTTTTTTGGGCCCCAAATTTTCCTGTTACCCCCTTGGGAAAAAAAAAAATTGGGGACTAAAAAACCCTATTTGTGGAATTTTTTTTTTTTTCACGCCAGGGCATTATAAACTTTAGTGAAACATTGGGGGGTTAAAAAATTACCACCCCCCCAATAATTTCCCCTTGGGGTTAGTTTCCAAAATGGGGCATTGTGGGGGGTTTCCCCCGTTTAGGAAATGAGGGGTTGTAACGGAACAACGCCCCCCGAATTTCCATAAAAATCGCTTTCCCAAAAGTCACGCTTCCCCTCCCCCGCCATGGCCCCAAACAGTGGTTCCCCCAACATATGGGGATCAGCGTACTCAGGACAAATGGGCGAAATTTTGTGGTAAATTTTTCCCCCGTTACCTTGGGAAAAAAAAAAATTTGGGGGGAAAAAAATCATATTTTGGAATTTTTTTTTTTTTTTTTTTATTCACCCAGGGATTTAAACTTTTGAAAAATTTGGGGGGTTTTAAAAAGCCACCACAACCTGATAATTCCTTAGGGGGCTTTTTTCCAAAAAGGGGGATATGAGGTGATTTCAACTGTTTAGGCACATCAGGGGCTCCACAACGCGAAGGCGTCCTTTCCCAAATTTCAGCAATTTTGGTTTGGAATAAAAACGGCCCCCCCTCCCCCTTTTGGCCCCCCCTGCCCCCCAAAAATGGTTCCCCCACTGGGGGGATCAGCGTATCGGGGAAAAGTTGGAAAAAAAATTTTGTGGAAAAATTTTCCCCTTTCCCTTGGGAAAAAAAAAAAATTTTGGGGCAAAAATCATGCTTGGGGAAAAAATATGATTTTTTTTTTCACGGCTCTACTTATAAATTTTGCGTGAAGCATTTGGGGGGTTTTAAAAAGTGCCACCACACATGTTAAAATTCCTTTTAGGGGGTCTAGTTTCCAAAATGGGGTCCCATGTGGGGGGTTTCCCTGTTTAGGCACATCGGGGGCTCCCAAACGCAACTGGCCCTTTCAATTCAGCCAATTTTTTTTGGGGAAAAAGTCAAATGCGCCCTTTTCCATTTCGAGCCCGCCGTCCCCCCAAACGGGTTCCCCCCCCATATGGGGTATACATAGGCAATTGGGGAAAAAAAACTTTTTGGTAAATTTCCCCTCTTCCCTTGGGAAAAAAAAAAAAGGGGGACTAAAACATCATGCTTGTGAAAAAAATTGATTTTTTTTTTTTTCCGGTCTATTTTTTTTAAAAACTTGCGTGAAGCATTTGGGGGGTTTAAAAAGTGCTCCCAAAACACTAGATAGTTCCTTGGGGGTTAGTTTCCAAAATGGGGTACATGTGGGGGGTTTCATGTTTAGGCACATCAGGGGGCCCCAAACGAACGGGGCGCCTTTTCAATTCCAGCCAATTTTGGTTTGGAAAAGTCAAATGGCGCTCCTTCCATTCGGCCCTGCCGTGCCCCCAAACAGGGTTCCCCCCCAATAGGGGTATCAGCGTACTCAGGACAAGTTTTCAAAATTTTTTGGGCCCAAATTTTTCTCCTCTTCCCTTGGGAAAATAAAAAATTGGGGACAAAAAATCATGCTTGGGAAAAAAATTTTTTTTTTTTCTTCAGGCTCTACATTAAAAACTTGCGTGAAGTTTTTATGTTTGGTAGCTGAGGAGTGAGGAAAAAAAGGAATACACCAGGCTTTTGGATCTAGAGATTGCAGTACCCTGAAAAACCACCAAAACTAGAGGCGCCGTGGAGCGTTGTCCGCTGCAAATGATTGAAACAATGTCAAAAAATATTTATACAGGAACCCACACTCTATAAAATATTTTTTTAGCAACATCGAATAAAAGTATAAAAAAATTTTCCTGACACAATCTCGCAGAATTGGGGGTTTAATTTGGGGGTTTTGAGGGGCAGAAAACGAAATTTTTGAACTAGGGTTAATTTGAGGCTTATGAGCTGTAACAGGAAAGAGGGGCCCCGGGGGCTAAACCTGCCCTACACTGGGGCCCCTAACCCCCTTTCCTTGGGGAAATATAAGGTTCAGAGGCCCCAAATCCCCACAAAAATGTCCCCTTCAGCCCTAACCCTGTAATCATCCTAAGAAGGCCCCGATTACCCCAAAAGGGGAAAGGGTGATCTCGCTAAATAACGATTAGAATATAAGACAGACAGGTGAAACCCTTGCATACACACTAAAAACCCAAGGGGAAAATAAATGGTTGGGAAAAAACTCAAGTAAGTTGGCTTAAAAGAAAAGGGGCTCTAACTTAAGTTAAGATCATTCCTATCTGTGGTCGCAAGGGGGAAATTTTAGGGGAACCCCAAAGCAGCAACGGAATTTAAAAAAAAAATCAAAAAATAATCAATTGCGGGGGGAGAAACTGCCCCCAGCCCCGCACGGCCAGACAAATTAACTCCCTAGCGCCAAACACAAAAAACAGCAATCAGGTGAGAAGTCAAAATGTGAACCCCAAAAATCTTGTGGGAAGCCACATGAGGTACCCCCCCCTTTTACGAGGGGCCTCCGGACCTCAGGGCCAGGCCCCCGGGTGAGTTTTGGAAGGCCCAAAACCCAAAAGATCTGCGTTAACATCGCCGGGACCCCCGTCCTCCCCTCCGGCCCCTACCCTTAAAAAAACCAAGTACAAGGGGGCCCGGGGATTCAGCGAAGTCAATGATTTTTGTTTTCTTAAAAATTTCCCAATTCCCCTTGACCCACGGGGGGAGGAGGTAGGGTGAGGTATGATGGTGCCACATCCTTTTAAAATAAGACTTGGGAAACACTTTTTTGAATTTTAAACGTAAGGAGTTCCAGACGAAATCCACAGGTTTTTTAAATTTTGGGGAAATGATCTTCGGCCGAGAATTGGCCCCTTTCCGGGGGGCACTTTAATTTTTTTTTTTCCCCGGGAACAACCATCCAGATCGTTCCTTCAGATCGGACAAAAAATCCCCTCCTATCACCCCAAGTTTGTAACGGTTCCCCCCTATTCTCAAATTATTAAAAAACCCCTCGCCCACAGAAGAAAAAGACGACGAGAAACCCCTCCTCGGAACCCCCAAAGGGCCCCCCCCCCTTAAAAAAACAAAACTGGGGATAAAACCCTATCCCCCAAAAAAAGGGGATTCCAGTGGACTCGCCCCCCTGTTTTAAAGCGAAATCTCCCCCCGGCAAGAAAGAAAACCATCCTCTGGTTTTCCGATACAAAAAACCGGGTTGTCTTAAATTGATTCGACGCTCTGTCTGCCCTTTTTCTGTGGATAAAAACCGGGGGAAAACGACATTGATCCCCGGAAAAAACAAAATCCCCAAAAATTTGGACACAAATAAACCCCCCTATCAAAACCCCATTAAAGGGGAAACCCTGAAGTCTCACACCCCCTAATGAACCCTGGCCAAGTTTTGTTTTGAAGTCCGGAAGAGCAACGAAATGGCCATTTACTGAACCGTCAAAACCCCGTATGACGGTATCCCAAAACGCGGAGGAAGGTCCTATGAAGTCCATAGATAAATGAGTCCTGGACCCCCCGAATTTTTCAAGGGTAAAAGGGTCCCAAGGACGGGTATGGGGGTTTTAGAGCGAGCCAAACCCCAAAAGGACGCGACAAAAGTTAAACATCTTTTTTAGTTTTTGGCCCCAAAAAATCGGGAGAAAGGAATCTAAAGTCCCTTCTCCCGGATGTCTTGCTAAAGCGAATTAAAAAGTGCCTCAAAACCCCTTTTGTTCAACGATTCGGGACAAACAGCCCCCGGGGCCTCGGGCGTCCCCCTGCCCCTAAAACCCCCCCCAAGCTCAGAACATACCCCCGACACTACCCCCCCCCCCCTGAAGGATAGATGGGTCATCCTTTTCCCGGCCCCGGGAAACGCGAGACAAGGCATCACTTTACATTTTAACCCGGGGGCGATAGTGACGAAAAAAATTAACCGGGGTAAAAAAAACGACCATCGAGCTTGCGGAAATTTTCAGACGCTTACGGATTCAAATACAGCAGGTTTTTTGGATCAGTAAAAGGGGTCCCCGGGGGGATCCCCCTCAAAAGGAAAACCCATTCTTCAAAAGCAATTTAATGGCCAAAATTCCCCCTTTCCGATACAAATTTTCGGCGGACGACTTTTCTTAGAAAAAAAGGCACGGATGCCATTTACCAGGGGACGGACCCTGGGACAATTAGCCCCCCCCCCTACGTCAGCCGTCCCCTCCCCAATGAACGGCTAGAAAAACCCCGGGTTGGATGAACGGGTGCCGAAGCAAAAAATTTTTTTTTAAGAGGAAAGGTTTGGCAATTTGTCCCCACCACTTAAAAAATCCCCCCTTTTCTCGTTGTCAGTGAGAGGTTTGACGACAGACAGAAATTACAAAAAAATTTTCCCGGGGAGAAATTTTCAAACCCAAAAAAGGGCGACCCTTTGATCCCCGGGCTGACCCATTCAACACTGCTTCACCTTTTCGGGTCCACCCGGAAACCGGAGGCTGACAAAAAAAACCCCAAAACTGAATTTTTCCGTACGGCAAAAAAACATTCTCCAGTTTGGCGTATGTTTATTGCCCGCAAGATCTGCAACACCTGTTCACATGCCCCGGTGAGGCACAAGATCTGGCGGTAAATTAAAATGTCCCCCAAATTCGACACAAACACCCCCCCAAGGTGACAAAAATGTCATTAAAAAAAAGTTGGAATACGGTGGCAGTAGTCAGACCAAAAGGCATGACCAGGTTTTATAATGTCCCTCCCGGGTGTTAAAAACCGTTTTCCATCATCCCCCTCTTTTATCCTAATAATTATACGCCCCCCTGAGATCCAATTTTGGGAAAAATTTGGCGCCCCAAAATTTGTTGAAGGATCAGGAAAAAGAGGGGTGTTACGGCTCGAACAGTAATCCCCTTAAATTCCGGAAACCAAAAAAAAAGGGGTAGGCCCCCTTTTTTTCTCACAAAGAAAACCCCGCGGCCAAAAGGGGGAAAATAAGGTTAAAATGCCCTTTGGCCAATTTCAGAAATTAACTTTATAGTGTCTTTAGGACAGAAGATTAACAACCTGTTTAGGCAAAATTTCATCAGGAAGTAATTAATAGGCATCATCAGCGAAAAAGGAGGCAATTCCCCACCCCCCTCAGGAAAACATCCCAAAATCCCCAAAAAAGGAGGCAATGTACTAGGCACGACCCCCCCCCGATGGTGGTTCTGCAGTTGTTTTGCAAATCACCCCCCTTTGGGTTTCTCCGGATGCAATTAATCAAGGGGGGTTTGTTTTTAAACCACCAAGAAGTCCCAACACAATGGGGTAGGGCCCTCCCAAAAATAAAGATAATTTTTCCTATTTTGCCCCTACCCCAAAAGGCATGTTTGAACCTCAGAACAAAACTACCCCTTTGGGGGGGCCTGGCGTCATGGAGAAAATAGGGGGCGGGGGTTTTCCCCAATATTCTGCAACCCCTTAGCCTGACAAAAAAGGGCGTCAACCCCATTGCCCCAAACCACTACAGAGAACAACAATCTCTTCCTCGTACCAAAAACCCCCACCCCCCTTTGGCAAGGAAAAGAGAAGAACCCCGGGGATGAAATCATACTCCAGGTTGGCGTCCCCCCACAACCTGGGATTGCATTTTTTCCCGGGGACTTTTTACTTAACAAAATGGGTGGACATTCTCCCCAAAAAATGTCCCTTTCCGCAGAAAAAAAAACCCTTTAGTCCTGGGGCGTCCCCCCCCAACCCCAAAAAAAAAGATGTCCCTCCCAACTGCATGGGGTCACCCCCAAAAGAAAGGGGAACCTAAATAAGGGGGCTTATGTAGGGGGGAAAAACAACAGGAGGGGAGTTACCTCCCCCTTTCCCCCAAGCCGTTATCATTCGGATAGCTAGGGCCCCAAACGCCTCCAGGAAGGAAAGATCATCGAGCCAAAAAAAATCTTTTAAATTGTCAGAAAGCCCTGAAAAACCCCGGCTCCTAAG
This sequence comes from Oophaga sylvatica, assembly GCA_033576555.1. NCBI lineage: Eukaryota > Metazoa > Chordata > Amphibia > Anura > Dendrobatidae > Oophaga > Oophaga sylvatica. The sequence goes on along the minus strand of JARQOD010000002.1, from coordinate 127,669,204 downwards.
AGCTGGGTCATTCCCTGATACCCCGGCCCCCTCTACGAAACTCAGAAGCAAATTCCTCCCCGGACTTCCCTGCTGTAACTTACGTATTTGGTCTCAGCAAGAGGGGCCCCCTCTGGGTATCATATACCAACCCCCAACAGAAAAAATTGATCTACGACTGTAGGCCCCGGGGTCCCCGGGGAAGGGAAAATGCCGGATGGGTCCCCCTTAAGAAGTGAATAAAATTCCCCACTCTGTCGGGGGTTTGGGGGCGGGGCTTGAGTTTATTTAACAAGGAGGGGTTTTCCTTTTTAAAAGGGGAGGGGCGCCCGGGGGACGGCAGGAAGTCACGGAAAAGACAGGGACATCTCTGGGGGGAGGGCGGTAGTCCGGAAGTGCGGGGGGTCCTGGAGGGACAGGAGGTAGTACGGAAAGGGCCGGGGCGTCTCTGGGGGGACAGGCAGGAGTCCCGGCAATGACCCCGGGGATCTCGGGGGACAGGCAGGTAGTCCGGAAGTCCCGGGGAGTTTTGGAGGGACAGGGTAGACACCCCAAGTGACCGGGGAGTTCCTGGTGACAGGGGGGAGGTATCCGGCAAATGACCGGGGCGTTTGGTAACAGGCAGGAAAGGGGCCCGGGGCAGTCCTGAGGGCAGGTTTTATCGACCGAGTGGGGGAGCCTCCGTGGCTAGGCAGGGATGGCAGATGAGCGCCCCCAAGTGAGCAGGCGGGGTCCTGGATGCCCATGGGACACGCAGGGATGGCCGAACTCAGGGGGGCTTGCAGGCAGATGGCTGTGAGCGCCCCCCAAATAGCAGGCGGAGCTCGGAATTGCCGAAGGTTCCCCCATGGACGGCCGAACCCCAGGGAGGCTTGGGGCGGTGCAGACAGGGAAAGGGGAAACAGGGAGGTAACTGAAACGGCCCCCGAGGGCGAAGCAGAGTTAAAAAGTGCAACAAAAAATTGCTGGGACCTCCCCCTTAAGGGGGAGGTGCTTTTTATAAGGTGGGGTCCCGGGTTGGCCGGGGTTTTT
>JARQOD010000002.1:127538381-127668093 GCA_033576555.1 Oophaga sylvatica | reverse complement strand
GTCAAACGGCGCTCCTTCCCTTGCGACCTCTGCCGTGCGCCCAAAAAGTGGTTTACCCCACATATGGGGTATCGGTGTGTTCAGGAGAAATTGCACAACAAATTTTGTGGTTCATTTTTTCTTTTAACACTTGTGAAAATAAAAAAAATTTATTCCGAAGTAAAGTTTTTGCAAAAAAAGTTAAATGTTCATTTTTTCCTTCCACATTGCTTCAGCTCCTGTGAAGCACATAAAGGGTTAATAAACTTCTTGAATGTGGTTTTGAGCACCTTGAGGGGTGCAGTTTTTAGAATGGTGTCACTTTTGGGTATTTTCTATCATATAGACCCCTCAAAGTGACTTCAAATGTGATGTGGTCCCTAAAAAAAAATGGTGTTGTAAAAATGAGAAATCGCTGGTCAACTCTTAACCCTTATAATTTCGTAACAAAAAAAAATTTTGTTCCCAAAATTGTGCAGATGTAAAGTAGACATGTGGGAAATGTTATTTATTAAGAAATTTAATAATTTTATAGTTCTAGCCGAGTTACTTAAAGGGACAGTTCACAGGCAGAGTCCAATGAGCACACAGCGAGTACCACCCCCGGCCCCTTGTACATACAATACTGTTTTTTTGCAGTTTGTTTTCCCCACAAGTTACCTTTTCTTCTGGTCACAGCAGTACAGGCAATACAAAGTCCAGGAGGGCAACCGTTGTTCAACGGGGAAAGTAACTTTTTAATGAATGGTTGTGGTTTTCCTGCTCTGTCCCTGTCACGCTCTCCAACCGCACCTACAGCAGCTGCAGCAGTCAAAGATCTGGGGAATTCCACTCGCTGGAGTCCGGGTGCTCACAATCTCTCCAGCAGGGGTCCTTCCGGAGTCCTAGGGCCCGTACTGCAGTCCTTTGCCTTTTTGCTCAGTCCTTGGTCCGGGGCAACAGACCTCTCCCATCTGAAGGGGCTGGCAGTGCCCCATCTGACAATCATGTCTGCCCTGGCCAGAGTCACAGGCAGTTCTCTGAAGCAGCAGTTTCCTGTTTCCCTTGCTGCTGCTGGCCCAGCCCACATTTTAACTATATCTTGCCTTAACTCTAGCACATTTAAAGGGGAACATCACAAAACAGTACATTATAACACAAATATAATATAACTGTAAGGGGAGCTAGGGCCGTAGTCGTGGCTGACAACAGTTGCTCAATCATGCCCTGGTCTCCCGTCACATACACACAATGTCCCCTTTGATTTGTACCTTGCTTCCCGTTCTCGGTTCCATCTGGATCCCTTCTGAGCTGCTGAGAACAGCTTTCTGGTGATTTCAGACAAAGAGAGACAGAGTCCAGTTCCAACTTAACAAACACGAGTTTACTTGTTTCCATTCTCAGTACGTCCAGTTCAGACACAGCTGCGTCCTTTTTTGCACTGTGCTTTCCCTCACTTCTTCCAGAATGTCCCAGGGTTGTACCGGATCGTCCGATACTGCAGCATTCCTTTTGGCCAGCCTAACTGTCTTCAGGAGTTCCTCTGTCTGTTTCGCCCCAGACAAAAGGGCATCAGCCCATGTAGTTAGCTGCCACATACTGGAGCTGCCCTGCATTCTTACGTTTGTGATCTTCGGCCCTCAGGCCCTGGACGACTGGGCTTGGAGCTTCAATGTTACGGGGTCCATCTGCCCTGTCGGGGCTCTCAGGCCCTACTAACTATCTTCAGGAAGTCTTCCTGGCTTACCCACAGTTGGCCCCTCCTAAGTTAACTATTACTTATCCTATCTTTACAATATATTTACATAGCAGCATTACGTACATTGCAACATATATATAGAGATTAAGACATACTTTGACAGGGATGTGTTTGGGGCTTAAAACAGTCTTTGTAATCCCTTACACTCCCCCCTCCTTTAAGAATGGTCATCATTAATATTTACAGAGTGATAATCCACACAGAGAGGTAAGCATTTAAACATATGTTTAAACTATGTTTAAATGTTTACCAGCCACGACTACGGCCCTTGTTAATCTCTTGCTGCAGCTCCTCTCCGCATATCTTGCGGTTCCGCTTTGCTTTGCTCCTGCCACTGCAGAACCTCTTGCTGCTCTACAGCCCTTCTCCGCAGCTTTGCGGTTCCCCTCCTGTGTGAAGAGGTCTCTACCTGTCCCTCCATACACCATTCCTTCCAGTCAGTTTCTGTTTTGTGCATGTTGGAAATGACTTCTGAGTTGGGGCTCCCTCTGTTGGTTGCTGAGGGTATTGAACCAGTGTTGAATAGTAGAAGTCCATCACCTGCGAGCGATGACTGGCAATCAGAAGAGACGGACTGGGCTGATATAAGTGAGCTGCCTTCCCATGATCCTCGCCGGTGATCAATTGTTGTTTCCTGGTTCATTTGGTAGTCAGCTGGTGTCTTGACTTCGTCTGCTACTTTCAGATAAGATATTTTCTGCTTGTTTCTATCGTGTTTGCTATTTCCATTTTTTGTCTGCACTTTTGTGGGAGGTTAGCCGGGTTCCCCTCCAGGGGCCTGTTCTACTTTCTGTTTTTCAGCAGCCACTGTTTATTTGTTCCATTGCTCTGTCCCTGCTATATGAGTGGCTGTGGGTTAGCCGCTTGTTCACACCGGAGATCTGATTTAGCGGGTGGCGAGATCGTGTGATCTCAGCATTTTTGAAATCAGAAGTGTTGGAAGTTTTTCTAGGGTTTTGCTGGGTTGCAGATAGTATTCTGTCCTGTCCTGTCCTATCTAGGCAGTGTTTGGCCCTAGCGTTTGCTCACTCTATTTTCTGCCTGTGTTTGTATTTTGTCTTGTCTAACCGCCATTATATGTATGGGGGTTACCTATTCCTTTGTGGCTCTACTCCGGGGCAGTTAGCTTTCCTGTTTCTATCTTTAGGTGTAGCTAGCTCTCCGGCTGTGCCGAGGCGTCTAGTCACCGTAGGTAAGTCCCACGGCTGCTTCTAGTTGTGCGGTTAGTTTAGAGATCTGCAACCCATTAGTTCCCAACCTCTCTGGTGTTCTGCTGCCTTGGCTGTTTTTTGCTACTGTCCTTCTCAGCTACCAATTCATAACAGAATCACCGGCTGTTAGGGTCTGCGGAATGCACCAAATAAATATAAATAGTGGGTGCGTTCGCAGCCCAGGGTCCACCGTGCAGGCAGAGCCTGCTGCTAGTAAGATGGCGGTAAAGGCGTACTCTGTTACTTCACAGAGTCGCAAACATAGATGCTGTGGCACTATATGGTGGTATAAGCGAACTCTGTTACACCACAGATTCGCTGAGGTAGAGACGCAGAGATAGGGACTGTGTCTGTTAACACCACAGGGATACACAGATAACTGCTGTGCGGATAGCAGTCCATGGTCATGCAGTCAGCAACACAAACAAACAACTCCTCACCGGTGAATGTTGTGAATGTGTTAGAAATGAATTCTGAGCAGAAGCTCCCTCTGGTGGTTACAAACAGTTCTGAACCATTCAATGAAGATTGGCAATCAGGAGTTACAGACTGGTCTTATATAAGGGAGGTTCCCTCCCATCATGGTTGCCGGTGATCAATTGTTATTGTCTCAACTGTGGTTCCTGGTTCACTTGGAAGCTTGCTGAGTCTTGCCTCTTCTCCTTCTCTCAGATAAGATATTTTCTGTTTTTGTTTTGTGCTTGCTTTTTGCATTGTTCCCTGCACTTCTGTGGAGGTCAGCCAGGTCCCCTCCTGGGGCTTGTGTTCCTCTCAGTTTATCTGAGCCACTGTTATTTGTTCATTTGCCTTTTCCATTTTTTTCAGTGGCTGCGGCTTAGTTTTGTTACACCAGAGAACTAATTTAGGTGGTAGAGGTCGTGTGATCTCAGGTGTTTTTGCAATTAGTAGAGTTGGTATTTTTAGGGTTTTTTGGATTGCAGTAAGTGTCCTTCCTATCCTTTTTCTTTCTAGGCAGATTGGGCCCCAACGTTTGCTCTTACTATTTTCTGTCTGTGTCTGTATTTCCTCTTGTCTAACCGCCATTACATGTTTGGGGCTTCCTATGTTCTTTGGGGATCTGCTCCGGGGCAGATAGCTTTCCTCTTTCTATCTTTAGGTGTAGTTAACCTCTCAGGCTGTGACGAGGCGTCTAGGACCAAAGTAGGAACGCTCCACGGCTGCCTTTAGTTGTGGTGGTTAGTCAGGGTACTGCAATCCAGTAGATTCCAACCTCTCTGGTTTATTGCCGTTTTTGCCTGCTCTCCTCAGCTACCAAATCATAACAGTATCACCGGCCCAACTGAAAATTATATGGTACTCAACAGAAGGGAAAAATAGTAAAAGGAAAAGGAAAAATGGAAGTTGTCAGAAATTTTTATTTTTTTTTCTCTGTTGCATTTTTTCCCTCTTTTTCTCTGGGTGCTGAGGAGGAAATTTTTTTTTTCTCTCAATGGAGTTTGCACAGTTGTCTGGCCGTGTGGATCAGCTTGCCACTGAAGTTCGGAGTATTGCTACCTATCTTGCAGGGTTGCAGGTTGTGGAACCTAGGATCCCCATGCCAGATTTATTTTTGGGGGATCGAGCTAAATTTCTGAATTTCAAAAATAACTGTAAGTTGTTTTTTGCCTTAAAACCTAAGTCCTCAGGGAACCCTGCACAGCAGGTTCAAATTGTCATCTCTCTCCTGCGCGGCGATCCTCAGGATTGGGCTTTTTCCCTGACACCTGGGGACCCTGTTTTGAGTAATGTTGATGCATTTTTTCTGGCTCTGGGGTTATTGTACGATGAACCTAATGTCACTGATCAAGCTGAAAAAACCTTGTTGGCATTAAATCAGGGGCTTGAGGACGCTGAGTTGTACTGTCAGAAATTCCGAAAGTGGGCAGTCCTGACCAAATGGAATGACGATGCTTTGGCAGCCCTTTTTCGGAAGGGTCTGTCAGAGAATGTAAAAGATGTTATGGTGGGTTTCCTGCTCCCTCTGGTCTCAATGATTCTATGTCATTAGCGATTCAAATTGACAGACGTTTGCGTGAGCGTAGAGGTATGCGTGGAATAGTGTTGCCTTGTGAACCAGCTTCTGAACCCATGCAGTGTGATAGAGTGGCTTCTGGGGCACAGCGTCATGAGTTTCAAAAACGCAATGGGTTATGTTTCTACTGTGGTGACGCCTCTCATGCTATTTCAGTCTGCCCTAAGCGGGGAAGACGTTTTGCAGCTCAGTTGTCTTGGGTAGTGTTCAGACTAAATTTCTTTTGACTGTTACCCTGATTTGCTCCCTGACCACATTTTCTGCTCACGCTTTTGTTGATTCGGGAGCAGCTATTAACCTGATGGATTTTGATTTTGCTAAACGTTGTGGGTTTCCCTTGATACCCCTACGGAAGTCTATTCCCCTACTGGGGATTGATTCTACCCCTTTGGCTGAGAATAAACCCCAGTTCTCTACTCAGGTGAAAATGAGGGTTGAACCTGATCATCAGGAGAGTTGCAAATTTTTGGTGCTGTATAATCTGCATGACATTATTGTACTAGGTTTCCCTTGGTTACAGTCTCATAATCCTGTTTTGGATTGGAAATCTGTGTCTGTAACCAGTTGGGGCTGCCAATGTGTTAATGCCAACACTCCTGTTTTTTCTGCCTCTCCCCAGGCTCAGGATGTTCCTGACTTTTTGACTGATTTTTCTGATGTGTTTAGCGAAAGTAAATTTGCATCCTTGCCCCCCCATAGGAGCTATGACTGCACTATTGAATTAGTGCCTGGTATTAAATTCCCTAAAGGTCGCCTTTTTAACTTGTCTGTACCTGAACATGACGCTATGTGGTCTTATATCAAGGAGTCATTGGAGAAGGGTCATATCAGACCATCCTCTTCACCCTTGGGTGCCGTTATTTTCTTTGTGGCCAAAAAGGATGGTTCATTAAGGCCGTGTATTGATTATCGTCTCTTGAACAATATCACTGTGAAATATCAATATCCGTTACCCTTGATTTCTGACCTGTTTTCCAGGGTGAAAAGTGCTACTTGGTTTACCAAGTTTGACCTCAGGGGGGCGTATAACCTTATTCGCATTAAGCACGGGGATGAATGGAAGACGGCGTTTAATAGCCCAGAGGGGCATTTTGAGTACCTAGTGATGCCCTTTGGGCTCACTAATGCTCCTTCCGTCTTCCAATCCTTCATGAATGACATTTTCAGGGATTTTGTGGATAAATTTCTGATTGTTTATTTGGATGATATCTTGATTTTTTCCAATGACTGGGACTCTCATGTAAAACATGTTCGGACTGTGTTCCAGATTTTGAGAGAGAATGCTCTGTATGTGAAGGGATCAAAATGTCTTTTTGGCGTACAGAGGATCTCATTTCTGGGATTCATTTTGTCCCCATCTGTTATTGAATTGGACCCGGTCAAGGTTCAGGCCATCTGTGATTGGGTCCAACCTACTTCATTAAAGGCTCTTCAGAGATTCTTGGGTTTTGCCAATTTTGTATCGTAAATTTATTTGGTAATTCTCTGTTATTGTTAAACCATTGACTGATTTGACCAAAAAGGGTTCTGATGTGGTGAATTGGCCTCCTGAGGCAGTCTCTGCGTTTCAGGAACTTAAGCAGAGATTCACTTCTGCTCCTGCTCTACAGCAGCCTGATGTTTCAGTGCTATTTCAGGTGGAGGTTGATGCCTCTGAAATTGGGGCAGGTGCCGTTTTGTCCCAAAGAGATCCAGAGACCTCTAAAAGTAACCCTTGTGCCTTTTTCTCTCGAAAATTTTCTCCAACTGAACGTAATTATGACGTGGGTAATCGGGAGTTATTGGCCATGAAGTGGGCTTTTGAAGAGTGGAGACATTGGCTGGAGGGAGCCAAACATCAGGTGGTGGTCCTCACGGACCATAAGAATCTGGTTTATCTGGAATCAGCCAAGCGACTTAATCCTAGACAGGCCAGGTGGGCCTTGTTTTTCACACGTTTTAATTTTGTGGTTTCCTTTCTTCCTGGCATTAAGAATGTTAAGGCGGATGCCCTCTCGAGGAGTTTCCTTGCGGACTCTCCTGAGTTATCTGATCCTGCTGTTATTTTGAAAGAGGGTGTAGTTCTTTCCGCCATTTCGCCCAATTTGAGACTGGCTCTGGAAGGGTGTCAGGAGGATAAACCCGAGCGCTGCCCTATTGGGAAATTGTTTGTCCCAGACCGGTGGAAAAAGAGTGTGATGTCTGAGATTCATTGTTCCGCGTTGGCCGGTCATCCCGGAATTTTTGGTTCCAGAGACTTGGTTAGTCGGTCCTTTTGGTGGCCTACTTTGTCTCGTGACATCAGGGAATTTGTGCAGTCCTGCGGGACTTGCTCTCGCTCCAAGCCTTGCTCTCGCTCTAGTGGTTTGTTGATGCCATGTGTTATGTTACGGTAGCTGAGGAGTGCAGGTAAAAAAGGAAATACACCAGAGCAGTTGGAATCTATGGGATTGCAGTACCCTGACTAACCACCACAACTAGAGGCAGCCGTGAGCGTTCCTACGATGGTCCTAGACGCCTCGTCACAGCCTGAGAAACTAACTACACCTAAAGATAGAAATAGGAAAGCTATCTGCCCGGAGCAGAACCCAAAGATAATAGAAAGCCCAAACTGTATGGCGTTAGACAAGAGGAATACTGACACAGAAAGAAAATAGTATGAGAAAACGCTGGGCCCAAACTATCTAAATAGAAAGGACAGGAAGGGTACTTACTGCAATCCCAGAAACCCTGAAACACCACTCTACTATTTCAAATCACCTGAGATCACACGACCTCTACCACCTAAATTAGTTCTCTGGTTAACAAAAACAGCAGCCATGAAAAACTGGAAAAAGCAAACTACAAACACAGTGGCTGGACTAAACTGAGAGGGCAAAAGCCCCGGAGGGACCTGAAGGCCCCACAGAGTGCAGGACAAAATGCAAAAATATAGCAAAAACACAAATAAGAAATTGTCTTATCTGATAGCAGGAGATGCAGACACGACACAGCAGGCTACAAGGAAACTGGAAGAAGGATTCAGACCAGAACATTGATCACCCGCCACCCTGATGGAAAATGATTCCCTTAAATAAGACCAATCGTAACACCTGATTCCCAATCCTCACTAGTACCGCTTGTAACCACCAGAGGAGCCTCTGCTCAGAACTCATCTCAACCATTCACAACACCATTGCCTGTGCCAAGGACCATGGACCCATATCTCATGATTTCATTTCGACCTCCCTGTTCTCAGAGAATGACCGTTATCTGGGTGATTTGTGATAGGTTTTCCAAAATGATACATCTTGTGCCATTACTAGTGTTGAGCGATACGATACTGCAAATATCGGGTATCGGCCGATATTAGCTGTATCGGGCTTCGATTCCGAGTACCGATATTTTCGTCATATCGGATACCGGAATCGGATTTGTCACTGTCACTGTGAGTGTCCGTCGGTCGGGTCTGTCAGGAGTCAGCGGCACTTACCTGGCAGAAGATCTCCGGCGGTCACGTCCTGGACTGCTTGATGGCGCCATTATCTTCTCCCTGGCGTCACATGCAGTTTTTCGCGATAACTGCAGTGACTGCAGGGTAATCCCGGCCGTAAACCAGTCCGATGACGTCACCGCCGGGAAGCAGGTAATCAGCTGTGCTGCGCGGGATGACAGGCTCTGCCTGTCATTCTGATGTAGCAGAGCTGGATCGTCGTGGGACACTCGTTACTATGGACTGCGTCGGACAGGTGTATACTGTGGTTTTTTTTTTTCATTTTTTTACAGGAGATCGATGGCGTCGCAGGATGAGACTAATAAAAGTAATGAAAACTGTGTTGTGTTTTTTATTAAATTAAAAAATTTTTTTATGAACATTCACCCATCCGGGTACATCAGCAATTTAACTATTTACATACAGGGACCCTTTCCGGGTTATTTATAATTCTTTGGCAGGGGTGTTCCAGGTACCACCTGGTACTCTTCTGATGCTTGCCAAACATCCGAGACACCAAGGACCACCAGGACCTGATGACGTCGTGTGGCCTGTACAGTCAAGTCGTGACCCGCTATCTGTGTCTGTGTGGCCACCTCTTTCATCTCCCTCCGGGTCTGGAGCCCTATGTCCCGGACTGAACGAACCCCAGGGGGCCTAACAGGCGCCGGGTACGGGCCAGCTATCATTATCATGTCCATAGCTGGGGCTGCTGAGGAGACCACTGAGGGAGGCTGGGGAGATTTACGGCGTGGGGTGGGCACTTGTGCAGAGGCCTGGATGTGGGAGGCTGAAGGCTCCGAGGGTCTCACAGGTTCCTGACACTCTGGGGAGTAGGGGTCGCACCTGGTAACATTTAGGGCGTACCATCCATTGTAACCCCAGTGTCGGGTGTAAGTCACCAAGTCTCCTGGCAACAGGTCCCTCCCCGGGTGTCCTTCTGGGAGGTGAGTCTCCACGTCCCGCCGGGTCACAAACACTTCTAAATAAAGTCCAGGCTCCTGGATGAAGCCCCAACCACCTTTCAATTTAAAGCTCCGTACTGCACCCTTACGCCGCGGCTCCCACAGGGTTCCTTTATCTTTTCTCATCCGGTCCTTATCTGCCCGGTCCTTCTCCAAGTTACGTTGCCGAAGCTTTTGGGATTCTCGCTGCTCCCTTTGTCGCTCTGCTTCCCGCTCCCAACGTCTCCACTCTTCCTCCTGACGCCGGTTGTAATTCTCCACCAGCATCTCCATGTCTCCACCATCAAACTGCAGCTTACGATGTCCGGTTTGCGGCAGCTCTCCTGGCGCCCGACAGTCCTGGCGGCGCTCACCTGCGGAGGAAGCAGCCGGCTCTGGAACAGAATGACAGTCGGGGCTCCGGTACAGACAGGTAGACCTCTGGTGCCTGCGCGGCCTTCTCCATGAGGACGGGTGTCGCTTCTTCTGTCTCAGCGACGGGGGCAGACAGCGGGATCTGGGGTGCTGCCGGTGCAGAGTTTTTTGCAGGAACGGGTGCCTCCACTGCAACAACGTCAACCGGATCACATTGCAAGGGCTGGGATGCCCGCACGGACTCCTCTACTAGAACGGGTGCCTCACCTTCCGGTACAGACACTTCAGGTAAGAGGGATTGGCGCCGCTCCAAGTTTAGTTTTAGGGCACGCCAGCTGGCTTCCATCCTGGCGACCTCCTCCCAGTGCCGGGCCAGGCCTCTTAGGGTATCCTCCGCTTCTTGCAGCGTAGGAGGGTTTCCAGGCCGGGTGCCCAACGGTGGTTCCGTGGCGATCGGGTCGCTTCCGTGGGGGGAGAGCTCTGACTGCTCCATCCCTTCACACTTCTGCTCGTGTCCATTAGCCATCTCTGCCAAGTCACATGTGTCATTAGCATCTGGAGAGGGCCCCTCTTTTGTAGTGAGGCGGGACCTTCGTGTTAGTTTCCGCACACTGAGGAGGATGAGGAGGCGGAACTGAAGAGCTGTGGGGCACGATCTTACATTGCAGTACCATTTAGAGTGGTCGGCCATCGTTTTCGCGCCACTGAGTGAGTGTACACCCACGAAGAGCACCCCCTTCTTCTTCACCAGTGCCTCGTCGTGACGCAGATATGGCGGAAAAATGGCAAATACATTCTCTGATGATTTTAGCAATTCTCAAGCACAAAACCAGTTCAATTCAGGCACACAGGACTCGCTTATAGCGAGCTACAGAATCCTGTTTGTGACGCCCAAGTTGAGTCGCACAGATTCAGAGGTTTTGGGGGTACTCGGCACCGAGCCCGTCGACTTCTATGGGGTATGTCACGGCTTTACCCGGCAATTGAATCAGAGTCTATTTTACTATGTAGAAGTGTATAAACTATAAATATATGTATATATATATGTCACAATGACATATATATATATATATATATATATATATATATATGTATTCTATGTGTGTATATTTTGTGTTTACAACGAAAGAAAGGGTTTTTTTTGTTGCGATATTTTGTTCCCATAGACTTACATGGGACTTCCGGTATCGGAATCGGATATCGACGATATTTAGTGATATCGGCGATACCATTCCGATACGATATTTTTAGATATCGAGCAGTATCGCTCAACACTAGCCATTACCTAAGTTGCCTTCCTCCTCCGAATTGGTGCCTTTGTTCCTTCAGCACGTGGTTCGGTTACACGTCATTCCTGAGAACATTGTGTCTGACAGAGGAGTCCAGTTTGTTTCCAGATTTTGGAGGACTTTTTGTTCTAAACTTGGTGTTCAATTGTCTTTCTCCTCGACCTTTCATCCTCAGACTAATGGACAAACTGAGAGAACAAACCAGACATTGGAGACTTATCTGAGATGCTTTGTGTCTGCTGATCAAGATGACTGGGTCTCTTTTTTGCCTTTGGCTGAGTTTTCTCTTAATAATAGGGCTAGCTCTGCCACTTTGATGTCTCCATTTTTCTGCAATTTTGGGTTTCACCCTCGATTTTCTTCGGGACAGACAGAGGCTTCTGTCTGTCCAGGTGTTGACTCTGTTGTGGAGCGTATGCAGCAGATTTGGGACCAGGTAGTGGAGAGGTTGTCCCTCTCTCAGGAGAGGGCCCAGCGGTTTGCCAACCGGCATAGGACTGATGGTCCTCGGTTTGAAGTGGGGGACTTGGTCTGGTTGTCCTCAAGAAATATCCCTATGAGAGTTGCATCTCCTAAGTTTAAGCCTAGGTTCATTGGACCTTATAAGATCATGGAGATTCTTAATCCTGTTTCCTTTCGTTTACTTCTTCCAGGGATTGTAATGTATGTAGTACAGTTCATATAGCGTCTTGTGCTTGGGTGCGATGAAAATACATGAGACACAGGTTTTATATATAAAAGGTCTTGTATTACTTCATACAAGTTGGCAAAAATAGTCACACAGTTTGCAGATACAGAAGCAGGAGACACAGCAGGCCAGAGTAACTTAAGCTCAGCAATCACTCTCCACAACAGGTTCAGGATCTTCTTCTCTGTTACCGTAAGTCCATGCAAACGTGGATCTTTCAAAGAGCAGGGTTCCAGAGTCCACACAAGAGTTCCAGAGTTCCTCAATAGAAATAGCTGGAGTACAAAGTCCAAGGCTTACAGGAGTCAGGTCACAGGTTCACTGCAGGCTAGATTCTGAAGCACTGATTGCTCAGCTGTGGCTGCTTAAGAAGCAAGAGGAGAGAATCAGGGCGGGAACATGCAAGCTGAAAACTCCATATTGACTGAGGGCAAGATAGCTGCAGCAAGACAGAAAGTAAAATGGCTGACGAACAAACTGAGTTTCAGGAATATGTACATAGAACCTTACATTACTCCCCCCTTAAGGACAACCTCCGGATGACCTCAGACCAGGCTTGTGTGGGTACCTCTGATGAAACTGACGGAGCAAGCGAGGAGCATTAACGTTATTGACTGGTTCCCATGAGTTGTCCTCCACTGGGTAGCCCTGCCATTTAATCAGATATTGTAACTGATTTCTATACAACCTGGAATCTAAAATCCTTTCCACCACAAATTCCTCCTGACCATCGACCAGCACTGGGCCAGGGCAAGGAGAAGAACGTCCAGGAAACGTATTGGGTGTCGCAGCCTTTAGTAGGGATACATGAAAGACAGGGTGGATTCTCATAGTTCTGGGCAGTTGAAGACGACAAGCAACGGCACTTATAATTTTACTGATTTTATAGGGTCCAATGTACTTATGTCCCAACTTAGACGATGGAATCCTTAACTTAAGATTTCTGGTTGACAGCCAGACCAAGTCTCCTACCTTGAAAGCTGGTGCAGGTTTACGAAATTTATCTGCTCCTTTCTTGTACCTTTCCTGAGCCGATTCCAGATTCTCCTTTAGAAGATCCATATTCTTCTGTAAAGACGTGATTCTTTCAGCCACTGCTGGTAAAGGCGTTTCTATGGGAAATCGTGGTAGAATGTTAGGATGAAAACCTAGATTAGAGTAAAAAGGAGACTGTTTAGTGGAGGCACTCTGAGAGTTGTTATAAGAGAACTCAGCTAATGGAAGTAGATCCACCCAATCATCCTGTAGGTGGCAGATAAAGCAGCGGAGATACTGCTCCAGGGTTTGATTGGTTCGTTCGGTCTGTCCATTAGTCTGGGGATGAAAAGCAGAAGAAAGGTTTACTTTAATGTCCAATGCTGCACAGAAATTTTGCCAAAACCTAGAAGTGAATTGCACCCCTCGATCCAAAATAACCTCATCCGGTACTCCATGTAAGCGAAACACATCTTTAATCATCAAATCTGATGTCTGTTTTGCAGTGGGTAAGCCGACACAAGGGATAAAATGAGCTGCCTTTGTTAAACGATCAACCACCACTAGAATGGTGTTCTTCCCTTGAGAGGTTGGTAACTCCACAATGAAGTCCATAGAAATGGATCCCCACGGGCGGGACGGGGTGGGAAGAGGCTGTAACAGACCAGTTGGTGAGGAGCGAGGTGTTTTGCATCTTGCACAGACTTCACATGAAGTGACATAGTTTAAAACATCCTTCCTGCAAGTGGGCCACCAAAAGAAACGAGAAAGAAATTCCTGTGTCTTTAGAATTCCTCTATGCCCAGCTATTTTGGAATCGTGAATGAGTTGCAATACTCTCAATCTGACTGTTTCAGGAATATACAGGCGTTGTCCCTGAATCCACACACCATTCTTAAAGACAAGACTTACATCCCTTGGGGGTTGTGCCAAAAAGGAATCCGCATGGTATGCTTCCTTGATGTCCTTAAGTAGGTCTTGATTATGAATCACTCCTAGGAATCTAGAGTCAGGAAGAATAGTCTTAGGAGGAGTAATTAGACGTGTCTCTGCTGAGTAAATCCTAGAGAGTGCATCAGCCTTTCCATTGCGCGATCCTGGTCTATAAGAAATGATAAAATTAAATTGGTTTAAGAAAAGATTCCAGCGAGCCTGGCGAGGAGTCAGGCACTTAGCCGACCTGATAAATTCAAGGTTACGATGGTCTGTCAGGACGACTATTTGCTGTGCAGCTCCTTGAAGAAGGTGTCTCCATTCTTTGAAGGCGGCAATAATGGCCAATAACTCTCTATTGCCCACATCGTAGTTCCTCTCAGCCGAAGACAACTGCTGGGAAAAGAAGGCACAGGGATGCAAGACATTCTTCTCACCTGTTCTCTGAGAGAGTATAGCTCCAACGGCACAGTCTGAAGCATCCACCTCTATTATGAAGGCAAGCTCGGGGTTGGGATGTACTAGGATAGGTGCAGTGGTAAATTTATCTTTTAGACGGGAAAATGCTTCCTGGGCTTGGGGAGTCCAGGAGAACCTAGACTCTTTCCGGGTAAGTTGGGTGATAGGTGACACTACCTCAGAGAAATTCCTAATGAAACGTCTATAGAAGTTGGCAAACCCGATGAAGCGCTGTACCTCCTTCACATTTCTAGGACTTGGCCAATCCTTGATGGCTTGGGTTTTGCTTCCATCCATACTAATTCCCTGTGTAGACAGTACATACCCCAGAAATTGAATTTCGGTCCTATGGAATTCACACTTTTCAAGTTTGATGTAAAGATGATTTTGTCTTAGACGTTCCAAGACCATTCTCACATGTCCATGATGTTCCTCTGTGGAATTAGAAAAAATTAGAATATCATCCAATAAATCACCACGAATGTATCTAGGAGATCCCTGAAGATGTCATTCACCAAGTGTTGGAAAGTGGCTGGGGCGGTACTCAGACCAAAAGGCATAACTAGATATTCAAAGTGTCCATAGCGTGACCTGAATGCAGTCTTCCATTCA
Organism: Oophaga sylvatica; assembly: GCA_033576555.1. Lineage (NCBI taxonomy): Eukaryota > Metazoa > Chordata > Amphibia > Anura > Dendrobatidae > Oophaga > Oophaga sylvatica. The sequence goes on along the minus strand of JARQOD010000002.1, from coordinate 127,653,407 downwards.
TCCCCAGGTCTAATACGGACTAAGTTATAGGCCCCACGAAGATCTAGTTTAGAGAAAATTTTGGCATGTCGCACTCTCTCCAATAACTCAGGGATTAAAGGCAATGGATAACGGTTTCTAATAGTAACCTTATTGAGTTCCCTATAGTCTACGCAGGGTCTCAGAGATCCATCTTTCTTCTTTACAAAGAAGATGGGTGCACCTGCAGGAGATGAAGAGGGGCGTATGAAGCCCTTGGCTAGATTTTCATCTATGTAATCCTTTAAAGCCTTTAGCTCGGGCCCCGCCAGGGGGTAGATCTTACCAAAAGGTATCTCTGCTCCAGGCAATAATTCAATTGGACAATCATATGGACGGTGAGGAGGAAGCTGGTCAGCGTTCTTCTTGTCACATAATTCCACATAGTCCTGGTATACAGCTGGTAGTTCAGGGACTGACATGGTTCCTTTAGGAACAGAGCAGGCTGAAACTTTTGGACTCATCTGTTTCTCTGGAAAGTGTAATTCCTTGGTCTCCCAGTTAATGGTAGGATTCTGAGCCTGCAGCCATGGTAGCCTAGAATAATGGGAAAGTGGGGAGAAGAGATAAGCATAAAGGACAGTTTCTCTTGATGATCTTTACCCATAAGTACCCTCAAAGGCTCTGTTTCCTGATTCACTGGTCCAGAGGTCAGCAGGGAGCCATCCACAGTTTCCATCTGTACTGGAGTAGCCTTCTTCACTGAACGTATCCCCTGTTTCAGAGCAAAGGAGACATCCATAAAATTACCACTTGCCCCTGAGTCGATCATAGCAGAGCTAGACACCCAAGCTGAGTCAACCCAGAGTTTGATGGAAAGAAAGCAATGAGAATTGTTTTTCTTACAACTCAGCTGGGACACCGCTGAGGAAACTTGAAAAATGGCAGCGTTTACACAGTCAACGTCCTCAGAGGTAACGGAGTTTAAGTCCGAGAAATCAAGATCTGTTGCTGCAGATCTCTCTGGAGCCTGAGGCTCGGACCTGACAGATCCCCTCTCGCAACACTCACAGTGAATGAGTGCTGCAGTAGTCTTACGAGAACGGCTGGGGCAGTTTATAATGAAGTGCCCTGACTTACCACAATAGAAACATAGATTCTCCTTAAAACGATGTTCCTTGCGTGCATCACTAACCCGTCGTTGTAAAGAGTCTACCTGCATGGGTTCAGGTTCAGGTTCCCGTGTAATCCTACTCAAAGGTTCCTTAGCTGGAGAGGAAGGTAGGAAAAGGTTAGTGCGATTGCTTTCGAACCATCTCTCTTGCCTGCGTTCAGTCAGACGAGTATCAATACGGATGCAGTAGTTAATAAAGTCACCTAACGCAGTGGGAGGGTCGGCACGAGCAAGTTCATCCTTAATCAGTGGGGATAACCCCTTTCGAAAAATAGATTTCTTGGCGGAACTGTCCCAGGTGGTATCAAGGGCCCATCTCCTGAAATCCAAGGCATATTCAGCTACCGAGTGCTTACCTTGGCGCAAAGCTAACATGGCTGCTTCAGCTGTTGCACCTCGATTGGGGTCATCAAACACCTGCCCCATGGCTGAAATGAAAGCATCAAGATGATCCAAACATTCATCCTCAGTCTCAATCAGAGGGTTTGCCCACATCAAAGCCTTGTTGGTAAGCAACATAATTATAGTAACACCTTAGATCGTTCAGTGGGAAATTGTGAAGCATGTGCAGAAAAAAAAAGATTGCATTGATTAATAAATCCCCTGAATTTCTCACGTTCACCGCCAAAACGAAAAGGGGGCAACTTGGGAATCCCAGAACTTGGGGCTACGGCAGGAGCCTGGACTCGCCCCTCTAGAACCTCAATCCTGGCTCGCAAATCCTGGGTAGTCTGTCCAACCACTTGCAAATTGTGATTATTGAGGTCCTGTAGGTTTGTAAAACGGGTCTTTATATTCTGCAAATCTGCAAGGATATTATCAGTCACTCCGCAAAGTTCCTTTATGCGGGCCTCCATTTTCCAGATCTTTTAAGACAGGATTACTGGAAGAAGAGGAGAGGAAAAAAAAAAAAACAATAGTGTTTACCTGTGGTAACACGCAGAGAAAAAATAGGAACTCACTGAATGTTGTGAGAATCACAACATATCTCAAGAAGTAACAACATCTGATATCGTTACAGCAGACAAAAAGGAAAGAAAAAAAACAATAGGTTTACGTGTACATGCAGAAAAAAAACATTAGGATTGCTCAGTGAATGGTGTGAGAAGTCACAACCACTATCATCACAGAAAGTTCAACCAGACATCTGATATCCAGAGTTACAGCAGACAAAAAAGAGAAAAGAAAGAAAAAAAAACAATAGTGTTTACCTGTGGTAACACTGCAGAAAAAAAAACACTTAAGGGAATTGCTCACCTGGAATGGTTGTGAGAAGTCACAACCACTGTCATCACAGAAAGTACAACCGGACGTCTGATATCCACAGTTACAGCAGACACAGCCTTCCAGACCCAGCAGACACTAACGTTTGGGCTTCAGAATCTTGTAATGTATGTAGTACAGTTCATATAGCGTCTTGTGCTTGGGTGCGATGAAAATACATGAGACACAGGTTTTATATATAAAAGGTCTTGTATTACTTCATACAAGTTGGCAAAAATAGTCACACAGTTTGCAGATACAGAAGCAGGAGACACAGCAGGCCAGAGTAACTTAAGCTCAGCAATCACTCTCCACAACAGGTTCAGGATCTTCTTCTCTGTTACCGTAAGTCCATGCAAACGTGGATCTTTCAAAGAGCAGGGTTCCAGAGTCCACACAAGAGTTCCAGAGTTCCTCAATAGAAATAGCTGGAGTACAAAGTCCAAGGCTTACAGGAGTCAGGTCACAGGTTCACTGCAGGCTAGATTCTGAAGCACTGATTGCTCAGCTGTGGCTGCTTAAGAAGCAAGAGGAGAGAATCAGGGCGGGAACATGCAAGCTGAAAACTCCATATTGACTGAGGGCAAGATAGCTGCAGCAAGACAGAAAGTAAAATGGCTGACGAACAAACTGAGTTTCAGGAATATGTACATAGAACCTTACAGGGACATTTAAGATCCATAACGTGTTCCACAAGTCCTTATTGAAGAGGTTTGTCGAGCCAGTGGTTCCTATGGCTGCGCCTCCTGACCCTGTTTTGGTTGAGGGCAATTTGGAGTATGTGGTTGAGAAAATATTGGATTCTTGTTTTTCTAGACGGAAACTCCAGTATTTGGTTAAGTGGAGAGGTTATGGTCAGGAGGACAATTCTTGGGTGTTTGCTTCGGACATCCATGCTAGGAGACTGATCCGTGCGTATCACAGAGCTCATGCTAACCGACCTGGTTGCCCAAGTGAGGGTTCGGTGACCCCTCCTCAAGGGGGGGTACTGCTGTGAATGTGTTAGAAATGAATTCTGAGCAGAAGCTCCCTCTGGTGGTTACAAACAGTACTGAACCATTCAATGAAGATTGGCAATCAGGAGTTACAGACTGGTCTTATATAAGGGAGGTTCCCTCCCATCATGGTTGCCGGTGATCAATTGTTCTTGTCTCAACTGTGGTTCCTGGTTCACTTGGAAGCTTGCTGAGTCTTGCCTCTTCTCCTTCTCTCAGATAAGATATTTTCTGATTTTGTGCTTGCTTTTTGCATTGTTCCCTGCACTTCTGTGGAGGTCAGCCAGGTCCCCTCCTGGGGCTTGTGCTCCTCTCAGTTTATCTGAGCCACTGTTATTTGTTCATTTGCCTTTTCCAGTTTTTTCAGTGGCTGCAGCTTAGTTTTGTTACACCAGAGAACTAATTTAGGTGGTAGAGGTCGTGTGATCTCAGGTGTTTTTGCAATTAGTAGAGTTGGTATTTTTTAGGGTTTTTTTGGATTGCAGTAAGTGTCCTTCCTATCCTTTTTCTTTCTAGGCAGATTGGGCCCCAACGTTTGCTCTTACTATTTTCTGTCTGTGTCTGTATTTCCTCTGTCTAACCGCCATTACATGTTTGGGGGCTTCCTATGTTCTTTGGGGATCTGCTCCGGGGCAGATAGCTTTCCTCTTTCTATCTTTAGGTGTAGTTAACCTCTCAGGCTGTGACGAGGCGTCTAGTACCGACGTAGGAACGCTCCACGGCTGCCTTTAGTTGTGGTGGTTAGTCAGTGTACTGCAATCCAGTAGATTCCAACCTCTCTGGTTTATTGCCGTTTTTGCCTGCTCTCCTCAGCTACCAAATCATAACAGGTGAAGCCGGTATTCTAGGGGCTTATTTCAGCCAAGCCCTGAACACGTGCATACGAATCTCCTCACCATAGGTGCCGGTATGCTAGGGGCTTATTTCAGCCGAGCCCTAACCACATGCGTGCATGATCACACTGGCGCAAAGCACATAATGCAATTGATACTAGCGCATGGCCGCAAGGCCATGCAACCCTTTTATAGTAGCAACTACAGGACCTGCCAGAAAAGGACCAATGAAAAACTGTTCCAGAACACATGTAGTTTCAGGGCCTTCCTGGCGGACCAATAGGAGCTGCTGCAGTACCTGAGCATGTGACCCCTGATCTCCAATGAGAGATCTTACCCTGGGCATGCTTAAAGGGGAAACGCAGGACTTAGTCCTAAAGACGGCTGCTCGCCGCTGACCAATACTGGCTACAATAGCAGAACCTGGAGAAGCAGCAGCAAGTCTCTGCACAGTATTAGACCAGGCGAGATGCTGGGGCCGACGTCTTTGCTGAGCAGGCTCCACTGTGGCCAGAGATGGATGGGGGACCGCAGCGAGACTGGTTTGAGACTCCCCTTATGCAGCAGCGGGAACTTGAACCCTAACACCGGCCTTACTGAAAATCCTATGGTAATCAACAGAAGGGAAAAATAGTAAAAAAAAAAAAAAAAAAAAAGAATTTTTTTTTGTGTGTATTTTTTCCTCTTTATCTCTGGGGGCTGTAGGAGGAGTTTTTCTGCAATGGAAATCAAGCATTTGTCTGATTGCGTGGAGCAGCTTGCTGCTGAAGTTCGGAGTATTTCTGTCTATCTCACTCAGTCATCTGCTGTAGAACCTAAGATCCCTACTCCAGATTTATTTTTTGGGGATCGGTCTAAATTTTTGAATTTGAAAAATAACTGTAAGTTGTTTTTTGCTCTGAAACCTAAGTCCTCAGGGAACGCAGCACAGCAGGTTCAAACTGTTATCTCCCTGTTGCGCGGCGACCCTCAGGATTGGGCCTTTTCCCTGACACCTGGGGATCCTGTTTTGACTGATGTTGATGTGTTTTTTCAGGCTCTGGGGTTGTTGTATGATGAACCTAATGTTACTGATCAAGCTGAGAAAACCTTGTTGGCATTGAATCAGGGTCAGGAAGCTGCAGAGCTATATTGTCAGAAATTCCGAAAGTGGGCAGTCCTTACTAAATGGAATGACGATGCCCTGGCAGCTCTTTTTTGGAAGGGTCTGGCAGAGACTGTAAAGAACGTTATGGTGGGATTTCCTGTTCCCTCTGGTCTCAATGACTCTATGTCATTAGCTATTCAAGTTGACAGACGTTTACGTGAGCGTAGAAATATGCGAGAGGTGGTGATGCCTTGCGAGCCAGCCCCTGAGCCCATGCAGTGTGATGGAGTGGTTTCTGGGGCTCAGCGTCGAGAGTTTCGAAAGCGTAATAAGTTGTGCTTCTATTGTGGAGATGCTTCTCATACTATTTCCGTCTGCCCTAGGCGGGGAAGACGTTTTGCGCTCTCAGTTGTTATGAGTAATGTTCAGACTAAATTTCTTTTGACTGTTACCTTGATTTGCTCCGTGTCCACATTTTCGGCTCAAGCATTTGTTGATTCAGGAGCAGCTCTAAACTTGATGGATTTTGATTTTGCCAAACGTTGTGGTTTTCCCATGGTACCCCTGCGGAGGTCTATTCCTTTGCTGGGTATTGATTCTACCCCTTTGGCAGAGAATAAACCCCAGTTCTCGAACCACGTGATAATGCAAGTTGACCACCAAGAGAATTGCAAATTTTTGGTGTTACATAATTTACATGACATTATTGTACTGGGTTTTCCTTGGTTACAGACTCATAATCCTGTTTTGGATTGGAAGTCTGTGTCTGTGATCAGTTGGGGTTGTCAATGTGTTCGTAGTGACACTCCTGTTTTTTCTACCTCTCCCCAGTCTCAAGATGTCCCTGACTATTTGGTTGATTTTTCTGATGTGTTTAGTGAGAGTAAGTCTGCGTCCTTACTTCCTCATAGGAGTTATGATTGCGCGATTGAGTTGATACCCGGTTGTAAATTTCCCAAGGGTCGGCTCTTCAATTTATCGGTACCCGAGCATGATGCTATGCGACCTTTTATCAAAGAATCTTTGAAGAAGGGTCATTTCAGACCATCCTCTTCACCCTTGAGCGCCGGCTTTTTCTTTGTGGCCAAAAAGGATGGTTCATTGAGGCCATGTATTGACTATCGTCTACTTAATACGATCACTGTTAAATATCAGTATCTGTTACCCCTGATTTCTGATTTATTTTCCAGAGTGAAAGGTGTCAGTTGGTTTACCAAGCTTGACCTTAGGGGGGCGTATAATCTTATTCGCATCAAGCACGGAGATGAATGGAAGACGGCGTTTAATACCCCAGAGGGGCATTTTGAGTACCTAGTGATGCCTTTTGGGCTCACTAATGCCACTTCCGTCTTCCAGTCTTTCATGAACGATATTTTCCGGGATTTGGTGGATAAGTTTCTGATCGTTTATTTGGACGATATTTTGATATTTTCCAATGACTTGGATTCTCATGTGGAACATGTTCGGATGGTATTCCGGATTTTGAGAGAGAATGCTTAGGTTAAGGGATCGAAATGTCTCCTTGGGAGTACAGAAGGTTTCGTTTTTGGGATTCATTTTGTCTCCGTCTGCTATTGAAATGGACCCGGTCAAGGTTCAGGACATTTGTGATTGGGTTCAGCCCACTTCATTGAAGGCTCTTCAGAGATTTTTGAGTTTTGCTAATTTCTACCGTAAATTTATAAGTAATTTCTTTGGTATTGTGAAACCACTGACTGATTTAACCAAAAAGGGTTCTAATGTGGTGAATTGGTCTCCTGAGGCAGTTTTTGCGTTTCCGGAGCTCAAGCGGAGATTCACTTTTGCTCCTGTTCTACGGCAACCTGATGTTTCTCTACCATTTCAGGTGGAGATAGATGCTTCTGAGATTGGTGCAGGAGCTGTTTTGTCCCAAAGAGATCCTGTAACCTCTAAGATTAACCCTTGTGCCTTCTTCTCCCGAAAGTTTTCCCAGCTGAACGTAATTATGATGTGGGGAATCGGGAATTATTGGCTATGAAGTGGGCGTTCAAAGAGTGGAGACATTGGTTGGAGGGAGCCAAACATCAAGTTGTGGTCCTCATTGACGACAAAAACTTGATCTATCTCGAATCAGCCAAGCGATTGAATCCCAGACAGGCCAGGTGGGCCTTGTTTTTCACGCGTTTTAACTTTGTGGTCTCCTTCCTCCCGGGTACTAAGAATGTTAAGGCGGATGCCCTATCTAGGAGTTTCCTTGCAGATTCTATTGATGTGACTGAGCATACGGCCATTCTGAAGGAGGGTGTCGTTTTTTCCGCTATCTCACCCGATTTGAGACTGGCCCTGGAACAATTTCAGGGGGATAAACCTGAATGTTGCCCTGCGGGGAAATTGTATGTCCCAGACCAATGGACAGAAAAAGTTATGTCTGAAGTCCATTGCTCTGCGCTGGCTGGTCATCCCGGTTTTTTTGGTACTAGAGATTTTGTAATGTATGTAGTACAGTTCATATAGCGTCTTGTGCTTGGGTGCGATGAAAACACAGGAGTCACAGGTTTGATATAGAAAAGTCCTGTATTACTTCATACAAGTTGGCAGAAATAGTCACACAGTTTGCAGACACAGAAACAGGAGACACAGCAGGCCAGAGTAATCCAAGCTCAGCAATCACTCTCCAATACAGATTCAGGATCTTCTTCTCTGTTACCATAAGTCCATGCAAACGTGGGTCTTTCAAAGAGCAGGGTTCAGAGTCCACAAGTGCTTCAGAGTTCCTCAGTAGGAATAGCTGGAGTACAAGGTCCAAGGCTTACAGGAGTCAAGTCACAGGTTCACTGCAGGCTAGATTCTGAAGCACTGATTGCTCAGCTGTGGCTGCTTAAGAAGCAAAGGAGAGAATCAGGGCGGGAACATGCAAGCTGGAAACTCCATTTTGACTGAGGGCAAGATAGCTGCAGCAAGACAGAAAGCAAAATGGCTGACGAACAAACTGAGTTTCAGGAATATATACATAGAACCTTACAGATTTGGTGAGTCGGTCCTTTTGGTGGCCTACTTTATCTCGTGACGTCAGGAACTTTGTGCAGTCCTGTGGGACTTGTTCTCGGTCCAAACCTTGCTCTCGCTCTAGTGGATTGTTAATGCCATTGCCTGTGCCCAAGAGGCCATAGACCCATATCTCTATGGATTTTATTTCCGACCTCCCTGTCTCTCAGAGAATGACCGTTATCTGTGTGATCTGTGATAGGTTTTCCAAGATGATACATCTTGTGCCACTGCCGAAGTTGCCATCATCTTCCGAGTTGGTGCCCTTGTTTTTTCAGCAGGTAGTTCGGTTGCACGGCATTCCAGAGAACATTGTGTCTGACAGAGAAGTCCAATTTGTTTCCAGATTTTGGAGGACATTTTGTTCTAAACTGGGAGTTCAGCTGTCTTTTCTCTCTGCGTTTCACCCTCAGACCAATGGGCAGACGGAGAGAACAAACCAGACCTTTGAGACTTATTTGAGATGTTTTGTGTCTGCTGATCAGGATGACTGGGTCTCTTTTTTGCCTTTGGCTGAATTTGCTCTGAATAAGAGGGCTAGTTCTGCCACCCTGATGTCTCCTTTTTTCTGCAATTTTGGGTTTCATCCTCAGTTTTCTTCGGGGCAGGTGGAGGCTTATGTCTGTCTGGGTGTTGACTCTATGGTGGAGAGGATGCAGCAGATTTGTGATCAAATAGTGGATAAATTGTCTCTCTCTCAGGAGAGGGCCCAGAGGTTTGCCAACCGGCATAGGACTGATGGTCCTCGGTTTAAAGTGGATGACTTGGTTTGGTTGTCCTCAAAGAATGTGTAAGGTTCTTTGTCTCTGTTGACATGTTCCTTGAAACTCAGTTTTTCGTCGGCCATTTTGCTTTCTGTCTTTCTGCAGCTCTTGCCCTCAGTTAATATGGAGTTTCCAGTTTTCATGTTCCCGCCCTGATTCTTCCCTCTTGCTTCTTAAGCAGCCTCAGCTGAACAATCAGTGCTCCTGAATCAAGCCTCAGTCAGTCTGTGACCTGACTCCTGGAAGCCTTGGACTTGTACTCCAGCTATTCCCTACTGAGGAACCTTGGAACACTTTTGGACTCTGGAAACCTGCTCTTTGGTGAATCCATGTTTGCAGAGGAATTACGGTACAGAGAAGAGATCCTGAACCTGCTTTGGAGATTTATTGTAGTGCTTGAAGTTACTCTGGCCTGCTGTGTCTCCTGTCGCTGTTCCTGCAAACTGTGTGAACTTTTCAGCATGCTTGTATGAAGTAATACAAGTCATTTCATTTCAACCTATGTCTCCTGTGTTTTCCTCGCACCCAAGCACAAGACGCTATAGGAACTGTACACTATACATGACAAGATTCAGGAGCCAATGTTTAGTGTCTGCTGGGTCTGGGAAAGCCGTGTCTGCTGTGACTGTGGATATCAGATGTCCGTTTAATACCTTATGTGATGACAGTGGTTGTGACTTCTCACAACCATTCCAGGTGAGCGCATTCCCTTAAAATTTTACTCTGGAGTGTTACCACAGGTAAACACTATTGTTTTTTTTTTTTTTTTTCCTTTCCTCTTCCAGCACTTCTGCCTTAAAAGATCTGGAAGATGGAGGCCCGCATAAAGGAACTTTGCAGAGTGACTGATACAATCCTTTCAGATGTACAGACTTTAAAAACCCGTTTTGCAAGCGTACAGGACCTCACTAATCATAATTTACAAGTGTTTGGACAGACTACCCAGGAATTGCGAGCCAGGACTGAGGTTCTAGATGAACGAGCCCAGGCTCCTGCCATAACCCCGAGTTCTGGGATCCCCAAATTACCTCCTTTTCGTTTTGGCGGTGAACGTGAGAAATTCAGGGGATTTATTAATCAATGCAATTTATTTTTCTCTGCACATGCTTCACAATTTCCCACTGAACGATCCAAAGTGCTTACTATAATCATGTTGCTTACCAATAAGGCTTTGATGTGGGCAAACCTTCTGATTGAGACTGAGGATGATTGTTTGAATCACCTTGATGCTTTTATTTCAGCCATGGGGCAGGTGTTTGATGACCCCAATCGAGGTGCAACAGCTGAAGCAGCCATGTTAACTTTGCGCCAAGGTAAGCGTTCAGTAGCCGAATATGCCCTGGATTTCAGGAGATGGGCTCTTGATACCACTTGGGACACTTCCGCTAAAAAATCTATTTTTTGGAAAGGGTTGTCTCCACTGATTAAGGATGAACTTGCTCGTGCCGACCCTCCCACTGCGTTAGGTGACTTTATTAACTATTGTATCCGTATTGATGCTCGTCTGACTGAACGCAGACAAGAGAGATGGTTCGAAAATAATCGCACTAACCTTTTACTACCTCCCTCCTCAGCTAAGGAACCTTTGAGTAGGATCACAAGGGAACCAGAACCTGAACCCATGCAGGTGGACTCTTTACAAAGACGGGTTAGTGATGCACGCAAAGAACATCGTATAAAGGAAAATCTATGTTTCTACTGTGGTAAGTCAGGGCACTTCATTATAAACTGCCCCAGCCGTTCTCGTAAGACTACTGCAGTAGTCATTCACTGTGAGTGTTGCGAGAGGAGCTCTGTCATGTCCGAGCCTCAGGCTCCAGAGAGATCTGCTGCAAGAGATCTTGATTTCTCGGACTTAAACTCTGTTAGTTCTGGGGACGATGACGGTATAAACGCTGCAATTTTTCAAGTTTCCTCAGCGGTGTCCCAGCTGAGTTGTAAAAGAAACAATTCTCATTGCTTCCTTTCCATCAAACTCTGGTTGACTCAGTCTGGGTGTCTAGCTCTGCTATGATCGACTCAGGAGCAAGTGGAAATTTCATGGATATCTCCTTTGCTCTGAAACAGGGGATACGTTCAGTGAAGAAGGCTACTCCAGTACAGATGGAGACTGTGGATGGCTCTCTACTGACTTCTGGACCAGTGGATCAAGAAACAGAGCCTTTGAGGGTCCTTATGGGTAAAGATCATCAGGAGAAAATGTCTTTTTTGCTTATCTCTTCTCCCCACTTTCCCATTATTCTAGGGCTACCATGGCTGCAGGCGCAGAATCCTACGATTAACTGGGAGACCAAGGAATTACACTTTCCGGAGAAACAGATGAGTCAAGGAGTTTCAGCTTGCTCTGTTCCTAAAGGAACCATGTCAGTCCCTGAACTACCAGCTGTATACCAGGACTATGTGGATTTATGTGACAAGAAGAACGCTGATCAGCTTCCTCCTCACCGTCCATATGATTGTCCAATTGAATTATTGCCTGGAGCCGAGATACCTTTTGGTAAGATCTACCCCCTAGCGGGGCCCGAGCTAAAAGCTTTGAAGGATTATATAGACGAAAATTTAGCCAAGGGCTTCATACGCCCCTCTTCATCTCCCGCAGGTGCACCCATCTTCTTTGTGAAGAAGAAAGATGGATCTCTGAGACACTGCATAGACTATAGGGAACTCAATAAGGTTACTATTAGAAACCGTTATCCATTGCCTTTAATCCCTGAGTTGTTGGAGAGAGTGCGGCATGCCAAAATTTTCTCTAAATTGGATTTCCGTGGGGCCTATAACTTGGTCCGTATTAGACCTGGGGATGAATGGAAGACTGCTTTCAGGTCACGCTATGGACACTTTGAATATCTAGTTATGCCTTTTGGTCTGAGTACCGCCCCAGCCACTTTCCAACACTTCGTGAATGATATCTTCAGGGATCTCCTAGATACATTTGTGGTGATTTATCTGGATGATATTCTAATTTTTTCTAACTCCACAGAGGAACATCATGGACATGTGAGAATGGTCTTAGAACGCCTAAGACAAAACCATCTCTACATCAAACTTGAAAAATGTGAATTCCATAGGACCGAAATTCAATTTCTAGGGTATGTACTATCTACGCAAGGGATTAGTATGGATGGAAGCAAGACCCAAGCCATCAAGGATTGGCCAATTCCTAGAAATGTGAAGGAGGTGCAGCGTTTCATCGGGTTTGCCAACTTCTATAGACGTTTCATTAAGAATTTTTCTGAGGTAGTGTCACCTATCACCCAACTTACCCGGAAACAGTCTAGGTTCTCCTGGACCCCGCAAGCTCAGGAAGCATTTTCCTGTTTAAAGGATAAATTTACCACCGCACCTATCTTAGTACATCCCAACCCCGAGCTTGCCTTCATAATAGAGGTGGATGCTTCAGACTGTGCCGTTGGAGCTATACTCTCTCAGAGAACAGGTGAGAAGAATGTCTTGCATCCCTGTGCCTTCTTTTCCCAGCAGTTGTCTTCGGCTGAGAGGAACTACATGTGGGCAATAGAGAATTGTTGGCCATTATTGCCGCCTTCAAGGAATGGAGACACCTTCTTCAGGGAGCTGCACAGCAAATAGTCGTCCTGACAGACCATCGTAACCTTGAATTTATCAGGTCGGCTAAGTGCCTGACTCCTCGCCAGGCTCGCTGGAATCTTTTCCTAAACCAATTTAATTTTGTCATTTCTTATAGACCAGGATCGCGCAATGGAAAGGCTGATGCACTCTCTAGGATTCATTCAGCAGAGACACGTCCACTTACTCCTCCTAAGACTATTCTTCCTGACTCTAGATTCCTGGGAGTGATTCATAATCAAGACCTACTTAAGGACATCAAGGAAGCATACCATGCGGATTCTTTGTTGGCTCAACCCCCAAGGGACGTAAGTCTTGTCTTTAAGAATGGTGTGTGATTCAGGGACAATGTCTGTATATACCTGAAACAGTCAGATTGAGAGTATTGCAACTCATCCACGATTCCAAGATAGCCGGGCATAGGGGAATTCTAAAGACACAAAAATTTCTTTCTCGTTTCTTTTGGTGGCCCACTTACAGGAAAGATGTCTTAAACTATGTCACTTCATGTGAAGTCTGTGCAAGATGCAAAACACCTCGCTCCTCACCAACTGGTCTGTTGCAACCTCTTCCCACCCCGTCCCGCCCGTGGGGATCCATTTCTATGGACTTCATTGTGGAGTTACCAACCTCTCAAGGGAAGAACACCATTCTAGTGGTGGTTGACCGTCTAACAAAGGCAGCTCATTTTATCCCTTGTGTCGGCTTACTCACTGCAAAACAGACATCAGACTTGATGATTAAGAATGTGTTTCGCTTACATGGAGTACCGGATGAGGTCATTTCGGATCGAGGGGTGCAATTCACTTCAAGGTTTTGGCAAAATTTCTGTGCAGCATTGGACATTAAAGTAAACCTTTCTTCTGCTTTTCATCCCCTGACTAATGGACAGACAGAACGAACCAATCAGACCCTGGAGCAGTATCTCCGCTGTTTTATCTGCCACCTACAGGATGATTGGGTGGATCTACTTCCACTGGCTGAGTTCTCTTATAACAACTCTCAGAGCGCCTCCACTAAGCAGTCTCCTTTTTACTCCAATCTAGGTTATCATCCTAACATTCTTCCTCGATTTCCCATAGATACGCCCTTGCCGGCAGTGGCTGAAAGAATCACTTCTTTACAAAAGAATATGGATCTTCTAAAGGAAAATCTAGAATTGGCTCAGGAAAGGTACAAGAAAGCAGCAGATATATTTCGTAAACCTGCACCAGCTTTCAAGGTAGGAGATTTGGTCTGGCTGTCAACCAGAAATCTTAAATTAAAGATTCCATCGTCTAAATTGGGACATAAGTACATTGGACCTTATAAGATCAATAAGATTATAAGTGCTGTTGCTTGTCGTCTTCAACTGCCCAGAACTATAAGAATCCACCCTGTCTTTCATGTATCCCTACTAAAGGCTGCAACACCCAATACGTTTCCTGGATGTTCTTCTCCTTGCCCTGACCCAGTGCTGGTCGATGGTCAGGAAGAATTTATGGTGGAAAGGATTCTAGATTCCAGGTTGTACAGAAATCAGTTGCAATATTTGATTAAATGGCAGGGCTACCCAGTGGAGGACAACTCATGGGAACCAGTCAATAATGTAAATGCTCCTCGCCTGCTCCGCCAGTTTCATCAGAGGTACCCTGACAAGCCTGGTCTGAGGTCATCCGGAGGTTGTCCCTAAGGGGGGAGTAATGTAAGGTTCTTTGTCTCTGTTGACATGTTCCTTGAAACTCAGTTTTTCGTCGGCCATTTTGCTTTCTGTCTTTCTGCAGCTCTTGCCCTCAGTTAATATGGAGTTTCCAGTTTTCATGTTCCCGCCCTGATTCTTCCCTCTTGCTTCTTAAGCAGCCTCAGCTGAACAATCAGTGCTCCTGAATCAAGCCTCAGTCAGTCTGTGACCTGACTCCTGGAAGCCTTGGACTTGTACTCCAGCTATTCCCTACTGAGGAACCTTGGAACACTTTTGGACTCTGGAAACCTGCTGTTTGGTGAATCCATGTTTGCAGAGGAATTACGGTACAGAGAAGAGATCCTGAACCTGCTTTGGAGATTTATTGTAGTGCTTGAAGTTACTCTGGCCTGCTGTGTCTCCTGTCGCTGTTCCTGCAAACTGTGTGAACTTTTCAGCATGCTTGTATGAAGTAATACAAGTCATTTCATTTCAACCTATGTCTCCTGTGTTTTCCTCGCACCCAAGCACAAGACGCTATAGGAACTGTACACTATACATGACAGAATGTCCCTATGAAGGTTGCGTCTCCAAAGTTTAAGCCAAAGTTCATTGGACCTTATAGGATCTTGGAAGTCCTTAATCCAGTTTCTTTTTGTTTGGCTCTTCCAGGGACGTTTAAGATTATATAACGTCTTCCACAAATCTTTATTGAAAAGGTTTGTCGAGCCAGTGGTTCCTATGGCTGCGCATCCTGAGCCTGTTTTGGTTGAGGGCAATCTGGAGTATGAAGTGGAGAAGATATTGGATTCTCGTTTGGCTAGACAGAGATTCCAGTACTTGGTTAAGTGGAAAGGTTATGGTCAGGAGGACAATTCTTGGGTGTTTGCTTCTGACATTCATGCGGAGAGACTGGTTCGTGCCTATCACCGAGCTCATCCTGATCGGCCTGGTGGTGCCGGTGAGGATTCGGTGACCCCTCCTCAAGGGGGGGGTACTGTTGTGAGCATAAAAACACAAATAACCACCGCGCTAGCTAAGGACACCTGATGTAAGGTGTACAAGTCCAATAGTATAGCAAGAAAAAAGAGAAAGTGAACTCACTGTCAACTGAAGAAAAAATTCCTAGGGAAATTGAGAGGTGTCTGCTTCAGGTTTTGTGCTGAAATAATAATACAACCAGTAAATTATCGGTTTTAACCTGATATTGAGATATACCTCATGTGTCTGCACTTACTGATGCTTGCAATGTGGTGTGTATAGCAATGTTCCAAAGAAAACGAGATGAGAAAGTTATATGCAGATCTGACTTGAGCTGAGGTAATCTAAATGAAACAGAAATGCTCACGATTGAGAGACTTGTAGGATTTACCTACAGATGTACAGTACAGACCAAAAGTTTGGACACACCTTCTCATTCAAAGATTTTTCTGTATTTTCATGTCTATGAAAATTGTAGAATCACACTGAAGGCATCAAAACTATGAATTAACACATGTGGAATTATATATTACACTTTACAAAAAAGTGCGAAACAACTGAAAATATGTCTTATATTCTAGGTTATTCAAAGTAGCCACCTTTTGCTTTGATTACTGCTTTGCACGCAGAAAAGGTGAACGGCTGGACTCTACATGCCTGGTTCCCACCGTGAAGCATGGAGGAGGAGGTGTGATGGTGTGGGGTGCTTTGCTGGTGATACTGTTGGGGATTTATTCAAAATTGAAGCGGTGAGCGGTCCAGCTCACCCCAAACCATCTCTATTGGGTTCAGGTCTGGTGACTGTGGAGGCCAGGTCATCAGGCGTAGCACCCCAACACTCTCCTTCTTGGTCAAATAGCCCTTACACAGCCTAGAGGTGTGTTTGGGGTCACTGTCCTGTTGAAAAATAAATGATGGTTCAACTAAATGCAAACCGGATGGAATAGCATGCTGCTGCAAGATGCTGTGGTAGCCATGCTGGTTCAGTATGCCTTCAATTTTGAATAAATCCCAAACAGTGTCACCAGCAAAGCACCCCCACATCATCACACCTCCTCCTCCATGCTTCACGGTGGGAGCCAGGCATGTAGAGTCCATCCGTTCACTTTTTCTGCGTGCAAAGCAGTAATCAAAGCAAAAGGTGACTACTTTGAAGAACCTAGAATATAAGACATATTTTCAGTTGTTTCACACTTTTTTGTAAAGTGTAATATATAATTCCACATGTGTTAATTCATAGTTTTGTTGCCTTCAGTGTGATTCTACAATTTTCATAGTCATGAAAATACAGAAATATCTTTGAATGAGAAGGTGTGTCCAAACTTTTGGTCTGTACTGTATATGGATATGCTGATGGGCACTTACCCTTTTGTCCCGACCCTTCCTGTCGCTACTTCGGCGCCGCTTCTGGCATTCGGGCGCGCCGAATGTTTGCCGACCTCCACCACAGCAACGCTCCATGCGGCGGCTTCCCATGCAGATATTCAGATACCAGACTCTAATTTTACACAGTGAGTACAGCATTTACCTGCCATCTTTATGCAACTCTCTGTATTAATATATAACTATGCAACTGCTTACTACAGTTAGCACCTGAGTAGCAGCAAGGTCTGAACCTGTTACAGGCTCTCCCATTGCGGCACCACTGAATTTTGTGACCCATCATTTAGGTGGATTTACCAATTATGAACATGTCTATCTGTACCCTGTAAGTACCCTTCAGCATATCCATATACATCTGTAGGTATATCCTACAAGTCTCTCAATCTTGAGCATTTCTGTTTCATTTAGATTACCTCAGCTCAAGTCAGATCTGCATATAACTTTCTCATCTCGTTTTCTTTGGAACATTGCTGTACACACCACATTGCAAGCATCAGTAACTACAGACACATGAGGTATATTTCAATATCAGGTTAAAACCGCTAATTTACTGGTTGTATTATTATTTCAGCACAAAACCTGAAGCAGACACCTCTGAATTTCTCTAGGAATTTTTTCTTCAGTTGACATTGAGTTCACTTTCTCTTTTTTCTTGCTATACTATTGGACTTGTACACCTTACATCAGGTATCCTTAGCTAGCGCGGTGGTTATTTGTGTTTTTATTTTACTATTATTTTTAGTAGGTTAACACAGAGCCTACTTCAAAATCACCAACAGCTTCTAAGTCATCAGTGCACATTCTTTCTCTGCGCTTATATCCTTTGGGTTCGTAATTTTTACGGTCTAGCGCCAGTGTTTATTTTCTTTACAACTGTTGTGAGCATCACAAAAAACAGGCAGAGATGCTTACCTGTCTGAAAAGGCCTCAATACTGATGCACTGAGAGTACAGCGGACCCAAGTAAATGGCGACTACACAGGTGCATTAATACCAAATTAAACAGCCAGCCTTCAATCAGGGATTGGCCTTGTGGTACACCAGTGCACAAAAGTACAATCTGTGTATGGCAATGTTCACACTAGGAATGCAGAGCGTCTGGTTCACAGAATTTTGGATTTTTTGTCCGCTTTTTGTGGTTTTGAACTGTTATGAGCATTGTTGGAAATGACTTCTGAGTTGGGGCTCCCTCTGGTGGTTGAACCAGTGTTGAATAGTAGAAGTCCATCACCTGCGAGCGATGACTGGCAATCAGGAGAGACAGACTGGGCTGATATAAGTGAGCTGCCTTCCCATGATCCTCGCCGGTGATCAATTGTTGTTTCCTGGTTCATTTGGAAGTCAGCTGGTGTCTTGACTTCGTCTGCTACTTTCAGATAAGATATTTTCTGCTTGTTTCTATCGTGTTTGCTATTTCCATTTTTTGTCTGCACTTTTGTGGGAGGTTAGCCGGGTTCCCCTCCAGGGGCCTGTTCTACTCTCTGTTTTTCAGTAGCCACTGTTTATTTGTTCCATTGCTCTGTCCCTGCTATTTGAGTGACTGCGGGTTAGCTGCTTGTTCACACCGGAGATCTGATTTAGCGGGTGGCGAGATCGTGTGATCTCAGCATTTTTGAAATCAGAAGTGTGGGAAGTTTTTCTAGGGTTTTGCTGGGTTACAGATAGTATTCTGTCCTGTCCTGTGCTATCTAGGCAGTGTTTGGCCCTAGCGTTTGCTTACTCTATTTTCTGCCTGCGTTTGTATTTCGTCATGTCTAACCATTATATGTGTGGGGGCTACCTATTCCTTTGAGGCTCTACTCCGGGGCAGTTAGCTTTCCTGTTTCTATCTTTATGTGTAGCTAGCTCTCCGGCTGTGCCGAGGCGTCTAGGTCACCGTAGGTACGTCCCACGGCTGCTTCTAGTTGTGCGGTTAGTTTAGGGATCTGCAACCCATTAGTTCCCAACCTCTCTGGTGTTCTGCTGCTGTCATGGGTGCATCGCCACGAAGATCGTCGCGATTGCACATTCTGACTTCTCACAGCTGAGCTTCTGTTTCTTTGTTTTTTGGTAATGTGAGAGTTAATTTTTCCTAGCTCTTTGCTAAGGCTAGGTGCAGCCTCGCCCGGCTGCTTTTGATTATGTTCTAATTAGTTTCCTTCATATACCTGCCAGTCTGGGTGTTAGACGCCGGTGATAGCATTCATGTAGTTCAGCAGACTGGATCGGTTCTGAGAATATTTAAGCTAAGAGTTCATTAGGTGTTTTTACTCTTATAGCTTATAGTTAATCTCTGAGACCTTAGGTGTTCCTACTGTGTGTGAGTGTTGTATGTAAGACTTTATTTACTTTATTTCTTGTCTTTGTTGTTTGTCTTTCTGTTCATTAACCGTTACCTGTTCATTCCCTTTGGTGGTATTCAGGGTCCTTCTTAGGACTAGAATACAGTTGGCAGGGATTGATAGGAGACAGGGTTTACGCTGGTGGCCTGGACCTCTGTACCTTTAACAGTACCTCCAGGTTGAGGGATTAGTTAGGACCCCAGTTCAGGGTCAGCTTAGACCCCGGTCACCCTCTAGCCGGAGACAGCGTATAACGGATTCCGTTTTGACCCAGTGGACATTCTGTCAGGTAAATCCATGTTATAATATATCTATGCGCATGTTATATAGTATGTTGCCCTTTTTGATATAGATTACAGACATCTCATATATATATCTGCTATACAGCGTGACATTTTCACCGGCCATACTAAAGATTCTCCCCAGCTGTCATGGATCCAGTAGCCCAGCTGGCCCGGCAGTTGCAGGGATTGTCCATGGAGTTGGCAGACATTAAGTCCAAGGTTTTGTCCCTCCCAGAGCAAACCAGATCTGAACCTAAGGTTGCTCTCCCGGACAGGTTCACTGGTGGGCGGGACAAATTTTTTACTTTCCGGGAGGCATGTAAATTGTACTTTCGGCTGCGGCCTCGGTCATCTGGGAGTGAAGAGCAGAGGGTGGGAATTGTTATCTCGCTCTTACAAGGGGATCCTCAATCTTGGGCGTTCTCTATTCCTCCAGGCTCCCCAGATCTCCAGTCAGTGGATCGATTTTTTACTGCCCTGGGTCTGGTATATGATGATCCGGATCGAGTCTCCCTTGCTGAAACAAGGTTACGTAAAATACGGCAAGGAAATCGTCCTGCGGAGGAATATTCTTCTGAGTTCCGTAGATGGGCAACAGATACTCAGTGGAATGACCCAGCTCTTAGGAGCCAGTTTTGTCAAGGTTGTCTGACAAATTAAAAGATGTGTTGGCTCAGTATGATTCTCCTCCATCACTGGAGGCTGCTATGGCCCTCGCTATTCGCATTGATAGACGACTTCGGGAAGACGCGAGGTAACTCCGCCCCCCATGATGACTCCACCTACTACTAAAGTCCCTTATACTGAGTTCCCCTGGTCTGTTCTGAGGAACCCATGCAGTTGGGAGGGACATCATTTTGTAGGAGGGAATCGGCGGTGCGCCGCAAGACTAGAAGGTGTTTCTTTTGCGGGAGAGAGGGACATTTTGTTGGGGGTTGTCCATCCCGGACCTCTTTGAGCCAAGGAGTTAACCTGGGAGTGTGTATTTCGTCCCCAAATCCCTCTCAGTTTATCGTGCCTGCGGAGGTGGTGATTGGTACTAGAACTGAGAGGATTTCTGTTTTTCTTGATAGTGGGTCCGGGGCTAATCTTGTGGACGCTCGGTTTGCCCAGGTGCATGGTATGCAACTGAGTGTATTGGCCAAACCGGTCCCTATACTCTCTATTGATTCTAGACCTCTTGGTCAAGGTAGCTTGGTTCAAGCTGTTCATAACATAGATCTTCGAGTAGGGGCAATACATAAAGAGCAATTGTCTTGTTATGTGTTGGAGGTCTACCTACTCCTATTGTGTTGGGACTTCCTTGGTTGGCTAAACATAACCCAGTGATTGATTGGCAATCCAGAAAGATTAGCCAGTGGGTGAATTTTGCAAGAATAACTGCATGAGCACGGTCATCGGTGCGGTTGTACCTAGGACTTTGCCTCCTTTTCTGGAGGACTTTGGGGAGATGTTCTCAGAGGAGGGGTGTAAAGAGTTACCTCCTCATCGCGCATATGACTGCTCAATAAAGTTGCTTCCTGATGCCTTATCTCGTACTTTCCCAGGGACCGGGAGGATGGAATATCCGGTTCCTATTCCTCAGGAGGGAGTTGTAGTGTCAGCTGTATGCTCTGAGCTTGAGGGGAGGTATTGGGGGCTCAGGGGACGCCCCTGTGGGACTTCCAGGGAGACTGATAGTTCCAGATCAGTTAAGACTGAAGGTTACGGAGAACCGTTACAAACGGATGGCTGATAGGGGGAGAGTTTCTGGTCGAGATCTGAAGGTGAATGATCTGGTGTGGTTGTCTACCAGGAATATTAAACTTAAAGTTCCCTCCTGGAGGTTGGGTCCCAGATTCATCGGGCCGTACAGGATCAGCTCCATAATTAATCCTGTGGCATTTCGTCTGGACCTCCCTCCTACGTTTAAAATTCATAATGTGTTTCACAAGTCATTACTTAAAAAGTATGTGGCACCAGTCATATCGTCACCTCTACCTCCTTCAGTGGTGGTCAATGATAACGTGGACGGACCTTTCACACAACTCACCGGACAGACCTGGTCATGAGGGTCCGGAGGCCCCTCGTAGAAGGGGGGGTACTGTCATGGGTGCATCGCCACGAAGATCGTCGCGATTGCACATTCTGACTTCTCACAGCTGAGCTTCTGTTTCTTTGTTTTTTGGTAATGTGAGAGTTAATTTTTCCTAGCTCTTTGCTAAGGCTAGGTGCAGCCTCGCCCGGCTGCTTTTGATTATGTTCTAATTAGTTTCCTTCATATACCTGCCAGTCTGGGTGTTAGACGCCGGTGATAGCATTCATGTAGTTCAGCAGACTGGATCGGTTCTGAGAATATTTAAGCTAAGAGTTCATTAGGTGTTTTTACTCTTATAGCTTATAGTTAATCTCTGAGACCTTAGGTGTTCCTACTGTGTGTGAGTGTTGTATGTAAGACTTTATTTACTTTATTTCTTGTCTTTGTTGTTTGTCTTTCTGTTCATTAACCGTTACCTGTTCATTCCCTTTGGTGGTATTCAGGGTCCTTCTTAGGACTAGAATACAGTTGGCAGGGATTGATAGGAGACAGGGTTTACGCTGGTGGCCTGGACCTCTGTACCTTTAACAGTACCTCCAGGTTGAGGGATTAGTTAGGACCCCAGTTCAGGGTCAGCTTAGACCCCGGTCACCCTCTAGCCGGAGACAGCGTATAACGGATTCCGTTTTGACCCAGTGGACATTCTGTCAGTAAATCCATGTTATAATATATCTATGCGCATGTTATATAGTATGTTGCCCTTTTTGATATAGATTACAGACATCTCATATATATATCTGCTATACAGCGTGACAGCTGCCTTGGCTGTTTTTTGCTCCTGTCCTCCTCAGCTACCAATTCATAACAGTTCCAGTATCTGCATTTGCTGTATGAACAGGGTTTGCCAGCCCTGTGTCTCATCCGTGCCTGCCAGCCCTGTGTCTCATCCGTGCCTGCCAACCCTGTGTCTCATCCGTGCCTGCCAGCCCTGTGTCTCATCCGTGCCTGCCAGCCCTGTGTCTCATCCATGCCTGCCTGCCCTGTGTCTCATCCGTGCCTGCCTACCCTGTGTCTCATCCGTGCCTGCCTTCCTTGTGTCTCATCATGCCTGCGTGCCCTGTGTTTCATCCGTGCCTGCCTTGTGTCTCATCCGTGCCTGCCTGCCCTGTGTCTCATCCATGCCTGCCTGCCCTGTGTCCCAGCCGTGCCTGTCTGCCAGTGTCTTAGCCGTGCCACTGTCTGCCCAAGTGGGATCAGCAGCCACAACCAGACACCACCTTGGAGTGTCACCTGGCAGCTGCCTGCCGCACAAGCCTAACCAGACTCAGCACAGGGTGCTGGACATCACCGGCCGCAGCAGCAGAGTCTTTTTGGCTCAGTAGAAGACACTGGACACCACCTGCCACCATCAGGAAACGTTCTTTATCTCTACAGGAAAATCCATTGAATCCCTGTCACATGCGTGTGTGCTGCACTTTGCACAGTCCTTTATAGGACGCAGTTCATTCACAGTCCACGGGCACGTACCCCTTGGGGTTTAAGTCCTGCCAGCCAGCAGGAGAGGTGCAACAGGCGCATGGGAAGGGAAAAAACACAACGCTTCTAAATGTTCACCGTGGCCCGGACCGGCCACACTGCACTCGACCTTGGGGGTGCTCCAGGGCTCCTTGGCCCCCAGGAATGAGGAATAGTCCTGATGCAATGAGCACTAATTTTTTTAAATCAAGTTATTTACCACAGTTCAGCGACACGTATCTCATGCCGCTTTGTCTCCTTTTGGACTCCAGGCCCGTGTTCAGGCCGACGACGATCCTGCAGCTCAGATGTCATGAGCTGCCAAGACATGGCGGTGCAGGGCTTGGCCAGGCAGTGACCAGGGAACAGGGAGCCAACTGAGCCTATTTCGGGCCCGCAAGCAGTTCCACATATTCCTCCTCACGTAGGTTGACGGCAATGGCATTGTACCCCTGAGGGCCATCCTCCTTATAGAAATTGACCCAATCTCCCTCCCTCAGGGGCATGCTGAATTTCACTGAGGCGGCATTTACATATACCTTGGCATTTGTTTCCACCTTGTGAATAAAACTGTAGCCATGGTCCACATCGTTGTACAACAGCTGTCCACTGGTGCGACGTCTGGCCATAGCGCCACTTCCTGGTTGGTGCAGCTCCGCCCACACCTTTTTACGCAGGCTCACCTTCTCTATCCAGGCAGCCTGCCCGGGATGGAAAGGGGCGCTCTGTCTCCTGATGGAAGTGAGACAGGCCGAGGGACGAGGTACCGCTCCGGACTGACCGGCTTTCTGGAATTTGAGGCCGAGGTACAGTCCAGTCTTCCGGGGTCAGGGGCCGAGGTCCACTCACAACCATCCGCTCAAGCGACCTGACTGCGTTCGTTCTGGATCCCTCCGCCATAGCAGCTGCGCGCTCCGGCTGTAACAACCCTGCTGGCATCACTGCATGGCCTTCCATTCCTCACATACCAACTTGCTCACTGCTCCAGGTCATGCTGTGATTTCTGTCTGCTGCCGGCTCCATGTTCTGTGCCTCTTGCTTGCTTTCTGCCTGCCTCCTACCTGTGTACATAGGGGGGCGGCGCCAGAACTCTCTGGTTCTTATGGAGTCAGGGTGCACCTGTTTAATATGTCCCTAACCTATTACTATTAGCCCTCTAGTATTTAAGGCAACTCCACCCTGTGGATCTTGCCTGTGCAATGTGTTAACTCAGTTAGTGGTTTGCTACTGAGATGCCAGGTCTTGTTCTGTGTTCCTCCATCTTTGGAGGCTTCACTCCTTGCTTTGTCTTGTACCTGTTTGTTCGCCCACCAGGAGGCAGAATATCCTGGTCTCTGTGCTCTTGCTTCTGACCTTATCTTGTACGTGTCCTTGCCGCACTCCAGGAGGCAGAATATCCTGGTCCCTGTGTCTTTGTCCCTGTACCTTGTCTCGTGTCATTTCCTTGTCTGAACTCTGTCCTACCTCTGTCTCTTAAGGGTATGCCACACTAAGCGAGATCGCAAACAAGATCGCTAACAAGATCGCAATTGCATCACCATTTATGACGCAGTAGCGATTTCGTTAGCGACTTAACTGTGTGTGACATGTAGCAGCGATGTGGCCCCTGCTGAGATGTCGCTGATCGTTTGTAAATGTTCTGAGCCGTTTTTTGGTCGTTGGTGTCCCGCTGGTGAGCCTGAATCGCTCAGTTTGACACCCTTTATGAACGACTTCACCAGCATCGCAGGTGGGACTAGGTTTTCCCAACGACCGCAGAGGTCGTTATACAGATCGCTGATGAGATGTGTTTGGAATCACAGATCACTGTGACGCAGTAGTGATCTCGTTAGCAATCTCGCTTGCGATCTCGTTTAGTGTGGCATACCCTTTAGGCCGGCGTCACACTGGCGACAGAATCGGACGACTGCAATACGATGAAATATCGTATTGCAGTCTGCCCTATGTTAATCTATGGAGCAGCTCCCAGTATCCGATTTTTTGTGGTCCGTTTTAAACGTCCGTGTGCAATCGCAGCATGCTGCGATTGTCACCGATTGTGGGTCGACTATCGCCAATGTAAGTCTATGGGAGCGATGAAAAATCGGATTACAAACGGGCCGCACGTGTGACTTGCGATTAAATCGCACCACTATCCCAGGTGTCAGGAAATTGCATCAGGATAATTGCCAGGAAGGGCTGACATGCTAATTAGGCTACGAAAATTCAAACCCAAACAGGAAACCGCCTCCACGGAGTCCAGAACGATGTCCAGTCACATCAATGTGGAGATGTTGATCGTTCTGGTCCAGGAGAGGCCAGAACTTTGGGACCAGCGGGATCCAAATTATTCTAACCGCTCGCGGAACGACGCGGCTTGGAGGAGAATATGTTCCCAGATGTTCCCGGATTTTGGCGGCAGGTCTAGGGAGGACCAAGAACGCATTAGTAAGTAACGTTTTGAAAACGCTTACAATACGGTTTGACTACTCAGTATGTACCAACAACAATGTGTTATAATGTCCCTGTACCCTTATATGTGAAACTGAAATGTGTTTAAAAAAACAGTTATGCCTGTTGAACCCCCAGTGCTATGTGAGTACTCAAAGCACATCTAATATTTAGCTCCTGTAATTTGAAAACCAGCCGCAATAAAACAATCTTTCAATGCAAGTGAAAAAAGTGTAATTTTAAAACACCACAGCCGAAAAAACATGTATAGATAACGTTTCGACCCTGCAATGGGTCTTTCTGAAACCTTAAGGAACATAACACAAAAGGAACAGAGGAGGCCACTGTGGATATGAGAACTTGAAAAGGCTCCATCCCATATATACGGTAATCCCACAGGGCAGGGACCAACTGAAGGTCCTGGTAGGATGAATGTTCAGGTGCCGTCTGTGTTGGTGTGATATTTAGCTCCAACTGCAATGGTCGCAAAGTAAACTTTAAAAATTTTGGCCTACCCAATAAATGCGTAGGTGAAGTACTTAATATGTGTCCCTTTTGGTAATCCCATCGCTGTGTCGAAAATAAATGCTCATTATTGTGACAGATATGTCATAGAGCTTTGTATGTATGAACCCTTGTAATATTTAATTGTTATTCTATCTACATACAATTTGTATTGGTGTTCTATACCCCTATAACACGTTAAAAAAGTATAATATTGCTGTTGTACGGTATTTATTTTTAAAATACATTACAAGGGCAGATAATTTTAAATTTGTATTTTATCCGTTACTTTTTCAGCCTCAGATGTTACAAGGCGTTGGCGCAGCTGTAGAGACTGCTACAGGAGAGAGAGACAGCTGAGGGGGCGCAGTGGGGCAGCAGCAAGCACTAAACGCAAATATGTCTATTATGATAGACTGAATTTCTTGCTCCAGCTCTGGATTTGCGACCGTAAGTTCATGTCTGTACAAAGTGTATTGGTATTTTTATGAATAAATTGTAATAAATTTATTTTATTCTCTAGCACCGAGTCAAACCTTACAGACAGAGAGCCAGCTTCGGACTCTGAGGCAGTTATCGACCCCGTGGGGGATGTTGAGGAGGCTGGCCCATCATCAGCAGCAAGTGCAGCACCAGCATCACCACCACCACCACCAGCAGTGGAGTCACAGAACTTGCCTCTACAGTCCCAAGACCCTCCCCTGAGCAGCAGCCCTGGTAGGCCCCTGGATGTGGCTTCGCCTCCAGCAGATGTTGCACGGCGACCCAGGCGTAGAAGAGAAGGAGTTGGTTCTGCCACAAGGAGGCAGGTGGACCGAGGAGTTCTGGACTATTTGTCCAGTGTAGCAAATGATGATGGGGAGGAGGGATTTTGCCGCAGTCTGGCCCGTTACCTCCGGGCTATTCCAAGACAGCACAGACTGCGGATCAGAAGCGGACTGCAGATTGTGTTGGAACACCGCCTAATGATCCAACCAACCTACTAAATTATCTTGATAGATGGGTGGTTGGTCCTGAGAATGTCTTAAGGTTGTTTGGACCAAATCCCTTACAATCTGCTTCAGCCTCTGATCCTCCTCCTCCTCCTCCTCATCATCCTCCTCCTCCACCTCCTCCTTGTGTCCAACAGAACCCAACTCCTCCTCCTACTCATCCTACTGCAGCTCCTTCTTTATACGGAGCTCCCCAGCTCCAATCCATGGGACAGAGTGGCCATTCACAATATGCCCACTCGACCATACCCAATGTTCAATGCTGGCCACAACATGGGTATGGTCGACATGGGCATTTTGGGGGCTACAATGTAAGTGGGCAGTCATATTATGACTACCCACAACAGTTCCCAAACTTCCCTTACCCAAACCCACATACAGAGTCAGCAACAAGCAGACAGCAAACTACACAGTCAGCCACCACCCATGGTGACACAGTGGCTGGAGAGCAGTCAAGGCAGCCCTCACAATCTGGGCCTCCACCTTCACCACCCCACACCTACCACCAGTTATAGGTGTAATGTATTTTTGTTCAATTTGTTTTAAGTTATGAACATTATAGTTTGTTATAGTCCTTCAATTTTCTCAGGAAACATGTTTTAAAGCATTTATGAGCCAGTTGTAATTGTTCATTATGTTTACAGCGACAAAACATGAGCTACTACATAAAAAATTGTTTTGCCTCGCATTAATTGTATGTGATTATTTAAATATGTAGCTGTTTAGTTAAATATGTTATGGTGTGCCAAACTTACACACAATATGACACAAAAACAAACACAACATATACAATTAAGTGAGCATAAATATCTTTATGACACAGCAACATAGGCACACTACATGTGTAATAATGCCTCCTCTTGCCAGGCAGTAGCACCCTCAGGGGACACAAAATATTGAGTCAACACATCACGTACTTTTAGGCCTGAAGGGGGACGACGGGATGGATGGGTGGTGACATAGGCAAAGACACATTCACAGAGGCTAACTCAGCCACATGTTGTGAGGAGCATTCATGGATTCTACAAAAATTATGTAGGACCACACATGCTTTGAGGACCACATTAACATTGTCTTCACTGAGTTGAATTGCAGATTGAAGTACCCGCCATTTAGCACAAAGAATTCCAAATGTGCACTCCACCAGACGCCGAGCACGTGACAGCCGACAATTAAATATTCTACGCCGATGGGTGAGATAACGACGGGGATATGGCCTCATAACATTACGGGTTTATTGAAATGCCTCATCCGCAACTATAACATAAGGCACATGTTCTTGAATAGAGTCTGTAAGTTGACTTGCTGGTGGTAGGTCTTGTTGGTTATTGCGTATCCGCCTACCCATGATGGAAGTATTGAAGACTCTTGAGTCTCCAGTCCTTCCATAGGCCCCAATGTCTACAATTATAAACATGTAGTTTGTGTCGACCAAGGCCAACAAAACTACTGAAAAATATTGTTTGTAATTGAAGAATTGGGAGCCTGAGTTAGGAGGTTTACGAACACGTATGTGTCACGCTGTATAGCAGATATATATATATTTGATGACAGTAATCTATATCAAAAGGGCAACATACAATATAACATGCGCATAGATATATGATAACATAGAATTACCTGACAGAAAGTCCAGTGGGTCAATACGGAATCCGTTATACGCTGTCTCCGGCTAGAGGGTGACCGGGGTCTATGCTGACCCTAAACTGGGGTCCTAACTAATCCCTCTACCTGGAGGTACTGTTAAAGGTACAGAGGTCCAGGCCACCAGCGTAAACCCTGTCTCCTATCAATCCCTGCCAACTGTAATCTAGTCCTAAGAAGGACCCTGATTACCACCAAAGGGAATGAACAGGTAACGGTTAATGAACAGAAAGACATACAAGAAAGACAAGAAATAAAGTAAATAAAGTCTTACATACAACACTCACACACAGTAGGAACACCTAAGGTCTCAGAGATAAACTATAAGCTATAAGAGTAAAAACAACTAAGGAGCTCTTAGCTTAAGTATTCTCAGAACCGATCCAGTCTGCTAGACTACATAAAGGCTTTCACCGGCATCTAACAAGCAGACTGGCAGGTATATGAAGGAATCTAATTTAGAACATAATCAAAAGCAGCCGGGCGAGGCTGGACCTAGTCTTAGCAAAGAGCTAGGTAAAATTAACTCCCTCATTACCAAACACAAAGAAACAGCAACTCAGCTGTGAGAAGTCAGAGTGTGCAATCGCGACGATCCTCGTGGCGATACACCCATGACAGTACCCCCCCCTCTACGAGGGGACTCCGGACCCTCAGGGCCAGGTCTGCCCGGGTGAGTTGTGTGAAAGGTCCGAACCAATCGATCTGCGTTAACATCAGACGCAGGGACCCACGTCCTCTCCTCAGGACCATACCCCCTCCAATGAACCAAGTACTGAAGGGATCGGCGACTGAGACGTGAGTCAATGATTTTCGACCCATGAAATTCCACGTTATCATTGACCACCACTGAAGGAGGAGGTAGAGGTGACGGTATGACTGGTGCCTCATACTTTTTAAGTAATGACTTGTGAAACACATTATGAATTTTAAACGTAGGAGGGAGGTCCAGACGAAATGCCACAGGATTAATTATGGAACTGATCCTGTACGGCCCGATGAATCTGGGACCCAACCTCCAGGAGGAAACTTTAAGTTTTATATTCCTGGTAGACAACCAAACCAGATCGTTCACCTTCAGATCTAGACCAGAAACTCTCCCCCTATCAGCCATCCGTTTGTAACGGTTCCCCGTAACCTTCAGTCTTAACCGATCTGGAACTATCAGTCTCCCTGGAAGTCCCACAGGGGCGTCCCCCTGAGCCCCCAATACCTCCCCCTCAAGCTCAGAGCATACAGCTGACACTACAACTCCCTCCTGAGGAATAGGAACCGGATCATCCGTCTTCCCGGCCCTGGGAAAGTACGAGATAAGGCATCAGGAAGCAACTTTATTGAGCAGTCATATGCGCGATTAGGAGGTAACTCTTTACACCCCTCCTCTGAGAACATCTCCCCAAAGTCCTCCAGAAAAGGAGACAAAGTCCTAGGCAAAACCGCACCGATGACCGTGCTCATGCAGTTATTCCTGCAAAATTCACCCCACTGGCTTATCTTTCCGGATTGCCAATCAATCACTGGGTTATGTTTAGCCAACCAAGGAAGTCCCAACACAATAGGAGTAGGTAGACCCTCCAACACATAACAAGACAATTGCTCTTTATGTATTGCCCCTACTCGAAGATCTATGTTATGAACCGCTTGTACCAAGCTACCTTGACCGAGAGGTCTAGAATCAATAGAGACTATAGGGACCGGTTTGGCCAATACACTCAGTTGCATACCATGCACCTGGGCAAACCGGGCGTCCACCAGATTAGCCCCGGACCCACTATCAAGAAAAACAGAAATCCTCTCAGTTCTAGTACCAATCACCACCTCCGCAGGCACGAGAAACTGAGAGGGATTTGGGGACGAAATACACACTCCCAGGTTAACTCCTTTGCTCAAAGAGGCCCGGGATGGACACCCCCCAACAAAATGTCCCTCTCTCCCGCAAAAGAAACACCTTCTAGTCTTGCGGTGCACCGCCGATTCCCTCCTACAAAAAGATGTCCCTCCCAACTGCATGGGTTCCTCAGAACAGACCAGGGGAACCTCAGTATAAGGGACTTTAGTAGTAGGTGGAGTCATCACGGGAGGCGGAGTTACCTCGCGTCTTCCCCGAATTCGTCTATCAATGCGAATAGCGAGGGCCATAGCAGCCTCCAGTGATGGAGGAGAATCATACTGAGCCAACACATCTTTTAATTTGTCAGACAACCCTTGACAAAACTGGCTCCTAAGAGCTGGGTCATTCCACTGAGTATCTGTTGCCCATCTACGGAACTCAGAAGAATATTCCTCCGCTGGACGATTTCCTTGCCGTATTTTACGTAACTTTGTTTCAGCAAGGGAAACTCGATCCGGATCATCATATACCAGACCCAAGGCAGTAAAAAATCGATCCACTGACTGGAGATCTGGGGAGCCTGGAGGAATAGAGAACGCCCAAGATTGAGGGTCCCCTTGTAAGAGCGAGATAACAATTCCCACCCTCTGCTCTTCACTCCCAGATGACCGAGGCCGCAGCCGAAAGTACAATTTACATGCCTCCCGGAAAGTAAAAAATTTGTCCCGCCCACCAGTGAACCTGTCCGGGAGAGCAACCTTAGGTTCAGATCTGGTTTGCTCCGGGGGGGACAAAACCTTGGACTTAATGTCTGCAAACTCCATGGACAACCCCTGCAACTGCTGGGCCAGCTGGGCTACTGGATCCATGACAGCTGGAGAGAATCTTTAGTAGGGCTGGTGAAAATGTCACGCTGTATAGCAGATATATATATATGTGATGACAGTAATCTATATCAAAAGGGCAACATACAATATAACATGCGCATAGATATATGATAACATAGAATTACCTGACAGAAAGTCCAGTGGGTCAATACGGAATCCGTTATACGCTGTCTCCGGCTAGAGGGTGACCGGGGTCTATGCTGACCCTAAACTGGGGTCCTAACTAATCCCTCTACCTGGAGGTACTGTTAAAGGTACAGAGGTCCAGGCCACCAGCGTAAACCCTGTCTCCTATCAATCCCTGCCAACTGTAATCTAGTCCTAAGAAGGACCCTGATTACCACCAAAGGGAATGAACAGGTAACGGTTAATGAACAGAAAGACATACAAGAAAGACAAGAAATAAAGTAAATAAAGTCTTACATACAACACTCACACACAGTAGGAACACCTAAGGTCTCAGAGATAAACTATAAGCTATAAGAGTAAAAACAACTAAGGAGCTCTTAGCTTAAGTATTCTCAGAACCGATCCAGTCTGCTAGACTACATAAAGGCTTTCACCGGCATCTAACAAGCAGACTGGCAGGTATATGAAGGAATCTAATTTAGAACATAATCAAAAGCAGCCAGGCGAGGCTGGACCTAGTCTTAGCAAAGAGCTAGGTAAAATTAACTCCCTCATTACCAAACACAAAGAAACAGCAACTCAGCTGTGAGAAGTCAGAGTGTGCAATCGCGAAGATCCTCGTGGCGATACACCCATGACAGTATGTGCTTGCCGTCCAGGGCTCCTATACAGTGTGGAAACTGGCAATTTTCGGCAAAACCCTGTGCTATCCTCAACCAGTCACTCATTTTTGGCTCAGGCATGACGTCTTCATGTAGTCTGTTCCAAATTTCAACACAAGTTGACCGCACAATGCCTGAAATTGTTGATCGGCCTATTAAGAACTCTAAGTGCAGAGCAGCGTAGGACATGCCAGTAGAAAGGAACCTGTAACACACATAGAACATGGAGAAATCAGCACCAAAAACAACAAACACAGCATGCACAACACTTACAATGCTTGAGTTTGTTAGACCACACATGCTTGAAATTAGATTACAAGCCATGGCTTCTGTGGAATACACCAAAGCCAATCATTTCGATAGGTAATCTTCAGAAATACATTATTCACATTATAATTTTCCAAGAAGTGTGCTCAAACACTTGCAAAGTCAATATGTCGAGGAAAACATCATCAACATATCGTTCACACACACATATCTTATTGTTAGGAGAAGGCGTTCCTCTGCAGAAATTGCTTTTCTCATCCTGGTGTCCTGAACTGTGATCCCAGGGCGCACAATGTCAAGCAACTTATCAAAGGTAGCTATGCTCATTCGACAATATAGGAAAAACTTATCTCCATGGCTACGCAGTGACAAATATAGCCGGTGAAAATGGCCTTTAGTTATCCTTCTTGTCAAAAGTGGATGTACCCACATTCTTCTGCGTCTTCTTGGATCTGCTATTACAGGATATGGCTCCCCAAGACGTCTGGATATAACCCAATGGAACAGCACACGCTCAGTGGGAGTAAATCTGAGTGTGTCGCTCATGTTTGGATAAAGCAGCTAGCAAGCACTAAGCACAAGGAACAAAATGACACCTGTGCAAAGGTGGGAGAGTCACACCTGTAGCAGATCACCTAAATATAGCTCTGCCTGATTATTTCAATTACTATCAGGCCTCAAAACCGTTATTGGTCCTTTTTGGTAAGCTGCGACAAAAAAACGGTAGTCGGATGAAAATCGGATGTTACAAGGTACACACACATGCGACTAAATCGCATCTTTGAAGGAAAATCGGATGCCAGGCGGATGTGTGATGTTTGCATTTTGTTCCGATAATCGACCGACTAAAACGGTCCGATTTTTTGTAGTTGTGTCTGACGCCGGCCTTAGTCTCCTTGTCTGTGGTTTCCTTCCCTGCTGTGTCTTGCCTAGTGTTCTCTCTGAATCTCTTTCTGCCTCTTGTCTGCACTCCTGCGGTTCTGCTGTGTTCCACTCTGCTTTGCTCCTGCAGCTGCAGTAATCTCTTGCTGCAGCTCCTCTCCGCATATCTTGCGGTTCCGCTCTGCTTCACTCCTGCAGCTGCAGAACCTCTTGCTGCAGCTCCTCTCTGCATACCTTGTGGTTTCGCTTTGCTTTGCTCCTGCTGCTGCAGAACCTCTTGCTACAGCTCCTCTTCGCATACCTTGCGGTTCCGTTTTGCTTTGCTCCCGCCTCTGCAGAACCTCTTGCCGCTCTACAGCCCTTCTCCGTAGCCTTGCGGTTCCCCTACTGTGTGAACAGGTCTCTACCTATTCTTACATACACCATTTCTTCCAGTCAGTTCCAGTATCTACATTTGCAGTATGAACAGGTCTCTACCTTTTTCTCCATACACCATTCCTTCCAGTCAGTTCCAGTACCTGCATTTGCTGTGTGAACAGGTCTCTACCTGTTTATCCTTACACCATTCCTTCCAGTCAGTTCCAGTATCTACATTTGCAGTATGAACAGGTCTCTACCTTTTTCTCCATACACCATTCCTTCCAGTCAGTTCCAGTACCTGCATTTGCTGTGTGAACAGGTCTCTACCTGTTCCTCCATACACCATTCCTTCCAGTCAGTTCCAGTATCTGCATTTGCTGTGTGAACAGGGCCTGCTAGCCCTGTGTCTCATCCATACCTTCCAGCCCTGTGTCTCATCCGTGCCTGCCAGCCCTGTGTCTCATCCGTGCCTGCCAGCCCTGTGTCTCATCCGTGTCTGCCAGCCCTGTGTCTAATCTGTGCCTGCCAGCCCGGTGTCTCATCCGTGCCTGCCTGCCCTGTGTCCCTTCCGTGCCTGCCTGCCCTGTGTCCAAGCCGTGCCTGTGTGCCAGTGTCTCAGCCATGCCACCGTCTCCCCAAGTGGGATCAGCAGCCACAACCAGACACCACCCTGGAGTGACACCTGGCAGCTGCCTGCCGCGCAAGCCTGACCTCACTATCAGAGACTCCAATGAAGACCGAGGCAGCTGTCCTAGTCACGCCCCTTCCAGGGTAGTCTGGTTTGTGGCACAGTGGGGCCACAACCCCCTGGCTCACACTCACCAGCCAGGGCGTGAGCATGACACCGGCCCAGACTCACCCACTTCCGGCGTGGGCTCCTCCGTGGCAGTCTTTGCTTTCGGTTCACAGGCCTCCAGCTCCCGACAATGATGTTCCAGATCCGGCAGCCGCCGGCTTCACTCTTCCACTGGCACAGAGACTCCGATGGACCAGCAGTCGTCGGTGAGTCCTACCGTCCTTCTGGGTTGGGTCCTCTCTTCCTACTGCCGCCACTTCCAATCGACGCGGCCTACACCTCTGCAGTGACAGGTGCACGAATGGTCCATCACTGCCGATGCCGTGTCTCGTAATAGCGCCGCGTAGCTGCACACAGGGTTTTCTTCTGGGCCCCACCCGTTCCAAGGTGGTGTCGCTTCTAGCCGCTCCACCCATTTCTCTGCAATCTGTTGTAAGGGGCGAGGCCTTCTCCTTTTCCAACGAGCCCCCAATGGGCGAGCACCACTCCCAAAGGCCTGCATCTCCAGCTTACACCACCGACTCTGGCAGGCAGACTTTTGCACCATTTCTAGGTCAGAATGCCTACGAGGGGTGGGATCAAAGCTTTCGTCCCTCATATTCGCGCCATTTTCCGCCATCTTCAGAGTCGCCATCGTTGCCATCATTAAAGTGTCAGTCACCTCCAGGGTATCAGTCACATCCAAAGTATTAGTCACATCCAGGGTATCAGTCACATTAACGATATCTTTATCTTTCTTCATCACATCCACGGCATTCCCACACTGCACAGTTGCGGGATCCTGCTGCACTACGCCAAGTTTAAAGGGAGCCAGGGCCGTTGTCGTGGCTGACAACTGTTGCTCAATCACGCACTGGTCTCCCGCCACATACACACAATGTCCCCTTTGATCTGTACCTTGCTTCCCGTTCTCGGTTCCATCCGGATCCCTTCTGAGCTGCTGAGGACTGCTTTCTGGTGATTTCTGACAAAGAGAGACAGAGTCCAGTTCCAACTTAGCAAAAATGAGTTTACTAGTTTCCATTCTCAGTACATCCAGTTCAGACACAGTTGCATCACAGGGATCATCACAGTGCACATTCCTTTCTTGCACTGTTTTCCCTCACTCTTCCAGAATGTCCCAGGCTGGTACCGGGTTGTCCGGTACCGCAGCATTCCTTTTGGCCAGCCTAACTATCTTCAGGAATTCCCCTGTCCGTTTTGCCCCAGACAAAAG
Source organism: Oophaga sylvatica (assembly GCA_033576555.1). Taxonomy (NCBI): domain Eukaryota; kingdom Metazoa; phylum Chordata; class Amphibia; order Anura; family Dendrobatidae; genus Oophaga; species Oophaga sylvatica. The sequence continues at coordinate 127,617,982 of JARQOD010000002.1, read as the reverse complement.
GTCATCAGCCCATGTAGTTAGCTGCCAGATACTGGAGCTGCCATGCATTCTTTTTTTTTTACCTTCGACCCTCCTGCCCTGTCCTGGCTTACCCACAGTTGACCCCTCCTAAGTTAGCTATTACTTATGCTAGATGTGCTAAAGTACCCCCTCTAGTGTGCTAACCAAAGAACTGCACTTTCCCTATCTTTACAATATATTTACATAGCAGCATTATGTACATTACAACATACAGTTAGGTCCATAAATATTTGGACAGAGACAACATTTATCTAATTTTGGTTCTAGACATTACCACAATGAATTTGAAACAAAACAAATCAGATGCAGTTGAAGTTCAGACTTTCAGCTTTCATTTGAGGGTATCCACATTAAAATTGGATGAAGGGTTTAGGAGTTTCAGCTCCTTAACATGTGCCACCCTGTTTTTAAAGGGACCAAAAGTAATTGGACAAATGACTCCAAGGCTATTTCATGGACAGGTGTGGGCAATCCCTTTGTTATGTCATTCTCAATTAAGCAGATGAAAGGGCCGGAGTTGATTTGAGGTGTGGTGTTTGCATTTGGAAGGTTTTGCTGTGAAGGAAACATGCGGTCACAGGAGCTCTCCATGCAGGTGAAACAAGCCACCTTAAGCTGCAAGAACAGAAAAAAACCCATCCAAGAAATTGCTACAACATTAGAAGTGGCAAAATCTACAATTTGGTACATCCTGAGAAAGAAAGAAAGCACTGGTGAACTCATCAATCCAAAAAGACCTGGGAGCCCACGGAAGACAACAGTGGTGGATGATCGCCGCATACTTTCTTTGGTGAAGAAGAACCCGTTCACAACATCAACTGAAGTCCAGAACACTCTCAGTGAAGTAGGTGTATCTGTCTCTAAGCCAACAGTAAAGAGAAGACTCCATGAAAGTAAATACAAAGGGTTCACATCTAGATGCAAACCATTCATCAATTCCAAAAATAGACAGGCCAGAGTTAAATTTGCTGAAAAACACCTCCAGAAGCCAGCTCAGTTCTGGAAAAGTATTCTATGGACAGATGAGACAAAGATCAACCTGTACCAGAATGATGGGAAGCCAAAAGTTTGGAGAAGAAAGGGAACGGCACATGATCCAAGGCACACCACATGCTCTGTAAAACATGGTGGAGGCAACGTGATGGCATGGGCATGCATGGCTTTCAATGGCACTGGGTCACTTGTGTTTATTGATGACATAACAGCAGACAAGAGTAGCCGGATGAATTCTGAAGTGTACCGGGATATACTTTCAGTCCAGATTCAGCCAAATGCTGCAAACTTGATTGGACGGCGCTTCATAGTACAGATGGATAATGACCCCAAGCATACAGCCAAAGCTACACAGGAGTTCATGAGTGCAAAAAAGTGGAACATTCTTCAATGGCCAAGTCAATCACCAGTAGAGTTGAGTGATACTTTCCGATATCCAAAAGTATCGGAATCGGAATGGTATCGCCGATACCCAAAAAATATCGGCGATACCCGATACCGATACCGGAAATCCAATGTAAGTCTATGGGAACAAAATATCGGAATTAAAAAAAACCCATTCTTGCCTTGTTGGTTAATTGTACATGAAGGAAAACAACAAAGAGTAATGTAGAATGTATTGGGGAAGGTGAGGAGACATTAAAGGCATAGATGTTTAACCCAATCAAATGGAATAGCATTAATATTTTTTTTTTTAAAGATGTTCGGATTGACGAAGAAATTGACAATGTTGTTCACGTTTTTTCTATTTTGGCAAATTGTATATTTCACAACTTCCATGCTCTTCACCTTTTTAACTTTTGACACACTTTCTCCTTCATAATCTTCAGCAGCATCATCTTTTTCATCAAATTATTCTTCATCTTCACCTTCTTTATCTTCTTCTTAAACTTCTTGCTATTCATCTTTTTGTTAACATTACTCATATTCTTCTTATTAAACTATTATTCTTATTCATATTGTACTTCATCTTCTTCATCATATTCTTATTTGTGACAGAGAATCCTGTACTTGTAATCTGTCAAAGTATGAATTTTTCATTCTTCCGTTCTTGCTGTCACAAAAGATTTAAATTACAACATTATTTGTCCGTGTTCAGTTTAGCCTGCAGCAGCAGCAGGCATTTTCCAGGGGCACCACGAGGAGGAATGGACTCACCCCCATACACTGCTTAGTCTTCTTCTGCTATAATTTAGAGCATATATTTTGCTCTTCATTTTGGTCTTATACTTCATGTTCTTCTGCTTTTAGATCTTCTGCTTATTGTTCTTGTGTCTCTTGTTCTTATCTTGTATTTGTAGCACAACCTTGTACCAGCTGATGTTACTGGGACACGGTTACTAAGCAGGAGGTACCTGTGCTCCAAAGCACTACCAAGGACCAGCAGATCGTTGCAGGAACTGGGATACCGAGATGGAGGCACCTAGGCCAAAGGCACTGCGGAGAACCAGTTGACGGTACTGGAACCCGGACGGGTAGCAGAAGGTACAAGAGCCAATGCAAGTAACGAGGACCAGCTGACTGTGCTGGAACCCGGAGGGGCAGCAGAAGGAAAAGAGCCAATGGCACAACCGAGGACCAGCTGACGTTACTGGGACACGGTTACTAAGCAGGAGGTACCTGTGCTCCAAAGCACTACCAAGGACCAGCAGACGTTGCTGGAACTCGGATACCGAGATGGAGGCACCTAGGGCAAAGGCACTGCGGAGAACCAGCTGACGGTACTGGAACCTGGACGGGTAGCAGAAGGTACCCATGGAAATTTAAGTTGACAGGCCGCGAGCCGGCCGCAGTTACCGAATCCCACAGTACTACAGTGGGTGATTGTCCTATTGTCACAACGGAAACAGCCTTTATTTGCATATCCCGCAGCACACATAGGAAGCACCTAAACTCCAAGCACCATAGAGTCGGCTAACCCGACCGCAACACGACAGGACAACTTATTGGAGGCTAAGTGACGTTTACACTGACAGGAAACAGATGGCGTGCTGTAACCAGTCTGGGCAGGAGTGAGTACCCGTGCCAATGACACTTCCGAGCAACAACTGGCGGTGTTGAAGCCCAGGGATGAGAAGACAACAGGGTGGAGGCAGCATGACTTTTTGCCGTTCACACAGCAGGGGAACAGCTGACATTACTGAACCCAGTAACACTATAGCTTGTGTATTGGTCTGTGGACACGACACTTCTGAGCAGCAACTGCCAGTGTTGTAGCCCAGGGAGTAGAGTTCAGGTGGTAGAAAGATGAACATAACAGGAGACATGGATAACGTTGCGAACCAGTTATTTAATCTGAAAACGGACAGACAAATTCTGGCGAGATCCATGCCTTTTTTCATTTTCAGAAAAGTAAGCCGATCTACATTATTGGAGGATAGTCGCATGCGACGGTCTGTTAGTACACCACCTGCAGCACTAAAGACGCACTCCGATAATACACTGGCAGCAGGGCAAGCCAGCACCTCCAATGCATACTGGCTAAGCTCTGGCCATGTATCCAGCTTAGAGACCCAAAACTTGAATGGGGAAGAGCCATCTGGGAGTACACTGAGAGGGAAAGACATGTAGTCTGTCACCATCTTACGGAAACGTTGCCTCCTGCTGACTGGAGCCGTCTCGGATGGTGTAGACATTTGTGGCGCTGCCACAAAACTTCGCAACATTTGGAACATACTGGTCTTGCCCTGTGCAGAGGCGCTGCTTGTGCTCCCTCTTGTTGCAGAGCTGTCTCCACTGCCTCGACGCACAGAGCTGCTTTGTAAAGCAGTACCAGCAGCAGTGCTCTCGGCTGGAATGGAGAACATTATGGATTGCACCAGTGTGTCTTGGTACTCCCGCATTTTACGCTCCCGGTGTGTGATGAGGCTTTGTAAGTTGTCCCGGTAGCGAGGGTCTAGGAGGGTGTACACCCAATAATCAGACGTGGTGAGAATGTGGGCGATGCGGCGGTCGTTTCTCAGGCACTGCAGCATGAAATCAACCATGTGCTGCAGACTCCCAACTGGCCAACAAACGCTGTCCCCTGCAAGAGGCGTCATCTCTGCCTGCTCTGCATCACCCCACCCTCGCTCTACATACTGACTAGAGCGTTGTGTACCTCCCTCTGGAGCGATGTCTTCCTCCTCCATTGACTCCTCCTCATCCTCCTCACAAAGTGAGCCCTGCCCAGCCCTTTGTGAGGAACCACGTTGCGCTGACTGTCCAGAAGGTGATGGAATTTGTGACTCCTCATCCTCCACCTCTTCCAAAACCTCATCCTTAGTGCTTGCAGTGTTTTTTGAAGCAGGCAGATAAGGGGGACAGTCAGGCTGACTAGTGCATCATCTGCACTCGCCATCTGCGTTGACTCATCAAACGCACGCAAAACGTGGCAGATGTCCTTCATAGAGGCCCACTCAGTAGTGGTGAAGTGTGAACGGCGCAAATTGCGAGTTGATTGCGCCTGATGCAGCTGATACTCCATTACTGCTGGCTGCTGCTCACACAACCGCTCCAACATATGTAACGTGGAATTCCACCTGGTGGGTACGTCACATATGATGCGATGTTCAGGAAGGCGAAATCTGCGTTGCAGAGCTGCAATGCGCAATTGGCCATGCTGGAACGTCGCAAGTGAGCGCACTCTAGGCGGACCTTGTGCAGCAGTGCATCAAGATCCGGATAATCCCTCAAAAAACTCTGCACGACCAAGTTGAGACTGTGCCAGACATGGTATGTGAGTGAGGTTGCCAAGGCCCAGAGCTGCCACCAGATTTCGGCCATTGTCACACACTACCAAGCCTGGCTGGAGATTCGCTGGCAAAAACCACACGTCGCTCTCCTGCTTGATGGCATTCCAGACCTCCTGCGCTGTGTGGCTTCGATTCCCCATTGAAATTAATTTGAGGACGGCCTATTGACGTTTGGCCACGGCTGTGCTCATATCGGTCGCATCAGGTAAGCGTTCACGGGTCCATGTGGAGGTAGACCGTGACGGCTCCTGCAGCGATGATTCTGAGGAACTGGAGTAGGAGGAGGAGTCAATGTGGACAGACTTGATTCCTGCAATCCTTGGAGTTGGCAGAACACGTACAGCGCCACTGGCAAGATCTGTACCCGGCTCCACAACATTGACCCAATGGGCAGTGAGGGAAAGGTATCGTCCCTGGCCATGGGTACTGGTCCACGCATCGGTGATCAGGTGGACCTTGCTACTGACGGCGTTTAGTAGCGCATGTTTAATTTTTCCCTCAACATGCTTTTGCAGACCAGGGACGGCTTGCCTGCTGAAATAAAATCGGCTAGGCACATTGTATTGTGGGACTGCCAATGCCATTAAGTTACGGAAACTGTCAGTCTCCACCAGCCTGAATGACAGCATTTCAAGGGACAGGAGTTTTGCAATGCCAGCATTCAGAGCCTGTGCTCGTGGATGGTTTGCCGAGTATGGCCGTCTTTTATCCCATGCCTGTGCTACCGATGGCTGTTTTGTGGCCTGGGAGTGTGAGGATGACAGGGAACTTGCAGCTGTGGGTGGAATAACACTGGGTCTCTGGACAACAGTGACAGAGGTTCTTCCATGGCGATCCTGTGAGGAAGCCGAACCAGCTGTGTGTGAGCTGGAGGAAGAGGCTCCAACACGAGCTGAAGATGTAGGTGCTGCTGTAGGTTGGCCTACATCTCCAGTGTGTCTTTGGAACTCAACCACGTGCTTTGACCGCACATGTTTCCACATATTTGTGGTATTGAGGTTACTGACATTTTTACCTCTTTTTACTTTTTGATTACACAGCTTGCATTTGACATAGCAAATGTCATCTGCAAGTGTGTCAAAAAAGGACCACAGCAGTGCAAGTCCTGGGAGCGCCCGTTTTGGCTGTTGGAAGAGAACTGCTACAAACGGGTGCCAAACTGGAGGCTACAGGCAACCGAGTCTGCAGCCTACCTCTCCCTACTGTTTGGACCGTTGAGGCAATCTCTTCCTCAGAGCTGCTACCACCACCTTCCTGTTCCTCACGCCATGTTGGGTCTTGGACCTCATCATCTCCACTACCCTCTTCCAACACCTGCTGCTGTTGGGTGGTCTGGCCAGCACCATGCTCAACAGAAAATGGCACCTGAGTCTCATCATCATCAGATGCGTTCTGCGGTGTGCTGACCATCGGCACTGGCTCACCCGCCTCTTCACATTCAGAGAGACACAGCTGTTGCGCATCACTGCATACTGCCTCTTCTTCACATTCCAGAATGCTGCTTGGCTGGGCCCCTGTTTGCAAGACAACAGATTCTGAGAACAGAAGCAGAGACTCAGCTGGCTCCAGTTCAGAACTCTCTGACTGCCTGGGCAATTTGGCAGGCGGTGAAGAGACAGATGGTTGTTCAACAGTGCTGTGGTCCTGAGAGGAGGTGGAAGGAATTGAAGTCGATGCATTGGCTGCCATCCAACCAACAACGGCTTCAATTTGTTCTTCCCGCAGCAGGGGGGTACGCTGAGCTCCTACAAAAGTGCGCATAAAGGAACGCTCACGGGGAAAACTGGTGGATGCTGTGTCACTGGGTGCGGCAGCAGCCACAGAATCCCACGTCCTCTCCCTGCTGAAACTCCACGGCCACGACCACGTGCCTTACTCCCTGCCTTCTTCATCTTGGTAGATTGATAAAGAAAGTCAGAAAAGTTATAAGGCCTAAGTGTGGTTATTCCTCAGAGACTGCAGTGAACACTGCAGACAACTGTTCACAAGCTGTGAAAGGCTACTCCTTTGTCTACTTCTATAGTGTTTGCAACCAATGTATTGGATACGGATGGAAGCGCGTCACACTAATAGATTAGATTTTAAATGGAATGGAGCAGCACCAATTGGAGATAAATGAAAAGGATGAGGCACTGAGACACGCTCAGCAGAGTACAAGCAGCAGTGCTTGAACAAGTAACTGGAGCGTGATGTGCACTCAAAAAATAAAAACACAGACTGAAGTGAACACTGAAACACAACTGTTCACAAGCTGTGAAAGGCTACTCCTTTGTCTACTTCTATAGTGTTTGCAACCAATGTATTGGATACGGATGGAAGCGCGTCACACTAATGATTAGATTTTTTCAAATATAATGGAGCAGCCACCCAATTGGAAAAAATGAAAAGGATGCGGCACTGAGACCACGCTCAGCAGAGTACAAGCAGCAGTGCTTGAACCCGTAACTGGAGCGTGATGCACTCAAAAAATAAAAAACACAGGACTGAAGTGAACACTGAAACACAACTGTTCACAAGCTGTGAAAGGCTACTCCTTTGTCTACTTCTATAGTGTTGCAACCAATGTATTGGATACGGATGGAAGCGCGTCACACTAATAGATTAGATTTTAAATGGAATGGAGCAGCACCAATTGGAGATAAAATGAAAAGGATGAGGCACTGAGACACGCTCAGCAGAGTACAAGCAGCAGTGCTTGAACAAGTAACTGGAGCGTGATGTGCACTCAAAAAATAAAAAACACAGACTGAAGTGAACACTGAAACACAACTGTTCACAAGCTGTGAAAGGCTACTCCTTTGTCTACTTCTATAGTGTTTGCAACCAATGTATTGGATACGGATGGAAGCGCGTCACACTAATAGATTAGATTTTTTTCAAATATAATGGAGCAGCACCAATTGGAGAAAAATGAAAAGGATGCGGCACTGAGACACGCTCAGCAGAGTACAAGCAGCAGTGCTTGAACAAGTAACTGGAGCGTGATGTGCACTCAAAAATAAAAAACACAGACTGAAGTGAACACTGAAACACAACTGTTCACAAGCTGTGAAAGGCTACTCCTTTGTCTACTTCTATAGTGTTGGCAACCAATGTATTGGATACGGATGGAAGCGCGTCACACTAATAGATTAGATTTTAAATGGAATGGAGCAGCACCAATTGGAGATAATGAAAAGGATGAGGCACTGAGACACGCTCAGCAGAGTACAAGCAGCAGTGCTTGAACAAGTAACTGGAGCGTGATGTGCACTAAAAAATAAAAAACACAGACTGAAGTGAACACTGAAACACAACTGTTCACAAGCTGTGAAAGGCTACTCCTTTGTCTACTTCTATAGTGTTTGCAACCAATGTATTGGATACGGATGGAAGCGCGTCACACTAATAGATTAGATTTTTTTCAAATATAATGGAGCAGCACCAATTGGAGAAAAATGAAAAGGATGCGGCACTGAGACACGCTCAGCAGAGTACAAGCAGCAGTGCTTGAACAAGTAACTGGAGCGTGATGTGCACTCAAAAAATAAAAAACACAGACTGAAGTGAACACTGAAACACAACTGTTCACAAGCTGTGAAAGGCTACTCCTTTGTCTACTTCTATAGTGTTTGCAACCAATGTATTGGATACGGATGGAAGCGCGTCACACTAATAGTTAAATTTCATGGAGCAGCAAGAATTACACTGAAGAAAAAAAAAAGAGTCTGTCAGTGACACGTGCAGATGCCTACAGACAGCGTTGCATGCAGAGCAAACTGCAGCGTCACCTGCACTCTCACACACACCTTGCACAGAGCTGTTAAAACAACACTGGCAAAAGGAAGCTTTACACAGCGGTTGGTAAACTAGCCTGCCTAAAGCCCAGTACACAAAATCGCAATATCTAACTGTCCCTCAAAGTCAGCAGAACAGCGTTCTGTCCCTAACTGAGTTCACAGCACAGTGATGCTAAAATGGCGGCGCCTTTTATAGTGCATTCTGACATCATTTCAGCAGCCAATCACAGCCATGCCATTAGTTAAGATGACCGCAGCATTACAGGATGTGCCCACACTTCATAAGATTCCTATTGGCTGACTAAAATCACATTGCCTCTCAAAGAATTATGGGAACTTCCGATTCCGGTATACGATATTGGAAAAATATCGGAACTAAGTATCGGAATTCCGATACAGCGAATATCGGCCGATACCCGATACTTGCGGTATCGGAATGCTCAACACTAATCACCAGATCTTAACCCAATTGAGCATGCATTTCACTTGCTCAAATCCAGACTTAAGAGGGAAAGACCCACAAACAAGCAAGACCTGAAGGCTGCGGCTGTAAAGGCCTGGCAAAGCATTAAGAAGGAGGAAACCCAGCGTTTGGTGATGTCCATGGGTTCCAGACTTAAGGCAGTGATTGCCTCCAAAGGATTGGCCACAAAATTTTGAAAATAAAAATATTTTGTTTGGGTTATGTTTATTTGTCCAATTACTTTTGACCTCCTAAAATGTGGATGTTTGTAAAGAAATGTGTACAATTCCTACATTTTCTAACACATATTTTTGTTCAACCCTTCAAATTAAACGTTACAATCTGCACTTGAATTCTGTTGTAGAGGTTTCATTTCAAATCCAATGTGGTGGCATGCAGAGCCCAACTCGCGAAAATTGTGTCACTGTCCAAATATTTCTGGCCCTGACTGTATATATACAGATTAAGACACACTTTGACCAGGACGTGTGTGGTGCTAAAACAGTCTTTTTAACCCCTTACATAACGACACATAGAACAGATGCATACTATATGTACATGAAGTGCACAGGAGGTCACATGGAAGGAGGAGAGAGCGCAGCTGAGGGGACCTGCCACCTCCTTACAAAAACACGGGAAGAACCTGCAAACTCCTTGGCTTCAGTAATAACCCCTTTCTGACATTGAACGTAATGATCCATCCATGTGCCCTGGGTCTATTTGACCAGGGACAGATTATTACGTAATCACGATAGCCCGTGCACACGGGGTATGTGCGGGCGATCACCTCCGGGTGTCAGCTGATTCTGACAGCTGACACATGGCACTAAGTGCCAGGAGCCGTCACAGACGGCTCCCGGCACTTTAACCCCTGAAATGCTGCACTCAAACACAATCGTAGCATTACAGAAGCTGGCAGAGTGCTGACAGCCCTCTGCCTTTGGATCAGAGACCCAGCAGTGTGATGCAGGGTCCGATCGTTGCCACGGTGACCTGATGTTGTCATGACGACATCTGAGTCATCAGACCTAGCAATCTTGCTGATCATGCCTAGTGCATGATGAGCAAGTTTGTCTGTCAGTGCAGAGCTGACAGTTCCTGCAGCATGGGGACGCAGCTGCTGCTACATTCCCATGCTGTAGAAGCGTTCAGCCTGCAAAAAATGATTGTCCCATAGTGGGACTAAGTAAAAAAGTTAGAAAAAAGTAAAAAAAAAAATTAAATAATTGTAAAAATATTTTAAAAAAAGCAAAAATAACAAAAAAAAAATCAAAAGATATCTCTAAATAAATATTTGAGTGAAAAAGAAACAAAAAAAGATTCATATTTGGTATCACCGCGTCTGCAAAGACCCAACCTATAAAACTGTCCCACTAGTTTACCCCTTTAGTGAACATCATAAAAAAAATCAAAAACAAGGCAAAAAACAATGCTTTATCATCATACCGCCGAAAAAAAAGTGGAAAAAAACGCAATTAAAAATACGGCTATAAATAAACATGGTACTGCTGAAAATGTCATTTTGTCCCACAAAAAGAAGCCATCATACAGCTCCATCAGCGGAAAAATAAAAAGTTATAGCTCTCACAATAAAGAGATGCAAAATTAATTATTTTCTCTATAAAATAACTTGTATTGTATAAAAGCGCTTGTAAGGGGCGGAGCTTAAGGGAGTGACAGTTGGTGGGAGGAGTTAGTGCTCCGCACACATTCGCCAAAAAGGCAGCCAGAAAGGACCAAGGGGACCTAGAGTACGTCGCCCGACAGGATCTAAGGCTCCCGGCTTGTGACACTGTGTTGTGGCGCAGGGCAGGAGAGGTGGTAGCCAGCGCAGGGAGACGGCCAGGGAAGGAGCACAAGAAGGGGGTTCTGGCAAAGTATACCCCGAACAACCTGAGAGCTGGATGGGCCACCTACCCAGAGGACACAGCACCCTGGCTGGGGATAGTTTCAGCAACAGTGAGTAAACTGAAAAGACTGCACCCTGCTGTGTCCTCTGAATTATTTACTGCGTCATCAGCCCTGCATCATGACCGTTAACATCATCTACTTTAAACTCTTTAACTGCCCTGGGATCTAGCTCTACCTGTGGAGAGCCATAACAACTTTGCTGCGTCACCAACTGCCCCAGTGGATCTGTACCGCAGCGTCGGCCATCATCTTCATTGCCGAATATCACAGGTGGCATCACGACCAATCCCCCTATAAACTTTTCCCCTTTCATCATCTTTATTCATAAACCTTTTTATTGGATGCCCAACATATAAGTCTATGGGTGCGAGTGACACAGCGCACATCACTCGGATAGCATCTGAGTGATGTACGATATACGCCAACGCCAGCAGCTGAGGAGATGCAGAAATTACTTTCTCTTGCCACCTCCGCAGCTGTGCTACAACCCACTCTGTGCAAGAGGCTCAGAGCACAGTAGCATGACACTCGGCTCCCGTTCGCAGCAGAGCAAGAGCCAAGGGTCATTAGCATATTGCAGCCGATGCTATCGCATCGGATGCCGTACGAAAGTGTGACCCTGGCCTATGATTGTATTCAGCTTTCTATGACCTACATGCCCATATCGACGTCTTAGTAAGTTTGTTCCTAGTGACAGAACCGCTTTAAAGGGTGGTTTGCATGTTAATGACCAGGCCAATTTTCCAACATTGAATTTTCATGCCCTTAAATCACACAGATATGTCACAAAAAATACTTAATAAGTAACATTTCCCATGTTTACTTTACATCAGCACAAGTTTGGAACCAAATTTTTTTTTGTTAGGACATTGTAAGGATTAAAAGTTGACCAGCGATTTCTCATTTTTACAACACCATTTTTGTTAGGAACCACATCACATTTGAAGTCACTTTGAGGGGTCTGTATGATAGAAAATACCCAAAAGTGACACCTTCTAAAAACTGCACCCCTCAAGGTGCTCAAAACCACATTCAAGATGTTTATTAACCATTCAGGTGCTTCACAGGAATTTTTGGAGTGTTTAAAAAAATGAACATTTAACTTTTTTCCACAAAAAAATTACTTTAGATCCAAAGATCCAATTTTTTTTATTTTACCAAAGGTAACAGGAGAAATTGGACCCCAAAAGTTGTTCTGAAATTTATCTTGAGTACGCTGATACCCCATATGTGCAGGCAAACCAGGGCCAGCTCCAGGTTTTCATGGGCCCTGGGCGAAAGAGTCTCAGTGGGCCCCTTTAACACAGACCACGATTCATGATGCACAGATACTGCAGAGAAATATGGATATAGTACAATGCCAAACACTTCTCTTCTTCCATTACATGAGTGATATCTATTGTAAACTCTACAATAGCTCAAAAACCGCCAAATCCTCACAGCGCACAGTACAGACTGGACAGTACAGTACTCCATACAATATTATGGGCACCACATAGTCCTCCATACAGTATTATGGGCCAAATATAATGCTCCATAAAGAATATTGGACCCCAAATAATGCTCCATACAGGATACTGGTCCCCATATAATGCTCCATACAAAATAAGGAGCTCTCCTCTGCACTGTGCTGCATTCTGCGCTGTTACGGCTCAGGAAAGGGCGCTGTGGAAAGACTCCCCATCATCATCATCATTGCCTCCCCATCATCATCATTGCCTCCCCATCATTATCGCCTCCCCATCATCATTGCCTCCCCATCATCTTCATCGTCTCCCCATCATCATTGCCTCCCCATCATCATCGCCTCCCCATCATCATCATCTCCCATCATCTTCGCCTCCTCCTCATCATCATCGCCTCCCCATCATCATCGCCTCCCCATCATCATCGCCTCCCCATCATCATTGCCTCCGGGCCCCGGCTCCTCACCACCATCACTGCCTCCCCCACCACCATCACAAATACAGCACCATAAACAGACAGCACCGCAGCACTCTCTCACATACATATACACACACACACACACATCTCATCTGTCCGGCGTCCGCGCTCTCTCTACCACAGCTGGCCGCTTGTCACGCGGTCTTATGATATGTGTACGATGTCAGTAAACTATTCTTAAAAGAACAACACTCTATACAACATATAGATTAGCAACATCAGCATGTAAATATAGAATAGATTTACCTGACACGATATCCGTTGAACTCAGGATTAATCTTGAGGACTTGATACACTGTCACAGGAAAGAAGAGGACCGGGGGTCTAACCTGACCCTAAACTGGGGACCTAACTAATCCCTCACCTTGGAGGTACTGATAATGGTTCAGAGGTCCAAGTCTCCAGCCTAACCCTGTCTCCTATCAGTCCCTGAACCCTGTAATCAGTCCTAAGAAGGATTCTGATTACCACCAAAGGGATATGGGCTGATCTCTGCTAAATACACAGATTAGACATATAAAACAGACTGGAGAAAACACAGACTTGCATACACACTCAAACACAGAAGGAACATAAATGATCTGGGATATTAAACTCTAAGCAAGGTGAGCTTAAAACAACTAAGGAGCTCTTTAACTTAAGTCTATACAGATACAATCCTATCTGTGGTCTGCATGAAGAATTTCACTGGCAACTCCCAAACAGACAACCAGAGATTTAAAGGAAACCAATCAACAAATAATTAATTGCAGCCGGGAGAAAACTGCACCCAGTCCCAGAACTGAGCACAGACAGAATTAACTCCCTAACTGCCAAACACAAAGAAACAGCAACTCAGCTGTGAGAAGTCAGAATGTGCAACCGCGACGATCTTCGTGGCGATGCACACATGACAGTACCCCCCCTTCTACGAGGGGCCTCCGGACCCTCAGGGCCAGGTTTGCCCGGGTGAGTTCTGTGGAAGGTCCGCACCAAACGATCTGCGTTAATGTCAGACGCAGGAACCCACGTCCTCTCCTCTGGACCATACCCCTTCCAATGCACCAAGTACTGAAGGGACCGGCGATTCAGACGTGAGTCAATGATCTTTGACACTTGAAACTCCAAGTTACCATTGACCACCACTGGAGGAGGAGGTAGAGGTGATGGTATGACTGGTGCCACGTACCTCTTAAGTAATGACTTGTGGAACACATTATGAATTTTAAACGTAGGAGGGAGGTCCAGACGAAATGCCACAGGATTAATTATGGAAGTGATCCTGTACGGCCCGATGAATCTGGGGCCCAGCTTCCAGGAGGGAACTTTAAGTTTTATATTCCTGGTAGACAACCATACCAGATCGTTCACATTAAGATCTGGACCAGAAACTCTCCTCCTATCAGCCATACGTTTATAACGGTTCCCCATAGCACTCAGATTATTCAATACACCTCTCCACACTGAAGCAAGTGACGACGAGAAACGCTCCTCCTCAGGAACCCCAGAAGGGCCCCCCCCATTGAAAGTACAAAACTGGGGATGAAAACCATATGCCCCAAAAAACGGGGATTTACCAGTGGACTCGCTCCGCCTGTTGTTAAGAGCGAACTCTGCCAGAGGCAAGAAAGAAGACCAGTCCTCCTGGTTCTCTGAGACAAAACACCGAAGATAAGTCTCTAGGCTTTGATTCAGACGCTCTGTCTGACCATTGGTCTGCGGATGAAAAGCCGAGGAAAATGACAATTGCATCCCCCGACGTAAACAAAATGCCCTCCAAAACTTGGACACAAACTGAGACCCCCTATCTGACACCACATCAGAAGGCAACCCATGAAGTCTCACAATCTCCCCAATGAACACCTGCGCCAGAGTTTTAGCATTAGGGAGGGCAGGAAGAGCAATGAAATGTGCCATCTTACTGAACCTGTCAACAACCACCAGTATGACAGTCTTCCCTGACGACTGAGGAAGGTCCGTGATGAAGTCCATAGACAAATGAGTCCATGGACGCTCCGGAAGTTTCAAGGGTAAGAGAGTCCCAGACGGACGGGTATGAGGGGTCTTAGAGCGAGCACAAACCCCACAGGACGCGACAAAAGTTAAAACATCTTTATTAACGCTAGGCCACCAAAACCGGCGAGAAAGGAGATCTAAAGTAGCCTTACTCCCTGGATGTCCTGCTAAAGCAGAATTATGATGTGCCTCAATAACCTTTTGTCTCAACTGGTTTGGGACAAACAGTCTCCCTGGAGGTCCTGCAGGGGCGTCCCCCTGAACCTCTAATACCTCCTCCTCAAGCTCGGAACATACAGCCGACACTACCACCCCCTCCTGAAGGATAGGAATCGGGTCATCCATTTTCCCGGCCCTGGGAAACTGCGAGACAAGGCATCCGCCTTAACATTCTTAGATCCAGGGCGATAAGTGACAACAAAATTAAACCTGGTAAAAAACAACGACCATCGAGCTTGTCTGGAATTCAGACGCTTAGCAGATTCCAAATACAGCAGGTTCTTGTGATCAGTAATGACGGTGACCGGGTGGACTGCCCCCTCCAAAAAGTGACGCCATTCTTCAAAAGCCAACTTAATGGCCAAAAGTTCCCTATTGCCGATATCATAATTCCTTTCGGCGGACGACAATTTTTTAGAAAAGAAAGCGCACGGATGCCATTTACCAGGGGACGGACCCTGGGACAATATTGCACCCACCCCTACGTCAGACGCGTCCACCTCCACAACGAACGGCTGTGATGCATCTGGTTGGATGAGAACGGGTGCCGAAGCAAAACATTTTTTCAAAGAGGAAAAAGCTTGGCAAGCTTTGTCCGACCATTTAGAAAAATCCGTCCCTTTTCTTGTCATGTCAGTGAGAGGTTTGACAACAGATGAGAAATTACAAATAAATTTCCGGTAGTAGTTAGCAAACCCCAGAAAACGCTGCAGAGCCTTAAGATCCTCTGGTTGATCCCATTCAAGCACTGCTCTCACCTTTTCAGGGTCCATACGGAAACCGGAGGCTGACACCAAGAAACCCAAAAACTGAAGTTCCTGTACGGCGAATACACACTTTTCCAGTTTGGCGTATAGTTTATTGTCTCGCAAGATCTGCAACACCTGTCTCACATGCTCCTGGTGAGACACAAGATCTGACGAGTAAATTAAAATGTCATCCAAATATACGACCACAAACAGCCCCACCAGATGACGAAAAATGTCATTAACAAAATGTTGGAATACTGCTGGTGCAGTAGTCAGACCAAAAGGCATGACAAGGTTCTCATAATGTCCCTCCGGCGTGTTAAACGCCGTTTTCCACTCATCCCCCTCTTTTATCCTAATCAGATTATACGCCCCCTGAGATCCAATTTAGAGAACCATTTGGCGCCAACAATTTGATTGAAGAGATCAGGAATCAGAGGGAGTGGATACGGATCTCGAACAGTAATCCGATTAAGTTCGCGGAAATCCAAGCAAGGGCGTAGGCCTCCATCTTTTTTCTTCACAAAGAAGAACCCCGCGGCCAATGTCACGCGGTCTTATGATATGTGTACGATGTCAGTAAACTATTCTTAAAAGAACAACACTCTATACAACATATAGATTAGCAACATCAGCATGTAAATATAGAATAGATTTACCTGACACGATATCCGTTGAACTCAGGATTAATCTTGAGGACTTGATACACTGTCACAGGAAAGAAGAGGACCGGGGGTCTAACCTGACCCTAAACTGGGGACCTAACTAATCCCTCACCTTGGAGGTACTGATAATGGTTCAGAGGTCCAAGTCTCCAGCCTAACCCTGTCTCCTATCAGTCCCTGAACCCTGTAATCAGTCCTAAGAAGGATTCTGATTACCACCAAAGGGATATGGGCTGATCTCTGCTAAATACACAGATTAGAAATATAAGACAGACTGGAGAAAACACAGACTTGCATACACACTCAAACACAGAAGGAACATAAATGATCTGGGATATTAAACTCTAAGCAAGGTGAGCTTAGAACAACTAAGGAGCTCTTTAACTTAAGTCTATACAGATACAATCCTATCTGTGGTCTGCATGAAGAATTTCACTGGCAACTCCCAAACAGACAACCAGAGATTTAAAGGAAACCAATCAACAAATAATTAATTGCAGCCGGGAGAAAACTGCACCCAGTCCCAGAACTGAGCACAGACAGAATTAACTCCCTAACTGCCAAACACAAAGAAACAGCAACTCAGCTGTGAGAAGTCAGAATGTGCAACCGCGACGATCTTCGTGGCGATGCACACATGACACCGCTGAATGATGACGTCATTCAGCGGTGCTGCTGTGAGAGGAAGCGCTGGCGCCCTGCAGGCGCCCCTGGAGCCCGGAGCTGCGGCAGCGGAGGCACGGGGAGAGGTAAGTATTGCGCCGGCTGCTGCCGGGGCCCTGAGCAAGCGGGGGGGCCCAGTGGCGGCGCTGGTACCGCTTCTCATCCGCTAACGGGCCGGGGTGCCCGACGGCGAGTGGGCCCCCACGCCTGCTCAGGGCCCCGGCACTTGCCCGGGTATGCCGGGTGCTGACGCCGGCCCTGAGGCAAACCACTGAGATACCATTTTTGAAAGTAGACCCCTATGGAACATATCTAGATGTGTGGCGAGCACTTTGAGCCAGCAAGTGCTTCACAGAAGTTTATAACGTAGAGCCGTAAAAATAAAAAATCATATTTTTTCTGCAAAAATGATTTTTGCCCCCAATTTTTTATTTTCCCAAGGGTAAAAGGAGAAATTGGACTCAAAAAGTTGCTTGTGCAATTTGTCCTCAATATGCTGATACCCTATATAAAATAGTTTTTGCATCACCACATTTTGAGAGCTATAATTTTTCCATATCTTGGCCCACAGAGTCATGTGAGGTCTTATTTTTTGCGGGACGAGGTGACGTTTTTATTGGTACCATTTTCTGCATATGAAATTTTTTGATCGCTTTTTATTCCGATTTTTGGAAGGCAGAATGACAAACACCCTCAATTCATGAATTTCTTTTGGGGTGGTGTTTACAC
Organism: Oophaga sylvatica; assembly: GCA_033576555.1. Taxonomy (NCBI): domain Eukaryota; kingdom Metazoa; phylum Chordata; class Amphibia; order Anura; family Dendrobatidae; genus Oophaga; species Oophaga sylvatica. The sequence goes on along the minus strand of JARQOD010000002.1, from coordinate 127,600,117 downwards.
CATTCAGCGTGTAGTAAAATTGATAACGCAGTTTTATTCTTTGGGTTAGTACGAGTACAGTGATACCTCATTTATTTCTCTTTTTATATTTTGGCGCTTTTATACAATAAAAACTATTTTATATAAAAAATTATTATTTTTGCATCGTTTTATTCTGAGAGCTATAACTTTTTTATTTTTTCGCTGATGACGATGTATGGGGTTTTTTTTTGCAGGACAAGATGACGTTTTCAGCAATACCAAGTTTATTTATATCCGTCTTTTTGATCGCATGTTATTCCACTTTATATTCTGCGGTATGCTGATAAAAAAACAGGCACAAAAAAACAAATATCCAAAAATGAAATAAAAAATCTTTTTGCAAAAATGCATGAAGGTAGTAATAATCATAAGGGTATTTAGTAAACATAATTTTGATCAAAATAATGTACAAGCCATCCCGCCACGTCAAGGCAACCCTCTGTGGGACAGTCCTACTCTAATATTGAAAACCTTTCCACTTGTCAAGTGACTTAAATGTGAACAAGGGCAGAGGGACTGAACCCACCAGTTGAAGCTCCGGCCAGACAGGATGGATTTTCTCAACTCAGAAAACAGGGCGGTCACACCCTTATATGCACGGAATGCACTATGAACTACATAGAAAACTAGATCTGAACTGAAAAAGTAAGTTAATGTGTATGCAAAATGTAAATGCATATTAACACATGACCATTACACAGAAAAACAGGCACAAAAAAACAAATATCCAAAAATGAAATAAAAAATCTTTTTGCAAAAATGCATGAAGGTAGTAATAATCATAAGGGTATTTAGTAAACATAATTTTGATCAAAATAATGTACAAGCCATCCCACCACGTCAAGGCAACCCTCTGTGGGACAGTCCTACTCTAATATTGAAAACCTTTCCACTTGTCAAGTGACTTAAATGTGAACAAGGGCAGAGGGACTGAACCCACCAGTTGAAGCTCCGGCCAGACAGGATGGATTTTCTCAACTCAGAAAACAGGGCGGTCACACCCTTATATGCACGGAATGCACTATGAACTACATAGAAAACTAGATCTGAACTGAAAAAGTAAGTTAATGTGTATGCAAAATGTAAATGCATATTAACACATGACCATTACACAGAAAAACAGGCACAAAAAAACAAATATCCAAAAATGAAATAAAAAATCTTTTTGCAAAAATGCATGAAGGTAGTAATAATCATAAGGGTATTTAGTAAACATAATTTTGATCAAAATAATGTACAAGCCATCCCGCCACGTCAAGGCAACCCTCTGTGGGACAGTCCTACTCTAATATTGAAAACCTTTCCACTTGTCAAGTGACTTAAATGTGAACAAGGGCAGAGGGACTGAACCCACCAGTTGAAGCTCCGGCCAGACAGGATGGATTTTCTCAACTCAGAAAACAGGGCGGTCACACCCTTATATGCACGGAATGCACTATGAACTACATAGAAAACTAGATCTGAACTGAAAAAGTAAGTTAATGTGTATGCAAAATGTAAATGCATATTAACACATGACCATTACACAGAAAAACAGGCACAAAAAAACAAATATCCAAAAATGAAATAAAAAATCTTTTTGCAAAAATGCATGAAGGTAGTAATAATCATAAGGGTATTTAGTAAACTAAATTTTGATCAAAATAATGTACAAGCCATCCCGCCACGTCAAGGCAACCCTCTGTGGGACAGTCCTACTCTAATATTGAAAACCTTTCCACTTGTCAAGTGACTTAAATGTGAACAAGGGCAGAGGGACTGAACCCACCAGTTGAAGCTCCGGCCAGACAGGATGGATTTTCTCAACTCAGAAAACAGGGCGGTCACACCCTTATATGCACGGAATGCACTATGAACTACATAGAAAACTAGATCTGAACTGAAAAAGTAAGTTAATGTGTATGCAAAATGTAAATGCATATTAACACATGACCATTACACAGAAAAACAGGCACAAAAAAACAAATATCCAAAAATGAAATAAAAAATCTTTTTGCAAAAATGCATGAAGGTAGTAATAATCATAAGGGTATTTAGTAAACATAATTTTGATCAAAATAATGTACAAGCCATCCCGCCACGTCAAGGCAACCCTCTGTGGGACAGTCCTACTCTAATATTGAAAACCTTTCCACTTGTCAAGTGACTTAAATGTGAACAAGGGCAGAGGGACTGAACCCACCAGTTGAAGCTCCGGCCAGACAGGATGGATTTTCTCAACTCAGAAAACAGGGCGGTCACACCCTTATATGCACGGAATGCACTATGAACTACATAGAAAACTAGATCTGAACTGAAAAAGTAAGTTAATGTGTATGCAAAATGTAAATGCATATTAACACATGACCATTACACAGAAAAACAGGCACAAAAAAACAAATATCCAAAAATGAAATAAAAAATCTTTTTGCAAAAATGCATGAAGGTAGTAATAATCATAAGGGTATTTAGTAAACATAATTTTGATCAAAATAATGTACAAGCCATCCCGCCACGTCAAGGCAACCCTCTGTGGGACAGTCCTACTCTAATATTGAAAACCTTTCCACTTGTCAAGTGACTTAAATGTGAACAAGGGCAGAGGGACTGAACCCACCAGTTGAAGCTCCGGCCAGACAGGATGGATTTTCTCAACTCAGAAAACAGGGCGGTCACACCCTTATATGCACGGAATGCACTATGAACTACATAGAAAACTAGATCTGAACTGAAAAAGTAAGTTAATGTGTATGCAAAATGTAAATGCATATTAACACATGACCATTACACAGAAAAACAGGCACAAAAAAACAAATATCCAAAAATGAAATAAAAATCTTTTTGCAAAAATGCATGAAGGTAGTAATAATCATAAGGGTATTTAGTAAACATAATTTTGATCAAAATAATGTACAAGCCATCCCGCCACGTCAAGGCAACCCTCTGTGGGACAGTCCTACTCTAATATTGAAAACCTTTCCACTTGTCAAGTGACTTAAATGTGAACAAGGGCAGAGGGACTGAACCCACCAGTTGAAGCTCCGGCCAGACAGGATGGATTTTCTCAACTCAGAAAACAGGGCGGTCACACCCTTATATGCACGGAATGCACTATGAACTACATAGAAAACTAGATCTGAACTGAAAAAGCATTGTTTTTTTGCCTTTTTTTTAAGGTGTTCACTAAAGTGGTTAACTAGCGGGACAGTTTTATAGGTCAGGTCGTTACGGACACGGCGATACCAAATATGTGCACTTTTATTGTTTAGATTTTTTTTTTCATTCAAATATTTATTGATAGAATAAATATTGATTTTTTGTATTATTATTTTTTATTAATTTTTAAAAATATTTTAAAAATTTTTTTTTAATTAATTCTAACTTTTTCCACTTTGTCCCACTATGGGACAATCATTTTGTGCAGGCTGATCACTTCTATAGCACGCAGATGAAGCAGCATCCGCATGCTATAGAAGCTGTCAGTGCTGCACTCAGTGCACACTGATCTGAGAGACTTCCTGACATGCACTGTGCATGACAGGAAGTTTCTCAACTCTGGTAATCCGGATGTCGTCATGACGACATCGGGTTACCATAGCAGCGATGGGACCCCGCTTCACGCCGCAGGGTCTCCGATCCAAAGGCAGAAGGGCTGTCAGCCCTCTGCCGGCTCCAGGAACGCTGCGATCTTGTTTGATCACGGTGTTCCGGGGGTTAAAGTGCCCGGAGCGGTCTGTGACTGCTCTTGACACTTAGTGCGGGGTGTCAGTTATGAGAATCAGCCGACACCCGGCCGCGATCGGCCGCGCTCCCCCTGTGAGCGCGTCCGATCGCCGATAACGTACTATTCCGTCCATGGGAAGTAAGTCCCAGGTCACATGGACAGAATAGTACGTCAGATGGCAGAGAGAGGCTAAAGATACATGAGTAACCAATATAAATAATATACAGTATAAACTTTATCAAGCTAGAAGTCAATAGAGATGAGCAGATTTTTTTGAAACTCAAATTCACCTACTTAGCTGAATTTTTGTCAAAAACTCAATTTACGGCAAATAAATTTTCACCAATCTTAATTCTGTAAAGTTTATAATTACTTGTAAAATACATATACAATGGCTAGCAAAAGTATTCATGCCCTTGGCCTTTTACCTATTTTGTTACATTATAACCTGTGTCTAAATACTTTTGTAATCTGATTTGTGTGTGATGCAATCAGCACTAAAATAGTCTAAGTTGGTTGAAGTGAGAAAAATATAGGCATAAATTAAATTTATGAGATAAATAAAAAATGGCATACGCATATATATTGACCCCTTTTGCCATGAAGACCCTGAAAATTTTTGACAAAAACAATTATCTTCATAAGGCCGGGATCACACTTGCGAGAAACTCGCACGAGTCTTGCACCTCAATACCCGGCAATGCCACCGGCACTCAGACCGAAGCATTCAGCTGCATAGAAATACATGTAGCGGCACACTTCGGTCCCGAGTGTCGGCGGCAGTGCCAGGTATTGAGGTGCGAGACTTGTGCGTGTTTCTCGCAAGTGTGAACCCGGCATAAGTCACTTGCTTAGTGAGAGGAAGCCCACCTGTGTGCGATCTAAGTGTCACATGGTCTGTCAGTATATACACACCTTTTCTGAAAGGTCACAGAGGCTGCAACACCATTAACCAAGAGGCACCACTAACCAAGTTGTTGAGAAGTCAGGTTTGGGTTGGGTTATAAAAACTCTTAGCATAGGCAATGAGGGCATGAATCAAAGAGGCAGCACAGAAACCAAAGGTAACCCTGAAGAAGCTGCAGAGTTTCCAAGCAGAGACTGGAGTATCTGTCCATACGACCACAATAAGCCATACACTCCATAGAGGTGGCCTTTATGGAAGAATAGGCAGAAAAATCCTTTACTTACACAAAAATTGTAAGACTCATTTTGAGTTTGGCAAAAGACATGTGGTAGATTCCCCAATGTATGGAGGAAGGTGCTGTGGTTAGATACGACCAAAATTTAACTTTATGGCCACCATGGTAAATGCTATGTCTTGCGCCAAACCTACACAACTCATCACTAGTGTTGAGCGATACGATACTGCAAATATCGGGTATCGGCCGATATTAGCTGTATCGGGCTTTCGATTCCGAGTACCGATATTTTCGTCATATCGGATACCGGAATCGGATTTGTCACTGTCACTGTGAGTGTCCGTCGGTCGGGTCTGTCAGGAGTCAGCGGCACTTACCTGGCAGAAGATCTCCGGCGGTCACGTCCTGGACTGCTTGATGGCCGCCATTATCTTCTCCCTGGCGGTCACATGCAGTTTTTCGCGATAACTGCAGTGACTGCAGGGTAATCCCGGCCGTAAACCAGTCCGATGACGTCACCGCCGGGAAGCAGGTAATCAGCTGTGCTGCGCCGGGATGACAGGCTCTGCCTGCCTGCCTGCCTCTGATGTCATTCTGATGTAGCAGAGCTGGATCGTCGTGGGACACTCGTTACTATGGACTGCGTCGGACAGGTGGTATACTGCTGTTTTTTTTTTTCATTTTTTTACAGGAGATCGATGGCGTCGCAGGATGAGACTGTAATAAAAGTAATGAAAACTGTGTTTTTTTTTTTATTAAATTAAAAAACTTTTTTATGAACATTCACCCGTCCGGGTACATCAACAATTTAACTATTTACATACAGGGACCCTGTCCGGGTTATTTATAATTCTTTGGCAGGGGTGTTCCAGGTACCACCTGGTACTCTTCTGATGCTTGCCAAACATCCGAGACACCAAGGACCACCAGGACCTGATGACGTCGTGTGGCCTGTACAGTCAAGTCGTGACCCGCTATCTGTGTCTGTGTGGCCACCTCTTTCATCTCCCTCCGGGTCTGGACCCCTATGTCCCGGACTGAACGAACCCCAGGGGGCCTAACAGGCGCCGGGTACGGGCCAGCTATCATTATCATGTCCATAGCTGGGCTGCTGAGGAGACCACTGAGGGAGGCTGGGGAGATTTACGGCGTGGGGTGGGCACTTGTGCAGAGGCCTGGATGTGGGAGGCTGAAGGCTCCGAGGGTCTCACAGGTTCCTGACACTCTGGGGACCAGGGGTCGCACCTGGTGACATTTAGGGCATACCATCCATTGTAACCCCAGTGTCGGGTGTAAGTTACCAAGTCTCCTGGCAACAGGTCCCTCCCCGGGTGTCCTTCTGGGAGGTGAGTCTCCACGTCCCGCCGGGTCACAAACACTTCTAAATAAAGTCCAGGCTCCTGGATGAAGCCCCAACCAGCTTTCAATTTAAAGCTCCGTACTGCACCCTTACGCCGCGGCTCCCTCACCGTACTTTTATCTTTTCTCATCCGGTCCTTATCTGCCCGGTCCTTCTCAATGTGACGTTGGCGAAGCTTCTGGGATTCGCGCTGCTCCCTTTGTCGCTCGGCTTCTCTCTCCCGACGTCTCCACTCTTCCTCCTGACGCCGGTTGTAATTCTCCTCCACCAGCATCTCCATGTCTCCACCATCAAACTGCAGCTTACGATGTCCGGTTTGCGGCAGCTCTCCTGGCGCCCGACAGTCCTGGCGGCGCTCACCTGCGGAGGAAGCAGCCGGCTCTGGAACAGATGACAGTCGGGGCTCCGGTACAGACAGGTAGACCTCTGGTGCCTGCGCGGCCTCCTCCATGAGGACGGGTGTCGCTTCTTCTGTCTCAGCGACGGGGGCAGACAGCGGGATCTGGGGTGCTGCCGGTGCAGCGTTTTTTGCAGGAACGGGTGCCTCCACTGCGACAACGTCAACCGGATCACATTGCAAGGGCTGGGATGCCCGGACGGACTCCTCTACTAGAACGGGTGCCTCACCTTCCGGTACAGACACTTCAGGTAAGAGGGATTGGCGCCGCTCCAAGTTTAGTTTTAGGGCACGCCAGCTGGCTTCCATCCTGGCGACCTCCTCCCGGTGCCGGGCCAGGCCTCTTAGGGTATCCTCCGCTTCTTGCAGCGTAGGAGGGTTTCCAGGCCGGGTGCCCAACGGTGGTTCCGTGGCGATCGGGTCGCTTCCGTGGGGGGAGAGCTCTGACTGCTCCATCCCTTCACACTTCTGCTCGTGTCCATTAGCCATCTCTGCCAAGTCACATGTGTCATTAGCATCTGGAGAGGGCCCCTCTTTTGTAGTGAGGCGGGACCTTCGTGTTAGTTTCCGCACACTGAGGAGGATGAGGAGGCGGAACTCAAGAGCTGTGGGGCACGATCTTACATTGCAGTACCATTTAGAGTGGTCGGCCATCGTTTTCGCGCCACTGAGTGAGTGTACACCCACGAAGAGCACGCCCTTCTTCTTCACCAGTGCCTCGTCGTGACGCAGATATGGCGGAAAAATGGCAAATACATTCTCTGATGATTTTAGCAATTCTCAAGCACAAAACCAGTTCAATTCAGGCACACAGGACTCGCTTATAGCGAGCTACAGAATCCTGTTTGTGACGCCCAAGTTGAGTCGCACAGAGCCAGAGGTTTTGGGGGTACTCGGCACTGAGCCCGTCGACTTCTATGGGGTATGTCACGGCTTTACCCGGCAATTGAATCAGAGTCTATTTTACTATGTAGAAGTGTATAAACTATAAATATATGTATATATATGTCACAATGACATGTATATATATATATATATATATATATATATATGTATTCTATGTGTGTATATTTTGTGTTTACAACGAAAGAAAGTGTTTTTTTAGTTGCGATATTTTGTTCCCATAGACTTACATGGGACTTCCGGTATCGGAATCGGATATCGACGATATTTAGTGATATCGGCGATACCATTCCGATCCGATATTTTTAGATATCGAGCAGTATCGCTCAACACTACTCATAACCTCAAGAACACCATCCCCACAGTGAAAAATGGTGCTGGCAGCATAATGCTGCGGGGATATTTTTCGGGAGCAGGTACAAGGAAAATGGTCTGAGTCAACGGAAAGATGGATGGTGTGAAATACCGGAATATTCTTGAGCAAATCTGAAACCATGAAACCATCTAACTTGAAGGAGCTGGACCAGTTTTGCATTGTTGAATGGGCCAAAATCCCAGTAGCAAGGAGTGAAAAGCTCATAGAAACTTATCTAAAGCGACTAGCATCTATAATTGCAGCAAAGGAGGCTCTACAAAATACTGACTTTAGTGGGGTGAATAGTTATGCACCCTCAAGTTTTCAGCTATTTTGTCCAGTTTGTTGTTTGCTTCACAATAACAATCAAACATAATGTTCACAGTTGTAGGCATGCTTTTTACCTGAACTGATGCAAACCCTCAAAAAATATAGTAGCATTTTTAGGCTACGAGGTAGAAAAACATGAAAAATGCCAAGGGGGTGAAAAAATTTTTGAAAGCCACTGTAGGGGAGAGGAGAGAGAAAGAACTTACAGTTTACAGAAGAAAGAGAAATACCCAGTGACTCTGCCATACGGACTGTGCTCCACTGGGAATGGGAAGGTCACTGCACTGCAATACAGCGCATCCAGCTGAAGGATGCGAGAGATTGGAAGTTTTTCATAAAGGAGTGAAAGGTGAGAGTATAGTAGTAGTATCTGCCTTCAGCAAATCTAGAGCCATAGACCAAGAGAGTGCTGCTCTCAAAGGAATTAATTTAGGGCAAGAAGGGCAATTATATTGTGCCAATATAAATAGTTGGAGAAGCTTTCATACAATTCCATGAGCGCCCCATGTATTGCTGTGACAGAATTACTGTGATCAATATCCAACCACCAATTAGATCAGATATTACAAACTAAATTAATTTAGGGACAAATGAGCTGAAGCTAATGAAGTATGTATTGCTAGCTGTAGCCTACAACTAATGGTTGTAGTTGCATAATACATCTCAATAAGAACTTTAAGAGCAGTCTCCATGAGCAGTGAAGCTTACAATCTAATTATCCACTGTGTAGAATATAGAAAAATAAAGTTCTCTCTCTAGCTAGTATTTTTTATACTGTTTTCTTTATCAGTTTTTAAGCAAATTCTGTTATAAGAATAAATCCTTTCATGAGCTGAAATGAAATCAACCTACGCTGACGTCCCCAGTTGATGCTGCCCTTCTTTGCAGCTGAGTAACCAAGCAGATGCGTTGAAGCTTATCTACTCTCTGAAATCTTGATGTGTGTACCTTAAGGAGGCAGGATGCAGGATGTGCCCTCTTTGTTCACTGGCGAACTTCTGCACCTGTTACTTCAACAGTTTTGCTCCCAGCAGAATTTCATAGACTAGAGCTAGATGAGCAACTGTTCATTGCAAGTCAAAACCTATTTACCTATCTTCTTAAGCATCATATAGAATAACAGGAGTCGTCTTTCAGTGCTTTGTGGCAAAAACTATTGCAATTTGAATCTACAAAAGAGCTGTGCCAGGAGGAAAGAATGTGTGCTTTCCAATTTTGGATTGGATAAGGCTGCTTTCACATATCAGTTTTTTACCAACAGTCACAATCCGTTGATTTTTTAACCCCTTCACCCCCAAGGGTGGTTTGCATGTTAATGACCGGGCCAATTTTTACAATTCTGACCACTGTCCCTTTATGAGGTTATAACTCTGGAACGCCTCAACGGATCTTCGCGATTCTGAGATTGTTTTTTCGTGACATATTGTACTTCATGATAGTGGCAAAATTTCTTCGATATAACTTGCGTTTATTTTTGAAAAAAACGCAAATATGGCGAAAATTTTGAAAATTTAGCAATTTTCAAATTTTGAATTTTTATTCCCTTAAAACAGAAATTTGTCACACAAAATAGTTAAGAAATAACATTTCCCACATGTCTACTTTACATCAGCACAATTTTGGAACCAAAATTTTTTTTTGTTAGGAAATTATAAGGGTTAAAAGTTGACCAGTAATTTCTAATTTTTACAACAAAATTTACAAAGCCATTTTTTTAGGGACCACCTCATATTTGAAGTCACTTTGAGGGGTCTATATAGCAGAAAATACCCAAAAGTGACACTATTCTAAAAACTGCATCCTCAAGGTACTCAAAACCATATTCAAGAATTTTATTAACCCTTCAGGTGCTTCACAGGAGCTGAAACAACATGGAAGGAAAAAATTAATATTTAACTTTTTAGCAACAAAAATAATCTTTTACAAACTTTTTTTTATTTTCACAAGGGTAAAAGGAGAAAATGGACAGATAAAGTTGTTGTGCAATTTCTCCTGAGTACGCCAATACCCCATATGTGGGGGAAAACCACTGCTTGGGTGCACGGCCGGTCTCGGAAGGGAAGGAGCGCCGTTTGACTTTTTCAAACTAAAATTGGCTGAAATTGAGATTGGACGCCATGTCGCGTTTGGAGAGCCCCTGATGCGCCTAAACAGTGGAAACCCCCAACAAGTGACCCCATTTTAGAAACCAGCCCCCCTAATGAACTTATCTAGATCTGTTGTGAGCACTTCAAAACCCCAAGTGTTTCACAAAAGTTTATAATGCCTGGGTGTGAAAAAAAAAAAAAACAATTTTCCACAAAAATTATTTTTTAGTCCCAAATTTTTGATTTTTCCCAAGGAAATTGGACCCCAAAAGTTGTTGTACAATTTGTCCTGAGTATGCTGATACCCCATATGTGGGGGGGGAACTGTTTGGGCGCACGGCAGGGCTTGGAAAGAAAGTAGTAACGTTTTGGAATGCAGACGTTGATGGGGGTCATGTTCCGTTTGCAGTGCCCCAGATGAGCCTAAACAGTGGAAACCCCCCACAAGTGACCCCATTTTGGAAACTAGACCCCCTAAGGAACTTATCTAGATCTTTGGTGAGCACTTTGAACCCCCAAGTGTTTCACACAAGTTTATAATGCCCGGGCATGAAAAAAAAAAATCCTATTTTTTTCCCACAAAAATTATCTTTTAGTCATTAATTTTATATTTTCCCTAGGGTAACAGGAGAAATTGGACCACAAAAGTTGTTGTCCAATTTGTCCTGAGTACGCTGATACCCCATATGTGGGGGGAACCACTGTTTGGGCACACGGCAGAGCTTGGAATGAAAGGAGCACCATTTGACTTTTTCCAACCAAAATTGACTGGAATTGAGATTGGACGCCATGTTGCATTTGGAGAGCCATTGATGTGCCTAAACAGTGGAAACCCCACACAAGTGACCCCATTTGGGAAACTAAACCCCCTAAGGAATCTTTGGTGAGTAATTTGAACCCCCAAGTGCTTCACACAAGTTTATAACGTAGAGCCGTAAAATTAAAAAATCATTTTTTCCACAAAAATGATCTTTTCACCCCAATTATTATTTTCCCAAGGGTAACAAGACTCCAAAAGTTATTGTGCAATTTGTCCTGAGTGCGCTGATACTCCATATGTGGGGTAAACCACTGTTTGGGTGCATGGCAGAGTTTGGAAGGGAAGGAGCGCCGTTTGACTTTTTCAACGCAGAATTGGCTGGATGCCATGTCGTGTTTGGAGAGCTCCTGATCTGCCTAAACAGTGGAAACCCCCCACAAATGACACCATTTTGGAAACTAGACCCCTCAAGGAACTTATCTAGATGTGTGGTGAGCACTTTGAACCCCGAAGTGCTTCACAGAAGTTTATAACGTACAGCCGTAAAATAAAAAATCTTTTTTTTTTACAAAAATGATTTTTTCGCCCCCAATATTTTATTTTCACAAGGGTAACAGGAGAAATTGGACCCCAAAAGTTGTTGTCCAATTTGTCCTGAGTACGCTGATACCCAATATGTGGGAGAAAACTACTGTATGGGCACACATTGGGGCTCGGAAGAGAAGTAGTGACGTTTTGGATTGCAGACTTTGATGGAATGGTCTGGGGGTGTCATGTCGCATTTGGAGAGCCCGATGCGCCTAAACAGTGGAAACCCCCCACAAGTGACCCCATTTTGGAAAATAGACCCCACAAGGAACTTATCTAGATGTGTGGTGAGCACTTTCAACCCTAAAGTGCTTCACAGAAGTTTATAATGTACAGCCGTAAAAATAAAAAATCCTTTTTTTTTTACAAAAATGATATTTTCGCCCCCAATATTTTATTTTCACAAGGGTAACAGGAGAAATTGGACCCCAAAAGTTGTTGTCCAATTTGTCCTGAGTACGCTGATACCCAATATGTGAGAGAAAACTACTGTGTGGGTACACGTTGGGGCTCGGAAGGGAAGTAGTAACGTTTTGGATTGCAGACTTTGATGGAATGGTCTGGGGGCGTCATGTCGCATTTGGAGAGCCCCTGATGTGCCTAAACAGTGGAAACCCCCACAAGTGACCCCATTTTGGAAAATAGACCCCACAAGGAACTTATCTAGATGTGTGGTGAGCACTTTCAACCCTAAAGTGCTTCACAGAAGTTTATAATGTACAGCCGTAAAAATAAAAAATCCTTTTTTTTTTACAAAAATGATATTTTCGCCCCCAATATTTTATTTTCACAAGGGTAACAGGAGAAATTGGACCCCAAAAGTTGTTGTCCAATTTGTCCTGAGTACACTGATACACAATAGTGGGAGAAAACTACTGTATGGGTACACGTTGGGGCTCAGAAGGGAAGTAGTGACGTTTTGGATTGCAGACTTTGATGGAATGGTCTGGGGGCATCATGTCGCATTTGGAGAGCCCCTGATGCGCCTAAACAGTGGAAACCCCCCACAAGTGACCCCATTTTGGAAAATAGACCCCACAAGGAACTTATCTAGATGTGAGGTGAGCACTTTGAACCCTAAAGTGCTTCACAGAAGTTTATAATGTACAGCCGTAAAAATAAAAAATCCTTTTTTTTTTTTTACAAAAATTATATTTTCGCCCCAGTTTTTTATTTTCCCAAGGGTAACAGAAGAAATAGGACAATGTTATGTTTTGGTAGCTGAGGAGAGCAGGCAAAAACGGCAATACACCAGAGAGGTTGGAATCTACTGGATTGCAGTACCTGTAAGGTTCTTTGTACATGTTCTTGAAACTCAGTTTTCCGTCAGCCATTTTGCTTTCTGTCTTGCTGCAGCTATCTTGCCCTCAGTCAATATGGAGTTTTCAGCTTTCATGTTCCCGCCCTGATTCTCTCCCTCTTGCTTCTTAAGCAGCCACAGCTGAGCAATCAGTGCTTCAGAATCTAGCCTGCAGTGAACCTGTGACCTGACTCCTGGAAGCCTTGGACTATGTACTCCAGCTATTCCTACTGAGGAACTCTGAACACTTGTGGACTCTGGAACCCTGCTCTTTGAAAGATCCACGTTTGCATGGACTTACGGTAACAGAGAAGAAGATCCTGAACCTGTTGTGGAGAGTGATTGCTGAGCTTAAGTTACTCTGGCCTGCTGTGTCTCCTGCTTCTGTATCTGCAAACTGTGTGACTATTTTTGCCACTTGTATGAAGTAATACAAGACCTTCTATATCAAACCTGTGTCTCATGTATTTTCATCGCACCCAAGCACAAGACGCTATATGAACTGTACTACATACATTACAAGATTCTGAAGCCAAAACGTTAGTGTCTGCTGGGTCTGGGAAGGCTGTGTCTGCTGTAACTGTGGATATCAGACGTCCAGTTGTACTTTCTGTGATGACAGTGGTTGTGACTTCTCACAACCATTCCAGGTGAGCAATTCCCTTAAGTTTTTTTTTCTGCAGTGTTACCACAGGTAAACACTGTTGTTTTTTTTTTTTCTCTTCCCTCTTTTGTGTCTGCTGTAACTGTGGATATCAGATGTCCGGTTGAACTTTCTGTGATGATAGTGGTTGTGACTTCTCACAACCATTCCAGGTGAGCAGTTCCCTTAATTTTTTTTTTCTCTCTGCAGTGTTACCACAGGTAAACACTATTGTTTTTTTTTTCTTTTCTCCTCTCCTTCCAGTACTCCTGTCTTAAAAGATCTGGAAAATGGAGGCCCGCATAAAGGAACTTTGCGGAGTGACTGATAATATCCTTGTGTGTAGCCCAGCTACGCAGGCACACATAAAATCCAGGAGAATGTACAGGAAGGTAACCACAAAAGCTTGCTATTCATGCACTTCACTCACACTTTCAGACACACCCACCAGGGGTATAGGAGGTGGTGACACGTAGCAGAGTCAGTCTGTTTCCTGTCTGAGAAGAGCTCAGATCAGATAGTTTCCTGTCTTCAGACAGTGCAGTTCAGTGCTAGTTCAGTCTGGACTTGGACTAGGAGAGAGGACTGAATCCTCGCAGAGCTAGCGTAGCTCACCTGACAAAGAAGTGGAGGCTAGTACGGGTGAAGTGCATCATCCTAGCCTAGTCAGAGCTACCCTTAATCAGTACCTCAGTAGAAGCTGAAACAAGGAGGAAACTGAGAGCTGCTCAGCGAGCTCGGGAGAAAGCTGACTATTTCCATCGAAAGCTACAAGTGCTTATGCAAAGAGCAGAAGCAGGGCGAAGGGCGCAGTGGAGAAGTTAGAGAAGTGCTACAGGTATTGGATTGCCTGCACTAAATTGCCGGGCACCGGGTCCGAAGCGTTGCTACAGTTTCAAGCTTAGTAACAAGAACACCGGAGGCATCTGGACTACAGGTCGCAGAGAGCAGCCCTAAGTGTCAATACGTAACCGGAGACAGGGAAAACAGGAGTCTAGCCTGATCAGCAAATATAGACTTAGTTTTCACCACTTAGAAGTTTCCATCACAATGTTGGCCGGGCAGTATAGCTATTGAGAAAGCTGGAGATTCAGAGTTAACTTCGCTTCAGGCAAGTTGGACTCACCTACATTCGAAGATAAGGAGGCCTCTAACCTGCTCAGCGGTTACCCGAATGTGCATTCTCCACCCCGACCAGTAAAAGGTATGAAAAGAAGCTATTTCGTGTGTGACTGAATTATTATCTATACCCTGCATCATCATCACCATAGACTTCCAGGGACCCGTCTCACCTGTGGGAGACTACCACCCAGCTGCCCCCATAACATCCCCTATGAAAGTCCTTATAGCAGCGCTGGTTCAATTAACCAGATACCACAGGTGGCGTCACAAACTACCTATTCTAATAATCCCCTGTAAATATCCCCAATTGTATGAGCGCCCAGGGCCACGGACCGAGCCACCGCTACCAGTGACAACTCTCATAGGTTCCCATGGGCTCGGCTCCGAGTACCCCATTGCCCCGGTACTAAGTGCGACTCAATCTTTGGCGTCACGAACAGGATACGAAAGCTTGCAATTGTGAGTCCTGTGTGCCTATGTTGAACTGTTTGGTGAAAAAGACTGTTTGCTGTATTTGGCGCCAAATTCCGCCATTTTACCGCCATGTTCGCGCCCTCAGGCGCTGGTGAAGAAGGGGGGCGTACCTGAAAAAGCGCGCTGTTGCTTGGACACGCCCCCAACCTGCACCCCAAACTGCATCGCAAGCCACATCGCGAACTGCATAGCAATCTGCATCGCAAACCGCATCGCAAACTGCATCGCAATCTGCATCACAATCCGCATAGCAAACTGCATCACAATCTGCATTGCAATCCGCATCGCAAACTGCATCGCAAAATAGAGCGGCATCATCCGAGCGCCAGTGAAAAGGTCCTGTCTCCACCGCTGTGCCTGCGACGCTGCAGCCTGTAAAAGAGGTAGGCTCAGATTAACCAAGGGGGCATCAATATGTCGCAGCAACCGGCAGATGGAGCGGCCCCCGCTGGAGGCCCTTATAGCCCACCGCTTGGCGTTGTGCCGCAGGATGGGGGTGCAGGCCCCTCACCTGGCCCGGTGGTCCCTCTCATGCCGCTAACCCTCCCATACATGCCTGGAGCGAAGTGGCTCCCCCAGTACAGCGGCGAGCCAGACACCCTGCCAGGATTTAAACGGAAGATATGTAGTATTTTGGATATGTACTCAATGACTGAAAAGCAAGAAGCTGCTGTGGTAATAGGACAGTTAGCTGGTGCGGCTGAGAGAGAAGTAGAGACTTGGCCCATTGCAGACCAGGAGTCGGTACCTGCGATACTCTTAAAGCTACAGGCCATCTTTGAGGACCGCACAGAAACGGATCTCCGGATGGCATTTTATCAGTGCTTCCAGGGACCGGGTGACAGTATTAGGGACTACGCCTGCCGACTACAGGGGGCCCTGCGAGCTCTCAAACAGGCTAACCCCACAAGTCCCATTGATGAGAGCCAAATGTTAAAAGAGCAATTCGTGCGGGGACTGAGGTCTCCAGAGGAAAGGAGGACTGTAAACTGGTGGTCCTTGGATCATCCAGATGCCACTTTTGATGCTCTAAAGGACATGGCAATAAAGGGACTGCGACCCCTGGAAGAGCCTGAGGTGGCAAATCAGTATCACCCGGGTGAAGCCACTCTTAAGCCGGCAGTACCCACCTTTTCCCCGCAGGTGGCAGAAGCTACAATGCAGGTGGCGCCCCCTAGTGAGTTGGAATGTCTGCGCTCAGAAGTGCGCCAGCTGACTAAGAACTTGGCCACTGTAATGGATGCCCTGCAACTGCGGAAAGAGGAAGGAGGAAAGATCCTACTAGCCGACTGTCCGGAGGATGTCCCTTGGATGAACCGGAGGAAATGGAGGACGTCGCCACACCGGAGGAGGACCACGCCACCCCCAGGAGCGACTCCGGAGCAACACCATCCTCGCCGGGAGATCGTCTGCTACCGCTGCAACCAAAAAGGTCATATGGCTCAGCAATGTCCTTTAAACGAGCCAATCCTGGGTCAGAGGGCCAACACCCAGGAGTAGACTCATCAGGCCCCTTAGACTGGAACCGCAGGTTCGTGGGTGGACGGCCCTACCTGTCCATAATTCTGGACGGGATTGCAATTCCTGCACTACTGGACACTGGATCTCAGGTGACCATAATACCTGATGTCCTTTACAATAAATTTTGGTCCATGGACAGTCTCCAGCCCCCGAGCCCTGACTTGACAGTGTACGCCACCAATGGTCTCCCTGTTGAAGTAATTGGAGCCAAAAACGTAAACGTAAAAGTGGGCAGGGTGGAGCTGAAGGATCAGGGACTTTTAGTGGTAAAGACTGTAAATGAGGAAAATGGCCTAAATGTGATATTAGGTACTAACATTATCAGTAACTGTCTGGGAGAAGTTGTGTTTTTGCTCCAACAGCTCGCTGAAGTTGCCAAGCCAAAGCAGAAGGGAGTGATTCAGAGGGAGATCCGGGCCCTGATGTGCCAGCAGCAAGCGAAGCTTACAGATGGTGAAATCGGTAATGTACGGGTCACAGACTCGAACCCCATTGTAATACCCCCAATGAGTGAAATGTTAATATGGTGTAGAGCAGCCATAGGTCTGAGAGGACAAAACTACCAAGCAGTAGTAGAACCCCATCGCTCAGAACACAGACCTACACTCATGATTGCTAGAGGGGTAGTGGAAGTAATAAATGGGAGAGTACCTGTACGACTTCTCAACTGGGGGGACGATGAAGTAAATTTGCCACGTTATGCTACAGTTGATAAATTACATGCCGTAGATAACAATTCTATCCTCACAACCGAGTCCTTAGCCTCCCGACAACCAGCGGAGGATAATGATCCGGCAACCCCGGTAGCGGACTGGTGTCAGCAGCTTCATATTGGGACAGACACCACTTCCGTCCACCAAAAACAGGGGGTACTACGGGTGGTACAAGAGTACGCACAAGTATTTAGCAAACACCCACTTGATTTTGGGACAATTAAGGGAGTACAGCATCATATCCCTACAGGCAGTCATCCTCCCATCAAAGAGCGGTACAGACCTATACCTCCAGCCCACTATCAGAAAGCTAAGGAAATGCTGCGTGACATGAAGCAAGCCGGGGTGATAAGGGATAGTTGTAGCCCCTGGGCAGCACCTCTAGTTCTAGTGAAGAAAAAGGATGGTAGCATGCGAATGTGTGTAGATTATAGGCAAGTAAATCGTATAACACATAAAGATGCATACCCATTACCACGCATAGAGGAATCCTTAGCTGCTCTGAAAACGGCTAACTACTTTTCTACCCTCGACCTTACTAGTGGGTACTGGCAAGTAGCTGTGGCTGAGGAGGATCGGGAGAAAACTGCTTTCACCACCCCAATGGGACTCTGCGAGTTTGACAGAATGCCGTTTGGCCTCAGCAGTGCCCCCGGAACATTCCAGAGAGTGATGGAGAGCTGTCTGGGACATCTCAACTTCGAAACCGTGTTGCTGTATCTGGACGACGTGATTGTCTACTCTAAGACATATGAAGATCATCTGAAGCACCTGGCAGAGGTATTTGAGTCATTGTCCAAGTTTGGGATGAAACTAAAGCCCTCTAAATGCCACCTCCTCAAACGGAAGGTACAGTACTTGGGACACATTGTCAGTTCCGAAGGAGTAGCGCCGGACCCGAGAAGGTCACAGCTATTCAGAAATGGCCAGAGCCGAAGAACCTAAAGGAGGTGCGTCAGTTCCTGGGACTAACAGGTTACTACAGGAGGTTTGTAAAAGATTACACTAAGAAAGCGGCGCCTTTGCAGGACCTCCTGGTAGGACAACCTCTTAAGAGCAGAAACCTTCCATTTAATTGGGGAAAAGAACAAGTTGAGGCATTCAAAGAGATGAAAGAGATCCTTACCGGCGATGAAATCTTAGCCTACCCAGATTACAGCCAACCGTTCCTGCTATACACAGATGCCAGTAACGAAGGATTAGGAGCGGTCCTCAGTCAGAAGCAGAACGGCCAAGAAAAAGTCATCGCGTATGCCAGCAGAAAACTCAGGCCAACTGAGAGGAATCCGGAAAACTATAGCAGCTTCAAACTGGAGTTCCTGGCGCTGGTCTGGGCCATTACCGAAAGATTTAAACATTACCTTGCCTCCAACAGGTTCACTGCGTTTACAGACAATAACCCCTTGACGCATCTGGAAACAGCCAAGCTGGGAGCCATGGAGCAACGTTGGATGGCTCGGTTGTCAAATTACCAGTTTACCATCAAGTACAGGGCAGGCCATAAAAATGCCAACGCGGACGCCTTGTTCAGAATGCCGCATGAATCTGACACAGAGGAAGAGTCAGACGATCTGGAAGAAATTGAGCTACCTGCGTTCCACCGAAATGGGATGGTCCAAGAGCAACGAGTCTACAGAAAGCGGTGTGGTGAGATGTTGAACCCTTTACCTCATCATAGCTGGAAAGAGACTCAGGACAGCGATCCCGTGGTCAGCCGTGTTAAGGAGCTGATAAAACAGGAAGGTTCCTCCTTGGAGAAAGATGCATCCATGCCAGCAAAGCTCCTGTGGAATGAAAGAAGCCGGTTGTTCATATACCGAGAGAAGTTGTGCAGGAGATACGTCGACCCAAGGACCCATGAGATGGTGTGGCAGATAGTGGTGCCCAGAGCAGACATCCAAATGGTGCTAGAAGCCTACCACGATCAAGCGGGGCACTTTGGCTGGAAAAAGCTGGAGACCCTGTTGAGGTGTCGGTTCTACTGGGTAGGGATGCGCAGCTCCATCGAGAAGTGGTGCCGGAACTGTGGACCCTGTGGTCTCAGATGAAAAGACTATCATAGTCAGAGAGCACCCCTGCAGCCTATCCGGACGACTCGTCCCTTGGAGATCGTAGCATTGGATCACGCTAAGTTGTCCCCAAGCAGGTCAGGATATTCGTATGCCCTGACCATGGTGGATCACTATTCCAAATTCCTGGTGGTCGCCCCTGTCAAAGATCTGACAGCAGAGACAGCAGCCAAGGTCTTCCAAGCAAGTTTCTGCAGACCACACGGATATCCAGAGCAGGTACTGACTGATCGAGGTCCAGCCTTTGAAGCTGAACTGTTTCAGGAATTCTGTCAATTGTATGGATGTAAAAAGATCAGAACAACACCATACCACCCTCAGACCAACGGCCTTTGTGAAAAGATGAATCACATTGTCATGGATTTACTGAAAACTGTACCCCTGGAAGAAAGGAATCGGTGGCCAGACTTGTTACCCGACCTGGTTGACTTGTACAACCACATACCAGTAAGTTCCACCAACTGCACTCCAGCTTACCTTATGAGAGCAAGACCTGGAAGACTGCCAATGGATTTGGAGCTGGGAGTGGTAGAACCAGAGGCTGATGACAGTGTTGAAGATTGGGACACAACTCGACAGGAACAGTACAAGCGAGTACAAGCCTGCATAGAAGACAGTCTCAACAAAGTAAGAGAAAAGCAAGAGAAGAACTATAACAAAAATGCTCCCGCTAAGCCTTTTATGCCTGGAGAAATGGTGCTCAAAAGGAAAAGAAGAACACACAAGTTGGATGATCAGTGGGAACAGGAGCCATACGTCGTGCAAAATTCCAATTTTGATAACAGCAAGGTCTGTACCATCAGCAAGGATGGAGGAAAAACGACGGCAACCGTGTCTAGAGATCATTTAAAGTTGTGTCCTGGCCCATTAAAGCTCCGTGAAGAAAACCCTGTTGTCAATCAGAAAGAAAATGCTGAAGCGGTCATACACACGGATTTGGGAGATTTACCTGCGGATTGGCCCAGATTGGGAGACGCTGTAATTATTCCTGTGCTGCAGTTTTATCAACCGCAAGAGGAGTCTCTACCACCAGTCATACCAATTGTGCCAGTAGAGCCAGTTCCAGAAGAACCTGTTCTGGCAGACCCTCAACCATTAGAACCCCAAGTAGCGGACCCGCAAGAAGCAGCACCACAAGAAGTGGAGTCCTCTGGTGAAGCTGGTGAAGCAGTACCGCCTCCTCCAGTCACTAGCATGCTTGCCAGGTCCCTAGAGAGGTGGAGTCGTGTCTATAGTTTGCCGTTACGCAGAACAGAAAGGTTAGAGACTACCATACCTGACGCTACCCCACGTAGGTCAGAACGTATCACTAAAGGTAAACTACTTATTCGCTATCAGGAGTAGTCCTAGTAAACTAGTTAGCAAGACCCAGACAGGGTTTATTGTCACTGACAAAATGTATAAAGTTTGAAAAAGTATTAATGTAATTATTTGAAATGTGTTTTAACCATGCCAATGGACTGCGTGGCTGTGGACTGTGCCAGCCCAAGAACTTGTCTTGTAAAGATTTGCGCTTCGGTGCATTATATTGGTTTGACATGAAACCATTACTATCAACCTCTGAAGAAAAACCCGTATGGTGTGGCCTAGAGTGAGGTCTGCAGTCAGAAGTCCTGCAGCCCACCCAGGACCCACGTGGGAGGTTTTTGGTGCGGGTCCTCCACAAGAATATTGTCTGATATTGTGAATATTTATGAGAGAAATGTTTTGATACTTTTGTATTTTATATTGTACAAATAGTAACGTTCAAGAATTCGTACCTGGGATGAATTAAAATGTTGTTGTTTAATGCAAAACAAAATGTTCTTTTGTCTTTTACAGCCCGGGAGTGCTGTGTTTTACCAAGGGGGGATGTGTAGCCCAGCTACGCAGGCACACATAAAATCCAGGAGAATGCACAGGAAGGTAACCACAAAAGCTTGCTATTCATGTACTTCACTCACACTTTCAGACACACCCACCAGGGGTATAGGAGGTGGTGACACGTAGCAGAGTCAGTCTGTTTCCTGTCTGAGAAGAGCTCAGATCAGATAGTTTCCTGTCTTCAGACAGTGCAGTTCAGTGCTAGTTCAGTCTGGACTTGGACTAGGAGAGAGGACTGAATCCTCGCAGAGCTAGCGTAGCTCACCTGACAAAGAAGTGGAGGCTAGTACGGGTGAAGTGCATCATCCTAGCCTAGTCAGAGCTACCCTTAATCAGTACCTCAGTAGAAGCTGAAACAAGGAGGAAACTGAGAGCTGCTCAGCGAGCTCGGGAGAAAGCTGACTATTTCCATCGAAAGCTACAAGTGCTTATGCAAAGAGCAGAAGCAGGGCGAAGGGCGCAGTGGAGAAGTTAGAGAAGTGCTACAGGTATTGGATTGCCTGCACTAAATTGCCGGGCACCGGGGTCCGAAGCGTTGCTACAGTTTCAAGCTTAGTAACAAGAACACCGGAGGCATCTGGACTACAGGTCGCAGAGAGCAGCCCTAAGTGTCAATACGTAACCGGAGACAGGGAAAACAGGAGTCTAGCCTGATCAGCAAATATAGACTTAGTTTTCACCACTTAGAAGTTTCCATCACAATGTTGGCCGGGCAGTATAGCTATTGAGAAAGCTGGAGATTCAGAGTTAACTTCGCTTCAGGCAAGTTGGACTCACCTACATTCGAAGATAAGGAGGCCTCTAACCTGCTCAGCGGGTACCCGAATGTGCATTCTCCACCCCGACCAGCTCCCCGGGATCTACGTGAACCATCTACCAGTAAAAGGTATGAAAAGAAGCTATTTCGTGTGTGACTGAATTATTATCTATACCCTGCATCATCATCACCATAGACTTCCAGGGACCCGTCTCACCTGTGGGAGACTACCACCCAGCTGCCCCCATAACATCCCCTGTGAAAGTCCTTATAGCAGCGCTGGTTCAATTAACCAGATACCACAGGTGGCGTCACGAACTACCTATTCTAATAATCCCCTGTAAATATCCCCAATTGTATGAGCGCCCAGGGCCACGGACCGAGCCACCGCTACCAGTGACAACTCCCATAGGTTCCCATGGGCTCGGCTCCGAGTACCCCATTGCCCCGGTACTAAGTGCGACTCACTTGCAGATTTACAGACTATAAAAACCCGTTTTACAAACCTACAGGACCTCACTAATCACAATTTGCAAGTGTTTGGACAGACTGCCCAGGATTTGCGAGCCAGGATTGAGGTTCTAGAGGAGCGAGTCCAGGCTCCTGCCGTAGCCCCGAGTGCTGGGATTCCCAAGTTGCCCCCTTTTCGTTTTGGCGGTGAACGTGAAAAATTCAGGGGATTTATTAACCAATGCAATCTGTTTTTTTCTGCACATACTTCACAATTTCCCACTGAACGATCTAAAGTGCTTACTATAATTATGTTACTTACCAACAAGGCTTTGATGTGGGCAAACCCTCTGATTGAGACTGAGGATGAATGTTTGGATCATCTTGATGCTTTCATTTCAGCCATGGGGCAGGTGTTTGATGACCCCAATCGAGGTGCAACAGCTGAAGCAGCCATGTTAACTTTGCGCCAAGGTAAGCACTCGGTAGCCGAATATGCCTTGGATTTCAGGAGATGGGCCCTTGATACCACCTGGGACAGTTCCGCCAAAAAATCTATTTTTCGAAAGGGGTTGTCTCCACTAATTAAGGATGAACTTGCTCGTGCCGACCCTCCCACTGCGTTAGGTGACTTTATTAACTACTGCATCCGTATTGATGCTCGCCTCACTGAACGCAGGCAAGAGAGATGGTTCGAAAGCAATCGCACTACCCTTTTCCTACCTTCCTCCCCAGCTAAGGAACCTTTGAGTAGGATCACACGGGAACCTGAACCTGAACCCATGCAGGTAGACTCTTTACAAAGACGGGTTAGTGATGCACGCAAGGAACATCGTTTTAAGGAAAATCTATGTTTCTATTGTGGTAAGTCAGGGCACTTCATTATAAACTGCCCCAGCCGTTCTCGTAAGACTACTGCAGCACTCATTCACTGTGAGTGTTGCGAGAGGAGATCTGTCAGGTCCAAGCCTCAGGCTCCAGAGAGATCTGCAGCAACAGATCTTGATTTCTCGGACTTAAACTCCGTTACTTCTGAGGACGATGACTGTGTAAACGCTGCAATTTTTCAAGTTTCCTCAGCGGTGTCCCAGCTGAGTTGTAGGAAAAACAATTCTCATTGCTTCCTTTCCATCAAACTCTGGGTTAACTCAGTCTGGGTGTCTAGCTCTGCTATGATCGACTCAGGGGCAAGTGGGAATTTTATGGATGTCTCCTTTGCTCTGAAACAGGGGATACGTTCAGTGAAGAAGGCTACTCTAGTACAGATGGAAACTGTGGATGGCTCCCTGCTGACCTCTGGACCAGTGGATCAGGAAACGGAGCCTTTGAGGGTCCTTATGGGTAAAGATCATCAAGAGAAACTGTCCTTTATGCTTATCTCTTCTCCCCACTTTCCCATTATTCTAGGGCTACCATGGCTGCAGGCTCAGAACCCTACCATTAACTGGGAGACCAAGGAATTACACTTTCCAGAGAAACAGATGAGTCCAGAAGTTTCAGCTTGCTCTGTTCCTAAAGGAACCATGTCAGTCCCTGAACTACCAGCTGTATACCAGGACTATGTGGATTTATGTGACAAGAAGAACGCTGACCAGCTTCCCCCTCACCGTCCATATGATTGTCCAATTGAATTATTGCCTGGAGCAGAGATACCTTTTGGTAAGATCTACCCCCTGGCGGGGCCTGAGCTAAAGGCTTTAAAGGATTACATAGACGAAAATCTAGCCAAGTGCTTCATACGCCCCTCTTCATCTCCTGCAGGTGCACCCATCTTCTTTGTGAAGAAGAAAGATGGATCTCTGAGACCCTGCGTAGACTATAGGGAACTCAATAAGGTTACTATTAGAAACCGTTATCCATTGCCTTTAATCCCTGAGTTATTGGAGAGAGTGCGGCATGCCAAAATTTTCTCTAAATTGGATCTCCGTGGGGCCTATAACTTTGTCCGTATTAGACCTGGGGATGAATGGAAGACTGCATTCAGGTCACGCTATGGACACTTTGAATATCTAGTTATGCCTTTTGGTCTGAGTACCGCCCCAGGCACTTTCCAACACTTGGTGAATGACATCTTCAGGGATCTCCTAGATACATTCGTGGTGATTTATTTGGATGATATTCTAATTTTTTCTAACTCCACAGAGGAACATCATGGACATGTGAGAATGGTCTTGGAACGTCTAAGACAAAACCATCTTTACATCAAACTTGAAAAGTGTGAATTCCATAGGACCGAAATTCAATTTCTGGAGTATGTACTGTCTACACAAGGAATTAGTATGGATGGAAGTAAGACCCAAGCCATCAAGGATTGGCCAAGTCCTAGAAATGTGAAGGAGGTGCAGCGCTTCATCGGGTTTGCCAATTTCTATAGACGTTTCATTAGGAATTTCTCTGAGGTAGTGTCACCTATCACCCAACTTACCCGGAAAGAGTCTAGGTTCTCCTGGACTCCCCAAGCCCAGGAAGCATTTTCTCGTCTAAAAGATAAATTTACCACCGCACCTATCTTGGTACATCCCAACCCCAAACTTGCCTTCATAATAGAGGTGGATGCTTCAGATTGTGCCGTTGGAGCTATACTCTCTCAGAGAACAGGTGAGAAGAATGTCTTGCATCCCTGTGCCTTCTTTCCCAGCAGTTGTCTTCGGCTGAGAGGAACTACGATGTGGGCAATAGAGAGTTGTTGGCCATTATTGCCGCCTTCAAAGAATGGAGACACCTTCTTCAGGGAGCTGCACAGCAAATAGTCGTCCTGACAGACCATCGTAACCTTGAATTTATCAGGTCGGCTAAGTGCCTGACTCCTCGCCAGGCTCGCTGGAATCTTTTCTTAAACCAATTTAATTTTGTCATTTCTTATAGACCAGGATCGCGCAATGGAAAGGCTGATGCACTCTCTAGGATTCATTCAGCAGAGACCCGTCCACTTGCTCCTCCTAAGACTATTCTTCCTGACTCTAGATTCCTGGGAGTGATTCATAATCAAGACCTACTTAAGGACATCAAGGAAGCATACCATGCGGATTCCTTGTTGGCACAACCCCCAAGGGACGTAAGTCTTATCTTTAAGAATGGTGTGTGGATTCTGGGACAACGTCTGTATATTCCTGAAACAGTCAGATTGAGAGTATTGCAACTCATTCACGATTCCAAGATAGCTGGCATAGAGGAATTCTAAAGACACAGGAATTTCTTTCTCGTTTCTTTTGGTGGCCCACTTGCAGGAAGGATGTTTTAAACTATGTCACTTCATGTGAAGTCTGTGCAAGATGCAAAACACCTCGCTCCTCACCAACTGGTCTGTTACAACCTCTTCCCACCCCGTCCCGCCCGTGGGGATCCATTTCTATGGACTTCATTGTGGAGTTACCAACCTCTCAAGGGAAAAACACCATTCTAGTGGTGGTTGATCGTTTAACAAAGGCAGCTCATTTTATTCCTTGTGTCGGCTTACCCACTGCAAAACAGACATCATATTTGATGATTAAAGATGTGTTTCGCTTACATGGAGTACCGGATGAGGTTATTTCGGATCGAGGGGTGCAATTCACTTCAAGGTTTTGGCAAAATTTCTGTGCAGCATTGGACATTAAAGTAAACCTTTCTTCTGCTTTTCATCCCCAGACTAATGGACAGACCGAACGAACCAATCAAACTCTGGAGCAGTATCTCCGCTGCTTTATCTGCCACCTACAGGATGATTGGGTGGATCTACTTCCATTGGCTGAGTTCTCTTATAACAACTCTCAGAGCGCCTCCACTAAGCAGTCTCCTTTTTACTCCAATCTAGGTTATCATCCTAACATTCTTCCACGATTTCCCATAGAAACGCCTTTACCAGCAGTGGCCGAAAGAATCACGTCTTTACAGAAGAATATGGATCTTCTAAAGGAGAATCTGGAATTGGCTCAGGAAAGGTACAAGAAAGCAGCAGATAAATTTCGTAAACCTGCACCAGTTTTCAAGGTAGGAGACCTGGTCTGGCTGTCAACCAGAAATCTTAAGTTAAGGATTCCATCGTCTAAGTTGGGACATAAGTACATTGGACCCTATAAAATCAGTAAAATTATAAGTGCCGTTGCTTGTCGTCTTCAACTGCCTAGAACTATGAGAATCCACCCTGTCTTTCATGTATCCCTACTAAAGGCTGCAACACCCAATACGTTTCCTGGACGTTCTTCTCCTTGCCCTGACCCAGTGCTAGTCGATGGTCAGGAAGAATTTGTGGTGGAAAGAATTCTAGATTCCAGGTTATACAGGAATCAGTTACAATATTTGATTAAATGGCAGGGCTACCCAGTGGAGGACAACTCATGGGAACCAGTCAATAACGTTAATGCTCCTCGTTTGCTCCGCCAGTTTCATCAGAGGTACCCAGACAAGCCTGGTCTGAAGCCATCCGGAGGTTGTCCCTAAGGGGGAGTAATGTAAGGTTCTTTGTACATGTTCTTGAAACTCAGTTTTCCGTCAGCCATTTTGCTTTCTGTCTTGCTGCAGCTATCTTGCCCTCAGTCAATATGGAGTTTTCAGCTTTCATGTTCCCGCCCTGATTCTCTCCCTCTTGCTTCTTAAGCAGCCACAGCTGAGCAATCATGCTTCAGAATCTAGCCTGCAGTGAACCTGTGACCTGACTCCTGGAAGCCTTGGACTATGTACTCCAGCTATTCCTACTGAGGAACTCTGAACACTTGTGGACTCTGGAACCCTGCTCTTTGAAAGATCCACGTTTGCATGGACTTACGGTAACAGAGAAGAAGATCCTGAACCTGTTGTGGAGAGTGATTGCTGAGCTTAAGTTACTCTGGCCTGCTGTTCTCCTGCTTCTGTATCTGCAAACTGTGTGACTATTTTTGCCACTTGTATGAAGTAATACAAGACCTTCTATATCAAACCTGTGTCTCATGTATTTTCATCGCACCCAAGCACAAGACGCTATATGAACTGTACTACATACATTACAGTACCCTGACTAACCACCACAACTAAAGGCAGCCGTGGAGCATTCCTACATTGGTCCTAGACGCCTCGTCACAGCCTGAGAGGCTAACTACACCTAAAGATAGAAAGAGGAAAGCTATCTGCCCTGGAGCAGATCCCCAAAGAACATAGGAAGCCCCCAAACATGTAATGGTGGTTAGACAAGAGAAAATACAGACACAGACAGAAAATAGTATGAGCAAACGCTGGGGCCCAATCTGCCTAGACAGAAAAGGATAGGAAGGACACTTACTGCAATTCCAAAAAACCCTAAAAAAAAAAGCCAACGCTACTAATCGCAAAAACACCTGAGATCACACGACCTCTACCACCTAAATTAGTTCTCTGGTGTAGCAAAACTAAGCCGCAGCCACAGAAAAAACTGGAAAAGGCAAATGAACAAACAACAGTGGCTCCAGAGGAACCGAGAGGAGACCAAGCCCCCCGGGTGTCACGGGTGTGTCGCTGCGAAGATCGTCGCGATTGCACACCCTGACTTCTCACAGCTGAGTTTCTGGTGCTGGGTGTTTTTTCGGCAGTAAGGGAGTTAATTCTTTCTCTCTCTGTGCTGGACTAGACCAGCCTCGCTCAGCTGCAATTAATGTTGTGGTAATTGGTTTCCTTCATATACCTGCCTGTCTGCTGGGGAAGTGTCGGTGAAAGCATTCATGCAGACCAGCAGAGCGGATCGAATTGAGAAGTCTAAAGCTAAGAGTACCTGTTGTGGTTTTCTCCTCTCCTCGCTTTATTATTTATCTCCTTACCCGTTAGTGTTTCCCTCTGTAGTGATAGTTTTGTATGCAAGGTGGTCTTTTATTTTACCCCTTGTACTGTCTCGTTCGTCTTATACTGTGTGTGTAGGCAGTTACCTTCCTGTTCCCTGTGGTGGTAATCAGGGTCCTTCTCAGGACTAGATTACAGGGGTTAGGGATTCACAGGAGATAGGGTTACGCTGGCGGCCTGGACCTCTGTACCA
Organism: Oophaga sylvatica; assembly: GCA_033576555.1. Lineage (NCBI taxonomy): Eukaryota > Metazoa > Chordata > Amphibia > Anura > Dendrobatidae > Oophaga > Oophaga sylvatica. Next base: position 127,571,603 of record JARQOD010000002.1, on the reverse strand, counting down.
TCAACAGTACCTCCAGGTAGAGGGATTAGTCAGGACCCCAGCTTAGGGTCAGCATAGACCCCGGTCCTCCTGTATACAGAGACAGCGTGACATTTTCACCGACCACACTAAAGATTCTCCCCAGCCACCATGGATCCAGTAGCCAGTCTAGCTCAGCATTGCAGAGTTTGTCCATGGAGCTGAGGGACGTTAAGTCCAAGTTTTTGTACCCCCCGGAGCAAGCCAGACCTGAACCAAAGTAGCTCTCCCGGACAGGTTCACGGGAGGGCGGGACAGATTTTTTTGCTTTCCGGGAGGCATGTAAATTGTACTTTCGGCTGCGACCTCGGTCATCTGGGAGTGAAGATCAAAGGGTGGGAATTGTCATCTCACTCCTACAAGGGGACCCCCAATCCTGGGCGTTCTCTCTTTCCCCCGGGCTCCCAGGCTCTCCAGTCAGTGGATAGATTTTTCGCAGCTCTGGGTCTTGTATATGATGACCCGGATCGGGTCTCCCTTCTGAAACTAAGTTACATAAGATCAGCAGGAATCGTCCGGCAGAGGAATTCTGTTCGGAGTTCCGTAGTGGGCCACGGACACCCAGTGGAATGACCCGCTCTTAGGAGCCAGTTTTTGTCAAGGTTTATCTGACAAATTAAAAGATGTGTTGGCGCAGTATGACCCTCCCACGACATTTGGAAGCCGCTATGGCCCTTGCTATTCGTATTGACAGACGTCTTCGGGAGAGGTGCGGGTAACTTCGCCCCCTGTGATGACTCCACCTTCCTCAAGGGTCCCTTATACGGAGGTTCCCCTGGTCAGTCCAGAGGAGCCTATGCAATTAGGAGGGACATCATTCCGGGGGAGGGATCGGAGGGGCGCCACAAAACAAGAAGTTGTTTCTTCTGTGGAAAAAAGGGACATTTTATTAGGGGGTAAATGTATATAGTACAGTTCATATAGCGTCTTGTGCTTGGGGTGCGATGAAAACACAGGAGTCACAGGTTTGATATAGAAAAGTCCTGTATTACTTCATACAAGTTGGCAGAAATAGTCACACAGTTTGCAGACACAGAAACAGGAGACACAGCAGGCCAGAGTAATCCAAGCTCAGCAATCACTCTCCAATACAGATTCAGGATCTTCTTCTCTGTTACCGTAAGACCATGCAAACGTGGGTCTTTCAAAGAGCAGGGTTCAGAGTCCACAAGTGCTTCAGAGTTCCTCAGTAGGAATAGCTGGAGTACAAGGTCCAAGGCTTACAGGAGTCAAGTCACAGGTTCACTGCAGGCTAGATTCTGAAGCACTGATTGCTCAGCTGTGGCTGCTTAAGAAGCAAAGGAGAGAATCAGGGCGGGAACATGCAAGCTGGAAACTCCATTTTGACTGAGGGCAAGATAGCTGCAGCAAGACAGAAAGTAAAATGGGTGACGAACAAACTGAGTTTCAGGAATATATACATAGAACCTTACAGGGGTGTCCATCCCGTCCATTGCAGAGTGAGAATCGTCGCCGGAAAACTATTGATCCCAGATTGTGTGGTGGACGGCAATCTGGGAGTATTTCGTCCCTAAGTTCGTCTCAGTTTCTCGTACCGGCGGAGGTGGTGGTGGGTGCGAAAACTGAGAGGATATCTGTTCTTTCTGGATAGTGGGGCCAGGGCTAATCTGGTGGATGCTCGCTTTGCCCGGGTTCAAGTATGCGATTGAGTGGGTTGGCTAAACCCGTCCCCATATTCTCGATCGACGCCAGAACCTCTCGTCAGGGAAGTTTTGTGCAAGCAATGCATAACATAGATCTTCAAGTGGGGCGCCTACATAAAGAACTGTTGTCTTGTTATGTGTTGGAGGGTCTTCCCACTCCTATAGTGCTGGGCCTGCCTTGGCTAACTAAGCATAACCCAGTTATTAATTGGCAATCCAGAGAGATAACCCAATGGAGCGATTTCTGTAATAAAAACTGCATGAATACGGTCATTGGTGCGGTCGCTCCTAGGGCCTTACCTCCATTTCTGGTGGACTTTGAGGATGTATTCTCAGAAAAAAGGGTGTCAAGAACTACCTCCTCATCGCGAGTATGACTGTTCTGTTAACTTGCTCCCTGGGGCCAAGTTACCGAAATCTAGGTTGTATAACCTTTCTGGTCCTGAGAGACAGGCCATGAAGGATTATATTTCAGAGAGTCTGGCTAAGGGGCATATTAGACCTTCATCTTCCCCGGTGGCCGCGGGGTTCTTCTTTGTGAAGAAAAAAGATGGAGGCCTACGCCCTTGCCTGGATTTCCGTGAGCTTAATCAGATTACGGTCTGAGATCCGTATCCGCTCCCACTTATTCCCGATCTCTTCAATCAGATCGTGGGTGCCAAATGGTTCTCTAAGTTGGATCTTAGGGGGGCGTACAATCTGATTAGGATGAAGGAGGGGATGAGTGGAAGACGGCGTTTAACACTCCGAGGGGCATTATGAGAACCTTGTCATGCCATTTGGTTTGAGTATTGCCCCGCGGTGTTTCAACACTTTGTAAAGACATCTTTCGCCACCTAATGGGACAGTTTGTGGTCATATATCTGGATGATATTCTAATTTACTCGCCAGATCTTGTGTCTCATCAGGAGCATGTTAGGCAGGTGTTACAGAGCTTGCGGGATAATAAACTGTACGCCAAATAGGAGAAAGTGTGTGTTCGCCGTACAGGAACTTCAGTTTTTAGGGTTCCTGGTGTCAGCATCCGGTTTTCGTATGGACCCTGGGAAAGTGCGGGCAGTTCTTGAGTGGGATCTGCCAGAGGATCTTAAGGCATTACAACGTTTCCTGGGGTTTGCTAAACTACTACCGGAAATTCATTCGTAATTTTTCGTCCATAGTTAAACCTCTCACAGACATGACTAAAAAAGGGACGGATTTTTCAAAGTGGTCTGACAAGGCTTGTCAAGCGTTTTCCTCTTTGAAAAAATGTTTTGCTTCAGCACCCATACTTATTCAACCTGATGCGTCACCGCCGTTCATTGTTGAGGTGGACGCTTCCGAGTAGGGGTGGGAGCAGTATTGTCACAAAGGTTCGTCCCCTGGTAAATGGCATCCGTGCGCCTTCTTCTCTAAAAAATTGTCGTCCGCTGAGAGGAATTATGATGTCGGCAATAGGGAACTCTTGGCCATTAAGTTGGCTTTTGAGGATGGCGTCATTTTTTGGAGGGGGCAGTCCACCCGTCACCGTCATTACCGATCACAAAAACCTGCTATATTTAGAGTCCGCTAAACGTCTGAATCCCAGACAAGCTAGGTGTAAGGTTCTTTGTCTCTGTTGACATGTTCCTTGAAACTCAGTTTTCCGTCGTCCATTTTGCTTTCTGTCTTTCTGCAGCTCTTGCCCTCAGTTAATATGGAGTTTCCAGTTTTCATGTTCCCGCCCTGATTCTTCCCTCTTGCTTCTTAAGCAGCCTCAGCTGAACAATCAGTGCTCCTGAAGCAAGCCTCAGTCAGTCTGTGACCTGACTCCTGGAAGCCTTGGACTTGTACTCCAGCTATTCCCTACTGAGGAACCTTGGAACACTTTTGGACTCTGGAAACCTGCTGTTTGGTGAATCCATGTTTGCAGAGGAATTACGGTACAGAGAAAGATCCTGAACCTGCTTTGGAGATTTATTGTAGTGCTTGAAGTTACTCTGGCCTGCTGTGTCTCCTGTCGCTGTTCCTGCAAACTGTGTAAACTTTTCAGCATGCTTGTAATGAAGTAATACAAGTCATTTCATTTCAACCTATGTCTCCTGTGTTTTCCTCGCACCCAAGCACAAGACGCTATAGGAACTGTACACTAACATGACAAGATTCAGAGCCAATGTTTAGTGTCTGCTGGTCTGGGAAAGCCGTGTCTGCTGTGACTGTGGATATCAGATGTCCGTTTAATACCTTATGTGATGACAGTGGTTGTGACTTCTCACAACCATTCCATGTGAGCGTATTCCCTTAAAATTTTAACTCTGGAGTGTTACCACAGGTAAACACTATTGTTTTTTTTTTGTTTTTTTTTCCTTTCCTCTTCTCCTTCCAGCACTTCTGCCTTAAAAGATCTGGAAGATGGAGGCCCGCATAAAGGAACTTTGCAGAGTGACTGATACAATCCTTTCAGATGTACAGACTTTAAAAACCCTTTTTGCAAGCCTACAGGACCTCACTAATCATAATTTGCAAGTGTTTGGACAGACTACCCAGGAATTGCGAGCCAGGATTGAGGCTCTAGAGGAACGAGCCCAGGCTCCTGCCATAACCCCAAGTTCTGGGATCCCAAATTACCTCCTTTTCGTTTTGGCGGTGAACGTGAGAAATTCAGGGGATTTATTAATCAATGCAATTTATTTTTCTCTGCACATGCTTCACAATTTCCCACTGAACGATCCAAAGTGGCTTACTATAATCATGTTGCTTACCAATAAGCTTTGATGTGGGCAAACCCTCTGATTGAGACTGAGGATGATTGTTTGAATCACCTTGATGCTTTTATTTCAGCCATGGGGCAGGTGTTTGATGACCCCAATCGAGTGCAACAGCTGAAGCAGCCATGTTAACTTTGGCGCCAAGGTAAGCGTCAGTAGCCGAATATGCCCTGGATTTCAGGAGATGGGCCTTGATACCACTTGGGACACTTCCGCTAAAAAATCTATTTTCGGAAAGGGTTGTCTCCACTGATTAAGGATGAACTTGCTCGTGCCGACCCTCCCACTGTGTTAGGTGACTTTATTAACTATTGTATCCGTATTGATGCTCGTCTGACTGAACGCAGACAAGAGAGATGGTTTCGAAAATAATCGCACTAACCTTTTACTACCTCCCTCCTCAGCTAAGGAACCTTTGAGTAGGATCACAAGGGAACCAGAACCTGAAACCCATGCAGGTGGACTCTTTACAAAGACGGGTTAGTGATGCACGCAAAGAACATCGTATAAAGGAAAATCTATGTTTCTACTGTGGTAAGTCAGGGCACTTCATTATAAACTGCCCCAGCCGTTCTCGTAAGACTACTGCAGCAGTCATTCACTGTGAGTGTTGCGAGAGGAGCTCTGTCATGTCCGAGCCTCAGGCTCCAGAGAGATCTGCTGCAAGAGATCTTGATTTCTCGGACTTAAACTCTGTTAGTTCTGGGGACGATGACGGTAATAAACGCTGCAATTTTTCAAGTTTCCTCAGCGGTGTCCCAGCTGAGTTGTAAAAGAAACAATTCTCATGCTTCCTTTCCATCAAACTCTGGGTTGACTCAGTCTGGGTGTCTAGCTCTGCTATGATCGACTCAGGAGCAAGTGGAAATTTTATGGATATCTCCTTTGCTCTGAAACAGGGGATACGTTCAGTGAAGAAGGCTACTCCAGTACAGATGGAGACTGTGGATGGCTCTCTACTGACTTCTGGACCAGTGGATCAAGAAACAGAGCCTTTGAGGGCCTTATGGGTAAAGATCATCAGGAGAAAATGTCTTTTATGCTTATTTCTTCTCCCCACTTTCCCATTATTCTAGGGCTATCATGGCTGCAGGCGCAGAATCCTACGATTAACTGGGAGACCAAGGAATTACACTTTCGGAGAAACAGATGAGTCAAGGAGTTTCAGCTTGCTCTGTTCCTAAAGGAACCATGTCAGTCCCTGAACTACCAGCTGTATACCAGGACTATGTGGATTTATGTGACAAGAAGAACGCTGATCAGCTTCCTCCTCACCGTCCATATGATTGTCCAATTGAATTATTGCCTGGAGCCGAGATACCTTTTGGTAAGATCTACCCCCTAGCGGGGCCCGAGCTAAAAGCTTTGAAGGATTATATAGACAAAATTTAGCCAAGGGCTTCATACGCCCCTCTTCATCCCCCGCAGGTGCACCCATCTTCTTTGTGAAGAAGAAAGATGGATCTCTGAGACCCTGCATAGACTATAGGGAACTCAATAAGGTTACTATTAGAAACCGTTATCCATTGCCTTTAATCCCTGAATTGTTGGAGAGAGTGCGGCATGCCAAAATTTTCTCTAAACTGGATCTCCGTGGGGCCTTTAACTTGGTCCGTATTAGACCTGGGGATGAATGGAAGACTGCTTTCAGGTCACGCTATGGACACTTTGAATATCTAGTTATGCCTTTTGGTCTGAGTACCGCCCCAGCCACTTCCACACTTCGTGAATGATATCTTCAGGGATCTCCTAGATACATTTGTGGTGATTTATCTGGATGATATTCTAATTTTTTCTAACTCCACAGAGGAACATCATGGACATGTGAGAATGGTCTTAGAACGCCTAAGACAAAACCATCTCTACATCAAACTTGAAAAATGTGAATTCCATAGGACCGAAATTCAATTTCTGGGGTATGTACTATCTACGCAAGGGAATTAGTATGGATGGAAGCAAGACCCAAGCCATCAAGGATTGGCCAATTCCTAGAAATGTGAAGGAGGTGCAGCGTTTCATCGGGTTTGCCAACTTCTATAGACGTTTCATTAAGAATTTTTCTGAGGTAGTGTCACCTATCACCCAACTTACCCGGAAACAGTCTAGGTTCTCCTGGACCCCGCAAGCTCAGGAAGCATTTTCCTGTTTAAAAGGATAAATTTACCACCGCACCTATCTTAGTACATCCCAACCCCGAGCTTGCCTTCATAATAGAGGTGATGCTTCAGACTGTGCCGTTGGAGCTATACTCTCTCAGAGAACAGGTGAGAAGAATGTCTTGCATCCCTGTGCCTCTTTTCCCAGCAGTTGTCCTTCGGCTGAGAGGAACTACGATGTGGGCAATAGAGAATTGTTGGCCATTATTGCCGCCTTCAAGGAATGGAGACACCTTCTTCAGGGAGCTGCACAGCAAATAGTCGTCCTGACAGACCATCGTAACCTTGAATTTATCAGGTCGGCTAAGTGCCTGACTCCTCGCCAGGCTCGCTGGAATCTTTTCCTAAACCAATTTAATTTTGGGGCCCTTTCTTAAGACCAGGATCGCGCAAAAGGAAAGGCTTTATGCACTCTCTAGGATTTCCCTTCAGCAGAGACACGTCCCCCTTACCCTCCAAAAACTATTCTTCCTGACTCTAGAAACCTGGGGGTGGGTTCATAATCAAGACCTACTTAAGGGGCATCAAGGAACTACCTGCGGGGTTCTTTGTGGCTCAACCCCCAGGGACTAATCTTGCTTTAAGAATGGTGTGTGGGTTCAGGGACAACTCCTGTATATACCTGAAACAGTCAGATTGAAAAGTATTGCAAACCTCCCGAAACCAAGATAGCCGGGCATAGGGGAATTCCCAAAGAACAAAATTTTCTTTCTTTGTTTCTTTTGGTGGCCCACTTACAGGAAAGATGTCTTAAAAATATTCACTTTCCCTGTGAAGTCTGTGCAAAGCAAAACACCTCGCTCCTCACCAACTGGGCTGTTTTCAACCCTCTTCCCACCCCTCCCGCCCTGGGCCATTTCTATGGACCTTTTATTGTGGAGTTACCAACCCTCAAGGGAAGAACACCATTCTAGTGGGTTACCGTCTAACAAAAAGGGAGCTCATTTTAAACCCTTTGTCGGGTTACCCACCCGCAAACAACATCAGACTTGATGATTAAAAAATGGTTTTTTTTCGCTTACCAAAGGAATACCGGATGAGGGGCATTTCGGACGAGGGGGCAATTCACTTAAAAAGGTTTTGGAAAAAAATTTTGTGCACATTGGGCCAAAGTGTCACCGGTCTTTGAAATGGTACGGGGGTCAGTAAACAATTCTTAAAAAAAAAAACACCCCCATACAAAATTTTGATTAGCAACATCCCAAGTAAATAAAAAAATAGATTTACCTGACACAATCTCTGCGAAAACAGGGGGTTTAACCTTTAAAAGGCTTTTTACACGTCAAGGAAAGAGGGAGACCGGGGTCAAACCCCCCCCTAAACCGAGGGCCCCCAAATAATCCCTCACCTTTTGGGGGACTGATAAAAGGGTTTAGAGGTCCCCAATCTCCAGCCTAACCCTGTCTCCTATCAGTCCCCCCAACCCTGTAATCCCTCCTAAAAGGATTAAAAGATTACCACCAAAGGGGATGCTTTTTCCCTCTAAATACACAATTAGACAATAAGAACCGACCCCCGGGGAAAACACAGACTGCCCCACAAAAATCAAAAAAGAAAAAGGGAAATAAAAACTGGGGGGATTAAACCTAAGCCCCAAGGGACTTAAAACAACTAAGGAGCTCTTTAACTTAAGTTTTTTACCAAAAAAATCCTATCTTTTTGGCCCCGGGATGAAAAATTTCACTGGCAACCCCCAAAACAGACCACCAAATTTAAAGGAAAAAAAACAAAAAAAAATTTTTAATTCCCGGGAGAAACTGCCCCCCGTCCCAGAACGAGCACAGCCCCGAATTAACTCCCTAAGGGGCCAAAACACAAAGAAAAAAGAATCAGCTGTGAGAAGTCAAAAAATGTGCAACCGCGACGATTTCCCCGGGCGATGCACCCCCTGACAGTACCCCCCCTTCTACGGGGGCCCCCCGGACCCCGGGCCGGGTTTTTTCCCGGTGGGGGTTCCCCGTGGAATTTTCCCACCAAACAAAACGCTTTTAAGTCAGACCGGGGAACCCCGTCCTCCTCCTCTGGACCATCCCCCTTTTTCCAAGAAACCAATTTTCTAAAGGGGCCGGCATTCAAAAGGGAGTCAATGATTTTTTGACACTTGAAACCCAAAAATTACCATTGACCCCCAAATGGAGGAGGGGTAAAAGGTGAGGGGTTACTGGAGAAAAGTACCCCCTTAAGTAATGACTTGGGAACACATTGTGGATTTTAAACGAGGAGGGAGGCCCAAAAAGAAAGCCACAGGATTAAAATGGAACTGATCCTGAAAAGGCCCCCAAAGAATCGGGGGCCCCTTTTTTCCGGGGGGAACCCCTTTAATTTTTTTTCCCCCGGTAGACCCAACCAGATCGTTCACTTTTAATCGGGGCCAGAAACTCCCTCCAAAACAGCCAAAAGTTTTTAAGGGTTTCCCCCCCTCGCACCAGATTATTCAATAAAAACCCTCCACACTGAAGCAAGTACGCCCCAGAAACCTCCTCCTCGGGAAACCCCCGGGGAAGGGCCCCCCCCTTAAATGTAAAAAAACCCCGGGGGTGAAACCCCTAGGGGCCCCAAAAAAGGGGGGCTTACCAGTGGACTCGCTCCGCCTTGTTTTAAAGCGAACTCTGCCAGAGGCAAGAAAAAGACCAGTCCTCCTGTTCTCTGAGACAAAAAAAACCAAGATAAGTCCTACTTTTGATTCAACGCTCTGAAAAAAAAACCTTGGGGCTGCGGATGAAAAGCCGGGGGAAAAGACAATTGCATCCCCCGCGTAAACAAAATGCCCCCCCAAAATTTTTTGGCAAAAAAAGAGACCCCCTTCTGACACCAAAATCAGAAGGCAACCCATGAAGTTTTTACAATCCCCCCCCAAAAAAACCTGCGCCAGTTTTTTTGCATTGGGGGGGGGAGGAAAGCAATGAAATGGCCATCTTACTAACCTTCAACAAAACCCCAGTTGAAAAGTCCTTCCCCGACGACGGGGGGAAAGGGCCGTGATGAAAACCTAGAAAAAATTTTTTTCCTGGGCCGGGGCCGGGGAATTTTTAAAAGGGAAGAGGGTCCCAACGGGAAAAGGGGATGGGGGGGGCTTAGAGCGAGCCCCCAAAAAACCCCAGGACGCCTAAAAAAAAAAAACATCTTTATTAACGGTTTGGGGGCCAAACCAAACCGGGAGAAAAAGGAAAATAAAAATTTCCTTTTTCCCTTGGGGGTCCTGCTAAACCCCAAAAAAGATTTCCTCAAAACCTTTTTTTTCAACTGATTTTTTTTTTGGGGGCAAACCGCCCCCCCGGGGTCCTGCAGGGGCGTCCCCCGAGCCCCCCAACACCTCCTCCTCAAGCCAGAACAACAGCCGAAACCCCAACCCCCCCTCCTGAAGGATAGGAAAAAGGGGGTCCCCTTTTTTCCCGGGGCCCCGGAAACTGGAACCCCGGACCCCTTAACATTCTTAGATCCAGGGGGGTAATTACAACAAAATTAAACCGGTAAAAAAAACGACCATCGGGGGTTTTTTGGAATTTGACGCTTTTCAATTTTTCCAAAAAAAGCAAAAATTTTTGATTTTGTAATGACGGTGACCGGGTGGACTCCCCCTCCAAAAAAAAGGGGGGCCCCTTCTTTTAAAAACCAACTTAAAAGGGCCCAAAAATTCCCCCCTTCCGATATCATAATTCCTTTCCGGGGGGGCGACAATTTTTTTTAAAAGAAAGGGGGACGGAAAACCCTTTTTTCCCGGGGACGGACCCCCGGGGCCCCAATTAGGCACCCACCCCTACTCAGACCGTCCCCCCCCACCAAAAAACGCTGTGAATTTTTTTTGGTTTTTTGAAAAACGGGTGCCGAAGCAAAAAAAATTTTTTTAAAGAGGAAAAAGCTTGGGGGCTTTTTTTCCCCCCTTTTTGAAAAATCCGTCCCTTTTTTTGTCAGTCATGAGAGGTTTGGCAACAGATGAAAAATTACAAATAAATTTCCGGTAGTAAAATTTGCAAACCCCAGAAAACCCGAGAGCCTTAAGATCCCCTGGGGATCCCTTTTTAAACACGCTTTTTACCTTTTTTTTGGGGGCCCTAAAGGGGAAAACCGGGGGGTGAAAACCCCAAAAAAACCCAAAAAAAAAAAATTCCTGTTCGGCGAATACACACTTTTCCAGTTTGGGGGATAGTTTTTTTTCTCCAAGACTGCAAAACCGTCTCACAGCTCCTGGTGAACAAAAAGGGGCGGGGGGGGGAAATTAAAAGTCATCCCAAAAAAACGACCACAAAAACCCCAAAACCAAAAACGGGGAAAAATGTCCCTTTTAAAAAATGGGGTTTGGAAATACGGGGGGGGGCAGTATCCGACCAAAAGGCATGAAAAAGGGCTCATAATGTCCCTCCGGCGTGTTTTTAAAGCCTTTCCACTCATCCCCCCTTTTTTCCCAATCCCCATTATACGCCCCCCTGAGATTCCCCCAATTTTTGAAACCTTGGCGCCAACAATTTTTTTGAAGAGAACAAATAGAGGGGGGGGAATACGGGGTTTTTGAACAGTAATCCATTAAGTTCGCGGGGAAACCCCCAACAAGGGGGGTAGGCCTCCATCTTTTTTCTTCCCCAAAAAAAAACCCCCGGCCACGGGGAAAAAGAAGGTTTTAAAGCCCTTTGGGGGCCGACTTTCCGAAATATAATCTTTCATAGCCCCCCCCCTCCGGACCAAAAGGGGTTTATAACCTAAAATTTAGGTTTTAATTTTCATCAGGGGAATAAATTAAAAAACAGTCATACACGCGATGAGGAGGCAACTCCTGACACCCCTCCTCAGAGAACACATCCCCAAAGTCCTCCAAAAAAGGAGGCAAAGTACTAGGCACGACCGCACTGATGACTGTGTTCATGCAGTTACTTTTGCAAAACTCCCCCCATTGGCTTATATCTCTGGACTGCCAATTAATCACAGGGTTATGTTTAACCAACCAAGGAAGTCCCAACACAATAGGAGTAGGTAGACCCTCCAACACATAACAAGATAATAGTTCCCTATGTATTGCCCCTACCCGAAGGTCAATGTTATGAACCTCATGAACAAAGCTACCTTGGCCGAGAGGCCTGGCGTCAATGGAGAATATAGGGATCGGTTTGACCAATACACTCAGATGCATACCTTGAGCCTGAGCAAACTGAGCGTCAACCAGATTAGCCCCGGACCCACTATCAAGAAGAACAGAAAATCTCTCCACTCTCGTACCAACCACCACCTCCACTGGTACAAGGAACTGAGAAGAACTAGCGGACGAAATACATACTCCCAGGTTGTCGTCCACCACACAACCTGGGATTAACAGTTTTCCGGCGACTTTTTGCTCAACAAGGCACGGGATGGACATCCCCCAACAAAATGTCCCTCTTTCCCGCAGAAGAAACACCTTCTAGTCCTGCGGCGTACCGCCAATCCCCTCCTACGAAATGATGTCCCTCCCAACTGCATAGGCTCCTCCGAACAGACAAGGGGAACCTCAACATAAGGGACTTTAGTAGTAGGTGGAGTAACAACAGGGAGTGGAGTTACCTCACCCCTCTCCCGGAGCCGTCTATCAGTACGGATAGCTAGGGCCATAGCAGCCTCCAGTGATGGAGGAGAATCATACTGAGCCAAAACGTCCTTTAATTTGTCAGAAAGCCCATGACAAAACTGGCTTCTAAGAGCTGGGTCATTCCACTGAGTATCTGTGGCCCATCTACGGAACTCAGAAGCAAATTCCTCCGCCGGACGATCTCCCTGCTGTATCTTACGTAATTTTGTCTCAGCAAGAGAGACCCGATCTGGGTCATCATATACCAAACCCAGGGCAGTAAAAAATCGATCTACTGACTGTAGAGCCGGGGATCCCGGAGGAAGGGAGAAGGCCCAGGATTGAGGGTCCCCTTGTAGGAGCGAGATAACAATTCCCACTCTCTGCTCTTCACTCCCTGATGATCGAGGCCGAAGCCGAAAATACAATTTACATGCTTCCCTGAAGGTAAAAAATTTGTCTCGCCCACCAGTGAACCTGTCCGGGAGAGCTACTTTAGGTTCAAATCTGGTTTGCTCCGAGGGAGACAAAACTTTGGACTTAATGTCCGTCAGCTCCATGGATAATCCCTGCAACTGCAGAGCCAGCTGGGCTACTGGATCCATGGCAACTGGGAATAATTTTAGGGCCAGTGAAAATGTCACGCGGTCTTATGATATGTGTACGATGTCAGTAAACTATTCTTAAAAGAACAACACTCTATACAACATATAGATTAGCAACATCAGCATGTAAATATAGAATAGATTTACCTGACACGATCTCTGCTGAACTCAGGGTTAATCTTGAGGACTTGATACACTGTCACAGGAAAGAGGAGGACCGGGGGTCTAACCTGACCCTAAACTGAGGTCCTAACTAATCCCTCACCTTGGAGGTACTGATAATGGTTCAGAGGTCCAAGTCTCCAGCCTAACCCTGTCTCCTATCAGTCCCTGAACCCTGTAATCAGTCCTAAGAAGGATACTGATTACCACCAAAGGGATATGGGCTGATCTCTGCTAAATACACAGATTAGACATATAAGACAGACTGGAGAAAACACAGACTTGCATACACACTCAAACACAGAAGGAACATAAATGATCTGGGATATTAAACTCTAAGCAAGGTGAGCTTAAAACAACTAAGGAGCTCTTTAACTTAAGTCTATACAGATACAATCCTATCTGTGGTCTGCATGAAGAATTTCACTGGCAACTCCCAACACAGACAACCAGAGATTTAAAGGAAACCAATCAACAAATAATTAATTGCAGCCGGGAGAAACTGCACCCAGTCCCAGAACTGAGCACAGACAGAATTAACTCCCTAACTGCCAAACACAAAGAAACAGCAACTCAGCTGTGAGAAGTCAGAATGTGCAACCGCGACGATCTTCGTGGCGATGCACACATGACACAAAGTAAACCTTTCTTCTGCTTTTCATCCCCAGACTAATGGACAGACAGAACGAACCAATCAGACCCTGGAGCAGTATCTCCGCTGTTTTATCTGCCACCTACAGGATGATTGGGTGGATCTACTTCCACTGGCTGAGTTCTCTTATAACAACTCTCAGAGCGCCTCCACTAAGCAGTCTCCTTTTTACTCCAATCTAGGTTATCATCCTAACATTCTTCCTCGATTTCCCATAGATACGCCCTTGCCGGCAGTGGCTGAAAGAATCACTTCTTTACAAAAGAATATGGATCTTCTAAAGGAAAATCTAGAATTGGCTCAGGAAAGGTACAAGAAAGCAGCAGATAAATTTCGTAAACCTGCACCAGCTTTCAAGGTAGGAGATTTGGTCTGGCTGTCAACCAGAAATCTTAAATTAAAGATTCCATCGTCTAAATTGGGACATAAGTACATTGGACCTTATAAGATCAATAAGATTATAAGTGCTGTTGCTTGTCGTCTTCAACTGCCCAGAACTATGAGAATCCACCCTGTCTTTCATGTATCCCTACTAAAGGCTGCAACACCCAATACGTTTCCTGGACGTTCTTCTCCTTGCCCTGACCCAGTGCTGGTCGATGGTCAGGAAGAATTTATGGTGGAAAGGATTCTAGATTCCAGATTGTACAGAAATCAGTTGCAATATTTGATTAAATGGCAGGGCTACCCAGTGGAGGACAACTCATGGGAACCAGTCAATAATGTAAATGCTCCTCGCCTGCTCCGCCAGTTTCATCAGAGGTACCCTGACAAGCCTGGTCTGAGGTCATCCGGAGGTTGTCCCTAAGGGGGGAGTAATGTAAGGTTCTTTGTCTCTGTTGACATGTTCCTTGAAACTCAGTTTTCCGTCGGCCATTTTGCTTTCTGTCTTTCTGCAGCTCTTGCCCTCAGTTAATATGGAGTTTCCAGTTTTCATGTTCCCGCCCTGATTCTTCCCTCTTGCTTCTTAAGCAGCCTCAGCTGAACAATCAGTGCTCCTGAAGCAAGCCTCAGTCAGTCTGTGACCTGACTCCTGGAAGCCTTGGACTTGTTCTCCAGCTATTCCCTACTGAGGAACCTTGGAACACTTTTGGACTCTGGAAACCTGCTGTTTGGTGAATCCATGTTTGCAGAGGAATTACGGTACAGAGAAGAGATCCTGAACCTGCTTTGGAGATTTATTGTAGTGCTTGAAGTTACTCTGGCCTGCTGTGTCTCCTGTCGCTGTTCCTGCAAACTGTGTGAACTTTTCAGCATGCTTGTATGAAGTAATACAAGTCATTTCATTTCAACCTATGTCTCCTGTGTTTTCCTCGCACCTAAGCACAAGACTCTATAGGAACTGTACACTATACATGACACTAGGTGGTCGTTGTTTTTTACCAGGTTTAATTTTGTCGTCACATATCGTCCTGGCTCAAAAAATGTTAAGGCGGATGCCTTATCTTGCTGTTTCCCAGGGGCTGGGAATACGGAGGACCCGGTTCCGGTCCTTCAGGAGGGGTGGTGGTGTCGGCAGTATGCTCTGAGCTTGAGGAGGAGGTATTGGAGGCTCAGGGGGACGCCCTGTAGGACCTCCAGGGAGACTGTTTGTTCCAAATCAGTTGCGACAAAAGGTGATCGAGGCACACCATAATTCAGCTTTGGGAGGACACCCAGGGAGTAAAGCAACTGAGGATCTCCTCTCGCGTCGGTTTTGGTGGCCTAACTTACATAAGGAGGTGGTAACTTTTGTCGCGTCCTGCGAGGTTTGTGCGCGCTCTAAGACCCCACATACCCGTCCGTCGGGGACCCTCTTACCTTTGAAGATCCCGGAGCGTCCGTGGACTCATCTGTCTATGGACTTCATTACGGACCTCCCACCATCTTCGGGTAAAACAGTCATTCTCGTTGTAGTGGACAGGTTCAGCAAGATGGCACATTTTATCGCTCTTCCTGCTCTTCCTAATGCTAAAACTCTTGCGCAGGTGTTTATTGGGGAGATTGTAAGGCTTCACGGGTACCCTCCGATGTGGTGTCGGATCGGGGGTCTCAGTTTGTGTCCAAATTCTGGAAAGCATTTTGTACACGGCGGGGGATGCAGTTGTCATTTTCATCGGCTTTTCACCCGCAGACCAATGGTCAGACAGAGCGTCTGAACCAGAGCTTGGAGACATATCTCCGGTGTTTTGTGTCAGAGAACCAGGAGGACTGGGCTTCTTTCTTGCCTCTGGCAATTTGCTCTAAATAATAGGCGGAGCGAGTCCACTGGTAAGTCCCCGTTTTTTGGGGCATATGGTTTTCACCCCCAGTTTTGTACTTTCAATAGGGGGGGCTCTTCTGGGGTTCCTGAGGAGGAACGATTTTCGTCGTCACTTGCTTCTGTGTGGAGAGGAGTGCTGAATAATCTGAGTACTATGGGGAACCGATACAAACGTATGGCTGATAGGAGGAGAGTGTCTGGTCCGGACCTAACTGTGAACGATCTGGTATGGTTGTCTACCAAAAATATAAAACTTAAGGTTCCCTCCTGGAAACTGGGTCCCAGGTTCATCGGGCCATACAAGATCAGTGCTATAATTAATCCGGTTGCATTCCGTCTTGACCTCCCTCCTACATTTAAAATTCATAATGTGTTCCACAGATCGTTGCTTAAGAGGTATGTGGCGCCGGTGATACCTTCACCTTTACCTCCTCCTCCTGTGGTGGTCAATGGTAACTTGGAGTTCCAGGTGTCGAGAGTCATCGATTCACGTCTGAATCGCCGGTCCCTTCAGTACCTTGTTCATTGGAGGGGGTATGGTCCTGAGGAGAGGACGTGGGTTTCTGCTCGGATATTAACGCAGACCGATTGGTTCGGGCCTTCCATACTACTCACCCAGATAAACCCGGCCCTGAGGGTCCGGAGGCCCCTCGTAGAAGGGGGGGTACTGTCACGGGTGTGTCGCTGCGAAGATCGTCGCGATTGCACACCCTGACTTCTCACAGCTGAGTTTCTGGTGCTGGGTGTTTTTCGGCAGTGAGGGAGTTAGTTCTTCCTCTCTCTGTGCTGGACTAGACCAGCCTCGCTCAGCTGCAATTAATGTTGTGGTAATTGGTTTCCTTCATATACCTGCCTGTCTGCTGGGGAAGTGTCGGTGAAAGCATTCATGCAGACCAGCAGAGCGGATCGAATTGAGAAGTCTAAAGCTAAGAGTACCTGTTGTGGTTTTCTCCCTCTCCTCGCTTTATTATTTATCTCCTTACCCGTTGGTGTTCCCTCTGTAGTGATAGTTTTGTATGCAAGGTGGTCTTTTATTTTACCCCTTGTACTGTCTCATTCGTCTTATACTGTGTGTGTAGGCAGTTACCTTCCTGTTCCCTGTGGTGGTAATCAGGGTCCTTCTCAGGACTAGATTACAGTGGTTAGGAATTCGCAGGAGATAGGGTTACGCTGGCGGCCTGGACCTCTGTACCATCAACAGTACCTCCAGGTAGAGGGATTAGTCAGGACCCCAGCTTAGGGTCAGCATAGACCCCGGTCCTCCTGTATACAGAGACAGCGTGACACCGGGGAGGGGAACCTGGCCAACCTCACAGAAATGAAGAGAAAAATGCAAATGGAAAGCACAAAAACAAAAAACAGAAAATATCTTATCTGAGAGCAGGAGAAGAGGCAAGACTCAGCAAGCTTCCAAGTGAACCAGGAACCACAGTTGAGACAAGAACAGAACAAATGATCACCGGCAACCATGATGGGGGGAAACCTCCCTTATATCCAGCCAGTCTGTAATTCCTGATTGCCTATCCTCATTGAATGGTTCAGTACTGTTTGTAACCACCAGAGGGAGCTTCTGCTCAGAATTCATTTCTAAAACATTCATAACAGGACAAATTGCACAATAACTCTTGGGGTCCAGAGTACGCTGATACTCCATATGTGGGCGTAAACTACTGTTTGGGCACATGGCAGAGCTCAGAAGTAAAGGAGCACCGTTTGACTTTTTCAACGCAGAATTGGCTGGAATTGAGATCAGACGCCATGTCACATTTGGAGAGCCCCTGATGTGCCTAAACAGCGGAAACCCCCCAATTCTAACTCCAACCCTAACCCCAACACATCCCTAACCCTAGTCCCAACCCTAACCACAAACCTAACCCTAACACACCCCTAACCCTAATCCTAACCCTAATCCAACTTTAGCGCCAACCCTAACCCTAACTTTAGCCGCAACCCTAACCCTAATGGGAAAATGAAAATAAATACATTTTTTTAATTTTATTATTTTTCCCTAACTTAGGGGGTGATAAAGGGGGGTTTGATTTACTACTTATAGCGGGTTTTTATGATTGGCAGCTGTCACGCTACAAGACGCTTTTTATTGCAAAAAATAGTTTTTGCATCGCCACATTCTGAGAGCTATAATTTTTGCATATTTTGGCCCACAGAGTCATGTGAGGTCTTATTTTTTGCGGTACGAGTTGACGTTTTTATTGGTACCATTTTTGAGCATGTGACATTTTTTGATCGCTTTTTATTTCGATTTTTGGGAGGTTAGAATGAACAAAAATCAGCAATTCATGAATTTCTTTTGGGGAGGCGTTTATACCTTCCGCGTGTGGTAAAATTGATAAAGCAGTTTTATTCTTCGGGTCAGTATGATTACGTCGATACCTCATTTATATAATTTTTTTATGTTTTGGTGCTTTTATAGAATAAAAACAATTTTATATAAAAAATTATTATCTTTGCATCGCTTTATTCTGCGAGCTATAACTTTTTTATTTTTTCACTGATGATGCTGTATGTTGGCTTGTTTTTTGCGGGACAAGATGACGTTTTCAGCGGTACCATGTTTATTTATATCCGTCTTTTTGATTGCGTGTTATTCCACTTTTTGTTCGGCGGTATGATGATAAAGCATTGATTTTTTGCTTTGTTTTTTTTTTTTTTAAGGGGTTCACTAAAGGGGTTAACTAGTGGGACAGTTTTATAGGGGTGTCGTTACGGACGCGGTGATACCAAATATGTGTACTTTTATTGTTTTGTTTTTTTTATTTACAGGAATAAATGAATTTATTGGGGAATATTTTTTTTTTTTGGAATTTTTTTTTACACTTTTTATTTTTATTTTTTTAACTTTTATACTTTGTCCCAGGGTGGGACATCACTGTGTAGGGTGAGATCGCTGGTGTGACAGTGTGCACAGCACACTGTCACACCAGCGATCGCTCTGGCACTGCTGCAGGCTTCCTCAGCGCCTGCTCTTAGCAGGCCACGGACCCAGGCAAAGTCAAAAGAATTCTTAGAGCCACCACTAGGTTGGGGACACTTTCTTTCAAGTCAGATTTAAGCAAAAGTTCAAGAACGTCTTTTGGTGATGAATCTTCTGGAACACGTCTTGACATTGCCTGCAGTTCACCACATAGCTCTATGGCATCGATGTCTTTTACTTTGTTGTGTGTAAGAGACTTTTCCAGAGCTTTACACTTATCCAGAACAAATTTGCTTGGTTTTCCCTCAAGTGAACGGATGTGGTACAAAAATCCAAATTTCAATTCCATTTCTTTCAGCTGAGTGAACCGCTCATCAACTGAATATATAGCAGTATCTAAGATCGCAAAGTAAAAGTTAATTTTGAAACTGTTTCTCATCTCTTATGGGCTCATCTTTCCCTTCATAAGAGAACGGTCTGGTTTTGTTCTTTAAACGTTTTGGCGCAGAACTTGACTCAAAATTAGCTGGTATGCCAAGCTCTTCTGCGATTTCCCTCGCATCAACTAACAGCTTCTCAAACTCTTCATCGCTTCTTAATATTTCTTTGTTTTGTCAAGGTGTTGAGAAGCAGCAGCTAAATCGAATTCTTGTGACTGAAGTAACTTACTTGTCAAATTGATTTCGTACAAAATGTTGAACCATACTAGAACAGATGTAACAAAAGAAAAGGTTCCAACTTGTTTAGCAAGACCTGAAGCTTCTAGCCGGGAGACATTTCCAGAGCTTCCTGTGAGACTAATATTTTCTGCTATGTCCATTAGGGCATCATGGACTTCGCTCAATTGGTAACGGAGGGGGCCAGAGCATCAATTTTACTTTCCCACCTTGTTTCGCTTAGAGGTTTTAGAGTCAGAGATGGCAAATGATGCACGAGTACTTCCCAACGCTGAGTTGACGAAGAGAAAAATACGTAGAGATTTTGAACTAACAGGAAAAAAGTTGTCGCTCCAAAACAACATTTAGCGGCATCGTTGATGACTAAGTTTAGAGAATGGGAGCTGCAAGGCACAAAGAATGCACGTGGGTTTATGTCCAAAATTCGTCTTTGTAGTCCAATGTTTTTTCCCTTCATGTTGCTCCCATTGTCGTAGCCTTGCCCTCGTAAGTTGTCCACAGAGAGCGACAGTTCTTCAAATTTGTTCAAGACAGCGGCTGTCAAACTACCTCCAGTTGTATCAGAAACAGGAATGAATCCCAAGAAGTGCTCTTTAATTTCAAACTTTTTGTCTTCTGATGTGGAAACAAACCGAACAATGATAGTCATTTGTTCAACATGAGACACGTCAGAAGTACAATCCAGCACTACAGAAAAGTATTTTGCAGTTTTGACATCGTCAAGAATCGTTTCCTGAATACCATTACTTAGCAGTTGAATCATCTCATTCTGTATTGTTTTTCCCAAATAATGTGCATGAATCTCTTTGTCCCGGATTTTCCGAATGTGCTCACACATGACGGGATCGAACATAGCCAAATACTCCACAAATTTCAAAAAGTTCCCATTATTAGATGCAAACAATGCATCATTTGATCCATGGAATGCTAAGTTTTGCGTACCTAGTACCCTTATTAGAGCTTTCTAAAATTTGATGCCAGTATTTTTCTTGCTCTTCAATTTTGCGTAAGTGTTCTTCGTCAATGGTCTTGTTCATCTTAAATCTATTTTCGAGTTCCTTCCATTTTTGAAAGCTAATCATGTGATCTTTGCTTTTTTCGTGGCTGGCTAAAATAGCAGATATGTTTTTCCAGTCATTTACACCATCAGTACCTAAGGCTGAGCGTTTGATGATTCCTAGTTGAAGTGATGAGTCTGGAAACAACGTGCAGCAAAAATAAAAAACTGAATTTTTCTGAATAGAATACGTTAGCCAATTGCGTTCAAGACTTTCACCATTGACAAGACGACGTTTATAGTGAACACAAGAAAATTTTCTACGATTAGTGTCCAAAGGAAAATCGAAATCTTTAACTTGTGTGGGGCCGAGTTTTACTACATCTAGGCGTAAGTCATCATTGATTACGGTCCACATAGCGGGATCGTCCGAATAGTCTTTGCGTAGTATTTCTATAGATGTACCAGCTGTCATGTGTGCATTGCCACGAAGATCGTCGCGGTTGCACATTTTGACTTCTCACAGCTGAGTTGCTGTTTCTTTGTGTTTGGCAGCTAGGGAGTTAATTCTGTCTGTGCTCAGTGCTGGGACTGGGTGCAGTTTCTCCCGGCTGCAATTGATTATTTGTTGATTGGTTTCCTTTAAATTCCTGGTTGTCTGCTTTGGGAGTTGCCAGTGAAATCCTTCATGCAGTCCTCAGATAGGAATGAATCTGTATTGACTTAAGTTGAGAGCTCCTTAGTTGTTTTAAGCTCAACTTGCTTAGAGTTAATTTCCCAGACCATTTATGTTCCTTCGGTGTTTGAGTGTGTATGCAAGTGAGTGCTATCCTGTCTGTCTTATATGTCTTACCTGTGTATTTCGCTGAGATCAGCCCATATCCCTTTGGTGGTAATCAGGATCCTTCTTAGGACTGATTACAGGGTTCAGGGTCTGATAGGAGACAGGGTTAGGCTGGAGACTTGGACCTCTGAACCATTATCAGTACCTCCAAGGTAAGGGATTAGTTAGGACCCCAGTGTAGGGTCAGGTTAGACCCCGGTCCTCCTCTTTCCTGTTACAGCTCATCAAGTCCTCAAGATTAACCCTGAGTTAAACAGAAATCGTTTCTGCACATCTAGTCCTCAAGATTTACCCTAAGTTCTGCAGAGATCGTGTCAGGTAAATCTATTTTATACTTACATTCTGATGTTGCTAAACTATATGTTGTATAGAGTGTGGTTCCTGTATAAATAGTTTACTGACATTGTATTCATATCATTAGACAGCGTGGCATTTTCACTGGCCTTAAAAATTATCTCTAGTTACCATGGATCCAGTAGCCCAGCTGGCTCTGCAGTTGCAGGGATTATCCATGGAGCTGACGGACATTAAGTCCAAAGTTTTGTCTCCCCTGGAGCAAACCAGAGTTGAACCTAAAGTAGCTCTCCCAGATAGGTTCACTGGTGGGCGAGACAAATTTTTTACCTTCCGGGAGGCATGTAAATTGTATTTTCGGCTTCGGCCGCGATCATCAGGGAGTGATGAGCAGAGAGTGGGAATTGTTATCTCACTTCTTCAAGGGGACCCTCAATCCTGGGCATTTTCCCTTCCTCCGGGATCCCCGGTTCTACAGTCTGTAGATCAATTTTTTACTGCCCTGGGATTGGTATATGATGACCCAGATCGGGTCTCTCTTGCTGAGACCAAATTACGTAAGATACAGCAGGGAGATCGTCCGGCGGAGGAATTTGCTTCTGAGTTTCGTAGATGGGCCACGGATACTCAGTGGAATGACCCAGCTCTTAGGAGCCAGTTTTGTCATGGGCTTTCTGACAAATTAAAAGACGTTTTGGCTCAGTATGAGTCTCCTCCTTCTCTGGAGGCTGCTATGGCCCTAGCTATCCGTACTGATAGACGGCTTCGGGAGAGGGGTGAGGTAACTCCACTCCCTGTTGTTACTCCACCTACTACTAAAGTCCCTTATGTTGAGGTTCCCCTTGTCTGTTCGGATGAACCTATGCAGTTGGAGGGACATCTTTTCGTAGTAGGGGATTGGCGGCACGCCGCAGGACTAGAAGGTGTTTTTTTTGCGGGAAAGAGGGACATTTTGTTGGAGAATGTCCATCCCGTGTCTTGTTAAGTATAAAGTCGCCGGAAAACTGCTAATCCCAGGTTGTGTGGTGGACGACAACCTGGGAGTATGTATTTCATCCGCCGGTTCTTCTCAGTTCCTTGTACCAGTGGAGGTGGTGGTTGGTACTAGAGTGAAGAGATTGTCTGTTCTTCTGGATAGTGGTTCCGGGGCTAATCTGGTTGACGCTCAGTTTGCTCAGGCTCAAGGTATGCATCTGAGTGTATTGGTCAAACCGATCCCTATTTTCTCCATTGACGCCAGGCCTCTCGGCCAAGGTAGCTTTGTTCATGAGGTTCATAACATTGACCTTCGGGTAGGGGCAATACATAGGGAACAATTATCTTGTTATGTGTTGGAGGGTCTACCTACTCCCATTGTGTTGGGACTTCCTTGGCTGGTTAAACATAACCCTGTGATTAATTGGCAGTCCAGAGAGATAAGCCAATGGGGTGAGTTTTGCAAAAGCAACTGCATGAACACAGTCATCAGTGCGGTCGTGCCTAGTACATTGCCTCCTTTTTTGGAGGATTTTGGGGATGTTTTCTCTGAGGAGGGGTGTCGGGAGTTGCCTCCTCATCGCGTGTATGACTGCTCTATTAATCTACTTCCTGATGCTAAGTTGCCTAAAGCTAGGTTGTATAATCTTTCTGGTCCTGAAAGGCAGGCTATGAAAGATTATATTTCTGAAAGTCTGGCCAAAGGGCATATTAGACCTTCATCTTCCCCTGTGGCCGCGGGGTTCTTCTTTGTGAAGAAAAAAGATGGAGGCCTACGCCCTTGCTTGGATTTCCGCAAACTTAATCGGATTACTGTTCGAGATCCGTATCCACTCCCTCTTATTCCTGATCTCTTCAATCAAATTGTTGGCGCCAAATGGTTCTCTAAATTGGATCTCAGGGGGGCGTATAATCTGATTAGGATAAAAGAGGGGGATGAGTGGAAAACGGCGTTTAACACGCCGGAGGGACATTATGAAAACCTGGTCATGCCTTTTGGTCTGACTACTGCACCAGCAGTATTCCAACATTTTGTTAATGACATTTTTCGTCACCTTGTGGGGCTGTTTGTGGTCGTATATTTGGATGACATTTTAATTTACTCGCCAGATCTTGTGTCTCACCAGGAGCATGTGAGACAGGTGTTGCAGATCTTGCGAGACAATAAACTATACGCCAAACTGGAGAAGTGTGTTTTTGCCGTACAGGAACTTCAGTTTTTGGGTTTTTTGGTGTCAGCCTCCGGTTTCCGTATCGACCCTGAAAAGGTGAGAGCAGTGCTTGAATGGGATCAGCCAGGGGATCTTAAGGCTCTGCAGCGTTTTTTGGGTTTGCTAATTACTACCTGAAATTTATTTGTAATTTCTCGTCTGTCGTCAAACCTCTCACTGACATGACGAGAAAAGGGACGGATTTTTCTAGGTGGTCGGACAAGGCTTGCCAAGCCTTTTCCTCTTTGAAGAGATGTTTTGCTTCGGCACCCGTTCTCATCCAACCAGATGTATCTCAGCCGTTCATTGTTGAGGTGGACGCGTCTGACGTAGGGGTGGGTGCTATATTGTCCCAGGGTCCGTCCCCTGGTAAATGGCATCCGTGCGCTTTCTTTTCTAAGAAATTGTCGTCCGCCGAAAGGAATTATGATATCGGCAATAGGGAACTTTTGGCTATTAAATTGGCTTTTGAAGAATGGCGTCACTTTTTGGAGGGGGCAGTCCACCCGGTCACCGTTATTACTGATCACAAGAACCTGCTGTATTTAGAATCCGCTAAGCGTCTGAATTCCAGACAAGCTCGATGGTCGTTGTTTTTTACCAGGTTTAATTTTGTCGTCACTTATCACCCGGGTCTAAGAATGTAAAGGCTGATGCCTTGTCTCGCAGTTTCCCAGGGGCCGGGAAAACGGATGACCCGATTCCTATCCTTCAGGAGGGGGTGGTAGTGTCGGCTGTATGTTCTGAGCTTGAGGAGGAGGTGTTAGAGGCTCAGGGGGACGCCCCTGCAGGACCTCCAGGGAGACTGTTTGTCCCGAATCAGTTGAGACAAAAGGTTATTGAGGCACATCATAATTCTGCTTTAGCAGGACATCCAGGGAGTAAGGCTACTTTAGATCTCCTTTCTCGCCGATTTTGGTGGCCTAACGCTAATAAAGATGTTATAACTTTTGTCGCGTCCTGTGGGGTTTGTGCTCGCTCTAAAACCCCTCATACCCGTCCGTCTGGGACCCTTTTACCCTTGAAACTTCCGGAGCGTCCATGGACTCATTTATCTATGGACTTCATTACGGACCCTCCTCCGTCGTCAGGGAATACTGTCATACTGGTGGTTGTTGACAGGTTCAGTAAGATGGCACATTTCGTTGCTCTTCCTGCACTCCCTAATGCTAAAACTCTGGCGCAGGTGTTCATTAGGGAGATCGTGAGACTTCATGGGTTGCCTTCTGATGTGGTGTCAGATAGGGGGTCTCAGTTTGTGTCCAAATTTTGGAGGGCATTTTGTTTACGTCGGGGGATGCAATTGTCGTTTTCCTTGGCTTTTCATCCGCAGACCAATGGTCAGACAGAGCGTCTGAATCAGAGTTTAGAGACATATCTCCGGTGTTTTGTCTCGGAGAACCAGGAGGACTGGTCTTCTTTCTTGCCTCTGGCAGAGTTCGCTCTTAACAACAGGCGGAGCGAGTCCACTGGTAAGTCCCCGTTTTTTGGGGCATATGGTTTTCATCCCCAGTTTTGTACTTTCAATGGGGGGGGTCCTTCTGGGGTTCCTGAGGAGGAGCGTTTCTCGTCGTCACTTGCTTCTGTGTGGAGAGGTGTATTGAATAATCTGAGTGCGATGGGGAACCGTTACAAACGTATGGCTGATAGGAGGAGAGTTTCTGGTCCAGATCTGAATGTGAACGATCTGGTATGGTTGTCTACCATGAATATAAAACTTAAAGTGCCCTCCTGGAAACTGGGTCCCAGATTCATCGGGCCATACAGGATCAGTTCCATAATTAATCCTGTGGCATTTCGTCTGGAACTCCCTCCTACGTTTAAAATTCATAATGTGTTCCACAAGTCATTACTTAAAAGGTATGTGGCACCAGTCATATCGTCACCTCTACCTCCTCCTCCAGTGTTGGTCAATGGCAACTTGGAATTTCAAGTATCAAAAATCATTGACTCACGTCTGAATCGCCGGTCCCTTCAGTACTTGGTGCATTGGAAGGGGTATGGTCCGGAGGAGAGGACGTGGGTCCTGCGTCTGATGTTAACGCAGATCGTTTGGTTCGGACCTTCCACAGAACTCACCCGGGCAGGCCTGGCCCTGAGGGTCCGGAGGCCCCTCGTAGAAGGGGGGGTACTGTCATGTGTGCATTGCCACGAAGATCGTCGCGGTTGCACATTTTGACTTCTCACAGCTGAGTTGCTGTTTCTTTGTGTTTGGCAGCTAGGGAGTTAATTCTGTCTGTGCTCGGTGCTGGGACTGGGTGCAGTTTCTCCCGGCTGCAATTGATTATTTGTTGATTGGTTTCCTTTAAATTCCTGGTTGTCTGCTTTGGGAGTTGCCAGTGAAATCCTTCATGCAGTCCTCAGATAGGAATGAATCTGTATTGACTTAAGTTGAGAGCTCCTTAGTTGTTTTAAGCTCAACTTGCTTAGAGTTAATTTCCCAGACCATTTATGTTCCTTCGGTGTTTGAGTGTGTATGCAAGTGAGTGCTATCCTGTCTGTCTTATATGTCTTATCTGTGTATTTAGCTGAGATCAGCCCATATCCCTTTGGTGGTAATCAGGATCCTTCTTAGGACTGATTACAGGGTTCAGGGTCTGATAGGAGACAGGGTTAGGCTGGAGACTTGGACCTCTGAACCATTATCAGTACCTCCAAGGTAAGGGATTAGTTAGGACCCCAGTGTAGGGTCAGGTTAGACCCCGGTCCTCCTCTTTCCTGTTACAGCTCATCAAGTCCTCAAGATTAACCCTGAGTTAAACAGAAATCGTTTCTGCACATCTAGTCCTCAAGATTTACCCTAAGTTCTGCAGAGATCGTGTCAGGTAAATCTATTTTATACTTACATTCTGATGTTGCTAAACTATATGTTGTATAGAGTGTGGTTCCTGTATAAATAGTTTACTGACATTGTATTCATATCATTAGACAGCGTGACACCAGCCTCCATGTCAGTACTGGTACTTTGATCAGATCTACCACCAGATATTGATGGTTGTAGTTCACTATTTTCAGCATGAGAAACAAATTCTATTTCCACATTCGATATTTCCGAGGCAACAGAAGCCTATTGTTCCAATGTTTGGAATTCCACGTCTTCATTTCTATTGCTTAGATATTTTAAAAATGACCCTTTGATTTTTGAAAGTGATTTCTCCTCCTCAGCTTTTCTTTTACGGTTCTGAAAAAAGTTTTTTCTTCTTATCAGCCATGACTCGTTACAACACACAGCATTTACCTAAAAGTTAACGCGCCAATTAAAATTGTTATCTGAACATTATATAATACGATTTTACTTTTAAGACAAAAAACACAAATTTCTTTAACAATTTCCAATGTTTCCATATTTTTGAAAATCAAAACAATATACCTACCTCGCAGCGCCTAACACTTTAGAACCTAGGCCAAAAATTTACTAAAAACCGCCTATTTTCTATTTGCATTCATGAAACCCCATGGAACAATGAATCTAATGAATGTACAAAACAACGGCAATGGCTCACATGATAAAGCATGCAAACAGTAGAGACATACCTCGAAAATATTATAATCGTGCGCGCCGATATGCAAAAAACGTAGATACTATCTCCCTTGCCTTAGCTGGCTTGACTGGCAGTCCAGGCAGTCTACGCCAATGCGTCAAAACAGACTCCTCCCACAAGCCGCATCGACTGCTGATGACATCTATCAATATAATTGCCAACTAGTACCTAGTACCTAAAGTCCAAACTACGTATAAATAGGCCATATGGTACACCTACCTTTTAAGTATTCATATTTTTTTCTCTCGGGCGCCCCCTTAGTGTAGTGTGTGCATTTTTGGTTGTTTGCTTTGCTTTGCCAACATTTGAAAACTTAGGAGCAAAATAAACACGCGGGATCAAACACCTGTCAGCAGATGATGCAAACGACTCACGTCCGTAGTTTAGCGCCTCCTTTCCATGCGTAAATTGAAGCTCAATGGTTTTTCTTTTAAATTTATGGTAAAAAAATGTATGTACACTTTTCTTTCCATCCCTAAAACTTTTTGCCTTTTGAAAAGATTTTTTATAATTTTTTCTATATTTTCTCTGGCGCCCCCTTAGGGTCGGCGCCCTAGGCGGCTGCCTAGTTCGCCTATACGTTCGGGCCGGCCCTGCATATGGGGTATCTACATACTTAGGAGAAATTTCACAACAAATTGTAGATTCCATTTTCTCCTGGTACCCTTGTGAAAATAACAAATTTGGAGCTAAATTAAAAATTTTGTGAAAAAAAAATCTTTTTTTCCTTCCACATTGCGTTAGTTCTTGTGAAGCACCTGAAGGGTTAATAAATTTCTTGAATGTGTTTTTGAGTACTTTGAGGGGTGTAGTTTTTAGAATGGTGTCACTTTGGGGTATTTGCTGTCAAATAGGTCCCCCAAAGCCACTTCAAATGTGATGTGGTCCCTAAAAAAATGTTTCTTAAAATTTTGTTGGAAAAATGAGAAATCGCTGGTCAACTTTTAAGCCTTCTAACTTCCTAACAAAAAAAATATGTATCCAAAATTGTTCTGATGTATGGCAGACATATGGGAAGTGTTATTCATTAACTATTTTGTGTGACAAAACTCTCTGATTTAAGGGCACAAAAAATATATTTGAAAATTGCAAAATTTTCAAATTTTTTTTAAAATTTCCTTTTTTTTCATAAATAATCGCAAGTTATATAGAAGAAATTCTACCGCTATCATGCAGTACAATATGTTATGAAAAAAAATTCTCATAATCAGTGGGATCCGTTGAATCGTTCCAGAGTTATTAACACATAAAATGACACTGGTCAGAATTGTAAAATGTGGTTTGGTCATTGAGGTCAAAATTGGTTCTGTCACTAAGGAGCTAACCATCTTCTTTTGGGAAATCCATTTCCCCCAAATAAATTTAAATTCTTTTTGGTGTAAATTAATTTCCAATAAATATAATATTTAATATACTTGATTGTATTTCATATTTGTAGGTTTTATTCAGTCTAAGATTTAGGGCAGAGTCAGCTGACCATATAAATCAGAAAAAGATTGGAACACATTGCGCACACTGACCGGCTGCCAATCCGTGTACTGCGTTCCGATCCTGGTCCCATTCATATGGCCATCTGACTCTAGGCTTAGACTAAGTTCCCACAATGAGTATTTGGTGCATTTTTGGTATATTTTTAACATTGCAGATTTTCTGCAACATTTCTGCACCAATTAGCTAAATTAGGTTACTTGAAACTATTCATTTAATTTTTTTATTTACCGTCATTTTAATGTTTTTTTAAGTTGTGCTTTTTTGACATTTTTTAGTATATCATATTTTAAATAAAACTGTTTTGGAATCTTTCTGCTATTTAGTTTTTATAAAAAAAGTATTGATAAGCTCATGACCTAATAACATGCGCTTTTATTGCGTTTCTGCTGCTGTTTTCGACTGATTCTTCATTTATGATTTTTCAAAAAGTTGCAATGTTTGTGAAAAAATGTACTCCATTCCTATCCCTAGAGTGATTTTATATACCCCAGATATCTTGGTGCAAATTTTGCGATCTTTGAATGCTACATGAGTCTATATGTGATAGGTTAAAGCAACACTAAAAAGCATTTTGATTTTGTGGAAAATGCATGACCTGCTGTGCCACTTAGAAGAAATTGACGCAAAAAACTGTAACAAATACCACAAAACATAAAAACAACAACGTGATGTAGACAGACAAGATGTGAAATGGACACAGTTCCCAAAGGCATGATTGGCACAAGGTAAAAACTAAAATTTAGATCATGATGACAACTGTGAAGCTTGTTGGACATTTTATGGTTTGCTTATGTGTCGCTAAATCAAGACTCACCAATAAAGAATCCCCTGTGAATTTTTAATTGTACCAAAACCTGCAAGGGAGTACTCTGAGACCATCTGTCCGGAGATTAAATCTCAGCTAATAGTTGGCTTTGCAACTTGACAATAACTCTAAAAACATCAATACATTGGCTAGCAAGCTTCATTGCCATGGCAGCTGCCACCCTATACTGATGCAAATCGGTTCTCGGGGTCTTCTGACCTTGCTTAATTTTCAGCTGTCATCCCTTGTTGCTACCTCTTGGATTTGAAACCATCTGTTCCTCTCTCCAGTTTGACCTCTTAGGCCAGAGTTACACACAACATATAAAAAAATCGAGAATCACACAAACGTTCCCTGAACAGTGATCCGTATGTCATCCGTTTGCAATGCAAGGATGCGATTTTCTCGTATCTAAGCATCCATGTGACATCCGTATGGCATCCGTACGGCGAGATTTTCTCGCCGGCTTGCAAAATGGACATATAATGGATCCATGGCCTCAAATATTCATGAAAACATATATACAGTCTATATATATATGTCAGTGAGACATATATTTATATTTATATTTCATACAGAGGTAGATAGCAGAATAGCCGATAATTCAATTGTCGGCTTCTGTAAAATCATTACAGAACCCGACAGGATATGAGACATGGTTTACATACAGTAAACCATTGCATATCTACCAAACTTATAGAAAGCTATTTAACCTATAGGAGTACTACTCAGCAATTTCGGTTAACAACTTAATCTAGATTTATATACTTTATGGATATGATGTGTACCTAGAATTACCCTGTACTGAGTTTAAGCATCCTATACCTGAATAAGCTTTGAATTTTCCTTTATGATGATTGTGGTTTATTAGGAATTGGTATATTTCTCTGGTGGGCAGTTTCTTTGTAATAGTGTCTCCATTTTTTATCTCTACTATTTTTAGATTTATTTGTGAATAAAGATTATTGTATTTTACTTTGGCCTATGCTTCCTTGTTCTGTTTGGATTGGCACTCCTGCAGTATGTTGAAAACCAGTGTATCATTCCTGACATGCAGGTACCTGGACTATTCCGGGACGCTGTCAATTATTCCAACAGCGCACTGGTATTACACCCACAGCTGAGTGATTGACATCTCAGTGGGGATAATCCCACTGTCAAGCTCCCTTTAACATAGGGTCTTAATAACAGATTACATATATTCATAATCACATAAAACAAACAACTACATAAATAAATATTTTTCACAGAGCTCATATACCGTAGATTCATTCACTGGTACTTGGCAATAAAAATAAACCAATGAATTCACACCTTAGGACACTTGTTATGAAAGCAGGCGAAATTTCTTAGAATTCTTGTTATTATCTTTGGTAAGTGTTGGCACAGTTGGATCAAAATAATAAAATGTACCACACACTGGTGGATTATTTTTTTCTGATTATTACATTATTTTAAACATAACAAATAAATATGTTTGCACTTTTAAGTGCCCACATTATATAACAATTATGTACATTTAGCAGATTACAAGATAGAATGATTAAAAGTACTCCTACTCACCAACCCACCTTAAGTATTGACTCTTCTTTTTACTCAGGCAAAAAATATGCAGTTCCTCTTACATACAGTTTTCTTTCTTGGTGCTTCACATTTCAATGCTGAGTACGGTGGCTCAGTGGGTAGCATGGTTGCTTAGCAGTGCTGGGGTCCAGGGTTCAAATCCTACCAAGGACAACATCTGCAAGGCGTTTGTATGTTTGTGTGGGTTTCCACTGGGTTCTCCAGTTTCCTCCTACACACCAATGACATTCTGACAGGTAATTTAGATTGTGAACCCCAATGGGGACAGTGATGACAATGTCTGTAAAGTGTTGTTGAATTAATGATGCTATAAGGGAATAAAAAATAAAATATTCAATGCTGTCGTATTCTGCAGCACTCATTAGAGATCAGTGAACCTGAGCTGTAAAGATTGGGGTTCGTACTAAACTTTGAGCTAAAGTTCGAGTCAGGTACCAGAACCCAAACTTCCACGGGTTCGCTCATCCCTAATCATCATCACTGTCCCCATTGTTGCTCACTATATAAATTCCTCTTCAGTAGATATATATACACCGTATATACGCAAGTGTAAGTCGACCCGAGTATAAGCCGAGGCACCTAATTTTGCCTTGGAAAACTGGGTAAGCTTATTGACTCAAGTATAAGCCGGGTATGCATTGTCCCCCGTCCCGGTCCTGGTATGCATGACTCCCCCGGTCCCTGTCCTGCTGTGCATGGCTCCCCGGTCCCTGTCCTGCTGTGCATGGCTCCACGGTCCCTGTCCTGCTGTGCATGGCTCCCTGGTCCCATTGTATGCATGGCTCGCTCCCCAGATCCTGTCTTTGTATACATGGCCCTCTGTATCTCTGGGTGCTGAGGAGGATTTTTTTTCTCTCAATGGAGTTTGCACAGTTGTCTGGCCGTGTGGATCAGCTTGCCACTGAGGTTCGGAGTATTGCTACCTATCTTGCTAGGTTGCCTGTTGTGGAACCTAGGATTCCCATGCCAGATTTGTTTTTAGGGGATAGAGCTAAGTTTCTGAAATTCAAAAATAACTGTAAATTGTTTTTTGCCTTAAAATCTAAGTCCTCAGGGAACACAGCGCAGCAGGTTCAAATTGTCATCTCTCTCCTGCACGGCGACCCTCAGGATTGGGCTTTTTCCCTGACACCTGGGGATCCTATTTTGAGTGATGTTGATGCGTTTTTTCAGGCTTTGGGGTTATTGTAAGATGAGCCTAATGTCACTGATCAAGCTGAAAAAACTTTGTTGGCATTAAGTCAGGGGCTTGAGGACACTGAGTTATACTGTCAGAGATTCTGTAGGTGGGCAGTCCTGACCAAATGGAATGACGACGCTTTGGCAGCTCTTTTTCGGAAGGGACTGTCAGATAATGTAAAGGATGTTATGGTGGGATTCCCTGTTCCCTCTGGTCTCAATGATTCTATGTCATTAGCGATTCAAATTGACAGACGTTTGCGTGAGCGGAAAGGTATGCGTGGAATAATGTTGCCTTGTGAACCTGCTTCTGAATCCATGCAGTGTGATAGAGTGGTTTCTGGGGCACAGCGTCATGAATTTCGAAAGCGCAATGGGTTATGTTTCTACTGTGGTGATGCCTCTCATGCTATTTCTGTCTGCCCTAAGCGGGGAAGACGTTTTGCTCGTTCAGTTGTCTTGGGTAGTGTTCAGACTAAGTTTTTGTTAACTGTTACCCTGATATGCTCTCTGTCCTCATTTTCTGCTCAGGATTTTGTTGATTCTGGAGCAGCAATTAACCTGATGGATTTTGATTTTGCTAAACGTTGTGGGTTTCCCTTGATACCCCTACGGAAGTCTATTCCCCTACTGGGGATCGATTCTACCCCTTTGGCTGAGAATAAACCTCAGTTCTCTACTCAGGTGATAATGAGGGTAGAACCTGATCATCAGGAGAGTTGCAAATTTTTGGTTCTGTATAATCTGCATGACATTATCGTACTGGTTTCCCTTGGTTACAATCTCATAATCCTGTTTTGGATTGGAAATCTGTGTCTGTTACCAGTTGGGGCTGTCAATGTGTGTAACGGGTCTGGTGGGTGGAACTACTGACGAGACAGGTCAGGTTGGTGGAACCACAAAGCTTTATTATACAAGAGATTTTACTTGTAA
>JARQOD010000002.1:127489791-127538281 GCA_033576555.1 Oophaga sylvatica | reverse complement strand
AGCGTTCCTAGCGATCAGAAACATAAGAGCCACCTTCACAGAATGCAGCCTTAGTGCTGCTAAAGGTGGCTTTTACTCAAAAATGCCCTTGGGGGGGGGGGGCAGGTGACAGGTCCCTTTTAAAGGATATTCTGGTGTTCCATTTCTGATTTTGGCTGACAAATACTGACTGTGGGAATGTGGCCTTAATTTAAGACCTGTCATATCAATTTTTTATTTTTTCTAGATAAAATCCCTCCTCCAGACTTTGAGTTTGTAGATATTCTGCGGAGAAGTATCTGCTTAGAGCAGAGCACTCAAGCCTGGTGTGAGAATTGTGAGAAATACCAACCTACAGTAAGTGCAGTGATCTTGCAATATCTGTATGTGCACTGTCACAACTACTGTATCCTTAACCTTTATACAAAAGTGCTACGAAGTCAAAATCTCAAACTTTTTTTGATTTGCAGTATAATAAAATGTATTAAGAGACATTGAACAGGATGACCTTAAAGGGGTTTTTCAGACTTCAGCTAAACGTCTGCATTTGCTCTGGCTGCAGATTACACAGTGCTCAAACAATGAACATATGCACAGCAAGTCATACTGTAGCTGACAATCTATAGTTTAAAACTATATTTGTGTTAGAATGCAAAAAAAGAGGCTGAGAGCCTGATTCAAGCAAAGTATAACTTAATTTGTTGCTGATGAACAGTAATTATCACTTGGACTAGTAAATCTGCCACATGTAATTCTCGCTCTATAACCTTGTCCCCACCGCTGATTTTATAGCTTTCTGCCTAGGCCAATAGGTGGTGTGGACAGGGTTATACACAGCTCAACAATCTGTGAACTGTTAGATCTGCAGCAGATAACACACTGGTAACCTAAAAAGACTGTGTAGCCCAGTAAGTGCACATCAGTGGAGTCTGAGTCTCTGCCCCTACATTATATGCTGGTCTCTGATGTAGAAAACAACCTGGTGACAGATTACCTTTAAATGCCGAGGAGCTGGTGTCATTGATTTGCTGAAACTGTGAAGCTTAAAGCGAACCTGTCAGCAGAATTTTGCTAAGTGACCTACAGGCAGTCATGTAGCTACTGTGTATACTGATTAAGATGCCTGTTGTGAAGAAATCCATTTTGTGTAATCCGTGTTAGAAGTTCAGTTAGGCCTCTTTTACACATCCGTTGTGCGCCTGACGGCGCCCTCCGGCATTTTTTTGTCCAACCGCATCCGGCAAAATGTAATGCCGGATGCGTTTTTTTTTTTGCATTGACTTTCATTAGCGCCGCATGTCAGTGCGTTGTATGCGTTTTTGTCCGGATCCGGCGAAATGTACATTCCGGCGGCCAGACACAACGCAGCATGTAACGTTTTTTTCTTTTGCGTAGCTGCCTGATGTGCTGGCCTCAACCCACTGAATCATGAACCTCATCTCCGCATCTCCGATTTTCCCTACTACTCTTTCCAGTCTCCCTCTCCCTCTTTCTTCGTTATCTCCGCCTTCCTTCTCTTCCCGATCCTCCTTCCATCTCTTTCTCTCCTTTAACTCCTCGTCTACTCTCCTCTCTCCCTCAACTTCCTGTCCTCTATCTTTCCTCATGTCTTTCCTCTCTCTTCAATCTCACTCTCGGGCTTTCTCTCTCTCTCACTTCTTACTCTAGCTCCTGAAACAATGGTAAGCAAAATGCTGCTGACAGGTTCACTTTAAATTCTCGTGTGTTCTATAATCTAAACTACTAATATTTTAAACTGTAAACTTTGAAAACCAAAGTGTTTTTTTTTTTTTTTTTTACAATAAGTTCTTAGAGTCAATATTTAGTTTTGACCCTTATTCAAGATTTCTGCAATTCCTCCTGGAAATCCTGACTGACAGCCCATTCTTACCTAATGGAGTTTATCACAATATTATTTATATATATATATATATATATATATATATATATATATATATATATATATATATATATATGTCAGCCTGCTTCTTGAGGATTGACCACAGATTCTTAATGGGATTCAGATTTGTATGTGTGTGTGTGTGTGTGTATATATGTTCTCTCATTTAGAGATTAATAATTGTTTTCTTACCCACAGGTTCAGACTCGTAACATTCGTTGTCTTCCTGATGTGCTTGTTATAAACTGTGAAGTTAACAGCACAAAGGAGGCTGAGTTTTGGAAGATGCAGGCAGAGGTATAGTTTAGTACTCATTATATTCATTCAATATCCAATTGCCTTCACTCAATATTATCAGCCATATAATTTTTTTTTTTTTTTTTTTTAACCAGTGCAGTTTTCTCCCATCCCTGCTGCACTGCTCCGTGGCTCTCCCATTTGTTTGTGGTCCACATCACTTTTCCTTTTAATGGTTAGCTCAAACCCCCACCTGTTGTAAAGCTACAGTCGGCATCCTTCCTTTTTATGAAGAAAAAAGCCTCATTTGGACTTTTTTTTTTCTCTCCACCACAAGCGGTGTTCAAAGATAACACATACCCATTAAAGTTTCAGTATTTGTCTTTGATTGTAATAGTCAGCAAAATGCAGACGTCTGTCTTTGAAGGACAGATGGTAAAAACTGGCACTTACACAATATCAAAAGATCAAAGTGTTTGCTAATCATATTTTTATATGTGAAAAATCACTGACCTCTTGCTTAGAAAGCGCACTTTGACTAAAAAGACAGTCTGCACTGAATGACTGTTCAAAGTCCCACCGCTGAGTGCTTCCCACCTGCTTGATTTCCCTCCATCTCTAACAGTTATTAAGGTTGAAGGAAGACTTTAAGTCCATCTAGTTCAACCCATATCCTATCCTAACCTGCCCTAACATGTTGATCCAGAGGAAGGCAAAAAAAAACCCAAGTGGCAAACAGTAAGCTTCACATTGGGGAAAAAAATTCCTTCCCGACTCCACATACGGCAATCAGACTAGCTCCCTGGATCAGTGCAATATCTAGGAAACTAGTGAATATAGCCTGTAATATTATACTTTTCAAGAAAGGCATCCAGTGCCTTCTTAAATTTTTGTAGGGAATCACTCGTTACAACATTAGACGGCAGAGAGTTCCATAGTCTCACTGCTCTTACAGTAAAGAATCTGCGTCTGTGATTATGGCTAAACCTTCTTTCCTCCAGACGTAGAGGATGCCCCCTTGTCCCCGTCACAGGTCTAAGAGTAAAAAGATCATTAGAAAGGTCTTTGTACTGTCCCCTCATATATCTATACATTGTAATAAGATCACTCCTAAGCCTTCATTTTTCCAAACTAAATAACCCCAAGTGTAATAACCTGTCCTGGTATTGCAGACCCCCAGTTCTCTAATAACCTTGGTCGCTCTTCGCTGCACCCGCTCCAGTTCAGCTATGTCTTTCTTATACACCGGAGACCAGAACTGTACACAGTATTCGAAGTGTGGTCGCACCAGTGACTTGTATAGAGGTAAAATTATGTTCTCCTCATGAGCATCTATTCCTCTTTGAATGCATGTTATTATTTTATTTGCCTTGGCAGCAGCTGCCTGACATTGGCCACTAAATGTGAGTTTGTCGTCCACCCATACACCCAGGTCTTTTTCAGTGACAGTTTTGCCCAGTGTCTTACAATTAAGCACATAATTATACATCTTGTTTGTTCTACCCAAGTGCATAACCTCCCCCACCTCCTTATTTGACAGCTCTGGCTTCATAGAGCCAGGGAAGGGTAGAGATAAATGGAAATTAAGCACATGGGAAGTAGTATATGTGTGATTAGCCACCATGTTTCTCAAAGCGCCTTTTGCTTGTTTGGACAGTCATTCTGTGCTGATAGTCCCTTTTAATAATCTTGGTTAACAACCTTTCTAGAGTTTCCTACACAGAAATTCGTTTGACCAACTTTAATTTGAAACAAAAACATTACAAGCTAATTTTGTGTGGACAAATCCAACCAGTTTAAAGATTTTTATTTTTTTTTTTATTATTTTCAGTATGCCTTTACAAAGGCCCTGCGAAAAGTGGAACTAAACTACCCCAGACCCAACGAAAGGAGTAAAGATGGATGGTAAGAACATTTCATATCTGCAAATCTTTCCTATTTGTTGCTCAGATAAGCAGTTTGTCTAAACATTGGACGCAGGGTATCGCTCTCCTTTAAACAACATAGAAGTAGTTGATCAAATTGTAAGCGTTCTAAAGTGACTGTTACATCTTTATTATAGCCGTTATACTTAAGTGTTTGTAAGTGATTACTTCATATAGCTTTCATTGCAGCTCTAAAGGCCCTGTCTCACATAGCGAGATCGCTACCGAGATCGCTGCTAAACAGCGATCTCAGCAGCGATCTCGCTATGTCTGACACGTACCAGCGATCAGGCCCCTGCTGTGAATCGCTGGTCGTGTCAGAAATGGCAGGACTTTTTTTTCGATCGCTGGTCTCCCGCTGGCCAGCACGCATCGCTGCTTGTGACAGGCAGAAGACCAGCGATCAGCTGGTAACCAAGGTAAACATCGGGTTTCCAGGCGCGGGGCTGTGCCTGGAAACCCGACGTGTACCTTGGATACCAGCGCGCTGCTGCAGGGGAGCTGGTAACCAAGGTACACATTGGGTTTCCAGGCAGCGCCTGGAAACCCGACGTGTACCTTGGTTACCAGCTTCCTGCATCAGCGGGCTGGTATCCAGCGTACACTGCGTGTAACTAGGCGACGTTACCCGCAGTGTCTGTCCTGATCGCTGCCTGTTTGGCAGCTCAGCAGCGATCATGTAGCGACACCAGCGATCCTGATCGTTGTCAGGATCGCTGGTGTGTCGCTATGAGAGACGGGCCTTAAGGCGTAAAGGGAACCTGTTAACACATGTAAATGTCTCTAATCTGCAGGAAGATCGGAGTTGTTACACAGTTTTGTGAGTAAAGACTCAGTATAACTTGTGTTAATCATTTAAAGGGAATCTGTCACCCCATTTTTCGACCATCAGCTGTAGCCACCGCCATCAGGGGCTTATCTACGGCATTCTGTAATGCTGTAGATAAGCCCATGATGTCGCCTGAAAGAGGAAAAACGAGTTCGATTATACTCACCCAGGGGCGGTCCGCTGTCCAGTCCGATGGGTGTCACGGTCCGGCGCCTCCCATCTTCTAGCGAAGCCCTCCTCTTCTTAGCTTCCCGTCGCGGCTTCGGCGCAGGTGCACTGCTCTGCCCTGGTGAGGGCAGAGTAGAGTACTGCAGTACGCAAGCACCGGACTACTCTGACCCTTTCCTGGCGCCTGCGCACTGCAGTACTCTGCTCTGCCCTTTTCAGGGCAGAGCAGTGCACCGGAGCCGCGACGGGAAGCTAAGAGGAGGGCTTCACTAGAAGATGGGAGGCACCGGACCGTGACGCCCATTGGACTGGACAGGATGGCGGACCGCCCCTGGGTGAGTATAATCTAACTCGTTTATTCTTCTTTCAGGTGACATCGGGGGCTTGTCTACAGCATTACAGAATGCTGTAGATAAACCCCTGATGGGGGTGGCCACAGCTGATGGTCAAAAAATGGGGTGACAGATTCCCTTTAACCTCATCCCAACATTTGAAGTTTGTGTATGTCGTGGCCGATCACCAGATGTTAAGCTTGCATTACAACTGATGCGCTGCTCTTGGCAGTGTAACCACATAAAAGCTGCAATTAATATCCATCACAGCATTTGGAAGGCAGGGAGTGTATTGGGCTCCCTCTGCCCTCCGATCAGCTCCCCCTGCCTTATCAATTTTACCATGCATGCTGTGGACCAAAAACAATTCTTTAATTGCTGTTTTTGTTCATTCTGCCTCCCAAAAATTGGAATATGTGCTCAAAAAAACTTTGGAACTGAAAATAGCACCAATAAATGTCAACTCGTTCTGCAAAAAAACAAGCCCTCATGTGACTGTCAGCAGAAATATGGAAAAATTATCTCAAAATATGGCAATGCAATAACTAGCTTATGTATTAAGTCTCTTGGTGTCAGCAGCCAAACATGTAAACCCAATATAAATCTGGCATCTCTGTAATCGCACCAACTCGAGGAATAGTGTTGTCTATTCACTTGAACCGCATAAAAAAAATTAAACAAATGCTTCACCTGCTGTCGATTTGTACATTCTACCTCCCAAAGGGCGCAGTAACGCTCTGTGCACACTTATCCTACGTTCTTCACTGTGCGGAGTTTCCATGTAAATCTCTAAAATATTGAGACGAAGCCCCCGGAGGAAGACTCCCTATGATGAGGAAGCTGAAGATGCTGTCTGGCCTTTGATCCAGAAGGGTCCCATCTTCTTAGGCGTCCATGAAAGTGCAGTCCTCCAGTTTCGTGAACTTCTGAAAAGGACACTGCTGAACAGAGGCCAGATGGATTCCAGAGTATCTCTGCTGCCTCATTATAGTGAATGGATCCTAAAGGAGTATAATTTCCAAAATGTGGTCACTTGAGATCGGATTCTGCCTTCTAGCAAGTGAGGGTACTCTGTATATGGAGTCTGCCAAGTATTCTAGCAAAGTCTGCGCTCTGCCCCTGCAGAATCTGGTCGTGTGGCTAAGCATAGCCACATATGGAGTTTCTACTGTCGGCAGAAATTGACATCTTTAACCCCTTCCCGACCCATGACTCCTACGTAGGCGTCATGGTATAAATCGCATTCCTGTGGGTCGGGCGACCGAGGTCACTTAAAAGGCACCCGACCCGCAGGCACAAGACCCTTTGTGCCTCACCACAGGGGGGGTGGCTTAACCCCCACGTGGCTACGATCGCTCTGATTGGCTGTTTCACTTTTAACAGCCAATCAGAGCGATTTGTAATATTTCACCAATGAAATTTGGTGAAATATTACAATCCAGCCATGGCCAATGCTGCAATAGCATCTGCCATGGCTGGAGACCGAGATCCAACCCCCTCCCCACACTGAGTGACGGGGGCAACGATTGATGGCGGCGATTCGATCGCCGCCTTCACTATCTGCTCCGCTCCGCTCCCCCTCGCCTTCCGATTTTCCCCCCCCCCTCTCCTCCACTGGTGTCTGAAGTCGCTATGGCCGTCCCGATGTCCCTACCGGGATTCTTCATGGGCGCTGCTATCTTGGAAAATGGTGGGCGCAGTTCGCCTGCCAGCCAGCAGATTCTATTCATTTATTTTGATCACTGTGATAAACTCAAGTGATCAAAATAAAAAAAAGTAAATAACCCCCCCCTTTATCACTCCCATAGGTAGGGACAAGTAAAATAAAGAAAATATTTTTTATTTTTCCGTTGGGGTTGGGAATTGGGGGTTTCCACTATTTAGGCATATCAGGGGGTCTCCAAACGCTACATGGCGCCACCATTTATTCCAGTCAATTTTCCGATCGAAAAGTCAGTGCTCCCTCCATTCCGAGCCCCGACATGTGCCCATACAGTGGTTTACCCCCACATAAGGGGCATCAGCGTACTCAGGAGAAATTAAACCCCCAACAAATTTTAGGATCCATTTTATCCTGTTGCCCATGTAAAAATGAAAAAATTGATACTAAAAATTTTTGTTGTAAAAAATTAAAATGTCCATTTTTTCCTTCCACGTTGCTTTAGTTCCTGTGAAACACCTGAAGGGTTAGTAATCTTCTTGAATGTAGTTTTGAGTAGCTTGAGGGGTGCAGTTTTTAGAATGGTATTTTCTGCAATATAGATACCTCAAAGTGACTTCAAATGTGAGGTGGTCCCTAAAAAAAAAAAAAAAAAAAAAAAAAAAAAATGGTTTTGTAAATTTTGTTGTAAAAATGAGAAATCGCTGGTCAACTTTTAACCCTTAAATTCCTAACAAAAAAAATTTTGTTTCCAAAATTGTGCTGATGTAAAGTAGACTTGTGGGAAATGTTATTTATTAATTATTTTGTGTCACATAGCTCTCTGGAAATTTGGCAAAAATTTAATTTGAATTTTTATTCTGTTAAACCATTTTTTTCCACAAATAAACGCAAAAAATATTGACAAATTTACCACTACCATGAAGCCCAATATGTCACGAAAAAACAGTCTCAGAATTGCTAGGATCCGTTGAAGCGTTCCTGAGTTATTACCTCATGACACTGGTCAGAATTGCAAAAAATGGCAAGGTCTTTAAGGTCAAAATAGGCTGGGTCATGAAGGGGTTAATTCATTTCCTTGTGTGAAAATGTAAAATCTGGGGCTGAAAAATACTTGTGGTAAAAATTATTTTTCTTCACTGCCCAATGTTATAACATTTTATGACACCTGTGGTGTCAATATGATCACTGCACCGTAGATTAATTCATTGAGGTGTAGTTTGTAAAATGGGGTCACCTGTGGGGCTTTCTGCTGTTCTGGCACCTCAGGGGCTCTGTCAATATGACATGACACACTGAAACCATACCTGCAAGATCTCAACTCCATCATTGCACTCCTTCCCTTTTGAGCTCTAAACTGTGTGCCTCAAAAGTAGCTTTTGACCGCGTATGGGTCATCTGTGTATTCAAAAGAAATTGCACAACAAAGTTTTTGTCTATTTTCTCCTGTTACCTTGTGGAAACGAAAAAATAAGGCTAAAAACATTTTGTTGTGGGTTTATTTTTTATAAATGTTCACAACTACAGTATAAAAATCTGAAGCACCTAGGGATTCAAGGTGCTCACCACACATCTAGATACATTCCTTGAGGGTTGTATTTTCCAAAATGGTGTCTGATGTGAGAAGTTGGGGGAATCTTCACTGTTTAGGCACATCAGGAGCTCTCCAAATGTGACATGGCGTCTAACTTTCGATTCCAGCCATTTTTGCGTTCAAAGTCAAACTGTACTTCTCAGCGCTGCCATGTGCCCAAACAGTCGTTGTCCGGCGCACTCAAGAGAAATTGTACAAATTTTGGGGTCCCTTTCTCCAGGTGCCCTTGTGAATTGGAAAAACTTAAGGCTAAAGTAAAATTTGTGAGAGGGTGCATGTTTTTTTTTTTATTATTATTTGTCCTCCTGTTACATTAATTTCTATGGCGCACCAGAAGGGTTAAACTTGATGTGGTTTTGAACACCTTGAGGGGTGCAGTTTTTAGAATGGTGCCACTTAAGGGTATCTTCTGTCATGGGGGTCCTGTGCCCCAATGTCATTTCAAATGTGATGTGATCCTTAAAGGGGGGAGGGAAGCTTTGTAAGTTCTGGGAAATTGCTAATCAACTTTAAACTCTTTTAACTTCCTAATGGAAAAAATAGTTTGGAAAATGATGTAAAGTAAATCTGTGGTAAATATTTCTAAATTTATTTTGTACAGCATGACTGACTGGTTTAAGGATATAATTGAAAGCTTCAAAATTGCTAAATTTTTGCCACAATTCTGATTTTCACAAAGAATTGTAAGTTATTGCTGGGATCCATTGTAGCATTCCAGAGTCACTATCTTAAAGTTTGGCCTGGTCAGGAAGATCAAAACGGGCTCAGCGGTGAAGGGGTAAAACCTCTGCATTTTCTGGGATTTACTTTGGTCTTTTCAGTGACTATGCACACTTGTACAAAAAGCTTAGTGATAGCTGTTAATTACTGATGGGACCACTCACTGGATGAAACCTTCCAGAGCAGAGATTTTAATGCTAAACACAGGTTATACTGAGTTAGTTTTGTAAAAATAAAAAAAATCAATCTACTCTGCTCTCCCTGCTGTACAAGATGATGTCTGCAGATTGGATTGTATTTTCATAGTGACAGGTTCCCTTTTAATATAATTTTAGTTTGTAAAATTGTATCAGTGCATGAAGAGGATTTACTTTTTAACACTGAAATTGCAACACAAATAAGGGAAAAGTCATGAAATTATGCAAATCGGAGGATTGAGTAGAGCGGCTAATCTGTAAATTGTGAAGGAAAAAAATAATTTTCAAAACTTCTGTTTTTGTACTGCATAGTTTGATCATCACACTCTGTATGGTAAGGCATGCAAGTACATGTATGTATTTTGATCCATTATGTTAATGGTTGTCTGAGGCTTATTCTGCCATCCTGAATGCATTTGGGCAAATCAACATCCACTTCTTGCAATTCGCTTTGCAATTGCTGATCAAGGATTTCCTGTATATGCTTGATGGGAGACAAGTCTGGAGAGCCTGTAGGCCATGGTAACACATAATTAGATTTCTGGTTGAAAGTCCTAGCTAGAAGACAGTGATGTTCTGCAATATGGAATATCCTGGCAAACCATAGTAGAAAATATTATGGAACTAACTTTAAATGGGTTGTTCAGGCTTGGAGTGGGGTAGGGGGCTCAAATCTGTAGGTGCACTGTGACTGCATACTTGTGAATTCTCATGTGCTGTTATAATTTCTATGCCTCTGGGAGCTGGCGGACATGTGACTGCAAGTATAATACATGCAAATTCATATCAAAAAGTTTGATATAGTAAAATGTTACACACTACTCCATAAAATAAGAAATATCTACATAGAATTACTGATACATATAAGACAGATTGTCAAAAGGACTCTGACATCAAACCATAGGTAGTTATCTATAAGATATAAAGTTTAGTTTATATAGAACAGATTTTAGGGAGTAGCCAAAAAATCCTGTTTCTGAGAACCTTCGTTCTGGGACACGGGAAACCATGGGTGTATGCTGCTGCGACTAGGAGGCTGACACTATGCAGAAAAAAAGTTAGCTTCTCCCCCGCAGTGTACACCCC
Organism: Oophaga sylvatica; assembly: GCA_033576555.1. Taxonomy (NCBI): domain Eukaryota; kingdom Metazoa; phylum Chordata; class Amphibia; order Anura; family Dendrobatidae; genus Oophaga; species Oophaga sylvatica. The sequence goes on along the minus strand of JARQOD010000002.1, from coordinate 127,527,654 downwards.
ACCGACCAGCACTAGGACATTCAATTAGTGAGAAAGCAGTAGGAGAAGCAACAAATAAACACACAAACTCAAAACTAACAATATAATACAGTAAACAGCTGTTAAACTCTGGAGGGTGCTGTGTACCCCAAGAAAGGCTCAGAGAAATAGAGAAAACAGATTTTACGGTGAGTAGCCAAAAATATCCTATCACTTCATTGGGGGACACAGGAAACCATGGGATGTCCCAAAGCCGTACCCAAGGGGGAGAACAGCAGAAAACTCCATTCAGGTCAGATTTCACGGCTGCCGCCTGCAAGGTCTTTCTACTTATGCTGGCATTCGCGAAAGCGTAGGCATGGACCCTGAAATATTTCTCGAACATGTGGATGGAGGACCGATTATTGCTCTGCAGGGTGGAGGTTTTATGAGTACCGCCAGGAGGCACACACTGTCCAGGTAGAGTGTGCCTTAAACCCGGAGAAAGGCGCTCTGCTCTGACCCGATGAGTCTCCAACTGCTGTCTGGATCAGGCGAGCACTCAATGACCCGGAGGACCTCTAAACACTAGAGTTCGTGTTCTGAAAAGGAAGGCGGGTGGCCCTAGCCAGATGGATGCACGTTGACCTGACCAGGTAACATGATGAGAGAACGCTACTGAGGGCGAGTCCGAGCCGGATGTAAATGAAGGGAATGTAGAATGACTTCACAAGGTACGGCAAGAGAATTGAACCTGTGATCCGCAGAATGTGCAAAAACTACTGTCAGACTCTGCGAAGATTCTGGAAGAGGTCGAGAGCCCGAAAGGGAATGAGACAAATTGAAAAAGGACCTGCCTGTTGCAAAATTCAGGAAACTGATGCCCTGAAGACATAAGGACATGGATAAAGGCTTCCATGGAACAAAAACCCTCTGCTTCCCAGGAAGCAATTACTGAACGAAGAGACTTCATCCTGGGAAGACTTAAGGGTATGCCACACTAAGCGAGATCGCTAACGAGATCACTACTGCGTCACCATTTATGACGCAGTAGCGATCTTGTTAGCGACTTAACTGTGTGTGACATGTAGCAGCGATGTGGCCCCGGCTGAGATGTCGCTGATCGCTCATGAACGTTCTGAGCCATTTTTTGGTCGTTGGTGTCCCGCTGGTGAGCCTGAATCGCTGAGTGTGACACTCTTTATGAGCTACTTCACCAGCGTCACAGGTGGGACTAGGTTTTCCCAACGACCGCAGAGGTAGTTAAACAGATCGCTGATGAGATGTGTTTGGAATCACAGATCGCTGATGAGTTGTGTTTGGAATCACACAGCTAAGTCGCTAACGAGATCGCTACTGCGTCATAAATGGTGACGCAGTAGCGATCTCATTAGCGATCTCGCTTAGTGTGGCATACCCTTTAGACAGGCTCTTCTGTTCAGTAATCTTGGATCCATGACTCGTCACACGGAGGAAAATTTACCAGGACTGGTCCTGGGGGATCTACCCCTCGCGTCATGGAAACGCCCGGAGAAGGATTTAAAGGAAAACCTTTTTCCTATTGTGGCAACTTTGTGGCTTCTCTTGGTGGAACAACTCCGTTGAAGGGAAACGTTGGAAATACCGAAACTCGCGTGACGAAGGAGAACGGCTTGGCCTGAGGAAGTAGAGAACTCATCCCTCCAGTGGCTTCCTTAATAATTTGGTCTAACTTGGCACCAAACAGACGGGAGCCCTGGAAAGGCAAGTTGGTAAGGGACTTCTTTGAGGATAAGTCCGCCTGCCACGCTTTAAGCCAAAAAGTCCTTCGGATGGCCACTATATTGCTAGACGCCCGAGCAGCACATGCCGCAGAGTCCAGAGAGGTGGATACCATGCACTTCCCTGCATGAGCAATTTGATCAGCGAGGTCTGCCAATTCCTCTAGACGGGCTCTAGAAAGAATGCCCTGACTGAGCTGATTAGCCCATGCCATTATCGACCTTGCCACCCATGTGGAAGCGGAGGAGGGGCACAATGAACAGGCAGCCGCTTCAAAGGCTGACCTTGCAAAGGACTCAGAGCCTGTCATTGTTGTCCTTGAAAGATGTTCCATCCAGATGAGGGGAGGACTGTATTTGTGGGTAGTTTGGAAACTGGAGGTTTCACAGTCGGAGAAATGGTCCAGTTAGCAGTGAGCTCAGGGGAGAAGGGATATAGGATGCCGAGGCTCTTCCCTCGGTGGAAGCGGCTGGTCGGGTTTTCCCGTTTCTTGGAAAGTACCTCCTCCAAATTCTCAAGGGGCAAAGACCTTAGGAGCTTGTCTCGACCGTCTTAACAAAACCACCTGTTCTGTAGCGGTATCCTTAATGTTAAATGTCTGACAGCCACAATGAGGCTCTGGACCATGTCTCTCCTATTAGAAGCCCAGTGAGAGTCCACATCTGAGTAATCCTCACAGTACATCTGAAACTGCCATGGCAGACTCCCGGGAAGAGGACCGGAAAAAAATGTCCGGCAGAGGTCGGGGAGAGGGAGCGGGAAGGACTGGAATGACTCTCTCGCCTAGATCTATTACGGCCCCTGCTGGTAGGCACAGCCGGAGAGTCCTGTGATCCACTAGGAAGGGACGATCCTTCAAGAACTGACACCAGGGTCTGTGACAGGTAGCCCACACTGGGATGGGGTCACCACTCTGACCTGGAGCAGTAGGGGACTCCTGGGTAGCAGGCACGGGGGTGGGGGGGGCTTCTGCAGTCTTGACAGAGGGGAGAGGACTGACCAGAAGGGATTTTACATTTACATGAAGAGCAGACAAAGTGCCTGACAAGCAGGACGGCGATGGCGCTCTCCTTTAGCGTTAGTGCGTCTGCTTCGTATGCCTAACTGATGGTGCCAGAAGGTTAGGGGACAGAGCTGAGGAGAGTGTCAGTCTGTGGAGCTACTCACCGGAAAAGGCGGCTCCCGAGGGACTGCTCTCCAGGCTTTTGTCCCAGGAAAACAAGCGAGGCTGCAGGGCGATTGCAGGATGCAGGTCCTACAGAGATAAATCACCTTCCGCGTTCAGCTGCCGGAAACCGGCGGCTGTAGAGGTGGGGGCACGCAGATGCCGAGCTGCAGACACAAAAGGTGATCGTGGGCTGAAAAACCTGCTCATGAGGCTGGAAGAAAGGGGCGGAGTTAACTGCTGGAGTAAGAGGCAGAAAAAACCCTCTTAATAGAGCTGAGAGTGGGCGGAGCTAGCCGCCAGAGCCAGGAAGATGAATATCCTAGTGCCAGTGTACACTGTGCAGAAAAAAAAAAAGTTAGCGCCTCCTCCAATGTCAGCCTCCCAGTGGTAGCAGCATACACCCATGGTTTCCTGAAGCGATAGAGATATACATATACATACATTTTTCTTAGGCCATAAGCTAGGTTGCAATGTTGTGAGGCATTTATACATGGGTCCCTTACTTTGAATACATATAAGTAGCCTCTTCTGTCACATTTTGTATCTGTAATTTTATTTGTAGATATTTTATTTTGAGTAATATAGTAAAATGTTACACATGTCAAATTTTGATATATGAATTTGCATAATTTGATTCCCATTACCTTGTTACTCAATAGATTTCATATGATTTTTTTTTTTTTTTTTTTTACATGAGGGGATTATACACAGCTCAAAAAAAAATAAAGGTAACCGGTAAACAGAATATAACTCCAAGTAAATCAAACTTCTGTGAAATCAATCTGTCCACTTAGGAAGCAACACTGATTGACAATCAATTTCACATGCTGTTGTGCAAATGGAATAGACAACAGATGGAAATTATTGGCAATTATCAAGACGCACTCAAAGGAGTGGTTCTTCAGGTGGGGACCACAGACCACATCTCAGTACCAATGCTTTCTGGCTGATGTTTTGGTCACTTTTGAATGTTGGTTGTGCTTTCACACTCGTGTGGGTTGTACAGTCCGTCTCATGCTACCACAAGTGGCTCAGGTAGTGCAGCTTATCCAGGATGGCACATCAATGCAAGCTGTGGCAAAAAGGCTTGCTGTGTCTGTCAGCGTAGTGTCCAGAGGCTGGAGGTGCTACCAGGAGACAGGCCAGTACACCAGGAGATGTGGAAGGGGCTGTAGGAGGGCAACAACCCACTACCTCCGCCTTTGTGCAAGGAAGAACAGGAGGAGCACTGCCAGAGCCCTGCAAAATGACCTCCAGCAGGCCACAAATGTGCATGTGTTTGCACAAACTGTTAGAAACAGACTCCATGAGGATGGTGGGAATGCCCGATGTCCACAGATGGGGGTTGTGCTTACAGCCCAACACTGTGCAGGACGCTTGGCATTTGCCACAGAACACCAGGATTGGCAAATTTGCCACTGGTGCCTTGTGCTCTTCACAGATAAAAGCAGGTTCACACTGAGCACATGTGACAGACGTGACCGAGTCTGGAGACACCGTGGAGAGCGATCTGCTGCCTGCAACATCCTTCAGCATGACCGGTTTGTCAGTGGGTCAGTAATGGTGTGGGGTGGCATTTCTTTGGAGGGCCGCACAGCCCTCCATGTGCTTGCCAGAGGTAGCCTGACTGCCATTAAGTACTGAGATGAGATCCTCAGACCCCTTGTGAGATCATATGCTGGTGTGGTTGGCCTTGGGTTCCTCTTAATGCAGGACAATGCCATACCTCATGTGACTGGAGTGTCAGCAGTTCCTGCAAGATGAAGGCATTGAAGCTATGGACTGGCCCGCCTGTTCCCCAGACCTGAATTCGATTGAGCACACCTGGAACATGTCTTGCTCCATCCAACGTCACGTTGCACCACAGACTGTCCAGGCAGATGCTTTAGTCCAGGTCTGGGGGGAGATCCCTCAGACCATCCGCTGCCTCATCAGGAGCATGCCCAGACGTTGTAGGGCGGTCATACAGGCACGTAGAGGCCACACACTACTGAGCATCGTTTTGACTTGTTTTAAGGGCATTATATTCCACTTTAAGTGTAACTCCAAATCCAGGCCTCTATCGGTTAATAAATTTAATTTCGATTGATTTTTGTGTGATTTTTGTCTTCAGCACATTCGACTTTGTACAAAACAAAGTATTCAATGAGTATTTCATTTATTCAGATCTAGGATGTGTTATTTGAGTGTTCCCTTTATTTTTTTGAGCAGTGTATTTATCTTTCAGAGGATCATTTATTTGTGGCATAAACATACTTAAAATGGCCTACAGCCTTCTCTCATCCAGCATGTCTGGGACATCTTTGATCAGGAATTGGAAAGTGAGCTGCCAGCAGAAGACTTTGATTTGCATGGTGAATCATTCCTCAGACATGCATGCACTTACACTTTGGCAAGTCAATAAAGTTATCAATGGTTGACTGTGTTGCACTCAAAACACATTAACCCCTTTCTGCCATCGGACGTACTATCCCATCCATGTGACCTGGGCCCGTATGACCATGGACGGGATAGTACGTCACATGCGATCAGACGCGCTCCCGGGGGAGCTCGGCCGATCGCGGCCGGCTGTCAGCTGATTATCACAGCTGACACCCAGCACTGTGCCAGGAGCTGTCACAGACCGCTCCTGGCACACTAACCCCTGGCACACCGCGATCAAACATGATCGCGGTGTACTGGGGGCACAGGGAAGCATTGCGCATGGAGGGGGCTCCCTGCGTGCTTCCGTGAGACCCTCAGAACAGCGCGATGTATCGCGCTGTTCTGAGGGACCCTCCTCCCTGCAGGACCCCGGATCCAAGATGGCCGTGGGGTCCTTCGGGGTCTTGCAGGGAGGAGGCTTCCTCAGTGCCTGCTGAGAGCAGGTGCTGAGAGCCTGCAGCAGTGCCTGTCACATCGCTGGTCTAACAGAGTGCCACACTGTCAGACCAGCGATCTGACTTTATACAGTGATGTCCCACCCTGGGACAAAGTAAAAAAATGAAAATAACATGTGTAAAAAAAAAAAAAAAAAACAATGATTTATCATACCGCCGAACAAAACACGGATTTTGGTAAGAACTTACCTGCAAAATCCTTTTCAGCGAAGGAAGGAAGAGAGACACAGTAATTCATTACTGATGGGTAGGCGGAGCCCCAGATCAGGATGACACCTCAGATCAAAAGCGTGTTGACTGGCTGGCTCCTCCAGCTCGGGCTCCTCCTACTCAGCTCCTTCAGTCGTACCAAAGCTTTAGGGAAGAACCAAGATCACCAGCGGAGCAACATAACCCTTTCTGAAGAAACTTCAGAGAAAACACAAGAATACAGGTTATGCATGCAAAGTAAGCCAAAAAACCACAGAGTCCCAGGTACTACTCACTGAACCTGACTACTGCGATGAGCTGGCGATGCTGGAACAGAGCCTTAGCGCGCTGACCTCAGCCCAGATATCGCAATCAGATAAGGGTCGCGCTGCATCTGAAAACATCAACACACTTCTGCCTTGGGAGGGTGCTGTGTCTCTCTTCCTTCCTTCGCTGAAAAGGATTTTACAGGTAAGTTCTTACCAAAATCCGTGTTTCAGCTGCAGATGGAAGGAAGAGAGCCACAGTAATTCATTACTGATGGGACGTCCCAAAGCAGTTCAAAAATAAGGGTGGGAAAAAACCAACAAAGGCAGAAACCCAACAACCTTAACAAAAAAGCGCAACCAGCGCTAAACATAAGTTCATCTAGAACTTTAAACTACAGCTGCCTGCAGGACCCTACGTCCGAGGGCTGCATCAGCGGAAGCACTGACGTCCACTTTATAAAACTTTGTAAACGTGTGGACAGAGCGCCAAGTTGCCGCCCGGCAGAGCTGCACTGCCGAGGCACCTTGATGAAAAGCCCACGATGAAGCCACAGCTCTCGTGGAATGGGCTCGAATCTTAATCGGGTAAGCTTCCAGAATAGCTGACCAGATCCAACGAGCTATAGAATCCTTGGAGGCTCGTTGACCACGCCGACGACCTGCTGGAACCACAAACAGGGAGTCCGTCTTACGAAAACCTTGAGTAATAGATAGATAAAACTTCAAGGCCCGCACTAAATCCAATGTGTGTAAAGCTCGCTCTTTCGCATTCTTCGGATCCGGACAGAGTGAAGGCAACACCATATCCTGGTTAACATGAAATTGTGACACTACTTTAGGTAGAAAATCACCCCGTGTGCGAAGTATTACACGATCCGGAAAAAACTCCAGAAAAAGGAGGCGAGCAAGAAAGAGCTGCTAACTCAGAAACTCTCCTCAAAGAGGTGACCGCTACTAGGAAGGCCACCTTCCAAGAAAGTAAAGAAAGGCTAGCCGAATCCATAGGCTCAAAAGGTTTATGCTGAAGAGCCTCCAAAACAAGGTTGAGCCGCCAAGGAGACACGGGTGCCTTCCGCGGCGGAAACTTACGAGCTATACCGCGGAAAAAGGAAAGCACGTCCCTACGCGAGGCAATAGCTCTCCGGAATAATATGGACAGAGCAGAAACCTGACCTTTCAGAGTGCTAACTGCCAAACCCTTGTCTAACCCATGCTGCAGAAAAACCAACAGATTGGGAATGGAAAACTTTCTCGGGTTCCGTGAAGATCCCGAACACCACGAAAAGAAGGTTTCCCAAGTTTTGTGGTAAATCCTAGTAGTAGCCGGACTTCTGGCAGCTGGAAGAGTAGCAATGACCTCAGCTGAAAAACCTCTACGAGTTAACATTTCGGTCTCAAGAGCCACGCCGTCAAACGCAGAGACTTCAAGTCCGGATAACGAACGAGTCCCTGGGTTAACAGGTCCAGGCGAAGAGGAAGTGGAAATGGCGGCGCCGCCAAAAGCGACACTAGTGTCGAGAACCACGTCCTCCTTGGCCAATCTAGGGCTATCAAAATAGCCGGAATTCTCTCCAGTCTGATCCGACGCAGCACCAGAGGGAGTAAGGATATCGGCGGAAACACATAGACTAGCTCGAAATGGTCCCACGGATCCACCAGAGCGTCTACCGCCACAGCCTTCGTGTCCTTGTACCTGGACATGAAGGTCGGTAGTTTGGTATTGAACTTGGACCCATCAAGTCCACTTGGTGAGTTCCCCAACGGAAGCACAGCAGTGCAAAAAATTTTCGGATGAAAACCCCATTCTCCGGGATCCATCTTCTCGCGACTGAGGAAGTCCGCCGTGGTATTCTGGACTCCTGGAATGAGAATTGCAGAGATGGCTGGAATCCTGGTCTCGGCCCAAATCAGTATCCGAGACACCTCCAGCATGGGAACTCCTCGTCCCGCCTTGGTGGTTGATATACGCGACCGCCGTCGCGTTGTCTGTCCGCACTCGGACTGGCAGACCACTCAAGGAGACCGTCCAGTGTTGGAGGCAAAGAAAAAATTTTTGCCCTCAATTCCAGGATGTTGATCGGTAGAACCGACTCTTCCGATGACCATACTCCCTGGATCCGAAGATCGTTCTAGACACCCTCCCCAGCCCGTCAGGCTGGCATTGGTGGTTATGACCGACCACTTCGGAGGGAGGAAAGACTTTCCCAGGGATAACACTCCTGGACGTAACCACCATCCTAGGGATTCTCGCACCCTGTGAGAGATGGTGACGCTGCAATCCAGTGAACCTTGCGATTGATCCCAACGACTCAGAATGAGCCTATGGAGAGCTCTGGAATGAAATTGGGCAAACGGAAGTGCTCCATGGACGCCACCATCAAACCCAGAAGGCGCATAACTTCCGAAGGGACATTGCTGTCGCAGACTTCATAATCTGTACATGTTGGAGCAGACATGCCTGCTTGTCTGGATGTAGGGACAACACCGCCCTGAGCTCTTCCGACGGGAACATGCCAATAAGCGTCGCGAATGTCGATTGACCAAAAAGTCGTTCTGCGACAGGGCTGCCATAACGGAGCGAAGCGACTCCATGCTCGGCTCTGACAGAATGTCAGATGTCAGTCCGCCTTAGCGGATTTTTTTTTTTTTTTTTTTTGCCAGCTTCTGCCTTAACAGAAGTTCTGTTTCCAGGGTATGCGGAATTTCTGAGAATTCCCCCCTCTTTTTTTTTTTTTTTAAAAAAAGAGAGAGACGACGCAAACCCCCAGAGGGTTGGCCAGATCATCCCTTGAACCGAAAAGGACTGCCGATAACTATCGGCACTAGTCCTCCAGGACGCAGAAGTCACAGCTCTGCGCTGCGGTAAAGCTGTTTCTTTTGCCTTTGCCTTGGCAATCAGCTCCGTGAGGTCAGTCAAATAGCTGACCACTTTCTAAGCTAAAGATAGCAACCCCTGTTGGAAAACCGCGTTCCATCCAAGTCACAGTGCTCTTCTGACTGTGACTGCCGAGGATTGCGCCCTGGATAGCAGTGACGCATTATCCTTCAACTAGAAAAGCCCATCTACCTCGATAGAGGGGATCCATCTTGCCACGCCGTCCTTAGACGGTCCAACCTGCTCAGGGGAACTTAACAAGTACACCTAGATCCTTAATACAGAATCTATGATCCACGGCCTCGCAGATGGAAATTGTTGCCATCTCCGTTTCTGTCCAGCGTGTCCTGCAGACTCGCCTTCCCTTTTACCAGGAAGATTTGCTAAGCTGGGATAAAGGGACATTCACTTCAGGAGAAGTGGTCCAATTAACAAAACAACTCCGTAGAAAAAAAACGGATACAGTTTGTAAGGTCGTCGCGACCCATGCGACTCTTGAAACATCCGGGCCGACTTACCAGGACGACTAGTTACCTCCTCCGGTAACTGTAACGTCCTCATGGCTTCCACAGAAATTTTAGTACGGTCCATGAGAGAGGCAGGGTGTCCCTGCCGATCCTCCTTGTCCGAATCGGACTTCTTCGCTAAGCGAGAAGGAAGGCACCGATTTGTGTCGCTTCCTTGAGGGATCTAACTGACACTCCATAACCTAAAAGGTCAGACAGGCCATCAATAGAAACTAGTGAAGGCCTCCATTTTGACACCACTGGAACCTCCGACCGTGCATTAGTCGAGGTCTGCGTGTCAGATACGCGAGGCTGATCTGTAGCGGATCTGGGAGAGGGTCTCTGACGTGCCCTTGCATAGTATATGGCAGGATAAACCTGTCAGTAACCAGAACAGTTCTTAAATAAAAAACAAACGCTGAAGGGTTAAAGCTCTAAAAGAGAGACTACCCCAGCTGTCTCCCATTAAGAGTTAACCGCCTAAGAAGGGGTTAAAGTAGCAGACTCCCCACAACCTTGATAATGAAAAGGGTGTGCGAATCTCAGGCGCCTCTTATAAGGTCGCAGCTGCAGGACAGCTTTTATGCCACACTAAACAGAAAACGTTCCACAAGATCGCTAAAAAATTGCGCTGTTTTGTATAACGCAATGACCGCCAAAGTTATCAAGGAGATCACTAACCGCTTATGCGATGCTAATGAGATCGCCCAGATTGGCAGCTACTAGCGACATTAAAAATGAACACACAAACGATCGCATTATTATGCGTCGTTATCCGGATCGTTAGCGGAAAGGTATAGTGGCAGTATTAATGTCGCAGACTCCCCACAAACTATTTATTAATATTGAAAGAGTGTGCGAGCCCCTTATGAGATAACAGCCGCAGGACAGCGCAATCTGCCACTCATTAGTGCCCCAGACGGCGCCCGCGCTGTGGGGGTGAAGGGGTTAAGCTTCTGCCTGCGGGCTAGAAGCGACTCACCCAGCTGGTAACAGTGTAACATCTTGCCGGGAGGGGATGAGGGAGAAGAGCCAGAAGAAGCTTTCAGCCTGCTTCTTTAATGGCCGCCGCGCTATGCCTCCGTGTGCTCCATGAGGGAAGCCGGAAATGGAGACAGCAGTAAAGCGCGCGCTCAGAGTGGCGCGAAAATTCAAATAAAAAGGCGCGCACTCCTCTATGTCCTGCAGGCATCCACCTGCGGACAAAAAACAGTCACCGACATGTAATGTACAGCGGCTGCCGCAGCAGTCGCTTAAACACTCACACACACTTTAATAAAAATGTGAGGTAAAAATGTGAGGTACTCACCAGCCGAAGCGCCACAGGGACCCCCAGGGGTTTCTGGCGCTATGCCCATGCTTCCCCCCCCAGGGCGTGAAGCGCAGTGACCCCAGTGTGCGGTTTGCGCCCCCGCCAGGGAAGCTCTCCTCATCCCCCAGGGCCGGCAAGATTCTGCAGGGACCATTATGTAGTTACAGATCCGCCAAGGGAGAGGTTGGGGTACAGCAGCGCTGAAGCATACTGATAACCATGTAGCTTGAAATACAGTGTTAATATGTAATAGCGCTGCCACCGCAGACGCTAAAGCACTCACACATTATTATAAAAATTTTGTGGAGTACTCACCAGCTTTGCGCCACAGGGACCCCTCAGGATTTGTGGCGCTTGTGCCCATGCTTCCCCCCCCCCCCCCAGGGCGAGGAACGCAGTGACCGCACGTGTGGTTTGCGTCCCCGCCAGGGAAGCTCTCCTCATCCCCCAGGGCCGGCAAGATTCTGCAGGGACCATAATGTAAATACAGATCCGCCAAGGGAGAGGTTGGGGCACAGCAGCGCTGGTACCCCTGAGACCTCTAGACCAACTGGTGATCCAAGTCTCTTGTCCGAAATAAAATAATAAAATCTTCTGAGGAGCTGCATTAGCAGCGACCATCCTCTGAGACCTCAAATCTTAGACTGAAGGAGCTGAGTAGGAGGAGCCCGAGCTGGAGGAGCCAGCCAGTCAACACGCTTTTGATCTGAGGTGTCATCCTGATCTGAGGCTCCGCCTACCCATCAGTAATGAATTACTGTGGCTCTCTTCCTTCCATCTGCAGCTGAAAAGTGGAATAATACGCGATCAAAAAGACGAATATAAATAAACATGGTACCGCTGAAAATGTCATCTTGTCCCGCAAAAAACAAGCCGCCATACAGCATCAGCGAAAAAATTAAAAATTTATAGCTCGCAGAATAAAGCGATGCAAAAATAATTTTTTTTATATAAAATTGTTTTTATTGTATAAAAGCGCCAAAACAAAATGATATAATCGAGGTATAGCCATAATCGTACTAACCTGAAGAATAAAACGACTACACCGTTCCACGTGTGGTAAAATTGATAAACACACCCCAAAAATCAGCAATTCATGAATTTCTTTTGGTTCATTCTAACCTTCCAAAAATCGAAATAAAAAGCGATCAAAAAATGTCACGTGCCCAAAAATGGTACCAATAAAAATGTCAACTCGTACCGCAAAAATAAGACCTCACATGACTGTGGGCCAAAATATGCTAAAATTATAGCTCTCAAAATGTGGTGATGCAAAAACTATTTTTTGCAATAAAAAGCGTCTTTTAGTGTGACAGCTGCCAAACATAAAAACCCGCTATAAATAGTAAATCAAACCCCCCTTTATCACCCCCTTAGTTAGGGAAAATAATAAAATTAAAAAATGTATTTATTTCAAATTGCACAATAACTCTTGGGGTCCAATTTCTTCTGTTACCCTTGGGAAAATTAAAAAATTGTGGGCGAAAATAGCATTTTTGTAAAAAAAAAAAAAAAAAAAAAAAAATTTACGACACTACGTTATAAACTTCTGTGAAGCACTTGGGGCTTCATAGCGCTCACCACACATCTAGGTAAGTTCCTTGTGGGGTCTATTTTCCAAAATGGGGTCACTTGTGGGGAGTTTCCACTGTTCAGGCACATCAGGGGCTCTCCAAATGCGATGACGCCCGCAGACCATTCCATCAAAGTCTGCAATCCAAAACGTCACTACTTCCCTTCTGAGCCCTGACGTGTGCACATACAGTAGTTTTGTCCCACATATAGGGTATCTGCATACTCAGGACAAATTGGACAACTTTTGGGGTCCAATTTCTCCTGTTACCCTTGGGAAAATAAAAAATTGGGGCTGAAAATATCATTTTTATGGAAAACAATTGATTTTTTATTTTTATGGCTCTACGTTATAAACTTCTGTGAAACACCTGGGGGTTCAAAGTTCTCACCCCACATCTAGATAAGTTCCTTGAGGGGTCTAGTTTCCAAAACGGTGTCATTTGTGGGGGGTTTCCACTGTTCAGGCACATCAGGAGCTCTCCAAGCACGATATGGCGTCCAGCCAATTCTGCGTTGAAAAAGTCAAACGGCGCTTCTTCCCTTCCGAGCTCTGCCATGCAACCAAATAGTGGTTTACCCCCACATATGGGGTATCAGCGTACTCAGGACAAATTGCACAATAACTTTTGGGGTCTTGTTACCCTTGGGAAAATACAAATTGGGGTGAAAATATCATTTTTGTGGAAATTATTTTTTTATTTTTATGGCTCTACGTTATAAACTTGTGAAGCACTTTGGGGTTAACATTGCTCACCACAGATCTAGATAAGTTCCTTAGGGGGTCTAGTCTCCAAAATGGGGTCACTTGTGGGGGGTTTCCACTGTTTAGGCACATCAGGGGCTCTCCAAATGCAACATGACGTCCAATCTCAATTCCAACCAATTTTGGTTGGAAAAAGTCAAATGGCGCTCCTTCCATTCCGAGCTCTGCCGTGCACCCAAACAGTGTTTCCCCCCCCCCCCCCACATATGGGGTATCAGTGTACTCAGGAGAAATTGGCCCACAAAAGCAATTTGTAATAAAAAAAATTGGTGACTAAAATAATTTTTGTGGGAAAAAAATTGGATTTTTCAGCTGCAGATGAAGGAAGGGAGACAGTCATTACTAGTGGGTAGGCGGAGCCCAGATGAGAGACACCTCAGATTAAAAAGAGTGTTGACCGGCCCCTCCAGCTCGGGCTCCTCCTACTCAGCTCTCCAGTTTTCAATTTGAGGTCAGAGAAGATAGTCGCTGCTGGAAGCAGCTCCTCAGAAGATTTTATTATTTTTTATCGGACAAGAGACTTGGATCACCAAATGTGGTCTAGAGGTCTCAGGGGTCTCAGCGCTGCTGGACCCCAACCTCTCCCTTGGCGGATCTGTATTACCCTATATGGTGGTCCCTGCAGAACCCTGCCGGCCCGGGGGGATGAGGATGGCTTCCCTGGCGGGGACGCAAACCGCGCTGCAGGGGTCACTGCGATCCCCGCCCTGGGGGGAAGCATGGGCACGCGCCAGAAACCCCTGGGGGTCCCTGTGGCGCTTTCGGCTGGTGAGTACTCCACATTTTAATGTGTTTGAGTGTTTTCAGCGACTGCTGCGGCAGTCGCTGTTACAATATACATGCGGTGACTGTGTTTTTTGTCCGCAGGTGGATGCCTGCAGGACATAGGAACGGGGGAGAGAGGAGCTGCGCGCCTTTTTTATTTGAATTTCGCGCCGCTCTGAGCGCGCGCTTTACGGCAGTCTCCTTTTCCGGCTTCCCTCATGAAGCACACGGAGGCACAGCGCGGCGGCCATTAGCCGAGTAATGCTGACAGGCTGAAAGCTCCCTCGGACATCGCTCTCCTCCCCTCTCGGAGCGCTGCACCGCGACCAGCTGGGTGAGTCGCTTCTACCCGTCTAGGGCAGAAGCTTAACCCCTTCACCCCCACAGCGCGGGCGCCTTTCTGAGGCACAAATGGGTGGCAGACTGTGCTGCCTGCAGCTGTTATCTCGTAAGGAAGCTCGCACACCTTTTCAATATAAGAGGTTGTGGGGAGTCTGCGACAGTAATACTGCCACTATACGTTCCTGCTAACGACGACACATACTATGCGATCGTTTGTGTGATCATTTTTAATGTCACTAGTAGCTGCCAATCTGGGCGATCTCATTAACAATGCATAGGCGGTTAGCGATCCCCTTAATGACTTTGGCGGTCATTGCGATTTACAAAACAGCGCAATTTTTTAGCGATATTGTGAACGTTTCGTCTTGTTAAGTGTGGCATAGCTGTCCTATAGCTGCTGCCTTATAAGAGGCACTTGGGGCTCGCACACCCTTTTCATTATTAAGGTTGTGGGGAGTCTGCGACTTTAACCCCTTCTTAGGCGGTTAACTCTTAATGGGGGACAGCTGGGGTAGCTCTCTCCTTAAGAGCTTTAACCCTTCAGCGTTTCGTTTTTTCTTTAAGAAACCACACTTTCTAATTACTGACAGGTTTAACCTGCTATATTCTGTGCAACCGTCTCCCAGATCCGCTACAGGATCAGTCTCGCGTATCTGACGCGCAGACCTCGACGGCGTCAAGCGCAGCGGTCGGAGGTTCCAGTGGTGTCAGCCCTCGCTAGTGTCTATTGATGGCCTGTCTGATTTTCTATTGAGTGTCAGCTAGATCCTCTCATGTCAGGAAGCGACACAAGCCGGTGCCTTCCTTCCCGCGTAACGAAAATGTCCGATTCGGACAAGGAGGATCGGCAGGGACACTCTGCCTCTCTCTTGGGCCGTAAAGAGGTTTTTATTGGAGGCGTTACCAGGACGTCCAGATACCTCCTCCGGTAACTGTAAGTCGGCCCGGATGTTTTCAATCACGATCAAGCTTTACCATCACTGGATGAGCTTAAGGGGGCAGTGGAGAAGGAGCGCCTGTGTCCAAAAAATTGAGACACCGTATCAGTGTTCTACGGAGTTGATGATAATTGGATCCTTCTCCTGAAGTGGATGTTCCTTTATCCCAGCTTAGCAAAATCCTCCTGTTAAGGGGAAGGCGAGTCTGCAGGACCCGCTGGACAAAAAACGTAGATGGCAGAAAAATCCATCTGCGAGGCCGCGGATCATGGATTCAGTATTAAGGATCCATGTGTGCTTGTAAAGTTTCCCTGAGCCGGTTGGACCGTCTACGGACGGCGTGGCAAGGTGGATCTCCTCTATCGAGGTAGATGGGCTTTTCCAGTTGTTGGAGGATACTGCGTCACTGCTATCCAGGGCGCAATCCTCGGCAGTCAGTCAGAAGAGCACTGTGGCTTAGACAGTGGACCGGGGACGCGGTTTCCAAGCAGGGTTTGCTATCTTTAGCTTGCAAGGTGGTCAGCTATTTGGACCTGACCTCACGGAGCTGATTGCCAAGGTAAAGGCAAAAGAAACAGCTTTACCGCAGCGCAGAGCTGTGACTTCTGCGTCTGGCAGGACTAGTGCCGGTAGTTGTCGGCGGTCCTTTCGGTCCAGGGGATGATTCAGTCAGCCCTCTGGGGTTCGGGTCGTCCCTCCCTTTTTTAAAAAAAAAAAAAAAAAAAAAAGGGGAATTCTCAGAAAATTCCGCATACCCTGGAAACAGAACTTCTGTTAAGACAAGCGGGAAGCTGGTAGAAAGCCCGCTAAGGCGGACTGACGCCTGGGTCTCACTCGAGCGCTCTCGAGTGGGGGGTCGTTTACTCCAATTCAAACCGACTGGGGCTTCCCGCATGTCGGACGCCTGGGTGACACGGGTTGTGTTGGCAGGCTACTTCATAGAGTCTCTTTCTCGACCCCCAGACAGTTTTTTTTTTGTCAACCTCGCGTTCCGTCAGAGCCCGAGCTTTTTGCCGCTCTGCTGCGGGAGGTAGATTCCCTTCTGCAGAAAGGTGTGGTGGTGCCGGTTCTGCCGGAGGGCCGGGGAAGAGGGTTTTATTCTAACCTCTTTGTGGTCCCCAAAAAGAGGACAAATTTCGGCCCTTTCTGGATCTCAAAAGATTGAATCGGCATGTCCACGCCAGGAAATTCCGCATGGAGTCGCTTCACTCCGTTTTGGCGGCCCTGTCGCAGAACGCTTTTTTGGTGTCAATCGACATTCGCAACGCTTATTTGCACTTCCCAATCGGAAGGGCCCACCAACGCTTCCTTCGTTTTGCCATAGGTCAGGACCATTACCAGTTTGTGGCCCTGCCATTCGGGTTGGCCTCAGCGCCCAGAGTTTTTACAAAAATTTCTGGCGCCTCTCATGGCATTTCTTCGAAGACAGGGGGTTTCGATTCTTCCCTACCTGGACGACCTTTTGATTGTGGCCCTCAGAGGAGGCAGTGACTGCTTGCAATCTATCCCTTCAGCTCCTGGAGGACTTCGGGTGGCTGGTCAGTTGGGAGAAGTCGTCTCTGGAATCGTCGCAGTCAATCCTGTTTTTTGGGGATGCATTTCGACACAGTACGAGCAGTGGTGTCTCTGCCTCCAGACAAGCAAGCATGTCTCCTTCGACATGTACAGGTTATGAAGTCTTCGACAGCGATGTCTCTTCGAGGGTGTATGCGCCTTCTGGGTTTGATGGTGGTCCATGTAGCCACTTCCGTTTGCGCAGTTTCATTCCAGGGCCCTCCAAAGGCTCATTCTGAGCCGTTGGGATCGATCGCAGACTTCGCTGGATTGCAGTGTCATCCTCTCCCACAGAGTCTCTAGGATGGTGGTTACGTCCGGAAGCGTTATCCCTGGGGAAGTCGTTCCTCCCTCCGAGGTGGTCGGTCATAACCACCGATGCCAGCCTGACGGGCTGGGGAGGTGTCTGGACGATATCTGGATTCAGGGAGTATTGTCGTCGGAGGAGTCTCCTGCCGATCAACATCCTGGAATTGAGGGCAATTTTCCTTTGTCTCCAACACTGGACGGTCCCTTTAAGCGGTCTGCCAGTCCGAGTGCAGACAGACAATGCGACGGCGGTCGTATATATCAACCATCTAGGCGGGACAAGGAGTTCCAGGCTCATGGTGGAGGTTTCTCGGATCCTGGTATGGGCCGAGACCAGAGTGCCAGCCTTCTCTGCGATCCACATTTCAGGAGTTCAGAATCACGGCAGACTTTCTCAGTCGCGAGAAGATGGATCCTGGAGAATGGAGTCTTCATCTGGAGATTTTTGCACTGCTGTGCTCCCGTTGGGGAACTCCCCAAGTGGATTTGATGGCATCCAGGTTCAATGCCAAGTTACCGACTTTCATGTCCAGGTACAAGGACCCGAAGGCTGTGACGGTGGATGCTCTGGTGGCTCCGTTGGACCAATTCGAGCTAATCTATGTGTTCCTGCCGATACCCTTATTTCCTCTGGGGTTGTGTCAGATCAGACTGGAGAGAATCCCGGCTATGTTGATAGCCCCAGATTGGCCAAGGAGGATGTGGTTCTCGACACTGGTGTCGCTTCTAACAGCGCCTCCTTTTCCACTTCCTCTTCGCCCGGACCTGTTAAACCAAGGGCCCGTTCGTCATCCGGACCTGAGGTCTCTGCGTTTGACGGGGTGGCTCTTGAGACCGAAATATTGACCGTCAAGGTTTTTCAGCCAAAATCATTGCCACTTTGCGGGCTGCCAGAGGTCCGGCTACTACTAGGATTTATCACAAAGTCTTGGGAAGCCTTCTTTTTGTGGTGTTCGGGTTCTTCAAGGAACCCGAGGATTCTTTCCATTCCCAATTTGTTGGCCTTTTGCAGTATGGGCTGGACAAGGGTTTGGCAGTTAGCACTCTGAAGGGTCAGGTTCTGCCCTGCTTTTGCTTTTCGGAAGGCTATCGCCTCGCGTAGGGACATACGTTCCTTTTCCCCTTACGTCCCTCAGGACAGCACAATGGAGGATGTCCTCCTTTGACCTATAGCGGGACAGGGTCACAGAGAGGTTAAAAGGCCCCACCCACCTCCACCCTCCAGTGTTTTTCCTGTCCCTACAGGGGACGGTTGTATGAGAGGTTGCTCCAGGAGTGGAGCGAAGATAGAAGGTGGACGTTTTACAAGACCCAGGGGATTGTGCTGCTGGATCCAATCCTTCCCCCTGTCAAGTAGCACCGGGGCTGAAACTCTCCTAGGGGGAGTACCTCAGCCACAATGACCAGTGAGTGGATGAAGCTCCTGGGTAGAGCCGCTTCCTCCTTAGTGGAGGCTCTCGGCT
Organism: Oophaga sylvatica; assembly: GCA_033576555.1. Taxonomy (NCBI): domain Eukaryota; kingdom Metazoa; phylum Chordata; class Amphibia; order Anura; family Dendrobatidae; genus Oophaga; species Oophaga sylvatica. Next base: position 127,509,028 of record JARQOD010000002.1, on the reverse strand, counting down.
CTGACACTGGCCGGCATTCCAGCGCAAGATACTGGAAGTTGTGCGGTGCCATGGCGCTTCTGGTGACGTCAGGGCGCCGGAGCTTGAGGCCAGCGTGCGTTCCATGGTTGAACGCGGAGGTGCAGAACGAGACAGGCAACAGACAGGTTTCCTGGATCTCGGAGGGCACAAGAGAGGAAATCACTGGCAGTAATGCAGCATTCCTGGTGGGACGCCGCTTCCCTCCATACTGGGCTCTCGGCGTTTCCAGCTCCCCCTGTCTTTCTAGCAGGTATGGAGCCAGCACAGGTGAGTGCATCATGGAATGTGTTGATGGCCTAGGCCTCTGGACTGATGCTAGTCTCATGCCTTTGTGCCGAAGCTTAAGCATAGAGCCTCATATTCTGAGGTGTGTTTCACATGTATGCAGTCAGGCCTTGGACCTCTAAGCTATAATAAGGCCATATGTCCAGGCTACATCTCATGATTTGACTTCAGTTAAGTTACAACTTAACTACTCCATCCATAGGAGGGCTCATAGTGTTAATGCAGCACATCGTCTCCATGAACACTGCCCTCCAGCTGTGGGGCATTAATTAGCTCCTTCGGGTGGGGTCAATCTGACAAATGAGAACTACTATTCAGGCTGGAGATTTATCTGGAACTCTGAGAGTTTGCTCTCTTGGCTCTAACTGGGACCTGGTCTCTTGTTTGGACACCTTCAGGCATGGTATAGCAGTTGTACTGCAGCATAGTGCTTCTATGCATCATATTGAGTGCCTCTGTGCATCATATTGAGTGCCTCTGTGCATCATATTGCATCAGAGTGCGACATCATAGCGCTTCATAGTGCCTTTGTGTCATGTTACATTATATATCATATTGCATCATTGTTCCTCAATGCATCTTATTGAGTGCCTCTGTGCATTGTACTGCATCATAGTGCCTCTATTCATCATATTGAGTGCCTCTGTGCATCATATTGAGTGCTTTTGTGCATCATATTGCATCAGTGCGACATCATAGCGCTTCATAGTGCCTTTGTGTCATGTTACATTATATATCATATTGCATCATTGTTCCTCAATGCATCTTATTGAGTGCCTCTGTGCATTGTACTGCATCATAGTGCCTCTATTCATCATATTGAGGGCCTCTGTGCATCATATTGAGTGCCGCTGTGCATCATATTGCATCAGAGTGCGACATCATAGCGCTTCATAGTGCTTTTGTGTCATGTTACATCATATATCATATTACATCATTGTTCCTCAATGCATCTTATTGAGTGCCTCTGTGCATTGTGCTGCATCATAGTGCCTCTATTCATCATATTGAGTGCCCCTGTGCATTCTACTGCTTCATAGTGCCTCTATTCATCATATTGAGTGCCTCTGCGCATTGTACTGCATCATAGTGCCTCTTTTCATCATATTGAGTGCCTCTGGGCATCATATTGAGTGCCTCTGTGCATCATATTGCATCAGAGTGCGACATCATAGCGCTTCATAGTGCCTTTGTGTCATGTTACATCATATATCATATTTCATCATTGTTCCTCAATGCATCTTATTGAATGCCTCTGTCCATTGTACTGCTTCATAGTGCCTCTATTCATCATATTGAGTGCCCCTGTGCATTGTATTGCATCATGGTGTCTCTATTCATCATATTGATTGCCCCTGTGCATTGTACTGCATCATAGTGCTTCATAGTGCCTTTGTGTCATATTACATCATATATCATGTTGTCTCTATGCATCATATTGAGTGCCTCTGTGCGTGGTACGGCATCATAGTGCTTCTATGCATCATATTGATTGCCTCTGTGCACCATATTGCATCAGAATGCTTCATAGTGCCTTTATGGGTTATATTACATCATTTATCAGATTCCATCATTGTTCCCCTATGCATCATATTGAGTGCTTCTGGGCATCGTATTGCATCATAGTGCCTCTAGACTTCATATTGATTCTATGCATCATATTGAGTGCCTCTGTACATCACTTTGTATCATAGTGTCTCTATGCGTCATATTACATCAGGGTGCCTTTGGGCATCATAATACTTCATAGTACCTCTATGCATTATATTATATAGTTCTACATAGGACTTCTATGCATCATATTACATCATTTTGCATCAGGGTGCATCTTGGTGTTTCATAGTGCCTTTGTGCAGCAGATTGCATCATGTTGCTTTATAGTGCCTCTATGCATCAGGTTGCATCAAGGTCCATCATTCTTCATGGGTGTCTTTCTGCATTATATTGCATTATATTACATCATAGTGTCTTTGTGCATCAAGATGCATCATAGTGTCTATGCCTCATAGTGTCTTTCTGCATTACATTGCTTTATATTTCATCATAATACATCATATTGCATCATAGTGTCTTTCTACATTATATTGCATCATATTACATCATAGTGTCTTTCTGCATCGTATTGCATCATAGTGTCTGTATGAATTATACGGCATCATAGTGGCTGGGTGCATTTTATTGCATCATACTGCATCATAGTCTTTCTGCATTGTATGCATCAGGTTGTGGGTCCGCGGGGACTGGGTTCTCTCCCTTCGGTATCACCCTGTCATTGGGAATTTGTTTGCTGTGGACTGTGTCTGTGGCTTTGTGTGTGGCCCCTTCTCATGTACAGCACCATGGAATTGATGCCGCTGTAATAATATTGCATCATAGTGCTTCTGTGCATATTGCATCATAATGCTTCAGTGCCTCAAGACGTGTCATTCGTGTGTTATATTACCTCAGTGCTTCATAGTACATTGGACATTGTGGGTTTGTGCCTCTGGCTTAGACCTTCTGACTGGTGCCTTATTGCGTGGCCGCACAGTGTATGGTCGGCCCACCACTTCACATTTGTCTCGGGCCAACTCTGGTTATAGAGTCCTTATATTTTAGAACCCAGGTCCAGCTTCGGTTGCTTCATTCTTTGCAACTAGGCTTAGCCGGATGTTCAGCTATGCCTGAATTGGCCTAGTAACTTAGCATTTCTTCAGGATTGGAACAGAACTCTCAAGTGAGTTACTGCCTTGAGGATTAAAGGCAAGTCTCTTCCTTAGTTGGTTTTAAAGGGAGACAGACGTTTTTGGGGCTCATCCTGTAAGTGGACATACTACTGTGCTGAAAGCAGGAAATCTCATGAAGTGAGGAGGAAACCTTCCCGTCTCCACATATGGCAGTCGGACTAGTGTCTTTGATCAACACCCGGTAAACAGATTCTTGACCCCTAAATCCGTTGTATTACGTTTACCAGGGTCGGCATTATTGCCTTTGTACTTTATGGCAAATCGGCGGCACTGTCATGTGGCAGAAGATCTCATACCCACTGCTTGTACAGCAGTCAGGGCTCCTAATGTAAGAGAATCTGTATCCAGGTCTCTTACAGTTAAGGCCTCATAGTCCTTCTGACTCACAGTAAAAAATCTCCATCTCGAGAGGAAGGAAACTACTTCCCTCTAGTTTTAAAATATGGTTCCTCCCACCAGGGCAGTCGGGGTGTATAAACATCTCTAAGAAAGTTGCCTTTTACGATATAATATATAAATAATTTGGCACATACTGTATATATGTCGTAGCTAATAACTCACATAGAGACAGTCAAATATCCTGTGTCAAAGGATTTTTTACCAACATCCCCCCCCCCACGCTTACTGTCATCGTTTCCAGAGTCCAGACTCCCCGTGTATAACATCAGTAAAGCAAGAGTGGTGATCCATATCTTCCTTTTAACACTCCTACTGAGAAGCCCAATGTTGGTACTAGCAGGAGATATTACCTGCCAGATGGAGTATTTCCTTAGTTACAATAATATCCAACCCTTACTGGGGTTGAGACTTCTAAGGTTTCGGAGTAGACATGATCTCCAGAATGAGTAGGGTACATACATCCCAATGCTCTGCCATTTTCCATGTACTAACTGTTATTTGGCTTGATCTTTCAGCAGTCCAGGGTCTCTGTCCTGCAGGTCTCCTCGTAGTATGGTAAGCCGGTCTCTAACCAAGGTTTAATCTGAGCCCAGGAGGACCAATGAAGGAACAGTCCCGTGTTGTTAAGCACATCCAGCCGATTACTGGTCTGTACAGTCCTCATCGTGTGGTGATTGTAACTATCACAATATTTTTGGCTGGGCAATAAGATTTTTAAGGCTATTCTGTGGCTGCGGTGTCTATATCTATCACAATAACTGTAATTTTCTGCGGTTCATTAGTGGTATTGGGGTACAACGGCTGTGTTTCACTCTCCGTCTCTGCGGCATATCTGGTTTACCACATTCATACTGGAATTGGCCATTATAAACATATATCGGACACTCACTACTGTGATTATCTTTACGAATTTCTTTAGATATTTATATTTCTTTTGATCTTTCAGATCATTTTTATATCTAACCTGGTTCTTACCTGGGACTTTGGTCCTTGAGCTTCTGTTCCCACCCTGGGATGTTTCTTTGGTATTCTCCATTGTGCTGTCCTGAGGGACGTAAGGGGAAAAGGAGATTAGACCTACCGGTAATTCTTTTTCCAGGTAGTCCCTCAGGACAGCACCCTTAATTCCCTCCCTTATGTTTCTCTTTAGGATTGCAAGGGATCAATCTTTGGTGGATGGTCCGTCGAGTTGCCAAGGCTAGAGATAAAGAAGAAGCTGTTCAATGGTTTCTTACATACGCGTTTGTAAGGGCGCGTTTAGACCATTTCCTGCCATCCTTCGGTGGTACTTTGAAAAAACACTGGAGGGTGGAGGTGGGTGGGGCCTTTTAACCTCTCTGTGATCCTGTCCCGCTATAGGTCAAAGGAGGACATCCTCCATTGTGCTGTCCTGAGGGACTACCTGGAAAAAGAATTACCGGTAGGTCTAATCTCCTTTTTTCGCGGAGTAACCCGTCAGTTTCCGCCGCGGAGGCACCTGTGTCGCCTTGGCGGCTCAATCTTGTATTGGAAGCTCTTCAACATGGGCCTTTTGAGCCTATGGACTCTGCTAGCTTTTCTTTGCTATCTTGGAAGGTTGCCTTTCTAGTGGCGGTTACCTTTTGAGAAAGGTTTTTCTGAGTTGGCGGCTCTTTCTTGCTTGCCTCCTTTCCTGGAGTTTCACCCGGATCGCGTAGTACTTCGCACACGGGGCGACTTCCTACCTAAGGTGCCCTCACTCTGTCCGGAGCCGAGGAATGCGAAGGAACGGGCCTTGCACAAATTGGATTTGGTGCGGGCTTTGAAGTTCTATTTGTTTATTACTCACAATTTTCGGAAGTCGGAACTCTCTGTGATTCCAGCAGGTCGTCAGCGTGGTCAACGAGCTTCCAAGGACTCTATAGCTCGTTGGATTCGGTCGGCCTTTTTAGAGGCTTACCGACTTAAAAGCGAACCTTGCCCGATTTAAGATTCGAGCTCACTCCACGAGGGCTGTGGCTTCCTCGTGGGCCTTTCATCAAGGGGCCTCGGCAGCTCAGCTCTGCCGAGCGGCGACCTGGCGTTCCGTCCACACGTTTATAAAGTTTTATAAGGTGGACGTCAGTGCTTCCGCTGCTGCGGCCTTAGGGTCCTGCAGGCGGCCGTAGCTTAAAGTTCTAGTTAACTTGTATTTGGCGCCTATTGCGCATTTTATCTAGGTTGTTGGGATTCTGCCTTTTCTGTTTTTTTCCCACCCATAATTTTTGGACTGCTTTGGGACGTCCCACTAGTAATGACTGTGTCTCCCTTCCTTCATCTGCAGCTGAAAGACGGATTTTGGTAAGAACTTACCTGTAAAATCCTTTTCAGCGAAGAAGGAAGGGAGACACAGATCCCTCCCATGGCAGAAGTGTGTTGTTGTTTTCAGATGCGGCGTGACCCTTCTCTGATAGCGATTATCTAGGCTGAGGTCGACGCGCTAAGGCTCTGTTCCAGCATCGCCAGCTCATCGCAGTGATCAGGTCCAGTGAGTAGTACCTGGAACTGTGTGGTTTTTGCCTACATGCATGCATAACCTGTATTCTTGTGTTTTTGTTTCTGAAGTTCTTCAGAAGGGGTATGTTGCTCCGCTGGTGATATTGCTCTTCCTTAAGCTTGTGTACAACTGGAGAGCTGAGTAGGAGGAGCCCGAGCTGGAGGGGCCGGTCAACACTCTTTTTAATCTGAGGTGTCTATCTCATCTGGGCTCCGCCTACCCACTAGTAATGACTGTGTCTCCCTTCCTTCTTCGCTGAAAAGGATTTTACAGGTAAGTTCTTACCAAAATCCGTCTTTTATTTTCATGCCCGGGCATTATAAACTTGTGTGAAGCACTTGGGGGTTCAAATTGCTCACCACAGATCTAGATAAGTTCCTTAGGGGGTCTAGTTTCCAAAATGGGGTCACTTGTGGGGGATTTCCACTGTTTAGGCACATCTGGGGCACTGCAAACATGACACCCATCAACGTCTGCATTCCAAAACGTTGTTACTTCCTTTCCAAGCCCTGCTGTGTACTCGGGACAAATTGGACAACAACTTTTGGGGTCCAATTTCCTTGGGAAAAATCAAAAATTTGGGACTAAAAAATAATTTTTGTGGAAATTTTTTTTTTTTTTTTTCTCCACACCCAGGCATTATAAACTTTCGTGAAACACTTGGGGGTTCAAAGTTCTCAAAACAGATCTAGATGAGTTCCGTAGGGGGTCTAGTTTCCAAAATGGTGTCACTTGTGGGGAGGTTTCCAGTGTTTAGGCGCATCAGGGGCTCTCCAAACGTGACATGGCGTCCAATCTCAATTCCAGCCAATTTTGGTTTGAAAAAGTCAAACGGCGCTCCTTCCCTTGCGAGCTCTGCCGTGTGCCCAAACTGGTTTTCCTCCACATATTGGCATACTCAGGAGAAAATGGACAAATAAAGTTGTTGTGCAATTTCTCCTATTACCCTTGTGAAGATAAAAAAAAAAGTTTGTAAAATCATTTTTGTGACTAAAACATTAAATGTTAATTTTTTCCTTACACGTTGCTTCAGCTCCTGTGAAGCTCCTGAAGGGTTAATAAACTTCTTGAATGTGGTTTTGAGTACCTTGAGGGGTGCAGTTTTTAGGATTGTGTCACTTTTGGGTATTCTCTGCCATATAGACCCCTCAAAGTGACTTCAAATGTGAGGTGGTCCCTAAAAAAAAAAATGGCTTTGTAAATTTTGTTGTAACAATGAGAAATCGCTGGTTAAGTTTTAACCCTTATAATTTCCTAACAAAAAAAAAAAATTTGGTTCCAAAATTGTGCTGATGTAAAGTAGACATGTGGGAAATGTTATTTATTAACTATTTTGTGTGACATATTTCTGTTTTAAGGGAATAAAAATTCAAAGTTTGAAAATTGCAAAATTTTCAAAATTTTTGCCATATTTGCGTTTATTTTTCTAAAATAAACGCAAGTTATATCAAAGAAATTTTACCCCTAACGTGAGGTACAATATGTCACCAGAAAACATTCTCAGAATCACGAATATCCGTTGAAGCATTCCAGAGTTATAACCTCATAAAGAGACAGTGGTCAGAATTGTAAAAATAGGCCCGGTTATTAACGTGCAAACCACCATTGGGGTGAAGGGGTTAATAGAGATGAAAATGATGGGAGGATAGAAAAAAACTTTCAAAAACCTATGTATCAAGTATAGGAACCCTATAATTGTCATAACCCCATGACTTTTCCTTCTTGCTGTTGCAATTTCATAGAACTAGTGGAAATACATGCACGATCTCCAATTCACATAGACAAATTCCACCCCCCCCCCCCTTTTCAAATCTTACTTTACTCAAATGTACCTCCAGTGAAAACTAACTTTCAACTCATTCTGTCATTGGCAGGAATGACCTTAACTCTGAAGGGCCACTACCATCCCTAATGCCTTCAGTGGAAGAACTTCGTAATGTGTGGGTCCCCTATTCCATGAAGATGAAACTTTCTAAAAACAAAGAGTTGGAGGTTCTTAATTGTTCAGAGAATGAGGAGGTAAAGTTCCTATAAATTTTTATACTTAAATTTCATTTAAGACTACTTGCCAGGTGCTAAAGATGCCTCCTTAAGTGTTTGCTGTACAATAGCTAAATGGTTTGGTCTCAAATATTAAATGTTTATTGCATACTTGACTACTTTAACCAAGAATTATTTTTTTTTTTATTTTAAGACTAGTCGGGTAGACGATAACGCAGATGAAGCCACAAATGTGTATGACCTAATGGCAACCGTCAATCATGTATTGGATCCCCGAACAGGTGGCAGCTTGGTAGCACACATAAAAGTGGGAGAGACCTATCACCAAAGAAAGGAGGTGTGTGTTAGAAGGCAATTTTGCAAAGTGGCTTTGGTCAAGCTGCAATATCATGGATTCTTAATGGGTGACTAAAAAAACCTCTTGTCACAACTTTATCTTTTGGCATGCCTCAACTATTTAGTGTCTGTATTGGCCATGTACATGGACTTCCCAGGGGCACGAAGTGGCGTTAGTTAGATATGTAAAATTGCATAAGAAGTGTGGATTTGGGGAGTGTTTTTTTTTTTTTTTCTCTTCCAACTCCTATTAACTTTTTTTTACTTTTTGCTCAGGGGGTAACACATCAACAGTGGTATCTGTTCAATGATTTCCTCATTGAACCTGTGGATAAGGTAAGGACTACCTAATACATAAATGTTGCCTTTTTAGATGAAGGGGTAAACCTTAACTTACTTTTCTTATGTTCAGTGTGAAGCTGTACAATTTGACATGAATTGGAAAGTACCTGCGATACTGTTCTATACCAAGAGGAACCTGAATTCAAAATTCAACTTGACTAGTAAGAGACTCCATAACCCCCCCACACACACACACACACTACCACCACCATCAACTTAACTGTTCTTTATCAATAACTGCTGAAATATTTCCTGTAGTTAAAAATCCAATTGAAGCTAGTGTGTTACTGGCAGAAGCTTCACTAGCAAGGAAACAGAGGAAGTGTCATGCCACCTTCATTCCTTTACTGCTGAATGAGATGCCACAGGCTGGAGAACTGGTGGGGCTTGATGCAGAGTTTGTTACCCTAAATCAGGTAAAGCACTAATCATTTAAAACACTTCTCGGCAAACTCTGGACATAACGCATGCATAAGTTGATTTGGATCTGGCTAAAAATACGACTGATGTTAATGCTATAGTGTAATCTAAATTATCTGTTCCCTGTGAGATCAAAAGCCTTCAAGAAATATTCTACACTCAGATAATGCATCAGTGTAGTGAATTTATGTACCATTCCAGCAGCTTGTGATTGTGTTAATTTTAACAGGAGGAAGCTGAGTTACGGAGTGACGGTACAAAGTCTACAATAAAACCTAGTCAGATGTCTGTTGCTCGTATTACTTGTGTTAGGGGGCAAGGACCTAATGAAGGTGTCCCATTCATTGATGATTATATCTCCACCCAAGAACAGGTTAGTTTTTTTTTTTTTTTTTTTGTAATCCATACAACAAGCACGTACTTTAACACCGTTGTTTTTTGTACATATGTTGTGGGTGTTTGTTCTCTCTTCTTGGAAAGAAGAAAACAGAAAAAACTGAGTACTTTGTCAAGCCCCACCCACTGCCACACCTTCCTTTTAGCGCTGCCTACCTCTGCATGCATCCTGCGTACCCTATCTTTAATATTGGGTACGCAGGCCATGCGGATGCCTCTGCATGTGTCATTTTGACGCTGCGCTGACCTGCGTCGAACGCAACATGTTGCATTCGGCGCAGCTTTAAAGACGCATGCTGAGGCATCCGCATGGCCTGCGTAGCCAGTGTTAAAGATAGGTTTTGTAGGCAATGCTGAAAGGAAGGTGTGGCAGTGGGCGGGGCTTAGCAGAGGAAGTACGCTGCCCTGCCGAATGCTAGTGCGAAACTAGCCTAATGGGGTATAGTAATTTGCATTGTGAAAATTAATAAAAATAAAAAAAGCCTCATTTAATACAATTTTTGTTTTTCTAAAAAAAAAAAAAAAACGAAAATGCAATTTTCTTGTAGGTTGTTGATTACCTTACACAGTACTCTGGAATAAAGCCTGGCGACTTGGATGCCAAGATCTCATCCAAGCATCTGACTACATTGAAGTCCACATACTTAAAACTAAGGTTTCTCATTGATGTAGGAGTGAAGTTTGTGGGTCATGGTCTTCAAAAAGATTTCCGTGTCATAAACTTAATGGTATGTGTTGGAACATTAATTTGAAATTCCATCTTTGTAGAGCTGTCCAGTATCTGAATTGTGTTGTGTTTTTTTTTTTTTTTTTTTTTTTTTTTTATTATATTGGATGTAGGTACCAAAGGATCAAGTGATTGATACGGTTTACTTGTTTCACATACCACGTAAAAGGATGATCTCTCTGCGCTATTTGGCTTGGTATTTCCTGGGTGAGCATCCACTTCACTTTTATTTTCAAAAATTTGACATGACTAGTTTTAAGTGTTTAACCCCTTCATGACGGAGGTATTTTTGGTTTTGCGTTTTTCATTTTTTTGCTACCATTCTTCCCAGAGCCATAACTTTTTTTTTTTTTTTTTTTTTCGTCAATATGGCCGTGTGAGAGCTTGTTTTTTGTGGGACGAGTTGTACTTTTGAACGACACCATTGGTTGACATGTCATGTCCTGGAAAACAGGAAAAAAATTCCAAATGCGGTGAAATTGCAAAAAAAAGTGCAATCCCAGTTTTTTGTTTTGCTTTTTTACTTTGTTCACTAAATGCTAAAGCTTACCTGCCATTATGATTCTCCAGGTCATTACGAGTTCATAAACACCAAACATGTCTAGGTTTTTTTTTTATCTAAGTGGTGAAAACGAATTCCAAAGAGGGTGTAGCCTGGCTATGGAGGAGTGAGGACATGCTTCACCTCCGCTCTCTTCTCCAGGCCGAGAATCAGCCGATCGTGAACTCCCTGGGGCATTTTGCTCAGAGCATGAGCCGTAGGAGGAAGGGGAGATCATCCTGCAGTAGATCTAAGCCTCTCCTCCAGCAAAAGAGGCATACAGAACTTTGTGTTGGGAACCCTGGCCAGCAAGGGGAGCACAAACACGGCCGCCGCCCCCCCCCTTCCCTAGACATATACAACAGTTTAATAATAGTCTTGGGCGAGGGAGTGTCCTGGGGCTTCTATTCTAATTATATAACTGTACTCGGTTCTCCTTTGGTTTTTACATGGGGGGGGGGCAATGGTGCTTAGGGGCGGATTCAGCTTTGGTGTCACCTCAGCCTGGGGAGGGGAGCCCCTCTATGGAAAGTAACGTCCCCACCGGGAATTCACGTCACATTGTTGGACGTTAAACAATTTTCCCAACAATACCTGTGCACTTCGCACATCTTTTTGTACATGTTCTTTTGCATCTTCTAAGTATATCCACTCTAACCTAGTTAGTACGTTTTTCTGTTTTCATTCACTTACATTTTTCTTCTCTCCCTTGCTGACTCTTCTTTTATATTTTCTTTTCTCTTCCCTCTACTCGCTCCTGTTTCTCCTTCTGTCCCTTCTTTTCCTTCCCCTCCCATAATTTTTTTTTCTTCCTTTCTCTTCTTTCTCTCCCTTTTCCTCCCCGCTTAAAAAGTACTTTACTATTACCATGGAGCGGCTCAACATAGGATCCATTAACGCCTGAGGGATGAATGTCCCTCAGAAAAGGTCTCAGATCTAGTATGATATGCATAAAAAGCGGATTCATATCCTCCTGCTACAAAAGACTCATTTCAAGGCTGGTTGTCTCCACACCCTGAAGGATTGATATTATTGCTCTTAGTTTCACAGCCCTAACCCCGACTCAGTCAAAAGGGGTCTCCATAGCCCTACGTAAGTCATTGGCCCATTTGGTCCTAGATTCTAGGATTGACCCAGAAGGCAGGTATATTCTCCTAAAACTTTGTATTAACCCAATGGTATTCACCATAGCTAATTGGTACCTACCCAATAAAGACCTGACTTTAGCTTGTTCCGCTATTCTGTCGCTCCTGTTGGATTTTGGGAGGGGACTCTGATTTGAGGCGGTGACTTCAATTTTACCCTTCATCCGGAGGTGTATACTTCATCTAAGCGCCATTTCCTGCCCCGTAGACTTATCGATGCTCCAACGTAACATTCAGAGTCTACGCCTGTTACACGCCTGGAGAGTTCTGCATCCTACGGATATGGACTACACAACTTCCGACGCACTCTTCATACAGCCACATAGATATGCTGTTAATCAGCCAGCTTGCACTGACCTAGCAGGCCCAGGCTTCTATTGGTTAACATTGCCTGGCTGGACCATGCTCCATTGTTTCTCCATCTTGCCCCACCAAATGGCCTTCACCGACCATGGACATGGTGCCTCAACGACAACTTGCTTAAAGACCCTCTATGCACTATGGAGATTAAGAAGTGAATTTCTAGAAATCCATGCCGTGACAAGACGTCCCTTCCTACCCAGTGGGAAACACTTAAGTGTGTTATAAGGGGTCTTTTGATAGCATGGCTCTAGATTGAAAAAAAGGTTCTCACTAACTTCCAGTTTGCTCCAGCGGATTAATACATTGGAATCCTCACGTAAACACTAATCTTCTGTGTTTGCAGACCTGTTAAAAGCAAGGAGGAGCTCAGGGTCCTACTGGATCAAAAATATTCCCATCAAATCATATTCCGTGGATTTATGTATGAACATGCGGATAAATGTGGTAGGGTATTGGCTAGGGTGCTACATCCCAGAAAGGTCACTAGTTATATCCCACAAATCACGCGGATCGGGGGGTGGGGCGCACACAGGATCCAACCCTAATTACTGAATCCTTTCGAGTCTGTTAGTGACCTATATAATAAGGGCCAATTCAGGGACATGTCAGCTTCATCTCTTCACCTCAAAATAAACGACTGTATCAGACAAAACGCCCTCCCAACTGTCCATCCTGAACATGCAGACTCTTTGGAGAAGGACTTTTCAGAGGAAGAGATTGCTGCCATTATTGAATCAAATCCTGTGGGGAAAAAGCCCAGGCCCTTGTGGGTTTACTCCAAAATTTTATAAGGTATTTAGCGAGCAGCTTGTCTCTTTCCTTACAAGCCTTCAGTTCTGTCAGAGGGATCCGCATTCGTGCCCCAGTCCCTGGAGACCCACATCAGCGTTTTACCAAAACCTGTGAAGGATCCACTTTTAATTTCCAATTTTAGGCTCATCTCTTTTGATTAACGTGGACATCAAAATACACTTCTCAAAAAAAATAAAGGGAACACTCACACATCCTAGATCTAAAAGAGATGCTCTTATTGAATACTTTGTTGTGTACAAAGTTGAATGTGCTGTCAACATAATCACACAAAAATCATCAATGGAAATTAAATTTTTGAACCAATGAAGGCCTGGATTTGGAGAGACCTCTAAAATGAAAGTGGAAACAAAGTCAAAATGAAAATCAAAACAAGACAAAATTAAAGTGGAAACAAGTCAAGAAGATGCTCAGTAGTGTGTGGCCTTCACGTGCCTGTTTGACCTCCCTACAACGCCTGGGCATGCTCCTGATGAGGTTGCAGATGTTCTCCTGAGGGATCTCCTCCCAGACCTGGACTAAAGCATCCGTCAACTCCTGGACAGTCTATGGTGCAACGTGACATTGGTGGATGGAGCAAGACATGCTGTCCCAGATGTGCTCAATCGAATTCAGGTCTGGGGAACGGGCAGGCCAGTCCATGGCTTCAATGCCTTCATCTTGCAGGAACTGCTGACACTCCAGCCACATGAGGTCTGGCGTTGTCCTGCATTACGAGGAACCCTGGGCCAACCGCACCAGCATATGATCTCACAAGGGGTCTGAGGATCTCATCTTGGTACCTAATGGCAGTCAGGCTACCTCTGGCGAGCACATGGAGGGCTGTGTGGATCTCCTAAGAAATGCCACCCCACACCATTACTGACCCACTGCCAAACCGATCAAAGGACAATCCTGCCGTGTATCGTTATTGTTGTGGATAGGGGAAGACAGGAACCCATTAACCCTAACAATATCTATAGGGCTCCTATATAGAGAGAATCTTCTCGACAAATTTGGAGCCCAGGCCCAATTGATGCAAGGAAGCTGTCGTGAAGCTCCAGCTGACCCGGTCGAAGGCCTTCTCTGCATCAACCAAAAGCAAACAACGGTAGCGATCTGGACCTCGCCCGAGCCATCAGGAGAAGAGAGTTTTATGTGTTATCTCTGGCCTCCTGGCTCTTGACAAACCCTACTTGATCTGTATGAATAACCCCGAGTAACAAAGGCACCAACCTATTGGCCTGGGGGAGGCGTCCAATGACTGATAGATCAGTCATTGGTTGTTAAGGGGTTAAAAATAAATGGTGAATAAACTATTTTTGAATCTCTACTCATTGAGGTTCTACTTCCTTGTATGGGGATGTGCTGGCAAGCTTGTCAACCTTTTACAAAGAAATTGTTATTTTAATGTTACAGAAGTATTCTCTATAAAATACAAGGTTTCAGAATGTAAAAACCACTTAAGAACTTGCAGCATATTTCTAGGTCCTTCTTCCATTCTCCTCTCCCCCACCTCTCCATAGAACTTTGTGCAGCAACTGTCATCTGTCAAGAACTGTAAATCTTAGTTCACCAGTAAGGCCCCGTGCACACGTTGCGGATTCCATTGCGGTTTTGTCCACGTGGATTTTGCTAAATCTGCAGGTAAAATGACCTGCGTTTTACCTGCGGATTTACTGCGGGTTTTGTGCGGAATTTCCCCTGCGGTTTTGCACCTGCGGATTTCTATAATGGAGCAGCTGTAAAACCGCTGCGGATTCAGCAAAAAGACTTGACATGCTGCGGATTCAAATTCGCGGCATGTGCACAGCGTTTTTTTTTCCATTGACTTACATTGTACTGTACATAACTTGCGGATCCGCAGGGCCAAATCCGCAACGTGTGCACATACCCTAAGTCTTTTTTTTTTTTTTTTCTCCTGAACTGAAGGCAGTCTTATCAGAGGAATGAAAGATCAGTGAATAGTACATGAAAATCATCTTTTGTACCAGTTTCATCTAAAAACGCTTATTACTCTAACCCCTTCCTGACTCTTCTACACTTATGTAATGTCCTGTCCCCTTCTGTTAAGCAGAGAGTTAATGTTGTTTTTTTTTTTTTTTTTTCCTCCCACCTGGCAGAACTTGTGTAGATTTTTTTTTTTTTTTTTTTTTTTTAGTTTGATATGGCTGTAATCGTACCAATTTATAGAACCAAGTCTTTTTTTTTTTTTTTTTTTTCCTTCCATGATCACTATAAAAACAACCCTATATTGGAAGAGGGTTAAAAAAAAAAAGTCTGAAAATTGCCTGATTGGGAAGGGGTTAAATGAGGCAAGTTCATTTCTTTTTAGTGGCTATGTATAATAAAGATCTTTAATAGTAGGAACTAATTTAATTGGGGCAAACAGTCCAAATGTTGGTTATAACATAGGTTGGAAAATGTCTTGACTTTTTTTTTTTTTTCTGCCATTTTATAGATCTTAAGATACAAGGTGAGACACACGATAGCATAGAAGATGCTCGGACAGCCTTGCAGCTCTATCGCAAATACATGGAGCTTAGTCGTAATGGAAAAGAGCCAGATAATTTCCGCAAAGTATTGAAATGCCTATATGAAAAAGGACGAAAAATGGACTGGAAGGTTCCAGAACCAGAGAATCAAAGCAGCCCAAAAAGTAAAGTGGACACGATTCTTCTTGACCCTGATACAAATGATGATCTCACATCAGCTCAGTGACTGTCCCTTTACCTCACCTGACTGTCTGCAGCATCTTTTTCTATATCTGCCACTGATCTAGTCTTATTCACCTTCTCACTGACCACTGTGTGAAAGATGACACTTGAATTGTATAGATCTGCTTCTTTTTAATAATGCAATGTATAAAAGTATTTGTAGAAATGATTAGCTTCCCTTTTTTATGTGGAGTTACTTGTGGCTGTGATTGAATTAATGCTCCTGTGTTTTGTTTTGTTTTGTTTTTTGACAATTGACTATCCTTTTTGCAGTATTCTAACACTTGCATGAATGAGTGTCTACCTTGTAATTACTTAGTTTTCCTATTTCCTTCTCTCTATCAAGCTATCAAATGCAAAGATCTTCACATTTTTATTTTCATTAGATCTTGTGGTTGGAGGTCTCTACTTTTCTAATACATCTATTCTGCAATAAATAGTGACTGGTACTATAAAGATCTCTACAGTAACTGAGTTGTTCCATGGTAGACTTTTTTTTTTTTTTTTTAGAATTCACATTTCCTATGTTAAGACCTTTAATTTCCTACAGCATGCATGTGTAGATGTCTGTACAACATGTATGTGCAGATGATTTGTCACATTGATATGACTTGTGCACGAGTAGGTTTCCTTATCACAGTCTGAGTTACAAATTACTTGTGAATTTTGCCTAACTGATCTCCAATTTTGTTTTATCCACAGATGCACCAGTGTATTCTGCTATGGTGGGACTTTAGTGTCCTTTTTTAATTTTTTTTTTTTTATAAACTTTGTAGAGTGGAAACTAATTTTCCACTTACTATTTTTACTGATTTGTTTTTTACTTGTGCTATCGTTCTGTGAACGCAAACACATCACTTTTAATAAAACCAAAAACTGAATCCAGTGTCCGTTTTATTGATCGCATTAAGTATTATGCTTCACAAACATCTGTCAGTTGCTATTTTTTGAAATGTTAACCTCATGGCTTTGCCTGTTTTTTTAAAGATGTATTTTGCAAAATTGCTCAAATAAAGTCTGTTGGAGATATTCATTCTTGGGTTTTAGAATGGTTTGTAGTTTCCATAGCAATTTTTTATATAACTTTTTAACCCCTTCACATCTGCCGTACATGTACAGTGCCTTAAAACGCAATTACCAAAGCAGCAAAGATGTACTAGTCCAAAGTAATCACAGCAATGAAAAACTTTTAGTTAAAAATTCATTACAAAAATTATATCTCCGAAAAAAACACAGGAAAGGATATGAGGGGAAGATGGAAACAATGTGCAAAAATGCTGCTGTAAGCTAGAGGGCGCACTACCCCTATGGAACCCCATAAAAGAGCTAAAAAAATGATATCCCGATATAATATATTAACAATGTCATTGAGCAATCACAGTAGGTACCAATTAAACAAGGCATATATGGTAGCCAGAAGTGTATAGTTGATACCTATTTGGGGCAATAAGCCAATATTTTTAAAGTGCCATAAACTGCTCCAAGATGCAGTCCAGAGATGTGTCCACATTCTGGTTCAAGATGGTTCTATCTATATATTGTTTTTTTGTTTTCTTAAAGCAATTCCAGTAAATGTCAGTGTCCACATTGCTTGCAGGGCAATTGTCCTGCTCTTACACAATTAACTTCCTTTTGCAGCTCCCTAGCCCTTACTAAGGCCTTTTTACAGCTATTTTAAAGCGCTAAAGTTCAGGTCGCCTCTGACTTCTATTGGGTTTGGGGTCAAGTTCTTATATCGACCGGAACTTTCAACTGTAGTTCGGCCGACTCTGATGAACCTGAACATCCATGGGTTTGCTCATCCCTACTTTTTTTTTTTTTTTTTTTTCCTCATGTGGTATAAGTAGCTTAAGTCGCAAATGATGAATCTGGCCCTAAATCTTCAAAAATACATGGTCAATTCATCAGCTGCATAGACTAAAATGGTGGTCTCATTAAAAACACTGATCGAAAAATACCGTACGTGTTCTGACTATAAGACGCACTTTTCTCCTTCGCCTCATTGGGGGACACAGGACTATGGGTGTTATGCTGCTGCCACTAGTAGGTTGACACTAAGAAAAATACTTGGCTCCTCCTCTGCAGTATACACCCACTCACTGGCTCCAGCCCCGAACCAGTTCTTGCTTAGTGTCTGTAGAAGGCACATGGGTCTGGTATTCAGACCACAATTTATTTTCATTTTTACATTTTATTACTCCTTTTTAATGGATTACAGAGGTGATTGATCCCTTCAGAGTAATGATTTCCCCCAAACCAACAGCGGGAACGTGGAGTGTCGCCTCCATGTACCCCCTCCTGCACCGTTTAAAAGGTATGCCTGAGCTCTCCTTAGGGGCGACGGGTCCTTTCAGGGCATTGATCTCCCCACACATCAACAGATTGGAACATGGAGTGTTGCCTCCATGTACCCCCTTCTAGAGCCAGGCTCATAGCCGGACCAAAAGCCCTGCTCCGTCATAGGGGAATGAACTCCTATGATGTCCAGAGGCACTTATGGGGTCTGTGCGGCCCCCACTGCATTCGCCACTGACAAACAGCAGCGATGGATGGAGGCGGACGGTCACTTTCCACCTCGGACAACGGGGATGGTGGATGGAGGGTTCCTGGCACCGTCCACATTGCAGCAGCTGACCTGCAGACAATGCAGCCTGAACTCTGCGCTTCATCCTCCAGATGTTTGTGGGCTTTGAATCACACATCCACGCTGAAGCCAGGCAGTCACCATGGCGGCTCCATGCCAGGATGCGCACCACTAGTAAGGTCTGCGGTGGGCTCCTGCAGCAGGATTTCCAGCGCTCCCTTTGTGGCGTTCCCCCTCCCTCGGGAAATGCTCCTGCCGGCCGCAGAAATTTAGTCCCCGGCTTGAGCCTAGTCACGGAGCAATCCCAAGGCTCCGCCCACCTGATGTAGCCACCCCTCCCCAAAACGAACTGGCGCTTCTCGCTCACTGTGAACTTCCGCATCTGCAACTCCTGGGGACCATCTTCATACACCTGGCCAGTTCTTCTCAATGCTGGTGTGGTGCCAAGCAGATCCCAGGGCAGTTTTAAAGGGACACAGTGGATCTGCTGCACTCACTAGCAACAGAACCTGGATAAGAGCCCTGACCCTGCAGCATTCAGCCCACATTGGCCCTTCGCTGCAGTTCCTTTACACTCCGTATCGGAGGAAATTAACAGTATAAGATTCCGGGGGCATGCTGCGGTGCATTATCTCTCCTAGGACATCTAAAAAAGAGTAACAAGGTACATGCGGTGTATTTCATTTCATGTACTACCTGCCAGACTTTGTTACCGTGGGGACATAGTATCCCACCCTGCAGGGACTGTGATCCCGACTGCGCTGAGGAGCCCTTAAACCCCTCCAAAACCAAAAGGGGGGCCCAGCCCCCCAGAAAGGGGGTTTTCGCTACCATTTCCTGATCACTGGGGAAAGAATCCCCCCTTCTATCGGGCCGGGGGGCCTTTTTCCCGCCTGCTCGGGGGATTTCCACCCCCCCGGGGTGAGGGTCCCCAAGGGCTTCCCTTCCCCC
>JARQOD010000002.1:127449330-127489691 GCA_033576555.1 Oophaga sylvatica | reverse complement strand
TCGGGGGTTGCCTATTGTCACGTTTGCACAAAAATTTGGGACCAGGTGGTGGAGAGGTTGTCTCTCTCTCAGGAGAAGGCCCAGCGGTTTGCAACCGGCATAGGACTGATGGTCCTCGTTTAAAGTGGGGGACTTGGTTGGTTGTCCTCAAGGAATATCCTGTGAAGGTTGCATCTCCTAAATTTAAGCCAAGGTTCATTGGACCTTATAAGATCATGGAAATTATTAATCCGGTTTCCTTCCGTTTGCTTCTTCCAGGGACATTTAAGATCCATAACGTGTTCCACAAATCCTTATTGAAGAGGTTTGTTGAACCAGTGGTTCCTATGGCTGCACCTCCGACCCTGTTTTGGTTGAGGGCAATTTGGAGTATGTGGTTGAGAAGATATTGGATTCTCGTTTGTCTTGATGGAAACTCCAGTATTTGGTTAAGTGGAGAGGTTATGGTCAGGAGGACAATTCTTGGTGTTTGCTTCGGACATTCATGCTGGGAGACTTTTCCGTGCCTATCATTGAGCCCATCCTGATCGGCCTGGTTGCGCAGGTGAGGGTTCGGTGACCCCTCCTCAAGGGTGGTACTGTTGTGAATATGCTAGAGGCGGCTTCTGAGCTGGGGCTCCCTCCGGTGGTTGCTGAGGGTATGAACTGATTAATGAATGGCCTTCATGCTGGCGCTGAATTGTAGGATATAAGTTGCCTGATTTCCCAGCTGCCTTGCGGTTATCAATTCTTCTGGTCTTGCTTGAAGCACTGCTAGTTTCCTGCTCTCCTTCAGATAGTGTTTGCTGTTTTTTCTCTATTTGATTTTCTCTGCTGGTTTGCTGCCTGCAGTGGACTGCAGCCTGTCCCCTTTTGGGGGTCTGGCACTGCAATTGTGCTCCATTTGTGTCTGCACTTTTGCTTTGCTCTTTTGTTACTTTTAATTTGCTGAATAGCGTTTTGTTACACCAGAGATCTGATTTAGGTGGAAGGGGTCGAGTGATCTCGGGTTTTTTTTTGCAATCAGACGTGTTGGTATTTTTGTTAGGGTTTTGTTGGATTGCAGTCAGAATTCTTTCCTGTACTTTTCTGTCTAGACAGATTGGGCCCCAGTGTTTGCTCATTCTATTTCTGTCTGTGTCCGAGGTTTCTTCTTGTCTAACCGCCATTACATGTTTGGGGGCTTCCTATTTTCTTTGGGGATCTGCTCCGGGGCAGATAGCTTATCATAACTGTTTGGAGCTTTATATGCGACTCATTATACTGTATGGAGCAATATGTGGGGCTCATTATACTCTAGGGGGACCGTCCTGTACTCTATGGCACATTATATGGGACCATCATATACTGGAGCATTATGTGGAGCTCATCTTATACTGTATGGAACATTATATGGGACCAATTATGTATGGAGCAATATATGGGGCTCATTTTGTATGGAGCAATATATGTGGCTCATACTGTATGAAGCATTATATTGGGCCCATTATTCTGTATGGAGCATCATATATGGGACTCATTATTCTGTTTGGAGCAATATATGGGGCTCATTATTCTGTATAAAGCACTATATGGGGCTCATTATTCTGTATGGCGCACTATGTGGTGCCCATAACACTGTATGGAGGACTATACTGTCCGGTTTTTGAGCTATTGTAGAATTTACAACTGATATCACTCATGTAATGTAAGAAGTGAAGTATTTGGTATTGGACTATACCTATATTTCTCTGCCATATCGGAGCATCATGAATTGTGGTATGTGTTAAAGGGGCCCGTGAAAACCTGGAGCCAGCCCTGCCCCCCACCCACAACTTTAGCCAAATAACCCACAGTTTTCAATGCGTTTCTATTGTTATAAAGTAAATTAAGGTTGACAAGGTTAAGTAATAAGAATTGATGTCGTTGGCATTGAAATGGGCACTGTAGGTGTGTTTACTGTCCTCCACTCACTGCCGACTTTTATTCCCCATTGACTTGCATTGGGGTCGGGTCGAGTTTCAGTCGGACCTTCGACTTTTTCCGATAGTCGGCCGATTTCGTTCGACTCGACTTTTGGAAAGTGGGGTGGTCCGAAACCTGACTCGACCCTCCCGGAGGCAAGTCGCTCATCAGGGCCGGCATCAGCACCCGGCACACCCGGGCAAGTGCCGGGGCCCTGAGCAGGCAGGGGGGCCCACTCGCCGTCGGGCACCCGTTAGCGGTGTCAGCGCCGCCACTGGGCCCCCCCGCTTGCTCAGGGCCCCGGCAGCAGCCAGCGCTAATACTCACCTCTCCCCGTGCCTCCGCTGCCGCATCTCCGAGCTCCAGGGGGCGCCTGCGCCGGCGCTTCCTCTCTCACAGCAGCGCCGCTGAATGACGTCATCATTTAGCGGCCGGCTGTGGCAGAGAGCGCGCAGACGCCGGACAGGTGAGGCGTGTGTGTGTGTGTCCTGCGTCACGTGTGTGTATGTGAGAGAGTGCTGCCTGCGGTGCTGTATGTGTGATGGTGGTGGGGGGAGGTAGTGATGGTGGTGAGGAGGCAATGATGATGATGATGATGATGGGGAGGCAATGATAATGGGAAGACAATGATGATGATGAATGAATGAAATGATATGATGGGGAGGCAATAATAATGGGAAGGCAATGATGATGATGATATTAATGGGGAGGCAATGATAATGGGAAGGCAATATGATATTAATGGGGAGGCAATGATAATGGGAAGGCAATGATGATGATGATATTAATGGGGAGGCAATGATGATGATAGGGAGGCAATGATGATGATGATGGGCAGGCAATGATGATGAGGGGAGGCAATGATGATGATAATGGGCAGGCAATGATGATGATAATGGGAAGTCTTTCCACAGCGCCCTTTCCTGAGCCGTAACACTGCAGAACGCAGCACAGTGTAGAGGAGAGCTCCATATTTTGTATGGAGCATTATATGTGGTCCAGTATTCTGTATGGAGCATTATATGGGGGGTGGCGGGGTGACATCCTGCATGGGGTATTATATGGGTGATGAGGGGGAGACTATGTGGTGCCCATAATATTGTATGGAGGACTGTACTGTTCAGTCTGTACTGTGCGCTGTGAGGATTTGGCGGTTTTTGAGCTATTGTACAATTTACAATAGGTATCAGTCATGTAATGGAAGAAGAGAAGTATTTGGCGTTGTGCTATACCAATATTTCTCTGCAGTATCTGTGCATCGTGAATCGTGGTCTGTATTAAGGGGCCCACTGAGACTCTTTCGCCCGGGGCCCATAAAAACCTGGAGCCGGCCCTGTCGCTCATCTCTAATAATTACCATTGGGGGGGTCAGGCATACAGCATCTTATAGGGGAAATATGAGACAGTATGAGATACATGCAGGGCCACACACGCCATCATGCTTATCTGGCAGATGTATATAAAGCAATAAGGAGCCAGGAGCTTTTTGACAAAACCATCAATAACTTTATTGGAGACAACTGAAGAAATAATAAAATTACATGTTTGTAAAGACATGTGAACAAGGATGGCAAGTACCATAAAAACTAAATATCCTGGTGACAATAATAAAGCATACTGCAATATAGTTATTCAAGCCTACCTTGGATAGGTAAGGATGATAAGCATGCAAATAAAGCATATAATAACGCTGATCTAGGGTGTTTGCATGGCTATCACACAGAGTGAGCCTACACAGTTATTCAGACATTGTACCAAAAAGTGCTTGTGCATAGTTAGGTGATCACCAGAGCTAGAAAAGTTACATGATCATGCTCAGTGCATGATCAGCAACTTTCTCTGTCAGTGCAGAGCTGACCGTTTGTACAGTACAGGGATGTTGCTGCATCCCTATGCTGTACAAGTGATCAGCCTGCAAAAAATGATAGTCCCATAGTGGGACAAAGTAAAAAAGTTTAAAAAAAAAAAAAAGTTTTTTTTTTATATAATTGTAAAAATATTTAAAAAATATATAAAAAAGAATGAAAAGAATTGTATGAAAAAAAACAAACAATAAAAGTACACATATTTGGTATCGCCGCATCCACAATGACCCAGCCTATAAAACTGTCCTACTAGCTAACCCCTTTGGTGAACACCATAAAAAAATAAATAAAAATCAAAGCAAAAAAAAAAAAAGCCGTATAATAAAAAGCGATCATAAAGACGGATATAAATAAACATGGTACCGCTGAAAACATCATCTTGTCCCGCACAAAACAAGCCACCATACATCTCCATCAACGGAAAAATAAAAAAGTTATAGCTCTCAATATAGCGATGCAAAAATAATTTTTTCTATAAAAGTTTTTATTGTGTAAAAGCGCCAAAACATAAAAAAAATATAAATATGGTATCGCTGTAATCATACTGACCCGAAAAATAAAATTTCTTTATCAGTTTTACCACACACGGAACGGCATTAACCCCCCCCCCAAAAAAAAAAATTCCTAAATTGCTGGTTTTTGTTCATTCTGCCTCCCAAAAATCGGAATAGAAAGCGATCAAAAAATGTCGTGTACCCGAAAATGGTACCAATAAAAACGTCAACTCGTCTGGCAAAATACAAGTCTTCACATGACTCTGTGGGCCAAAATATGGAAAAATTATAGCTCTCAGAATATGGTGATGCAAAAACTATTTTTTGCAATAAAAAGCGTCTTTTAGTGTGTGACAGCACCCAAGCGTAAAAACCCGATATCAATCTGGTATCGCTGTAATTCCACCGACCCGAAAAACAAAGTCGCCTAATCACTTATACTGCATGAGGAACAGCGTAAAAAAATAAATAAAACCAATTCTCCTGCTGTTGATTTTTTTCATTCTGCCTTTCAAAGATCGCAGTAAGGCTCGGCGCAAATTTATCCTGCGCTCTTCGCTGAGTGCTTACACCGGAGTTTCCATGTAAATCTCTGAAATACGTGAACCCCCACTGGAAAATTCCCTATATTGAGGCAGATGGAGGCACTGTGGGTGCCATAGGACCTGTGATCTGGCGGTGTCCGTCTTTTTAGGATTGGATAAAAGTGCTGTCGGACATAGTTTTGTGCATTTCTGAAAAGGACACCACTGAACAGAGGCCAAACAGAGTCCAGAGTAACTCTGCTGCCTCATTATAGTGAATGGATCACTCGGGGGTTTCATCTAAATCGCGTCACTCAGAGATTTAGATGGAAACACCAAAGTAAGTTACTGGAAGCGAAAAGAAACATTGCCCACAATTGGAAGAGTCAATCTCCTCCTGAATTTAAGGTTGTTCAAGATCAAATTTTTCTCCACAGGACGTATGAATCCAGATTTGCTCTCTCAAATAATACTTGAGATTCTCAAAGAAATGGTCCCATTGGGATATACTTTTTCCTTGACTTCCCACATCTCCCTCCCTCCTCCTTCCCTTCTTTCCCCCTCGTTGTCTCTGGCACTTGGTTTTTGACCTTGGTTATTACTACTCAATCTTCAGTTATGTTGCTTGAGTTTTGATGAAACACCATGTGTTACTTATTCTGTCATTGTTTTCATCTCCATCATTACGATGGACATGATTGACATTATTTAACCCCTTACTGCCATCAGACGTACTATCCCGTCCATGGTACCTGGGCCCGTATGACCATGGACGGGATAGTACGTCCCGTGCGATCGGACGCGCAGCCGATCGCGGCCGGGTGTCAGCTGATTATCACCCAGCACTATGTGTCAGGAGCGGTCACGGACCGCTCCCGGCACATTAACCCCTGTCACACCGCGATCAAACATGATCGCTCTGTACCAGGGGGCACAGGGGAGGATCGCGCAGGCAGGGGGCTCCCTGCGCGCTCCCCTGAGACCCTCAGAGCAGCGCGATGTGTCGCGCTGTTCCGAGGGTCCGTCCTCCCTCCAGGTCCCCGGATCCAAGATGGCGCCGGGGTCCTGCAGAGAGGCGGCTTCCTCAGTGCCTGCTGAGAGCAGGCACTGAGAAGCCTGCAGCACTGCCAGAGCGATCGCTGGTGTGACAGAGTGCTGTGCACTCTGTCACACCAGCGATCTGCTAAAATACTGTGATGTCCCACCCTGGGACAAAGTAAAAAAGTTAAAAAAATGAAAATAAAAAGTGGTAAAAAAAAATCATAAAAAAAAAAAAAATATTCCCCAATAAATTCATTTCTTCCTGTAAATAAAATAAACAAAACAATAAAAGTACACATATTTGGTATCGCCGCGTCCGTAACGACCCCCCCTATAAAACTATCCCACTAGTTAATCCCTTTAGTGAACCCCTTAAAAAAAAAAAAAAAACTAAGCAAAAAATCAATGCTTTATCATCATACCGCCTAACATAAAGTGGAATAACACGCGATCGAAAAGACCGATATAAATAAACATGGTACCGCTGAAAACGTCATCTTGTCCCGCAAAAAACGAGCCGTCATACAGCATAATCAGCGAAAAAATAAAAAAGTTATAGCTCGCAGAATAAAGCGATGCAAAAATAATAATTTTTTTAGATAAAATTGCTTTTATTCTATAAAAGCCCCAAAACATAAAAAAAATGATATAAATGAGGTATCACCATAATCGTACTAACCCGAAGAATAAAACTGCTTTATCAATTTTACCACACGCGAAACGGTATAAACGCCTCCCCCAAAAGAAATTCATGAATTGCTGATTTTTGTTCTTTCTAACCTCCCGAAAATCGAAATAAAAAGCGATCAAAAAACATCGCATGCTCAAAAATAGTACCAATAAAAACGTCACCTCGTCCCGCAAAAAATAAGACCTCACATGACTCTGTGGGCCAAAAAATGCAAAAATTATAGCTCTCAAAATGTGGTGATGCAAAAAACTACTTTTTGCAATAAAAAGCGTCTTTTAGCGTGACAGCTGCCAATCACAAAAACCCGCTATAAATAGTAAATCAAACCCCCTTTATCACCCCCTTAGTTAGGGAAAAATAATAAAATTAAAAAAATTTATTTATTTCCATTTTCCCATTAGGGTTAGGGTTGCGGCTAAAGTTAGGGTTAGGGTTGGGATTAGGGTTAGGGGTGTTAGGGTTAGGTTTGTGGTTAGGGTTGGGACTAGGGTTAGGGGTGTGTTGGGGTTAGGGTTGGAGTTAGAATTGGGGGGTTTCTGCTGTTTAGGCACATCAGGGGCTCTCCAAATGTGACATGGCGTCTGATTCAATTCCAGCCAATTCTGCGTTGAAAAAGTCAAACGGTGCTCCTTCACTTCTGAGCTCTGCCATGCGCCCAAACAGTAGTTTACCCCCACATATGGGTATCAGCGTACTCTGTACCCAAGAGTTATTGTGCAATTTGTCCTATTTCTTCTGTTACCCTTGGGAAAATAAAAAACTGGGGGCGAAAATAAAAAAAAATTATTTTTTTGTTTTTACGGCTGTATGTTATAAACTTCTGTGAAGCACTTGGGGCTTCATAGCGCTCACCACACTTCTAGATAAGTTCCTTGTGGGGTCTATTTTCCAAAATGGGGTCACTTGTGGGGGGTTTCCACTGTTTAGGCGCATCAGGGGCTCTCCAAATGCGACATGACGCCCCCAGACCATTCCATCAAAGTCTGTAATCCAAAACATCACTACTTCCCTTCCGAGCCCTGACGTGCGCCCATACAGTAGTTTTACTCCCACATATTGGGTATCAGCGTACTCAGGACAAATTGGACAACAACTTTTGGGGTCCAATTTCTCCTGTTACCCTTTTGAAAATAAAATATTGGGGGCAAAAAATCATTTTTGTAAAAAAAAAAAAAAGATTTTTTATTTTACGGCTGTACGTTATAAACTTCTGTGAAGCACTTTGGGGTTCAAAGTGCTCACCACACATCTAGATAAGTTCCTTGAGGGTCTAGTTTCCAAAATGGTGTCATTTGTGGGGGGTTTCCACTGTTTAGGCAGATCAGGATCTCTCCAAACACGACATGGCATCCAGCCAATTCTGCGTTGAAAAAGTCAAACGGCGCTCCTTCCCTTCCAAACTCTGCCATGCACCCAAACAGTGGTTTACCCCACATATGGGGTATCAGCGTACTCAGGACAAATTGCACAATAACTTTTGGAGTCTTGTTACCCTTGGGAAAATAAAAATTGGGGTGAAAAGATCAATTTTGTGGAAAAATATGATTTTTTAATTTTACGGCTCTACGTTATAAACTTGTGTGAAGCACTTGGGGGTTCAAATTGCTCACCAAAGATCTAGATAAGTTCCTTAGGGGGTCTAGTTTCCCAAATGGGTAACTTGTGGGGGGTTTCCACTGTTTAGGCACATCAGGGACTCTCCAAATGCAACATGGCGTCTAATCTCAATTCCAGCCAATTTTGTTTGGAAAAAGTCAAATGGTGCTCCTTCCCATTCCGAGCTCTGCCTGCGCCCAAACAGTGGTTTCCCCCCCACATATGGGTATCATGCGTACTCAGGACAAATTGGACAACAACTTTATGAGGTCCAATTTCTCCTGTTACCTATGGGAAAATAAAAATTAGTGACTAAGATAATTTTTGTGGGAAAAAAATAGGATTTTTATTTTCATGCCCGGGCATTATAAACTTGTGTGAAGCACTTGGGGGTTCAAAGTGCTCACCAAAGATCTAGATAAGTTCCTTAGGGGGTCTAGCTTCCAAAATGGGGGTCACTTGTGGGGGGTTTCCACTGTTTAGGCTCATCTGGGCACTACAAGGCGGAACATGACCCCCATCAATGTTTGTTTTCCAAAACGTTACTGCTCCCTTTATTCGAAGTCCATGACAGCACTACAGAGAGGGGATCCGCCCTTAGGAACAGGAAACCTACAGATATAAAAGGGCGGCACCTCTCCCACACATCAGTTGGTTTCCTGTTCCTAAAGGACGGGTTTCCTACAGATGAAGATCTTCAGGAGGACCCAGGCCGGCCGGTCGACCCAGGTAGCGGGGGGGAATCTCCTACCTCGGCCGGTGCGGAGCCCCTGGAAGCGCCACGGTGGGTCCGGGTAGGATTCCACGGCAGTGTGCGGAGCAGGTGGAGCAGTATCCAGAGGATCTCTGTCTCCCAGCCAGCGCCGGTAGGTAAGTATTCCCCCCCCCTCTCCCTGGTCCCGATGCCTTCTCCCTGTCCTCTCCTGTGGTCCTGTCATGGTGGGGGCCTCTTGAGGGTGCAGCCGTGATTTTTTTAAAAAAAAAAAAAAAAGAAAATTTTTTTAATTTGAATTTCCCGCCGCGTCACTGCTGTGAACGGCGCGGCGGGGGTTTTTTGAATTTCCCGCCGCGCGTCACTGTTATGGACGGCGCGGCGGGCGGTTTTGAATTTCCCGCCGCGCGTCACGGCTATGGACGGCGCGGCGGGCGGTTTTGAATTTCCCGCCGCGCGTCACTGCTATGGACGGCGCGGCGGGGTTTTTGAAATTTCAATCGTGCGCCGCTGTTGCAGCGGCGCGGCTGAGGTCGGGGGAGATCTCCGCTTGGGGGGGCGATGCAGCGGGGGATTGTGCTTACCTCCGTCGGTCCGTGCGAGCGGGGGAAAAAAGGGGGCGGAGTCTCCACCACCGGAACCGGAAGTAAGACGCCGGCCGGCGTTTTTGAAAATTTTGGCGGCTGCATCGTCGGGACGGCGCCTGCTGTGGGGACGGCGGGGAGGTGCAGGGGGGGCCGTGGGGCGGGGATAGGAGGGGGTGGACCCCTGGCCAGACCTGCTGATCCGGATATCCGGGGGAGGATATAAGGAGCCTAGGAAGGAGGTAAAGCGCTTCTGCCCCATTTTTTTACGATGGACACTGCAGGGGCTCCCTCGGTGCAACAGGAGAGCCAGCAGCAGCAGCAGACAGAGCGCTCCTCTTCAATGGCCAGGAGCACCAGCCGCAGAAGTTCCGCAGCTGGGAAAAAGCCCCCTCCCCGTGATCCGGTACTACGCTGTACAATCTGGGTAAGAGATCGTCAGATTTAGAATACCCAGTAATACAGTTTTTTCCCCATTTTGTCTGTTACTAGGGGAAGAAGTGTTCGGTGAAAAGCAAGCACAGGGAATGTGCCTTTTGCGCTTGCCCTCTGCCTGACGCTTGCCCTAAGAGGTTGTGCCAGCCGTGCATGCAACAGACGGTAGGGCATTGTTAAGGGGAAGGACAGGGGCATGGGATAACATAGTAAACCCCCCCTATGCCCCTTCCCTTTTTAGATAGCGGAGGAGACTCCAAATTTCACCGAAAGCCTGAAGGAGATAATAAGAGCAGAGTTGAAAGCGTCCTCAAGACACGGAGAATTTTCCAGGCGTAGAAATGTACCAGTGTTGTCTGATTCAGAGTCGCCTGCCGCCCATGATAGGGGTGAAGTTGTGTCAGGACCCTCCTCGCCTTCCTCTTCGGCTTCCTCCTCGTCTTCTACGGAAGACGCTACCCGTTTTTGTTTTCCCTTGGACCAGATGGACAAATTTGTCAAATCCGTTAGGTCCACCATGGGGGTAGAAGAGGCGAAACCAGAACCCTCAGTACAGGATCTGATGTTTGGTGGTCTAGATCCAAAAAAACGGAGATCCTTTCCACTAAATAGTAGCATCCAAGGCCTTATAGACAGAGAGTGGAAGAAGCCTGAAAAAAGAGGCTCCTTACCCCAAGCGTTTAAACGGAGATATCCTTTGAAGATCCTCTGACGGGTAAATGGGATAAGGCCCCGAAGCTGGATGCAGCAGTGGCGAAGGCTTCTAAAAAATCCTCCATCCCTTTCGATGATATGGGGTCTTTGAAAGATCCACTAGACAGGAAGGCAGATTCCTTCTTGAAAGGCACATGGGAGATGTCGGCAGGTGCCCTGAGGCCGGCAGTTGCAGCCACTTGCGCAGCCAGGTCATTGATGGTCTGGCTAGACCAGTTAGCTTCCCAGTTAACAGATGGAACCTCCAGGGGGACAATTCGAAAGACCTTGCCAATAATTCAGAATGCGGCGGCTTTTCTGGCTGATTCCTCAGCGGACTCAGTAAGAATGGCTGCCAGAGCGGCAGGGCTGTCTAATTCAGCACGAAGGGCATTATGGCTGAAATGTTGGCCGGGCGATATTCAAGCCAGATCTCGCCTCTGCTCCATTCCGTGTGACGGCGAATATCTTTTTGGCCCGGTCCTGGACGAACTTTTAGAAAAGGCGGGGGACGACAAGAAAAAGTTTCCCAGTCTATCAACTCCTTCCTATAAAAGACCTTTCAGCAGAAGGAGGTTCAGCTACCGAAGGTCGTCCAGGGAACGAGCCAAATGGGATGAAAAGAGGCGAAGAGGTACAGGGTTTATGTTTAGAGGTCCACCTAGGGAAACAAAAAAACCCTCGCAATGACTAGCGATGCCGGTAGGAGGCAGATTAAAAGCCTTCTACCCGGCCTGGTCGGAAATCTCAAACAGTAGCTGGATCCTTAACATCATAGCTACAGGGCTGCGGTTAGAATTCTCCTCGGTACCTCGGGATAACTTTAAAATTACCCCACTCAGATCATCCCCATCGGAGCAGGCCGCTCTAGAGTTGGAGGTTCAGGAGCTTTGCGCTAAGAATGTCTTAGTGGAGGTGCCAGAAGCAGAGCGGGGTAAGGGGTTTTACTCCCCTCTGTTTTTGATCCATAAACTGGATGGGTCTTTTAGAACAATTATTAATTTGAAAGCCCTCAATAAATTCCTGATTATTCACCGATTTAAAATGGAAACGGTCAGCTCAGCAATAAAGCTTCTGTTTGAAAATTGCTTTATGGTGGTGTTAGATCTGAAAGACGCTTATTACCACATACCGATCCATATGGAGCATCAGCGTTTCCTCAGAGTAGCAATCCAGATGGGGGAAGTACTGCACATTTTCAATTTAGCGCCCTTCCCTTTGGCTTGGCGGTGGCCCCACGAGTATTCACTAAGGTTATGTCGGAGGTCATGGCCCACTTACGTGAATCAAATATGCTTATAGTCCCCTACCTTGACGACTTTCTTATTATAGGAAAGACGGCAGAGCATTGCCTAGAGCAACTGAAAAGAGCGATTTCTACCTTAGAGCGGCTGGGATGGCTAATAAATACCAAAAAGTCTCGTTTGAATCTGATGAGGGTTCAGCAGTTTCTAGGGCTAATCCTGGATTCACAAAATCAGAACTGTAGTTTACCGTCAGACAAGTTAATTCGTTTACGGTACCAGGTCCTAAACGCTTCCAAAAATCCCTCCATGTCGCTTAGGAAGGCTATGTCTCTTTTGGGCTCCCTCTCGTCCTGCATTCCCGCGGTTCGGTGGGCTCAATTTCACACAAGGGCACTGCAAGCTGAGGTCTTGCTGTATCAAAATTTGCTAGGTGGTTACCTGGAAGGCCAGCTATCCTTGTCCCAGGCTGCTATAAGATCCCTGGATTGGTGGAAGAATGAGACAAACCTGTCTAAGGGGGTTCCCTGGGAATATGAGATATCCCGAATAGTCACAACAGATGCTAGCCCCTCTGGGTGGGGGGCTCATATGGGGGACGTTATGGTTCAGGGCTTATGGGAGCAGAATCAAATTCATATGTCTTCTAATATGAAGGAATTAACAGCGGTAGAGCTAGCAATTAAAAAGCTCCTTGTCTATCTACAGGGTCACCACGTTCGAGTGCTCTCCGACAATCGGGTCACAGTCGCATACATCAACCACCAGGGTGGTACTCGTTCCGGTCCTCTCATGGAAGTGGCAAAGCGCCTACTTCAGATAGCAGAACGACACTTTCTTTCTCTAACGGCTCTACATATAAGGGGAGAAGAAAATACCAAGGCGGACTTCTTAAGCCGCAATCTCCTGAGCCAAGGAGAGTGGTCATTAAAGACTTCCATCTTCGACCTAATTGTGCGGAAATGGGGTCTACCGGAAGTAGATCTCTTTGCTACCAAAAGCAACAGAAAAGTGACACAGTTCTGCTCTCTGAATCCCAAAGAACGCCCTCTGGCAGTGGACGCTCTTCTATTACAGTGGGATTTCAATCTAGCCTACGCCTTCCCTCCCCTGTCCTTACTCCCCTAGTATTGAGGAAGGTCAGGAAGGACAGGGCAAGGATAATATTAATCGCTCCTTTTTGGCCCAGGAGGGCATGGTTTTCATGTCTCAGAAACATGTCGATAGCCGACACGTGGGTCCTGCCGGACATTCCCGATCTGCTCTCCCAGGGTCCAGTCTACCATCCTCGAGTAGCGGGCCTCCACCTGACGGCGTGGATTTTGAACGGTCGCTGCTGACAGATAAGGGGTTTTCTGCTAATGTAATTAATACTCTCCTTAAAAGCAGAAAAGAGGTTACAACTAGGATCTACGCTAGGATTTGGAAGAAATTTCTTCAGAGCTCGGCGGTTGTAGCAGGGGACACAACACCGATAACCCAGATTCTAGAATTCCTACAAAAGGGTCTGGACTTAGGTCTCTCCACAAGCACCCTTAAGGTACAAGTTTCAGCTTTGGGGGCACTCTTTAGTTGCAACATCGCAAATAATTACTGGGTCAGTAGATTCATTAAAGCTGCGGGTAGGTCGAGACCCATAGTGAAGGTGAGAATCATGCCATGGGACTTAAATCTTGTTCTCACTGCTTTAACAGAGCCCCCTTTTGAACCTATATCAGCAGCATCAATAAAAACTCTTTCCCTTAAGACCGCTTTCCTGGTAGCATTAACCTCGGCTAGGAGGGTAAGTGACATCCAGGCACTATCTAGACTGTCTCCTTACACTCAGGTCCTGAATGACAGGATAATACTTAGACCGGACCCAGCATACCTACCTAAGGTGTCTTCCGCTTTCCACAGAACACAGGAAATTATTCTCCCTTCGTTCATCCCTAATCCATCTAATCAAAAAGAGATGAAACTTCATACTTTAGATGTTAGAAGATGTCTGCTGCAATATTTGGCAGTCACTGATCCCTGGAAAAGGGACAATGCATTGTTTGTCTCTTTTCAAGGAATTAACAAAGGCCGTAGATTAACAAAGAGCTCGTTGGCCAGATGGATTAGGGAAGCAATTTCTCTGGCATACACCTCGAGGGGCAAGCAGCCACCTGAGAGGCTAAGGGCGCATTCCACTCGAGCTGTGGCGACTTCATGGGCAGAAAGGGCAGAAGTCTCGATTGACCAGATATGTAAGGCAGCTACGTGGTCTTCTCCACACACGTTTTACACTCATTATAGATTAGATTTGGGTGCTTCCTCAGACCTTTCT
Source organism: Oophaga sylvatica (assembly GCA_033576555.1). Taxonomy (NCBI): domain Eukaryota; kingdom Metazoa; phylum Chordata; class Amphibia; order Anura; family Dendrobatidae; genus Oophaga; species Oophaga sylvatica. The sequence continues at coordinate 127,475,578 of JARQOD010000002.1, read as the reverse complement.
TTCGGACTAAGGGTGCTGCAGGCAGTAGTCCCTCCCTAAATAGTTATTACTCTCTGTAATTCTCTCTGTAGTGCTGTCATGGACGTTCGAATAAAGTCTAAGTTACTTACCGTTAACGGTATTTTTCGAAGTCCATGACAGCACCCTTACATTCCCACCAGGTTTTATGTGCACTTCTTCCGCTTATGTAGTCCACATGTAATAAACAATTGATTAATGTTACTGTGTGATGCATGAAATTTTTTTGCTGTATACCATTTAACCTTGATGTCCTCTTATGCTCTGTAATCCAACTGATGTGTGGGAGAGGTGCCGCCCTTTTATATCTGTAGGTTTCCTGTTCCTAAGGGGCGGATCCCCTCTCTCTGTAGTGCTGTCATGGACTTCGAAAAATACCGTTAACGGTAAGTAACTTAGACTTTCCAAGCCCTGCCATGCGCCCAAACAGTTTCCCCCCCCCCACATATGGGGTATCAGCGTACTCAGGACAAATTGGACAACAACTTTTGGGATCCAATTTCCTTGGGAAAAATCAAAAATTTGGGACTAAAAAATCATTTTTGTGGAAAATTGTTTTTTTTTTTTTTCACACCCAGGCATTATAAACTTTTGTGAAACACTTTGGGGTTCAAAGTGCTCACAACAGATCTAGATAAGTTCCTTAGGGGGTCTAGTTTCCAAAATGGTGTCACTTGTGGGGGGTTTCCACTGTTTAGGCGCATCAGGGGCTCTCCAAACACGACATGGCGTCCAATCTCAACTCCAGCCAATTTTAGTTTGAAAAAGTCAAACGGCGCTCCTTCCTTACGAGCTCTGCCGTGTGCCCAAACAGTGGTTTTCCCCACATATGGGGTATTGGCGTACTCAGGAGAAATTGCACAACAACTTTATCTGTCCATTTTCTCCTTTTACCCTTGTGAAAATAAAAAAAAGTTTGTAAAAGATAATTTTTGTGGCTAAAAAGTTAAATATTCATTTTTTCCTTCCATGTTGCTTCAGCTCCTGTGAAGCACCTGAATGGTTAATAAAATTCTTGAATGTGGTTTTGAGTACCTTGAGGGGTGCAGTTTTTAGAATGGTGTCACTTTTGGGTATTTTCTGCTATATAGACCCGTCAAAATGACTTCAAACGTGAGGTGGTCCCTAAAAAAATGGCTTTGTAAATTTTGTTGTAAAAATGAGAAATCACTGGTCAACTTTTAACCCTTATAATTTCCTAACTAAAAAAAATTTTGATTCCAAAATTGTGCTGATGTAAAGTAGACATGTGGGAAATGTTATTTCTTAACTATTTTGTGTGACATATTTCTCTGTTTTAAGGGAAAAAAAATTCAAAGTTTGAAAATTGCAAAATTTTCAAAATTTTCGCCATATTTGCGTTTTTTTCAAAAATAAACGCAAGGTATATCGAAGAAATTTTACCACTAATGTGAAGTACAATATGTCACGAGAAAACAGTCTCAGAATCGCGAAGATCCGTTGAAGCATTCCAGAGTTATAACCTCATAAAGAGACAGTGGTCAGAATTGTAAAAATTGGCCCGGTCATTAACGTGCAAACCACCCTTGGGGGTGAAGGGGTTAATATATACTCCTCAATCTATGATATTTGTTATCTATGATATTGGTTACTTCATTATTTGCTATTTGCTAAATATTCGTTTGTTTAACCTTGTTTGACTTTTCCGTATATATATATATATATATATATATATATATATATATATATTATATACAATGTTTACCTTCCCTATCTCTTATCCCTCCCTCCCATTCCCTCCCTTTCCCCTTCTCTTTCTTTCCCGTTATTATTCTTTAAAAACTCCAATAAAAACATTGGAACAGGAAACACCAAAGTAAGGGGCCAGCTTAGAGCACCAGATAAATGTGATCCCAAACGTTATGCAAAGTGTTCCCAATAAAAGGTTCAACTCAATCCACAAAAAAAAGCAAGTCCTCACTCAGGTCTGTCATCTGTTAATGGAAATATAGGGGCTTCCACGTTACTGGTAGCACAAAGGCTCTGGAAAAGTGAAATGGCTTCTCACCCGACAAAACAAATTCAGCAAATTTTTACCTCTTGTGTAAAAATGTAAAATCTGGGGCTAAAACAAAATTTTGGTGGTAAAAATGTAGCTATTTTTTCTTCACTACCCATTGGTATACAATTCTGTGACACACCCATGGTTTCAGTATGATCACTGCACCCCTAAATGAATTCATTGAGATGTGTAGTTTGTAAAATGGGGTCACTTATGGGGTTCTGCTGTTCAGGCACCTCATGGGCTCTTCCAGGGGGCCATGGCACCTGCAAACCATAATAGTAAAATCTGGCGCTCCTTGCCTTCTGAGCTTTGCACTGTGCCTGAAAAATATTTCCTGATTACATGAAGGGTATTGGTTCACTCAGGAAAAAATGGGCCTCAGTTTGTTGTAAAAAAAAAATGTCCTATTTGCCATTAGAAAAATTAAAATCTTGGGGATAAAACAACATTTTATTGGTAAAAATTTAATTTATTCTTTCTTCACCGCTCAATTGTATAAAATTCTATGAGGCACATGTGGTGTTAATATGATCACTGCTCCCCTAGATTAATTAATTGGGGAGTGTAGTTTGCAAATGAGTTCACAGGGGGTTTCTGTTCTGGCTCTTCAGGTGCTCTGCCAATGTGACATGGCACCCTCAATCCATTCCAGCAAAATCTGAACTTCAATATTTGAGCCTCTTCCCTTCTGAGCTTTGCACTGTGTCTCAAAAGTAGTATTCCTCCACATATGGTATATCGGTGAACTCAGGAGAAATTGCACAACAAATTGTAGGGTGCAATTTTTCCTGTGAGGCCGGGGTCAGACACAACTACAAAAAATCGGACCGTTTTAGTCGGTCGATTATCGGAACAAAATGAAAACATCACACATCCGCCTGGCATCCGATTTTCCTTCAAAGATGCGATTTAGTCGCATGTGTGTGTACCTTGTAACATCCGATTTTCATCCGACCACCGTTTTTTTGTCGCAGCTTTCCAAAAAGGACCAATAACGGTTTTGAGGCCTGATACTCATTTAAATCATCAGGCAGAGCTATATTTAAGTGCTCTGCTACAGCTGTGACTCTCCCACCTTTGCACTGGTGTCATTTTGTTCCTTGTGCTTAGTGCTTGCTAGCTGCTTTATCCAAACATGAGCAACACACTCAGATTTACTCCCACTGAGCGTGTGCTGTTCCATTGGGTTATATCCAGACGTTTTGGGAGCCATATCCTGTAATAGCAGATCCCAGAAGACACACAAGAATGTGGGTACATCCACTTTTGACAAGAAGGATAAGTAAAGGCCATTTTCACCGTCTATATTTGTCACTGCGTAGGCATGGAGATAAGTTTTTCCAATATTGTCGAATGAGCATAGCTACCTTTGATACGTTGCTTGACATTGTGCACCCTGGGATCACATTTCAGGACACCAGGATGAGAAAAGCAATTTCTGCAGAGGAACGCCTTCTCCTAACAATAAGGTATGTGTGTCAACGATATGTTGATGATGTTTTCCTCGACATAGTGACTTTGCAAGTGTTTGAGCACACTTCTTGGAAACTTATAATGTGAGTAATGTATTTCTGAAGCTTACCTATCGAAATGATTGGCTTTGGTGTATTCCACAGAAGCCATGGCTTGTAATCTAATTTCCAGCATGTGTCGTCTAACAAACTCAAGCATTGTAAGTGTTGTGCATGCTGTGTTTGTTGTTTTTGGTGCTGATTTTCCATGTTCTATGTGTGTTACAGGTTCCTTTCTACTGGCATGTCCTACGCTGCTCTGCACTTAGAGTTCTTAATAGGCCGATCAACAATTTCAGGCATTGTGCGGTCAACTTGTGTTGAAATTTGGAACAGACTACATGAAGACGTCATGCCTGAGCCAAAAATGAGTGACTGGTTGAGGATAGCACAGGGTTTTGCCGAAAATTGCCAGTTTCCACACTGTATAGGAGCCCTGGACGGCAAGCACATACGTGTTCGTAAACCTCCTAACTCAGGCTCCCAATTCTTCAATTACAAACAATATTTTTCAGTAGTTTTGTTGGCCTTGGTCGACACAAACTACATGTTTATAATTGTAGACATTGGGGCCTATGGAAGGACTGGAGACTCAAGAGTCTTCAATACTTCCATAATGGGTAGGCGGATACGCAATAACCAACTGGACCTACCACCAGCAAGTCAACTTACAGACTCTATTCCAGAACATGTGCCTTATGTTATAGTAGCGGATGAGGCATTTCAATTAAGCCGTAATGTAATGAGGCCATATCCCCGTCGTTATCTCACCCATTGGCGTAGAATATTTAATTGTCGCCTGTCACGTGCTCGGCGGCTGGTGGAGTGCACATTTGGAATTCTTTGTGCTAAATGGCGGGTACTTCAATCTGCAATTCAACTCAGTGAACAGAATGTTAATGTGGTCCTCAAAGCATGTGTGGTCCTACATAATTTTTGTAGAATCCATGAATGCTCCTCACAACATGTGGGTGAGTTAGCCTCTGTGAATGTGTATTTGCCTATGTCACCACCCATCCATCCCCGTCGTCCCCCTTCAGGCCTAAAAGTACGTGATGTGTTGACTCAATATTTTGTGTCCCCTGAGGGTGCTACTGCCTGGCAAGAGGAGGCATTATTACACATGTAGTGTGGCTATGTTGCTGTGTCATAAAGATATTTATGCTCACTTAATTGTATATGTTGTGTTTGTTTTTGTGTCATATTGTGTGTAAGTTAGGCACACCATAACATATTTAACTAAACAGCTACATATTTAAATAATCACATACAATTAATGCGAGTCAAAACAATTTATGTAGTAGATCATGTTTTGTCGCTGTAAACATAATGAACAATTACAACTGGCTCATAAATTATTTTAAACATATTTCCTGAGAAAATTGAAGGACTATAACAAACTATAATGTTCATAACTTAAAACAAATAGAACAAAAATACATTACACCTATAACTGGTGGTAGGTGTGGGGTGGTGAAGGTGGAGGCCCAGATTGTGAGGGCTGCCTTGACTGCTCTCCAACCACTGTGTCACCATGAGTGGTGGCTGACTGTGTAGTTTGCTGTCTGCTTGTTGCTGGCTCTGTATGTGGGTTTGGGTAAGGGAAGGTTGGGAACTGTTGTGGGTAGTCATAATATGACTGCCCACTTACACTGTAGCCCCCAAAATGCCCATGTCGACCATACCCATGTTGTGGCCAGCATTGAACATTGGGTATGGTCGAGTGGGCATATTGTGAATGGGCACTCTGTCCCATGGCTTGGAGCTGGGGAGCTCCGTATAAAGAAGGAGCTGCAGTAGGATGAGGAGGAGGAGTTGGGTTCTGTTGGACACAAGGAGGAGGTGGAGGAGGAGGATGATGATGAGGAGAAGGATCAGAGGCTGAAGCAGATTGTGATGGATTTGGTCCAAACAACCTTAACACATTTTCCGGACCAACCACCCATCTGTCTAGATAATCTAGTAGGTTGCTTGGATCATTAGGCGCTGTTCCAGCATCCAAAACAATCTGCAGTCCGCTTCTGATCCGCAGTCTGTGCTGTCTTGGAATAGCCCGGAGGTAACGGGCCAGACTGTGGCAAAATCCCTCCTCCCCATCATCATTTGCTACACTGGACAAATAGTCCAGAACTCCTCGGTCCACCTGCCTCCTTGTGCCAGAACCAACTCCTTCTCTTCTACGCCTGGCTCGCCGTGCCACAACTGCAGGAGGCGAAGCCACATCCAGGGGCCTACCAGGGCTGCTGCTGAAGGGAGGGTCTTGGGACTCAAGAGGCAAGCTCTCTGACTCCACTGCTGGTGGTGGTGGTGGTGATGCTGCTGCTGCACTTGCTGCTGATGACGGGCCAGCCTCCTCAACATCCCCCACGGGGTCGATCACTGCCTCAGAGTCAGAAGCTGGGTCTCTCTCAGTAAGGTTTGACTCGGTGCTAGAGAATAAAAAAATTGTATTACAATTTATTCTTAAAAATAGCAATACACTTTGTACAGACATTAACTTACGGTCGCAAATCCATAGCTGGAGCCAGAAAATTCAGTCTATCATAATAGACATATTTGCGTTTACTGGTTGCTGCTGCCCCACTGCGCCCCCTCAGCTGTCTCTCTCGCCTGTAGCAGTCTCTACAGCTGCGCCAACGCCTTGTAACATCTGAGACTGAAAAAGTAACGGATAAAATAAGAAATTATACTTATCTGCCCTTGTTATGTATTTTACTAATAAATACCGTACAACTGCAATATTATTTTTTTTTGGTGTGTTAGGGGTACAGAACACCACAACATATTGTATGTAGATAAAATAACAACTTAATATTACAAGGGTTCATACATACAAAGCTCTATGACATATGTGTCACAATAATGAGCATTTATTTGTGACACAGCGATGGGATTAACAAAAGGGACACATATTAAGTACTTCACCTAGGCATTTATTGCGTAGGCACACATTTTTAAATTGAAACTTGGCGACCATTGCAGTTGGAGCTAAGTATCACACCACCACTGACGGCACCTGAACCTTCATCCTACCAGGACCTTCAGTTCGTCCCTGCCCTGTGGGATTCCCGTATATATGGGCTGGAGCCTTTTAAAGTTCTCATATCCCACAGTGGCCTCCTCTGTTCCTTTTGTGGTATCTTCCTTAAGGTTTGAGAAAGACCCATTGCAGGGTCGAAACGTTACCTCTACACCTTGTTGATGCTGTGCTGTTTTCAATTTAAACTTTTTGCACTTGCATTTAAAGATTGTTGGAGTGCGGCTGTTTTTCAAATTACAGGAGCTAAATATTAGATGTGCTTGGAGTACTCACATAGCACTGGGGGTTCAACAGGCATAAGTGTTTTTTTGGCCACATTTATGTTTCACATATAAGGGTACAGGGACATTATAACACATTGTTGTTGGTACATACTGAGTAGTAATACAGTATTTTAAGCGTTTTCAAGACGTTACTTACTAATGCGTTCTTGGTCCTCCATAGACCTGTCGCCAAAATCTGGAAACATCTGTCCACATATTCTCCGCCAAGCTGCGTCCTTCCGCGAGCGGTTTGAATAATTTGGATCCCGCTGGTCCCAAAGTTCTGGTCTCTCCTGGACCAGAACGATCAACATCTCAACATTGATGTGACTGGCCATGGTTCTGGACTCCGTGGAGGCGGTTTCCTGTTTGGGTTTGAATTTTCGTAGCCTAATTAGCATGTCAGCCCTTCCTGGCAATTTTCCTGATGCAATTTCCTGGCACCTGGGATAGTGGTGCGATTTAATCGCAACTCACACGTGCGGTCCGTTTGTAATCCGATTTTTCATCGCTCCCATAGACTTGCATTGGCGATAGTCGACCCACAATCGGTGACAATCGCAGCATGCTGCGATTGCACTCGGACGATTAAAACGGACCACAAAAAAGCGGATACTGGGAGCTGCTCCATAGATTAACATACGGCAGACTGCAATGCGATATTTCATCGTATTGCAGTCGTCCGATTCTGTCGCCAGTGTGACGCCGGCCTTACTCTTATGAAAATGCAAAATTTGGGACCAAAAAAAATTTTTGTGAGGAAAATGTAATTTCTTTATTTTCACAACTCAATGTTATAAAATTCTGTGAAGCAACTGGGGGTTCAAGGTTGTCACAACACATCTAAATACATTCCTTGAGGGGTCTTGTTGTCTAGTTTCCAAATGGGGTCTCTTGTGGGGCGTTCCACTGTTTAGACACATCAGGGGCTCTCCAAATGGGACATGACGTCCGCTAATGAATCCAGGAAATTTTACATTCAAAAAGTCAAAAGACGCTCCTTTCCTCCGGAGCCCTACTAAGCGCCTAAACAGTAGTTTTATCCCTCATATTGGGTATCGGTGTACTCAGTAGAATTTGCACAATACATTGTATGGTGCAATCGCTCCTGTTACCCTTATGAAAATTAAACATTTGTGGCTAAAACATAATTGTGGGGAAAATTAGATTTTTTTATTTTATTTTCACCGCTCAATGTTATAAACTTCTGTTCAAATTTTGCATTCAAAAAGTCAAATGGCACTCCATCCCTTCAGAGCTCTACCGTGCACTCAAACAGTGGTTTTCTCCCTCATACGGGGTATCAGCATGCTCAGGAGAAATTACACAACCAATTTTTGGGTCCACTTTTTTTGTAACCCTTGTCAAAATAAAAAAACAATGGATCTGAAGTAAATTTTTTTGTGAAAAAAAAAGTTAAATGTTCGTTTTTTTCCATATTCCAAAAATTCATGTGAAGCACCTGAAGGGTTAATAAACTTCTTGAATGTGGTTTTGACCACCTTAAGGGGTGCAGTTTTTAAAATGGTGTCACTTTTGGGAATCTATCATATAGACCCCTCAAAGTGACTTCAAATGTGAGTTGGTCCCTAAAAAAAAAATGGTTTTGAAAGTTTTGTTGGAAAAATAAAAAATCGCTGGTCAACTTTTAACACTTATAATGTCCTGACAAAAAAAAATTTTGGTTCCAAAATTGTGCTGATGTAAAGAAGACATGTGGGAAATGTTACTTATTAACTATTTTATGTGACATATCTCTGTGATTTAAGGGCATGAAAATTCAAAGTTGGAAAAATGTGAAATTTTCAAAATTGTTGCCAAATTTCCATTTTTTTCACAAATAAATGGAGAAATTTTATCACTATCATGAAGTACAATATGTCATGAAAAACAATCTTAGAATCGCCGGGATCCATTGAAGTGTTCCAGAGTTATTACCTCATAAAGTGACAGTGGTCAGAATTTTTAAAAATTGGCCTTGTCATTAACATACAAACCACCTTTGGGGGTAAAGGGGTTAAGTATTGCACCCTCACCCATGACAGTAGGAGAAGTGTCACCAGGACATGCACAGACCCCAACACACCTTTCGCATGTATAGTGTGTCGCTATACACTATGGACACATGATCGCGATTTGCATACTTGCAGCCACTGGTCAACTAGAATAGAATATTCAGCAAAGCAGCTGAGATTCTAGTTGACATATATTAACAAGTATCCAAATTGTGTACTTGCATTTACTTTACAATTGTTGGAACCGGCAAGCAGAGCTGAATCCTAATTGCGTATATATTGCATACCGTTAGGATTCAGCATGAGGCCATACTATTTGATCTTATGGAACAGTATTATTGGTAATATTAGTCATATAGAAAATCATGAATTTTTCTAAGCAGGGTAATTTTTGCAATAGAGACCTCCATTTAAGAAGGGGAGTGGGGATGGCTGCATGGCATATGCGTTTTCAAATTCCAGCACTGAATTTCAGTACTAGTCAGTCCCTGGGTACATGTCGTGGGCAGTTCCATTAATCGGAGGTGTGTTTTCTAGCATGTTTCCCAGAAAATAAGACAGGGTCTTATATTATTTTTTGCTCCAAAAGATGTGCTAGGGCTTATTTTCAGGGGATGTCTTATATTTTTCCATGAGCAACAATCCACATTTTTTCTTGAACAAAAAAATTAACGTTTACAGCAATAAATGGTGGATTTTATACAGAAATTCCTATATATTATATTATTAAACCCATTAGGGTATTGCACCTCTTAAACAATGAATAAGATACAATTTGTTTCCATGCTAATCCCACAATGGGAGCATAGAAACTAAAAGAAGTGACCAGAAAAATTTATATAAAAAACTTAATTTTTATTGAAAAATCAATTAAAATTAATCACAATACAATTAAATCAGAATATAGCACTGGAAAAATGGAGGATAATATCCCATACGCATTTTTTTCCAGTGCTATATTCTGATTTAATTGTATTGTGATTAATTTTAATTGATTTTTCAATAAAAATTAAGTTTTTTATATATATTTTTCTGGTCACTTCTTTTAGTTTCTATGTTCCCATTGTGGGATTAGCATGGAAACAAATTGTATCTTAATAAATGGTGGATGTCTATTCATCAAGAAGTGCAGAATCAGAGAGTAAGTGTCCAGGCAGTTACCATAAGAGTATACATGTAAAAAAGTTACAGATCTATGTTATTCACAAATGTGGTATAGCATGAATAGATTATAAAGCACTCCTCTTTCCTCTTGTTTTTAATCTTTTGTGATATTTGATACAAGTAATAAAGATTTACTTTTATAATTTTTCATGCCTATTAGGGATGAGCGAACATGCTCAGTGATGCTCGGATATCATTAGAGTCTCTGGATCCTCGGATGTGCTCGTTACTCGGTAAGCATTAGCCGGTGCTTGATTTCAAACTCGAATCCCCGCCCCACATGTTTGGTGCCTGTTACACAGCCAATAAGCATGTGGGGATTGCCTGTAAGTCACTGTAATGCCGTAACCATCTTGGTAGTGGCATTACTATGATTGTCTGGCTGTATGACATCATCCGGGGTTATAAAAGGACAGGTGTCGCAACACTCGGCACATTGACACCATTGCACAGCTGTTATTGGAGGGATAGAGTGCTTGTGCAGGCGTGTGTGTGCACACTTTAACGAATCAGAGTCTTTTAGTGTTGATACTGATGCTGAAGCTGAGCCATCATACTAACAGTCCTTCTCAGGGCTAATTTTGTGCTTTTTATGTTGCTGTTTGTATTAGATACATTCTGCATTTAGTATAATGAGGGAGAGACAGTTGCAGGAGCAGGGAAAGTGCTGAATTTGTCTAAAATGCCCAAGCGGGTTAGTAGCGGGCAAGCTTCGGTCCCTACTCACTCTGGCATCCTACAAACAAGGTGTCTCTCAGTCCTGGTGTGCTGTTTACTTTCCTGCAGGCCTCTTCTGACTCCAGGAGTCCTTCATCTGGAACCAGGGTAGCATTTAATCCAGGAGACACGTGATTCATAAAAACCAAACTTTTACTTTGTGAAGGGCAGTCTGTACAGTATTTACAAGCAGATTCAAAGGATAAGGCTCAATAGGTTGTCATCTTTCCCACAAGTACTGGAAACAACTTCATCCCTGGTTCTTGGTATAGGTGGCATGTCCCTCTGTCTAGCTTTCCTAGCCCTAGGGAATCTTCCTCACTTCTAGTAGTATATGCGGATTGCAATCCCTTCCACCCCATGTAGTCTGAGTTCATCTTCCTCTGTAATTTCACAAGCTGAGTGTGCCCTTGGCCCCAACATCCATCTCAAGCTTTCCCCAGGCCATTAGACAAAATCATATGGAAGGGTACGACAATCCACTACCCCCTGAATATTAAGCTTATGCTGTCCCTAGCAGCCTTAGTACTGCTACGTTTCTCACTGCTGCCCTCACACTGACTGAACTGTCACTTCCTGCACTTGCCACTAACATTCAGTCCCCTCTTCCAAACTGGGTCGGCAACTACAGTTAACCCTGTCCCAGCTAACTGCAGCGCCGGTGAGTATAAAACCTTTATCACATACATGGGGATCAAGTACATTTAACCCTTGTATGTCAGGGAGCAATCCATCAGGTTGCACCACTGTTACATATGGTCCAAAGGCAAGGATTAGGGCTTTGCAGTCCTTGCTAAATATATAGGTGCGCCAATTCCCATTCTTTTTTTTTTGTGAAAAAAATCACTTGTGATCCATAGAGTATCATGTGCTTTATGGTACATTTTGGTGTTATATAACACTCCAAAAAGGTGTTGAAAATTTTTCTGGATTCACTTACTCATCCATAGACTGTTCCATGCTCTGGGGTACATTTTCATGGGATATAACACTCCAAAAAAGCGTTGAAAAATTTTCTGGATTTACTCACTCATCCACAGAGTATTCTGTACTTTAGGGTACATTTCTGTGGCATATAACACTCCAAAAAAGTGTTCAAAAATTTTTATGTATTCACTTACTGATCCATGTGCTCTGGGGTACATTTCTGTGATATATAACACACCAAAAAAGCATTTAAAAATTTTTCTGTACTCTCTCATCCATACAGTATTATATGGTATGGGGTACATTCCTGTGGCCGCTCCCCCACCTCCCCATCCACAGCAGGTACATCTGGACTATAAGATGCACACCCCATTTTCCTCCACATTTTTGGAGAAAAATGTGTGCCTTATAGTCCAAAAAATATGGTAACACTCAAAAAAGCATTGAAATATAGTTCTGGATTCAATTAGTCATTCATACAGTATTAGGTGCTTTCTGTTAAATTTCGATGGTATACAAGACTAAAAAAAAGCGTTGAAATATTTTTAAATTTGTCTGTATTCAATTAGCCATCCATAGAGCATTAGGTTCTTTCTGTGACATTTTGGTGGTACAAGTGCTTCTCACTAAATTTGAATATCATCAAAAAGTTTATTTCCGTCATAACAGAGTGATCTATTTCAAGTGATTTCTGTTAATGTTGAGGATTATGGATTATAGCTAATTAAAACCCAAAAGTCATTATCTCAGTAAATTAGAATACATTTAAACACCAGCTTGAAAAATGATTTTAAAATACGAAATGTTGGCCTACTGAAATGTATGTTCAGTAAATGCACGGAATACTTGATCAGGGCTTCATATGCATCAATGCAGTGTGGCATGGAGGCGATCAGCCTGTGGCACTGCTGTGATGTTATGGAAGCCCAGGTTGCTTTGATAGCAGCCTTCAGCTCATCTGCATTGTTGGGTCTGGTGTCTCTCATCTTCCTCTTGACAATACGGTTAAGGTCAGGTGAGTTTGCTGGTCAATCTAGCACAGTAATACTGTTGTTTTTAAACCAGGTATTTGCTACTTTTGGCAGTGTGGACAGGTGCCAAGTAGAGATGAGCGACTTTGCCTCCGGGAGGGTCGAGTCGGGTTTCGGTCGGCTCGACTTTTCCAAAAGTCGAGTCGAACGAAGTCGGCCGACTATCGGCCGGGTTTTGTCAACAGTCGGAGACCCGACCCCAATGCAAGACAAACCTACAGTGCCCATTTCAATGCCAACTAAATCAATTCTTATTACTTAAGCTTGTCAACCTTAATTTACTTTATAATAATAGTAATGCATTGAAAACTGGGGGTTATTTGGCTAAAGTTGTGGGAGGGGGCGCAGGGCTGGCTCCAGGTTTTCGTGGGCCCCAGGCGAAAGAGTCTCAGTGGGCCCCTTTAACACATACCACAATTCATGATGCTCCGATACGGCAGAGAAATATAGTTATAGTCCAATGCCAAATACTTAATTTCTTACATTACATGAGTGATATCTATTGTAAATTCTACAATAGCTCAAAAACCGGACAGTATAGTCCTCCATACAGTATTATGGGCACCACATAGTGCGCCATACAGAATAATGAGCCCCATATATTGCTCCATACAGAATGGGCTCCATATAATGCTCCATACAGAATAGGCCCCATATGTGTTCCATATGATGCTCCATAAAGGGCCCTATATGATGCCCCATAAATAATGAACCCCATATGATGCTTTAGTATATGATGGGCCCCATATATGATGCTCCAGTGTATGATGAGCCCCATATAATGCTCCAAATATAATGGTCCCCATATATAATGGGCCCCATATGATGCTCCAGTGTATAATGGGCCCCGTATATGATGCTCCAGTGTATGATGGGCCCCATTTATAATGCTCATGTATATGATGTGCCTCATATATAATGCTCCAGTGTATAATGGGCCCTATCTATGATGCTCAAGTGTATGATGGGCCCATATATAATTCTCCAGTGTATAATGCTCCCCATATATTGCTCCAAACATTAAAAAAAAAATGAGATACCTCTCCTCGCTGGGCACTGCTCTACTCTGGACTCCTCAGCATCACCATCTTCCAGCTCTCTGCACTGTGAGTGTTCAGGCAGAGGGCGCACAGACGTGACATCATCGCACTCTGACCTGAATGTCACTGTCAGGAAACGCGGAAGATGTCCCAGCGGTGAAGCAGGGAGAGGAAAGTATTGCAAGTGCTGGGGCCCTGAGCAAACAGGGGGGGCCCTACTCGTGGGCGCCGATACTGGCACAGGGCCCCTCATAGTACGCCGGTGTCTCTGACGGCGAGTGGGCCCCCCCACCTGCTTAGGGCCCTGGCACTTGTCCAGGTGCTGATGTCGGCCCTGGGGGGGTACAGCCCAGTTAGGGAGGTGGAAAAACTGGCATATGTTGAGGTGTAGGCTGGACGTTCACCAGCTGCAAATGGAGGAATTGGAGAAGTCGGAGGAAGAGGAGGACAAAGCGAGCCATTTTGCTGGCAACCTATGTGTATCAGGGGAAGGTGGTACAAAATCCTTTGAAACCCAGGCATGGTTCATTTTAATGAAGGTGAGATCACCAACATTTTGGGTCGACAGCCGGGTCCCTTTCTGTCAGGATTGATCCAGCAGCACTGAAGACTCTTTCTGATAGCACACTATCAGCAGGGCAAGCGAGCTCCTGTAAGGCATATTGTGCCAATTCAGGCCAGGTGTCCAGTTTACAGGCCGAGTAGTCAAAGGGGAATGAACTGTGAGGGAGAACATTGATAGGGGAGGAGTGGTAATTTTGAACCATAGTTGACAACTGCTGTCTCATGTCTGTTGCAATCGATTCAGTATTACCAGTCGTGTGAGCGTTACTCGAGAAATCAGTCCACAACATGGTCATGAAACCCCTGTCTCCAACGCCACTTCGGCTGTGTGCACCACGAACACCTCTTCCATGTTGCCCAGTACGGCTCGTGGTAGAACCTGCACCGCTGCTGTGTGCTGGGAATGCCTCTAACAAACGGTTTACCAGAGTTGCTTGTTTGGTCACCAATATTAGCTCTAGATTCTCCTGTGGCATGATGTTCTGTAATTTGCCTTTATAGCATGGATCGAGGATGCTGGCCAACCAGTAGTCGTCACTCTTCATAATTTTGGCAACGCGGGGGTCCCTTTTTAGGATCCGCAAGACATAATCACACATGTGGGCTAATGTTCCAGGTGTCAATGATGCACTGCCAGTGGTGGGTGGAGGACCACTTTCTGCCAAATCCACATCCCTCCAGTCATGCACAAACCCTGTACCTGACCTTGGCAAGCCAACATTTTCTCTTGCCCCCTGAGAAGCATCCTCCTCCCCAAAATAATCATCCCCTCATCCTCCTCTTCCTCTTCTTCCTCCACCTCGTCCAGGACAGTTCCCTGAGCAGACAATGCCTGACTGTCATCAAGTCGTCCCTCCTCCTCCACTGCAGATGCCTGATCCTTAATGTGCGTCAAAGTTTGCATGAGCAGATGCATAAGTGGGATGCTTATGATGGCATCGTCTGCGCTTATCAGCCGTGTGCATTCCTCAAAACACTGAAGGACTTTACAGAGGCCTTTCAGCTTTGACCACTGCACACCCGACAACTCCATGTCTGCCCTCAAACTGCCTGCCCGTGTATCCTCCCACAAATGCATTACAGCCTGCCTCTGTTCGCACAGCCTCTCAACCATGTGCATGGTGGAGTTCCACCTTGTTGCAACGTCTATGATTAGGCGGTGCTTGGGGAGGTGGAGCAATCGCTGCAGCCTCTGCATACGACTGGAGTCTACGGGTGAGCGACGGATGTGCGAACACAGTCTTCGCACCTTATGGAGCAGGGCTGGTAACTCCGGATAATTATTTATGAAGCACTGCACCACAAGGTTCAAGGTGTGAGCCAGGCAAGGTATGTGTCTGAGTTTTGCCAGGGCTATGGCCGCCACAAAATTACGGCCGTTATCACTGACTACCTTGCCTGGCTCAAGATGTAGACTGCCCAGCCATGACTTAGTTTCTCGCTGCAAGTAGTCGGCCAGTACCTCCACGGTGTGTCTGTTGTCGCCCAAAGACATCATCTTTAAAACAGCCTGCTGACGCTTACCACTAGCTGTTCGATAGTGGGACACTTTGTGTGCAACACTGGCAGCTGCGGATGGAGTGCTCGTGCGACTGCGCTCTGTCGACGAGCTTTCGCTTCTGGAGGAGGAGGAGGGTCGAACGCCTACAGCCAACTGTTGCCTATACCGTGGGCTAGGCAGCAGTGTCCCACCGCCGCTGTCCCCTGTGGACACTGCATCCACCATATTCACCCAGTGCGCAGTGATGCACACGTAACGACCCTGGCCATGCCTACTGGCCCATGCATCTGTTGTGAGGTGCACCTTTCCACTCACTGATTGTTTGAATGCATGGACAATGCGGTCTTTCACATGCAGGTGGAGGGCAGGGATGGCTTTTCTAGAAAAGAAATGCTGACTGGGTAGGTCATAGCGTGGGACAGCGTAGGCCATGAGCTCTCGGAATGCTGCGCTTTTAACCAAACGGAAGGGCATAATCTCTAATGAGATCAGTTTGGCAATGTAGGGTTCAAAGCCAGTGAGGTTTTGTAGTCCGTTTACTCTTGCAAGTGCATGGTGTTTACATGTCTGAGCATGCAACTGGTATTCAAATGTCAGAGATTTTTCCCTCGGCTAAAGGTCCTTCCGCACTTCTTACAGATAACCTTTACCTCAATAGGATTTTGGTCAAAAAAGTGCCACACTGCACTCTTCCTACTTTGGAAAACTATTCAGAGCTTGCACCGTCTGGCCAAGGTGTCCTGCAACTTTTTGTTTTTTTTAACACGTTTTTGGACTGCTACGGGCCTGCCTGATAACCGCAGCTGCAATGTCGATGCCTGCTGCGGATCCTCCTCCTCTTCTGAGCTATTGCCAGCGGCACCCTCTTCCCCCAATGGATGCCAATCCGGGTCAACAACTGGGTCATCCATCACCTCCTCTTCAATTTCATCTGCACCTTCCTCTGTGTCACCGTGTAAGGTGTTAGAGTATGCGGGAAGGGGCACCTGAGTTTCATCAGGGTCAAAATCTGGCTCAGTAGACTGCGAGGGCAATGCAGTGCTCTGGGTGAATGTACCATCAGAATCATGTAGCACTGGCTGTGCATCAGTGCACTCCATGTCAGATTCATCTTGGACTGGGGAATTCAGGATTTCACTTGATAAATTAGGCATGGTATGTGAAAAGAGCTCCAGGGAGTAATCTGAAATGTGGCCTGCCGCATCCTTCACTTTTGGTGGGGGTGAAGGACATAAGGAAAGGTGTTGTTCCTGAACAAGAGCCTGCACTGACGACTCAGTGCTTGAAGTTTTTGAAACTTCAGAAGAGGAGGTGATAGAGCTGGAGGCTGTTTCGGCAATGTAAGCCAAAACCTGTTCCTGATGCTCCGGCTTTAAAAGCGGTTTACCTACTCCCAGAAAAGGGAGGCTTCCAGGCCTTCTGGAGCCAGACGACGCAGGCTCAACACCTCCTACCTTAGGTGCTATTGTGCTTTTGGCACTACCAGCAGTTGCACCACCACCACCATCAGTACCAGCTGCCCCCCCGCCCACGTCCGCTGCCTCTTCCACCATACTTCCTCATGTTTGGGAAAATGCACCAAAAATACCAGCAGATATATGGTACTGTATGAGGAGCGTACAGCTGTATACGGTGTAGGGAAAAATTTAAATCTCCCTATATATTTCCAGAGTCACACACAGGCGCTCTCAGTATGGATTTCACCGTAATACAAAGAGCAGATATACGGTACTGTATCAGAAGCGGACAGCTGTATACGGTGTAGGGAATTATTTCAATCTCCGTATTTATTTCCAGAGTCAGACACAGATGCTCACTCAGTATGGATTTGAACGTAATACCAGCAGATATACGGTACTGTATGATGAGCGTACAGCTGTATACAGTGTAGGGGAAAATTTAAATCTACGTATTTATTTCTGGAGTCACACACAGACGCTCTCTCAGTATGGATTTGACCGTAATACAAACAGCAGATATATGATACTGTATCAGAAGATACCAGGTGTATATAGTGTAGGGGAAAATTGAAATCTCCGTATATATTTCCGGAGTCACACACAGACAGTCAGCATGTATTTGGCCGTGATACCAGCCGGTACACGGTAGTGTGTGAGGAGCGTACAGCTCTATACGGTGTGGGAAAAAATGAACGCTTGGTAACTGTGCAGAAAAAAAGAATAAAAGTATTAGTGCTGTGTAAAAAGCAGTCTGCACAGCAGTGTACACACAGCAATACAGCTATCAGCCAGCCTAATAACCAGCGCTGCTGCACACCAGAAAATCCTCCCGTCACTGGTAGGCAGCCTAATAACCAGTGCTGCTGCACACAAGAAAATCCTCCCCTGTCACTGCACACTAACTGTACAGCACAATTGCTATCAGCACAAGCACAGAAGAACTTCTTCTATCTTTACAGCCCTAACTCTCTCCCTACTGATAAACAGCAACCTCTCCCTACTGTGAAGATCGCCAGAAGTAAAATGGAGGTCGGCGGTGAGGGCTTTTATAGACACTATGACGCCCCCCAAAGCAAGCCAATCACTGCAATGCCCTTCTCTCCGATGGTGGTGGACGCTGCACATGTCATCTCGTTGCACACAGTGTACGCCCTTGCTCATTGGCTGAAAAAAAGGCACCAGCAAGCATTCTGGGAAATACGCCTTTGGCGCTCGTTTCGACGACCGCATGGCCAACCTCACGCTATGGTTCAATTTCGGTTGACGAAACTTGACTTTGGCTAAAGTCGTTGACTTTTGAATCTGACCAACCTGTTTCTCTCAACTCTAGTGCCAAGTCCTGCTGGAGAATGAAATTTCCATCTCCAAAAAGCTTGTCAGCAGAGTGAGTCAGCAAGAAGTGCTCTAAAATTTCCTGGTAGACGGCTGCGCTGACTTTGGTCTTGCTAAAACACAGTGGACCTACACCAGCAGATGACATGGCTTCCCAAACCATCACTGATTGTGGAAATTTCACACTAGACCTCAAGCAGCTTGGATTGTGTGGCTCTCCACTCTTTTTCCAGACTCTAGGACCTTGATTTCCAAATTAATTTGAAAATGTACTTTCATCTGAAAACAACACCTTGGACCACTGAGCAACAAACCAGTTATTTTTCTCCTTGGCCCAGGTCAGACGCTTTTGGTGTTGTCTATTGGTCATGAGTGGCATGACGCAAGGAATGCGATCCTTGTAGCCCATGTTCAGGATACGTCTGTGTGTGGTGACTCTTGAAGCAATGACTCCAGCAGCAGTCCACTCCTTGTGAATCTCCCCAAAATTTTTGAGTGGCCTTTTTTTTAACAATCTTTTCAAGGCTGCGGTTATCCCTGTTGCTTGTGCACCTTTTTCTACCACACTTTTTCCTTCCACTCAAGTTTCCATTAATATGCTTGGATACCGCACTCTGTGAACAGCCAGCTTCTTTATCAATGACCTTTTGTGGCTTACCCTCCCTGTGGAGTGTGTCAATGACTGCTTTCTGGAAATTTGTAAAGTCAGCACTAAGTCTTCCCCATGATTGTGGAGCCTACTGAAACAGACTAAGGGACCTTTTTAAACGCTTAGGAAGTCTTTGCAGGTATTTTTTGTTAATTATTCTATTTACTGAGATAATGACTTTTGGGTTTTCATTGGCTGTAAGCCATAATCATCAACATAAACAGAAATAAACACTTGAAATAGATCACTCTGTTTGCAATAACTACCGTATATACTCATGTATAAGCCGACCCGTGTATAAGCCGACCCCCCTAATTTTGCCACAAAAAACTGGGAAAACTTATTGACTCGCGTATAAGCCTAGGGTGAAAAATGATTATGCCCCCATATGCTGCACAGATTATGCCCCTATATGCTCCAGATTATGCCCCCATATGCTCCAGATTATGTCCTATATGCTTCAGAGATTATGCCCCCATATGCTGCACAGATTATGCCCCTATATGCTCCATATTATGCCCCATATGCTCCAGATTATGCCCCCCATATGCTCCACAGCTTTATGCCCCCATATGCTCCATATTATGCCCCCATATGTTCCAGTTATGCCCCATATGCTCCAGATTATGCCCCCATATGTTCCACAGTTTATGCCCCCATATGCTCAATATTATGCCCCCATATGTTCCACAGCTTATGCCCCATATGCTCCATATTATGCCCCCATATGCTCCATATTTTGCCCCATATGCTCCAGATTATGCCCCATATGTTCCACAGTTTATGCCCCCATATGCTCCATAGTATGCCCCCATATGCTCCATATTATGCCCCCATATGTTCCACAGCTTATGCCCCCAAATGCTCCATATTATGCCCCCATATGTTCCAGATTATGCCCCCATATGCTGCTGCAAAAAAAAATAAAAAAAATGACATACTCACCTCTCGTCGCTGGGGGCCAGGTGCCGGGGTCCTGAGCAGGCGGGGACACCGGCGCGCTATGGGGGACAGGTGCCGGCATCACCGCTCGCTCAGGACCCCGGCACCTGAGATATTTACCTGTCCTCTCTGCACCGCAGCGCTGCGTCCTCTTCCTGGTCCTCGGCAGTGAATGATCTGGCAGGGAACGCGGCGCTCACTAATGACGTCATCGCGCCCTCTGCTGATCATTCACAGCCAGAGGAGTCAGACGAGGACGCAGCACAGCGGTGGAGAGAAGACAGGTAAATATCGCTGTACTCACCCCTCCGCGCGTCCCTGCAGCCTCTCCTCTTCTCCCGGCGATCTCTGCAGTGCTTCCTTCCTACAGCGGTCACATGGTACCGCTCATTAAAGTCATGAATATGTGCATATTCATGACTTTAATGAGCGGTGCCATGTGACCGCTGCAGGAAGGAGCCGGAGATCGTGGGAGAAGCAGGGGGGCTGCAGAGACCGCGGCGGCGGAGAGTTGAGTATAATCCGACACCCCCGATCCCCCTCCCCCGCCGACCCCCGTATATATGACCCATGTATAAGCCGAGAGGGGGACTTTCAGCCCTAAAAAATGGGCTGAAAATCTCGGCTTATACACGAGTATATACGGTATATAATATATGAGCTTCACTTCTTGTATTGAAGAACTTAAATTAACTGACATTCTAATTTAGTGAGAAGCACTTGTATATAAGACTCCAAAAAAAGCATTTTAAAAATTTGCCTGGATTCAAAAAAGCATTGAAAAATTTGTATGTATTCAATTAATCATCCGTAGTGCATTAGGTGATTTCTGTGATATTTCTGTGGTATATAAGACTCCAAAAAAGCATTGAGAAATTTGACTGGATTTATTTAGTCATCCATATAGTCTTAGGTGCTACCTGTGACATTTCAGTGTTATATAAGACTACAAAAAAAAGCATTTAAAAATTTGTCTATATTCAATTAGTCATCCATACAGTATTAGGTGATTTCTATGATATTTCAGTGGTATATAAGATTCCAAAAAAAGTTAAAAAATGTGTCTGTATTCAATTAGTCATTCATAGAATATTAGCTACTTTGTGTTAGAGTGGTATACAACAGTCCAAAAAAGCATTGAAAAATATTTCTGGAATAAATTATCAATTCACAGAGCATTATGTGCTTTCTATTACATTTTGGTGGTATATAACACTCCAAAAAAGCGTTGACAAATATTTCTGGATTCCATTAATCATCCATCCATTAGATGTTTTCTGTTAAATTTCAGTGGTATTTACCGCCAAACAGCTGCAGGATCAGCTTTACCCTCACCTACTGTATCCCTCACCCATCCCTTGTAGATTGTGAGCCCTCACGGGCAGGGTCCTCTCTCCTTCTGTACCATTCATGACTTGTATTGTTTACGTTTACTGTACTTGTTTATTATGTATACCCCTCCTCACATGTAAAGCGCCATGGAATAAATGAATCTTTAATAATAAATAATAAGACTCCAAAAATGCATTGAAAAATTTGTATTCATTTAGTCCTCCATGCAGTATTGGGTGCTTTCTGTTAAATTTTGGTGGTATATAAGACTCCAAAGAAAGTGTTGAAAAAATTTTCAGTATTCAATTACTCATCCATTGAGTATTACGTACTGTGGTTGGAACCAGCTGCTGTCCCAGAACCACCAAGCCTTCGCCGTTGGGGTTCTTGTGGACTACAGACGAGTGAGCCAAGATCTTTGTTCATAATATTTGAATGAGAAACTACAGTTGTGCCTTCCTTTAAGGGTTTATGGATGACCCTGCTTGCAATTTTTGGCAGGGTTTCTACTTAGTGCATAGCTCTAATAAGTCTAGAAGTACTACTACATGACAATTTGAGCAGAATGTGTATGAGGCCCGCCTTTATGTCTATGTCTAACACAGGTTGTAACTCAAGTCCCTCTGAGTCCCTAATTATTGGCACTTCTTGCTTTCCTTCATAAATTATACTGAAATTTCCAATTTTTTAATAAAAAAATAATTTTGGTTTAATTTTTGCATTATAGACAAGTCTTTATTCAGGAAAAATGTTTCTTAACATTTTTTTTTCCTGTAAACCCCAATTTCTCGTCGATTTTGAATGTTTTATTTTCCGTCCTTAAAGTGGAGTAAGTGTGATACCATTGTTCTCAGCAGCGATCTGGGAGTCAGAGATGCTTCCAGGGGTCTTCCCCTTGCTGCTCTCCTTCCATTCAGCAATTTTTACATTCACTTCAACATTTTCACTGCCCCCCAGAAATCCTTGCAGGGTCTGCCAGAAAAATGCTCACATTTCCATTGACTCCCATGATACTTGTTACTTGAAACGAGCAGATAAGCATTAGATATTGCTCGGTTCGAGAAACGAGCATCCAAGCATTTTAGTGCTCGCTCATCACCAATGGCTGTACATCTTTTGTCAATTGGTCCTTTACAATGCAGAATACAGCAGGACCTTTTATCAAGGAAAGCAAACACCCTCAAAGGACAATGTATTAAGAAAGTTTAGATAAAATACAATTTATTGAAAATTTCAAATTAAAATATAAATATATCAATTAACCAGTAGATGGCACCACATAACAGCAAATAATTCACCAAATGCCAAGAAGACCTATAATTTCCAAAAGCAGTTGATACCACATCTATTTGTCATATACATGTTGGGTTTTAATTCCTTTTGTAAATTGTAGGTATTATCATTTGATAAATACTCCACTCACGGTTACTACGGTAATTTATATGTTCATACTTTTCCCTATTTACTGTAATTATTGTTTTGTGGTGCCACCTAATGGCTAATTGATATGTTTATATTTTAATTTGCATTTTTCAATAAATTGTATTTTATCTAAATTTTGTTAATACATTTTGTGTTATTCTATTGCTGGTTCAGATGCATATTTTTTTTATCTGATCTGCTATTCTCCTGGTGCAGAACCATGTATAGTCCTATAGTGGTTGGTGCATACCGTATTTACTATGGTTTAAATTACCTACTTAAATTTACAATTATTATTCTCTATGTACTTGGACTGGTTGCTTTCTTTAGGGGGAAAGCCAATATTTGCAGACCTCCCCCCAAAAAATTGCACTCACCAGACCCCAAACAATTTGAGTTGGCAAGTGGATGGGCTCACACAGACAACTGCATTGCTGTCAGGCTTTCCTGACAGCGGTTGGCTCCATCTAGTGCTCGGAAGCAGTATTACTCGCACTCAGGAGCGGGGTGCAGCTGAAATGGCAAGGGACCTGACAGCAATGCAGATCTCTGTGTGAGAGCCCATCCACCATCTGCATATGACAACTCTATTTGAAGTCTGGTGAGTGCGGTTCTTTTAGGGGTGTCTGCTTTTTTTGGGGGTGTCTGCTTTCTTTGATGAATGGTCCTGCTGTATTCTTAAAATTTTTTAGCTGCGATTTTTGAATCACAACTAGGGCTTATTTTTCGAGTATGGCTTATATTTTAACCATACTCCAAATCGCATGAAAAAAATTATGATAGGGCTTATTTTTGGGGTAGGTCTTATTTTCTGAGAAAACAATGTATTATAGGATAAGACCACCAGTGAAGAAACTGAGGCTTCCTACTGTAATGGACATAAAGGAGTCGCAAACGTATTAATCCCTAAAGCCAGTGACGACAGAGCATTACATAGATCATTATTATGGTTTATCCCATTGTGATAGAAGGGATAATATAGAAATACTACACTACATTCAATTCCCACCCAATCTCCATATAATCAGCACCCCCCAGTAGTGGCCAAAATAAAATATTCATTTTTTAACCCCTTAACGACCAGAGGTATTTCAGTTTTTGAATTTCTGTTTTATGCTCCCCTTCTTCCCAGAGCCATAGTTTTTTTTTTTTGGTCAAAATGGCCGTGTGAGGGTTTGTTTTTTGCGGGAGTAGTTGCACTTTTGATCGACGCCATTGATTTTAACATATCGTGTACTGGAAAACAGGAAAAAAAATTCCAACTGTGGTGAAATTGCAAAAAAAAAGTGCAATTCCAATATGTTTTTTTTACCAGGTTCACTAAATGCTAAAACTGATCTGTCATTACGAGATCACATACACCAAACATGTCTAGGTTCTTTTTTTAATTAAGTGGTGAAAAAAAATCCAAAATTTGCTAAAAAAAAAAGCGCCATTTTCCGAGACCTGCAGCGTTTTCATTTTTCGTGATCTCGGGTTGTGTGAGGGCTTATTTTTTGCGTGCCGAGCTGACGTTTTTTATGATACCATTTTGGTGCAGATACGATCTTTTGCTTTCCCGTTATTGCATTTTATTGCAATGTAGCGGCAACCAAACAAATGTAATTCTGACGTTTTGAATCTTTTTCTTGTTACGCCATTTAGCGATAGGGTTATTTTTTTATATTGATCGGGCGATTCTGAATGCGGTGATACCAAATATGTGTATGTTTTTTGTTGTTTTATATTGAATGAGGCGAAAGGGGGTGATTTTAACTTTTCTTTAAATATTTTTAAAAACATTTGTATTACTTTTTGCATGCTTCAATAGTCCTCATGGGAGACTAGAAGCTGCAGTTCTTTGATCGCCGATGGGCGGGATTAGGGACAGGCTTCTGATAAGCACGAGTTTAATGCCACTGTCAGAGATTGACAGTGGCTTTTAACTAGTTAAAGGTGCTGGCTCTGTACCGGAGCCCGCAGCAGACAGGGGAGTCCGGCATGGGCATACTATTACGCCCAATGTCGGAAAGGGGTTAATAGATTATATTATTTCTATGTTATGTCATATAGCGAAGAAGAACTGGAGGAAGGGGTGGGGAAGGAAGATGTGGTGGAGAAGGAGACTATAAACGAGAAGAAGGCAATTTGCACTGCTAAGTCACAGGTGCGTCAAGCACTTTTATGCTTTGAGCTTTGCCTCCTTCAGTGCGTACACAATATGACAATGTTAAAGTATAAGACCTTATGGAATCCTCCTGGGAAGCATCCTCCACTAATCACATGGAACTTTTATAGAGAGTCTGTCACCAAAACTCGATTTAAATTACTTCTTCAGTCTTACAGGTGACTTAGCCACTATTAGTCTCATACATGCAATATAAATTTCTCTTCTTTAGTTGTGTGGAAAAAAGGGTCATTATACCTACCGCTAATTAGGTTTCCAGGAGTCCATCCTGACAGCACCATGGGGACGTCCTCCTCCTCCTTGCTGGGACAGGAAACACACAAGAGATTAAAAGTCCCCTCCCCGCCCCCTTTCCCGCAGTGTTGTATCAAGAACCACGACATGTATGATGCGCATAACACTTTAATTATTGAAAATCATATTACAGCATATGACATAATGAAGAGGGAGGGAGCTACCAGTGCTGTCAGGATGGACTCCTGGAAACCTAATTAGCGGTAGGTCTAATGACCATTTTCCAGGACGTCCCTCCTGACAGCACCATGGGGAGTACCAAAGAAAGCTCCTTAGGGTGGGATCACTGCCTGCAGAACTTTCCTGCCAAAGGCCGTCTGCTGGTCAGAGAGTACATCCAGCTTATAATGTTTACAGAATGTATCAATTCTAGCCCATGTCGCTGCCTTACAAATCTGTTCCAAAGAGGCGCCTGCCCTCTCTGCCCAGGAGGCAGCTACCCCCCTGGTTGAGTGGGCCTTTAGGCCTGCCGGAGGCCTAGACCCTTCAGCTAAATAGGCGTCCGAGATTAAGGATGTAATCCATCTAGCGATGGAAGCCTTAGACGCCTTTTTTCCCTTACTGTTTCCTCCATAAAGGATGAACAGGTTCGAATCTATCCGCCAATCCCTGGTGGCGTCTATATAGTCTAATACCACCTTTCTGACGTCCAACGAATGGAGCTTCAATTCCTTTGCGCTGGAAGGATTGTCACAGAAAGGAGGTAAGATAATCTCTTGGTTGCGGTTACTGGTTGATGCAACCTTGGGAACGAAGGCAGGGTCTAACTTTAGCAGTATGCTATCATCCCTAACCTGGAAGTACGGATCTCTGGTGGATAGAATATATTTAAA
>JARQOD010000002.1:127410364-127449230 GCA_033576555.1 Oophaga sylvatica | reverse complement strand
CCCTTGTAGATTGTGAGCCCTCACGGGCAGGGTCCTCTCTCCTTCTGTACCATTCATGACTTGTATTGTTTACGTTTACTGTACTTGTTTATTATGTATACCCCTCCTCACATGTAAAGTGCCATGGAATAAATGAATCTTTAATAATAAATAATAAGACTCCAAAAATGCATTGAAAAATTTGTATTCATTTAGTCCTCCATGCAGTATTGGGTGCTTTCTGTTAAATTTTGGTGGTATATAAGACTCCAAAGAAAGTGTTGAAAAAATTTTCAGTATTCAATTACTCATCCATTGAGTATTACGTACTGTGGTTGGAACCAGCTGCTGTCCCAGAACCACCAAGCCTTCGCCGTTGGGGTTCTTGTGGACTACAGACGAGTGAGCCAAGATCTTTGTTCATAATATTTGAATGAGAAACTACAGTTGTGCCTTCCTTTAAGGGTTTATGGATGACCCTGCTTGCAATTTTTGGCAGGGTTTCTACTTAGTGCATAGCTCTAATAAGTCTAGAAGTACTACTACATGACAATTTGAGCAGAATGTGTATGAGGCCCGCCTTTATGTCTATGTCTAACACAGGTTGTAACTCAAGTCCCTCTGAGTCCCTAATTATTGGCACTTCTTGCTTTCCTTCATAAATTATACTGAAATTTCCAATTTTTTAATAAAAAAATAATTTTGGTTTAATTTTTGCATTATAGACAAGTCTTTATTCAGGAAAAATGTTTCTTAACATTTTTTTTTCCTGTAAACCCCAATTTCTCGTCGATTTTGAATGTTTTATTTTCCGTCCTTAAAGTGGAGTAAGTGTGATACCATTGTTCTCAGCAGCGATCTGGGAGTCAGAGATGCTTCCAGGGGTCTTCCCCTTGCTGCTCTCCTTCCATTCAGCAATTTTTACATTCACTTCAACATTTTCACTGCCCCCCCAGAAATCCTTGCAGGGTCTGCCAGAAAAATGCTCACATTTCCCATTGACTCCCATGATACTTGTTACTTGAAACGAGCAGATAAGCATTAGATATTGCTCGGTTCGAGAAACGAGCATCCAAGCATTTTAGTGCTCGCTCATCACCAATGGCTGTACATCTTTTGTCAATTGGTCCTTTACAATGCAGAATACAGCAGGACCTTTTATCAAGGAAAGCAAACACCCTCAAAGGACAATGTATTAAGAAAGTTTAGATAAAATACAATTTATTGAAAATTTCAAATTAAAATATAAATATATCAATTAACCAGTAGATGGCACCACATAACAGCAAATAATTCACCAAATGCCAAGAAGACCTATAATTTCCAAAAGCAGTTGATACCACATCTATTTGTCATATACATGTTGGGTTTTAATTCCTTTTGTAAATTGTAGGTATTATCATTTGATAAATACTCCACTCACGGTTACTACGGTAATTTATATGTTCATACTTTTCCCTATTTACTGTAATTATTGTTTTGTGGTGCCACCTAATGGCTAATTGATATGTTTATATTTTAATTTGCATTTTTCAATAAATTGTATTTTATCTAAATTTTGTTAATACATTTTGTGTTATTCTATTGCTGGTTCAGATGCATATTTTTTTTATCTGATCTGCTATTCTCCTGGTGCAGAACCATGTATAGTCCTATAGTGGTTGGTGCATACCGTATTTACTATGGTTTAAATTACCTACTTAAATTTACAATTATTATTCTCTATGTACTTGGACTGGTTGCTTTCTTTAGGGGGAAAGCCAATATTTGCAGACCTCCCCCAAAAAATTGCACTCACCAGACCCCAAACAATTTGAGTTGGCAAGTGGATGGGCTCACACAGACAACTGCATTGCTGTCAGGCTTTCCTGACAGCGGTTGGCTCCATCTAGTGCTCGGAAGCAGTATTACTCGCACTCAGGAGCGGGGTGCAGCTGAAATGGCAAGGGACCTGACAGCAATGCAGATCTCTGTGTGAGAGCCCATCCACCATCTGCATATGACAACTCTATTTGAAGTCTGGTGAGTGCGGTTCTTTTAGGGGTGTCTGCTTTTTTTGGGGGTGTCTGCTTTCTTTGATGAATGGTCCTGCTGTATTCTTAAAATTTTTTAGCTGCGATTTTTGAATCACAACTAGGGCTTATTTTTCGAGTATGGCTTATATTTTAACCATACTCCAAATCGCATGAAAAAAATTATGATAGGGCTTATTTTTGGGGTAGGTCTTATTTTCTGAGAAAACAATGTATTATAGGATAAGACCACCAGTGAAGAAACTGAGGCTTCCTACTGTAATGGACATAAAGGAGTCGCAAACGTATTAATCCCTAAAGCCAGTGACGACAGAGCATTACATAGATCATTATTATGGTTTATCCCATTGTGATAGAAGGGATAATATAGAAATACTACACTACATTCAATTCCCACCCAATCTCCATATAATCAGCACCCCCCAGTAGTGGCCAAAATAAAATATTCATTTTTTAACCCCTTAACGACCAGAGGTATTTCAGTTTTTGAATTTCTGTTTTATGCTCCCCTTCTTCCCAGAGCCATAGTTTTTTTATTTTTTGGTCAAAATGGCCGTGTGAGGGTTTGTTTTTTGCGGGAGTAGTTGCACTTTTGATCGACGCCATTGATTTTAACATATCGTGTACTGGAAAACAGGAAAAAAAATTCCAACTGTGGTGAAATTGCAAAAAAAAAGTGCAATTCCAATATGTTTTTTTTTACCAGGTTCACTAAATGCTAAAACTGATCTGTCATTACGAGATCACATACACCAAACATGTCTAGGTTCTTTTTTTAATTAAGTGGTGAAAAAAAATCCAAAATTTGCTAAAAAAAAAAAGCGCCATTTTCCGAGACCTGCAGCGTTTTCATTTTTCGTGATCTCGGGTTGTGTGAGGGCTTATTTTTTGCGTGCCGAGCTGACGTTTTTTATGATACCATTTTGGTGCAGATACGATCTTTTGCTTTCCCGTTATTGCATTTTATTGCAATGTAGCGGCAACCAAACAAATGTAATTCTGACGTTTTGAATCTTTTTCTTGTTACGCCATTTAGTGATAGGGTTATTTTTTTATATTGATCGGGCGATTCTGAATGCGGTGATACCAAATATGTGTATGTTTTTTGTTGTTTTATATTGAATGAGGCGAAAGGGGGGTGATTTTAACTTTTCTTTAAATATTTTTAAAAACATTTGTATTACTTTTTGCATGCTTCAATAGTCCTCATGGGAGACTAGAAGCTGCAGTTCTTTGATCGCCGATGGGCGGGATTAGGGACAGGCTTCTGATAAGCACGAGTTTAATGCCACTGTCAGAGATTGACAGTGGCTTTTAACTAGTTAAAGGTGCTGGCTCTGTACCGGAGCCCGCAGCAGACAGGGGAGTCCGGCATGGGCATACTATTACGCCCAATGTCGGAAAGGGGTTAATAGATTATATTATTTCTATGTTATGTCATATAGCGAAGAAGAACTGGAGGAAGGGGTGGGGAAGGAAGATGTGGTGGAGAAGGAGACTATAAACGAGAAGAAGGCAATTTGCACTGCTAAGTCACAGGTGCGTCAAGCACTTTTATGCTTTGAGCTTTGCCTCCTTCAGTGCGTACACAATATGACAATGTTAAAGTATAAGACCTTATGGAATCCTCCTGGGAAGCATCCTCCACTAATCACATGGAACTTTTATAGAGAGTCTGTCACCAAAACTCGATTTAAATTACTTCTTCAGTCTTACAGGTGACTTAGCCACTATTAGTCTCATACATGCAATATAAATTTCTCTTCTTTAGTTGTGTGGAAAAAAGGGTCATTATACCTACCGCTAATTAGGTTTCCAGGAGTCCATCCTGACAGCACCATGGGGACGTCCTCCTCCTCCTTGCTGGGACAGGAAACACACAAGAGATTAAAAGTCCCTCCCCGCCCCCTTTCCCGCAGTGTTGTATCAAGAACCACGACATGTATGATGCGCATAACACTTTAATTATTGAAAATCATATTACAGCATATGACATAATGAAGAGGGAGGGAGCTACCAGTGCTGTCAGGATGGACTCCTGGAAACCTAATTAGCGGTAGGTCTAATGACCATTTTCCAGGACGTCCCTCCTGACAGCACCATGGGGAGTACCAAAGAAAGCTCCTTAGGGTGGGATCACTGCCTGCAGAACTTTCCTGCCAAAGGCCGTCTGCTTGTCAGAGAGTACATCCAGCTTATAATGTTTACAGAATGTATCAATTCTAGCCCATGTCGCTGCCTTACAAATCTGTTCCAAAGAGGCGCCTGCCCTCTCTGCCCAGGAGGCAGCTACCCCCCTGGTTGAGTGGGCCTTTAGGCCTGCCGGAGGCCTAGACCCTTCAGCTAAATAGGCGTCCGAGATTAAGGATGTAATCCATCTAGCGATGGAAGCCTTAGACGCCTTTTTTCCCTTACTGTTTCCTCCATAAAGGATGAACAGGTTCGAATCTATCCGCCAATCCCTGGTGGCGTCTATATAGTCTAATACCACCTTTCTGACGTCCAACGAATGGAGCTTCAATTCCTTTGCGCTGGAAGGATTGTCACAGAAAGGAGGTAAGATAATCTCTTGGTTGCGGTTACTGGTTGATGCAACCTTGGGAACGAAGGCAGGGTCTAACTTTAGCAGTATGCTATCATCCCTAACCTGGAAGTACGGATCTCTGGTGGATAGAATATATTTAAACCAAAACCATGGGTAACAAGACTGTACATAATTTCACAGTGGAAACATGGCAACTCCCTGCATACAGAAATATAACGAATAAAGGAGCATCCAGCCAAACTGGTAAATTGTATAAAAAAGACAATTTTATTGATAATATATAAAGACACACATGAATTAAAAAACTTGTTCACAAATATATATGAGCGTATAAACAGATGAGAGTATAATGGTAATATAGCAACAAAAATACCTATGGTACACTAATGGGTAAGACCCAAATGCTCAGAAAAATCAGCCACCCTATCACCATAGAAGGGCACAGTATGTATACAAAACGAGTGTTAGATAAAATGTGCTCCCTCCAACAGCAACAGGAGGTCAACGGTATATATAGTGTATTGACGATAGGCTGAAATCATTAGCGTACAGTAAAATTCCTCAAGTGGGAACTTGTGCATCGAGAAGGTAAGTACGATGGCAAAGTGAAGATTGCCCAATCTCAATGGACATTGAACTAACTAGAGCATTAGGAAAAGTAATGCTTACCCATGTTGTGTAACAGCAGGAACGTGCCCCGACGCACGTTTCGTATTTAGCTTCCTCGGGGGCAGTGTGGTCTAAAGTGCCGGGTGCTCTTTTTATAGGGGAGAGACAAATGACTCCAGGTGTGTAGTATTGTCCATCAGGCACACGTGCGCATGCGACCGCTGTCACTGAGGCGGCATGCGAGTCGCTTCCGGCGCTCCAGATGACGCTGAGGGTCCAGGAGAAGTTTCCTGTGACGTCAGGACCCCAGCGCCATCTTGGTGGAGACCTTCTGCGACTCGCCCCGCCTCAGCCGCGCGCGCATGCGCATGCCCATGGAGCGGAAAGTAGGAGTGTGGGAATACCGTTATCGCTGTATTCTATGTGTTATATGTCCCACAGAGAATCTAAGGGGAGCAGAATATAGCGGGAATGAGATAATAGATAGATGTACATCTATATCTAAATCAATATGATATTATATGGAAAATGCAGCCAAAAAAGAAGAATAAATAAATATCAGGGAAAGGAAAACTTAAGAAGTACATAACACATATATATGGTTGCAAAGTGCAACAAGTAATATGGGTCCACATAGTGTAGAACATTAATGTCAGATGAAATATGTATAGAAAAAAGAAACAAAAAAGAAAAAATTAGTAAACTGGAAAACACAAAAGTGA
The DNA here is from genome assembly GCA_033576555.1 of Oophaga sylvatica. Taxonomy (NCBI): domain Eukaryota; kingdom Metazoa; phylum Chordata; class Amphibia; order Anura; family Dendrobatidae; genus Oophaga; species Oophaga sylvatica. The sequence continues at coordinate 127,443,342 of JARQOD010000002.1, read as the reverse complement.
AATAAATCAAATAAAACAAAAAGAAAAAAACCAACACAAAAATTATTATTATTCTTTTCTTTTCGTTATAAAAGGACAGAGGTCGCCATTCATCGCAGAGTCTCCACAGCCGCCGAAAGACGGATCCCCACATCCGAGTCGAAGTCGCAGGTAAGTATTCGGGAAGAGCACCCCAAAAGGATATATACATTGATGAAAACTGAAAATACAAGGGTATAAGTTAAAAGAAGCACTGAATTAAAAACTAAGGAAGGTAGAACAACACTGGAGTGTAATGGGAGAGTATTAACCTCATAAGAAGCAAGCAAACTGGAGAGCTGTGCACCTGTGCACAGAGAGAGGCACTAACATATCTGAGATCCCTTCGGGATGTCGTTTTCAAACCAGCGGACAAGGGGGGGGAACGTGGTGATCTGGCCGGTGGAGAAGTATGAAAGGGAAGTATACAGGCAACTCAGGCATAGGGAGTCTTATACTCTTCTCCCTAAGAATCCCACGGGATCTTTTTCAGTGGCCCTCTATCGTATTTTGGAGGAGGCATTTACTCTGGGCATCATCCCTAAAAAAGTCTATGATGGGTTGTTGGTGGCATGTCCGGTGATTCCCACCTTCTACGTATTACCAAAGATCCATAAGGATCCACTTGAACCACCTGGGCATCCTATTGTCTCTGGCATAGGGGGGCTTTGTGATCCTATTTGCAAATTCATTGAATATTATCTACACCCTATTGTTGAGACACTGCCCTCCTATGTCAGGGACACTACGGACGTCCTTAAAAAAGTGGACGGTCTCACTCTTGAACCTGGCATGATCATGGTGACGGCTGATGTGGAGTCTCTGTACACCAGCATTGACCATGTTGATGGCTTACGTGCGGTGGAATTTTTTCTAGACATGGGCGACTTGGACTATCCTCTGCGTGCCCTGATCATGGAGCTGCTGGAATTTATTCTCACTCATAATTATTTCACATTTAAGGATAGATTTTATTTACAGAAGCGCGGCACTGCGATGGGGCGGCGTGCGCTCCGTCCTATGCCAACCTCTTTCTCGGACTTTGGGAGAGGGGTTTGTTTGGTGACGGCGCGCGCGCCCCCTCATCGCAGGTCGTGGGTTGGTACAAATATATTGATGACGTTCTATTCATTTGGCATGGTCCAGAGACTGCCCTCCATGAGTTCATCGGTATGCTTAATGCCAATGAACTTAATATCAAATTAACTTATAAATATTCTCAGACTCAAATTGATTTTTTGGATATTAAGATTTTTGCCTCCAAGGAGTGCACGGTGCTGACGGATGTTTTCAGAAAGGAAACATCTGTCAACTCCCTACTACATGCCTCATCAGCACATACCTCAGCAACGATCCGTGCCATTCCCACGGGTCAATTCCTAAGGATGAAGCGCATTTGCGCAACCGATGAACTCTTTGAGGGTCAATCCAGAGATCTTTTTCAGCGGTTCCATGATCGGGGCTACAGTAGACGCATGATCAAAAGAGGGTATCTACGGGCAAAACGAACACCGCGTAGCCAACTTTTGGGTGGCAATACCAGAAACAGAGATCCTAACCCGCCAATCAGATTTATATCCACCTATAACAACAGATGGCCCCAGATCAGGCAGATCTTAACCAGACACTGGCCTGTCCTCCGATCAGATCCTGTACTTAGGAAACTTTTACCAGATCAGCCACTACTTACGGCCAGAAGATCACCTAATCTGAGGGATATCCTGGTGAAGAGCCACTACGTGGGCCATACGCCCCCCATGTTCAATGCTGGTGTACAGAGACACGGCTGTTTTCCATGTGGCTCGTGTCTGGCCTGTAAAAACATATGTCGGGCCACTAATTTCAGTGGAAGTGATGGTGGGAGTCACCGGATAGGCCAATATATTTCATGCAGCACCTGCCATGTTGTATACCTGGCAACCTGCTCCTGTGACCTTAGGTATGTTGGATTGACCTCACGTGAATTTCGTGAGGGTCAGGGAACACATCCGAGATATCATGGCGTCTAAAGATGTTGCCGAAATAGATACTCTTAAGACCATCCCTCGACATTTTAGATTGGTCCATAAGTCTGATCCCTCCAGCCTCAAATTTGTAGGCATTGACCGAGTACGGACGGGTATCAGGGGGGGTGACTTGAAACGCATTTTGGCACAACTTGAATGCCAATGGATCAGTAAATTGGATACTATGTCACCTAGGGGACTTAACGAGAAATTATTGTTTGCTTGCTTCTTATGAGGTTAATACTCTCCCATTACACTCCAGTGTTGTTCTACCTTCCTTAGTTTTTAATTCAGTGCTTCTTTTAACTTATACCCTTGTATTTTCAGTTTTCATCAATGTATATATCCTTTTGGGGTGCTCTTCCCGAATACCTACCTGCGACTTCGACTCGGATGTGGGGATCCGTCTTTCGGCGGCTGTGGAGACTCTGCGATGAATGGCGACCTCTGTCCTTTTATAACGAAAAGAAAAGAATAATAATAATTTTTGTGTTGGTTTTTTTCTTTTTGTTTTATTTGATTTATTTCACTTTTGTGTTTTCCAGTTTACTAATTTTTTCTTTTTTGTTTCTTTTTTCTATACATATTTCATCTGACATTAATGTTCTACACTATGTGGACCCATATTACTTGTTGCACTTTGCAACCATATATATGTGTTATGTACTTCTTAAGTTTTCCTTTCCCTGATATTTATTTATTCTTCTTTTTGGCTGCATTTTCCATATAATATCATATTGATTTAGATATAGATGTACATCTATCTATTATCTCATTCCCGCTATATTCTGCTCCCCTTAGATTCTCTGTGGGACATATAACACATAGAATACAGCGATAACGGTATTCCCACACTCCTACTTTCCGCTCCATGCGCATGCGCGCGCGGCTGAGGCGGGGCGAGTCGCAGAAGGTCTCCACCAAGATGGCGCTGGGGTCCTGACGTCACAGGAAACTTCTCCTGGACCCTCAGCGTCATCTGGAGCGCCGGAAGCGACTCGCATGCCGCCTCAGTGACAGCGGTCGCATGCGCACGTGTGCCTGATGGACAATACTACACACCTGGAGTCATTTGTCTCTCCCCTATAAAAAGAGCACCCGGCACTTTAGACCACACTGCCCCCCGAGGAAGCTAAATGCGAAACGTGCGTCGGGGCACGTTCCTGCTGTTACACAACATGGGTAAGCATTACTTTTCCTAATGCTCTAGTTAGTTCAATGTCCATTGAGATTGGGCAATCTTCACTTTGCCATCGTACTTACCTTCTCGATGCACAAGTTCCCACTTGAGGAATTTTACTGTACGCTAATGATTTCAGCCTATCGTCAATACACTATATATACCGTTGACCTCCTGTTGCTGTTGGAGGGAGCACATTTTATCTAACACTCGTTTTGTATACATACTGTGCCCAGGGGCGGAACTATCGTGGAAGCAGGGGAAGCAGCTGCCATAGGGCCCGGGCTAGCAGGGGGCCCGTCCCTGCTGCAGCTGTCTCCCCTGCGGCTGTGTTCCGCCACCCATGGCCTGAGAGTCGGCGGTTCCCTGTGCTGGCTGTCATGCTGACAGCCGGCGCAGAGAAGCTGCTGCGTGCCGTCTCCCAGGAATCAATTGCACTGGTGTCTATACAGACGCCAGTACAATTGAAGCTCTGACCGCCGGGTCAGAGCGACGTCTGCAGCGTGATCATGTCATGTGATCACGCTGCTGACGTCACTCGTCGGCGGCGCCCAGAAGGGTGAACACTGGTGGTGAGTGTGCTCCACTGTGGAGCTGAAGATACCACCGAAGATTAACGGGGGCACATACTGTGTGAGTGATAACTCTGCATTCTTGACTGCATTACTACTTGAGGGGCACATTACTACTGATGGGACTGGGAGAATAAGAGGGCTTATTACTAGTTATGGGGGCATAATGTGCCTGCATTAATAGTTATGCGGGACATGGTTACTAGTAATGGTAGCATAAGGGGGCTGCATTGCTACCAGTCCATTATATTATATTGTGTTTCCATAATGTCTGCTTTAAATACAGCTCTGATTTGGGCAAAAAGCTGGCCGTTATGAGACTGAAGAGTATTTTTTGGGCCTAGAGAATTGCTGTGATTTGCTCCGCCCACTGCTATTGGCTCCGCCCACTATCAGAACCCCGCCCCCCCCCGCCGCCCGTTTGGGAGAGGGGGCCCCGTTCAAAATTTTGCTGTGGGGCCCCGCCATTTCTAGTTACGCCACTGACTGTGCCCTTCTATGGTGATAGGGTGGCTGATTTTTCTGAGCATTTGGGTCTTACCCATTAGTGTACCATAGGTATTTTTGTTGCTATATTACCATTATACTCTCATCTGTTTATACGCTCATATATATTTGTGAACAAGTTTTTTAATTCATGTGTGTCTTTATATATTATCAATAAAATTGTCTTTTTTATACAATTTACCAGTTTGGCTGGATGCTCCTTTATTCGTTATATTTCTCTGGTGGATAGAGCCTGAATTTCTCCGATTCTCTTAGCCGTGGTAATTGCCACTAGGAAAGCCGCTTTCCTGGTAAGCAAAGGGATAGGCATGATGCTGTTGCTATTGTAAGGATCATTACATAAAGCCCTGAGTACCAGAGTAAGGTCCCATGCCGGAAGATACTGGCGGATCGTGGGACGCAATCTTTGTATAGCTTTAACAAATCTTACTATCCATGGATGGGAAGCTAGTGAATAGTCAAAGAAGGAGCTTAATGCAGCTATCTGCACTTTTAGGGTGCTGGGTCTGAGCCCCATGCTAAAGCCTGACTGGAGGAAGTCTAAAATCCTAGGGATGTCAGGTGTACCTGCCACCAAGTTGGACCTGCCACTCACTATGCAGAAGCGTTTCCAGATCTTAAGGTAGATAGCCGATGTGACTGGCTTCCTACTGGCCTGGATGGTAGTTATGACCTGGTCGGATAAGCCCTTAGCCTTCAAGGTCACCCTCTCAGGATCCAGGCTGAGAGATGTAATCTCTTCGGGTCCGGATGGTGGATTGGACCTTGGTGGATTAAATCCGGTACCAGGGGTAGCTCTACCGGGTTCTCGATTGACATGTCTCTTAGCAGAGAGAACCAGCTCCTCTTCGGCCAGTATGGGGCGATCATTATGACTGTAGCCCGGTCTTCCCTGATCTTCCGTAATACGGCCGGGATGAGCGCTAGTGGTGGGAATGCATACAACAGGTGTTCCTCCCACTTCTGGCTTAGGGCATCCAGTCCTTCCAAGGGGTTCAGGGAGAAAAATCTCGGAATCTTCCCATTTCTTCTGTTCGCAAATAAGTCTATTTGGGGGGTTCCCCACCGCCGACATAGACCTCTGAAGACATTCTCGTTCAGTTCCCATTCGGTAGGGCTCACTCTCTTTCTGCTTAAGTAGTCTGCTACTACATTCTGGGAACCTTCCAGGTGGACTGCTGTTAGAGAAAGAACAACCTGCTCTGCCCAGGTAAATATCATACTGGCCAGTTCCTGGAGAGGTCGATGTCTGGGACCTCCCTGGTGATTCAAGAAAGAGACCATCGTGATATTGTCTGAAAAAATTCTGACATGCTGATCTTTGAGCCTGGGTCGGTTTCTTCTTAGGGCCTCCCAAACTGCGTAAAGTTCCTTGAAATTTGAAGACTGGTCCTGGATTTCTTCTGGCCATCTGCCCTGTAGAATTCTTCCCCGTAGATGAGCTCCCCAACCCCACGAACTGGCGTCCGTGGTGATTGTCACGTAAGGGGAAGTTGACCACCGAACTCCTACTTTTAGATTGCCTGGCTGTGTCCATCAAAGAAGTGATTTTCTCACCACTCCTGATAGATGCAGTGTCTCGTCCAGAGAGCTGTAATTCCGATTCCAAGACGACAGGATCTTCCTCTGAAGGGGCCTTGAGTGGAACTGTGCCCATCTGACGCATGGAATACAGGCCGTCATCTGTCCTAGGACCTTCATGGCAGATCTTATAGAAGACTGGTGTTTCATCAGAACCTTCACTAGGTCCTGTATGGTCTCCTGCTTCTTTTGAGGCAAGAAAGAAATTCTGAGTCTGGAATCCAGGAGTACACCCAGGAAGACCTGCCGTTGTTCGGGAGCTAGGTCTGACTTTTGCCAGTTTATGATCCACCCTAGAAATTCGAGTGTAGCAATGCAGCGGTCTCTGTGCCTGACCAGCGCTTCTTCTGACTCTGCCACAATAAGAAAATCGTCCAAATATGGGACGATAATGGTACCTCTGTTTCTTAGGAAGGCCACTACCTCCGAGACCAATTTTGTGAATATTAGGGGAGCCGAGGCCAGCCCGAAGGGTAAGCATTGGAACTGAAAGTGGCAGGTCTGGGTCGGTAGCTGTACAGCGAACCTTAGAAGCCTCTGAGATGAAGGATGAATTGGGACCTGATAGTATGCACTCTTCAGATCGAGCGTGCACATGAATGCGTCCCTGTCTATAAGATGGATCTCGGACCTGACTGATTCCATACGGAACCTTTTGTACCTGACCCAGGAGTTTAGAGGTTTCAGGTTTATGATGGTGCGAGTCTCTCCCGACGGCTTTGTGATAGAGGGAAGAATAGTGTCCTCTGCCTACTTCTGCCCGGGGAACTGGAATTATGACTGATAGTCTTAACAGATCCTGAAGCTCGGTCCACATGACCGAGTCCCCAGAGACCACCGTAGGGGAAACATATCTTTCGGGAGGAGGAGCGTATTACTCTATCCGATATCCTTCCGCAATGGTTCTGCGGACCCACTGATTCTGGGTAACCTGTTCCCTACTTGCCGCAAAATGATGGAGCCTCCCGCCAATGGAGTTGGCGTCATTGTCTCTTTGCGCTATGTGAGGAGCCAAAGAACGTATTCCTGCCCTTACCCCCTTGGGAGTGGGAGCTCCTGTATGATCCCCTACTCGGTCTTCCCTGAACTCTCGAGTCGAACTGTCTCCTAGACAGGGAACCTCGCTGAAAAGGCTGTGCACGGCGAGCTTTATCCTCTGGAAATCCCTTCTTTACATCTGTTACAGATTCTAAGATAGTATCCAGGGCCAGTCCGAAGACCCTAAGCCCTGAGAATGGGATGGAGCATAACTTAGTCTTAGAGGCGTTATCTCCTGACCAAGATTTCAGCCAGACAGCTCTCCTGGCAGCATTAGATAGGGAGCTGTTTCTGGCGGAAAATCTGACAGATTCTGCAGACATATCGGCTAGGAAGGCCGTGGCTGAATTTATAACAGGAAGAGAGGCCAAAATCTCAGCTCTGGGGGTCTTATTGGATAGCTGCTCCTCCAATTGACTCATCCAGAAAACCATGGATCTAGTCACCGAGGTGGCAGCGATATTGGTCCTGATAAGAGCCGCTGAGGTTTCCCAGGCCCTTTTCAGGAGAATATCGGCCTTCCTGTCCATCGGGTCACGTAGGTTAGACGAGTCCTCAAATGGGATAGCAGTCTTTTTTGTGACCCTGGCGACTGGGACATCAATTTTTGGAATTTCTTCCCATATCTTAACATCTTCAGGGTCGAACGGTAGTCTCCCCCTGAAGTTACGTGACAAAACTAGTCGCCGCTCTGCACTCTTCCACTCCTCCAGGATCATTGCTTTAATATGGTCACTAACAGGGAATACAGTCTCCTTCTGAGATGTAAGTCCCCCAAACATCAAGTCCTGTCTGGATTGTGTTCTGGGAGCCTCCTCAACCTGCATAGTGCTCCGTACCGACAGAACCAAGTTCTTAGTGTCCTCAGTTTGGAATAAGAATTTCCTTTTGCGCTCCTGAGTGTCAGGGGGAAGTTCCCCTTCTTCCTCAGAGTTAGCGTCCTCTAAATCCGACCTATTCTCGGAGCTTAAGTCCTGCTCCCTTGAGTCCGTCTCCCACCTGGGTCGTTTACGTCCAGAACTGGGACTAGATGGCCACTGCTGAGTAAGAGTGGACATAGAGGCCTGGACTTCGTCACGTATCATGTGCCTCATCTCAGATAACAAAGAAGGCTGTTCATCTCTCAGGACCTTAGAGGTGCAAGCTGAACAAAGAGTCCTGTCATGGCCGTCAGGTAGTTTGTGACACACCGGACATCTGGCCGATTTTACTGAAGCCTTGCCGGCCTTTTTTGCAGTCATGGGAGCAGTCGGAGTTCCTTTGTCCTATGGTAAGAGACAGGAACTAATCAGGTCAGCTTCTTGAGTGGGCTGTCAGTAATGGGCTGTGATGGTCTGCGCCAGGCGCACTTACCCCACCACCGTCTGCCGCGTCTGTGTCCATCCTGGAACAAGGTAGACTGCCCGGCCGGATTATAGCGACCTGCAGGCAGGGGAAGCGTTGACATGTCACCGGTACAGAGCGCCCGGCTGGTGCACATCCGACCGTTACTCACGTTGGGATAGTGTCTCTCAGTCGTACCAGGAAGCGCCTGCTCGCCCTGGAGAACGACGAGCGCCTCCCAGATATGACCTCACCGGAAGTGCCGTCCAGACCGCCTGCCCGGAAGTGACGCGCTTCCCCTGACGCCGCTCCACAGCCGAGGCATGAACGGATCCTCCGCTGGAGCCAGTATGGCTGCGGGGAGCCGTTCCCCAGGAAGACTGCCTTGGACCCTCTGGTTGGGGTCCCGGGACGAGAGCCTCCCACCTGGAGGAGCGTCCGCTATCCAGGGCCTGCCGCACCTGGCCTTTGGAGCTGAGGGACTCCCCGCTGGAGAGTTTCGGCTCTGGGCCACTTGACAGGGGGAAGGATCTGGCCCGGCCTCACGATCCCCCTGAGCCCGGTAAGTCATCTCCTGTGCGTCCCTCCATGCAGGGACAGGAAAAACACTGAGGGAAAGGGGGCGGGGAGGGGACTTTTAATCTCTTGTGTGTTTCCTGTCCCAGCAAGGAGGAGGAGGACGTCCCCATGGTGCTTTCAGGAGGGACGTCCTGGAAACTGTTTTATTTCATACGCAAATGTGGGCTCAATATGTGCGTTGATTCTAGTATCTTGAAGTGTCCGTAGCTTAATAGTCAGGACTTTGGGAATAGGTATCTATTAAATCAGTATAAAAGCGCCATTATGGCCCTCCCTTTATTTTAACATACTAAATTGTGATGACAGATTCCCTTTAACATCAGCTAAGGCCGGGGTCACACTTGCGAGAAACTCACACGAGTCTTGCAACTCAATACCCGGCACTGCTGCCAGGCATTCGCATCGGAGCTTTCAGCTGTATAGAAATACATGCAGCCGCACACTCCGGTCACGAGTCCCGGCGGAAGTACCGGGTATTGAGGTGCGAGACTCGTGCGAGTTTCTCGCAATTTTGGCCCTGGCCTAAGGCTCAGAGAACTGTTCCTCTCCCTCAGTCAACCATACCTCCCAACTTTTGAAGAACAGAAAGAGGGACAAACTATGCAGCGTGCATAGCGCACCGCTGCAAACTGTGACCACGCACCTAGACACACCACGAGTCACACCCATTTATCATTTCTTTCTACCCTGGCAGGTGATGTCAGAGGGGCACTGGCAGTAAGGGACATTAAGCAGAAGCCCGAGACTGAAGAAAGTAGACCCAAATCTGGGACTGTCCCACTGTATAGAGGTCGTTTGGGACTACAGATAAGCAGATTGATTCATGGGACTACAATCCAACATCCAGATCAGTTATACAAGGTGACAGGATGGCATGCCTATGAATCTTACCTTTCATCGTCCCCGGCGCAGCTTTTGATTGGCCAGGGCTGGTGCTACGTCATGTGTTCATCATGCTCATCTACAGTTGGGACCTAAGAATTTATTTTTCGTCCATTCGTTTGTTTATTCATTTTACATAAGCTTCACAATACATAACATCTGTGTTTTTCTGTTTACTTCAGGTGTCCACACCAAGCTGCGCATTAAATTTTTTTTCTGATTATTGCATTTTTGCTGCCTTTTCCCTTTTATTTGATGCTTTTTGGTGCAGATGTGAAGCAGTGGTTTTTAAGAGTTTTTTAATAATACAGAAAATCTTTGTTTCTGCACTGAAAAAAAAACTGCTCTGTGTAGAAGCTTCGTATTTATGCTACATGTGAACACAGCCTCAGCATTACATTTTTATTACATTTTTTCATGGGTTTAGTAGAGGAAAAAAATTAAGCCAGTTACCAATTGCCATAAATAATCTGATGGTTGTGTTAGAATCATAGAATCATAGAATGGTAGAGTTGGAAGGGACCTCCTGGGCCTTCTGGTCCAACCCCCTGCTCAAAGCAGGATTCTCTAAATCATCCCAGACAGATGTCTATCCAGCCTCTGTTTGAAGACTTCCATTGAAGGAGAACTCACCACCTCTTGTGGCAGCCTGTTCCACTCATTGATCACCCTAACTGTCAAAAAGTTTTTTCTAATATCTAATCTGTGTCTCCTCCCATTCAGTTTCATCCCATTGCTTCTAGTCTTTCCTTGTGCAAATGAGAATAAAGATGATCCTTCTACAATGTGACAGCCCTTGAGATATTTGTAGACAGCTATTAAGTCTCCTCTCAGTCTTCTTTTTTGCAAGCTAAACATTCCCAAATCCTGCAACCGTTCCTCATAGGACATGGTTTGCAGACCGGTCACCATTCTGGTGGCTCTTCTCTGAACTTGCTCCAGTTTGTTGATGTCTTTTTTAAAATGTGGTGCCCAAAACTGGACACAGTATTCCAGATGAGGTCTGACCAAAGAGGAGTAGAGGGCAATAATGACCTCACGTGATCTAGACTGTATGCTTCTGTTGATACATCCTAGAATTGCATTTGCCTTTTTTGCTGCTGCATCACACTGTTGACTCATGTTAAGTCTGTGATCAATTAGTATACCCAAGTCTTTTTCACATGTGCTGTTACTTAGCCCTATTCCTCCCATTTTGTATATGCTTTTTTCATTTTTATTGCCCAGATGTAGTACTTTGCATTTTTCCCTGTTAAAATCCATTCTGTTAGTTGCTGCCCACTGCTCCAGTTTATGTATATCTTTTTGAATCCTCTCTCTCTCTCTCTTCTCTAGTATTAGCTACCCCTCCTAGCTTTGTGTCATCAGCAAATTTGATCAGTTTACCCTCAATTCCTTCATCTAAATCATTGATAAAGATGTTGAACAATACAGGGCCCAAAACAGAGCCTTGTGGTACCCCACTTGAGACATTCTTCCAACTGGATGTGCAGCCATTTACAACCACTCTTTGGGTCCGATCACTAAGCCAGTTATGAATCCACCTAACAGTTGCCTTGTCCATTCCATACTTAGTCATTTTTTCAATAAGGATTGTGTGAGATACTTTGTCAAATGCTTTGCTGAAGTCAAGATATACTATATCTACAGCATTTCCCTGATCCACCCAGTCAGTGATTCTGTCATAGAAGGAAATTAAGTTAGTCTGACATGACTTATTAGTTACAAACCCATGCTGACTCTGTTTAATCACTTCATTCTTATCCAGGTACTTGCATACATGTTCTTTAATAATTTGTTCAAAGATCTTTCCTGGTATAGAAGTCAGACTCACCGGCCTGTAGTTCCCTAGGTCCACCTTCTTCCCCTTTTTGAAGATAGGAACAACATTTGCTCTTCTCCAGTCTTCTGGGACTTCTCCTGTTCTCCAAGAATTTTCAAAGATTATGGACAGTGGTTCAAGAATTTCTTCTGCTATCTCCTTCAGTACCCTGGGGTGTAATTCATCTGGACCTGGAGACTTGAATTCATTTATGTTAGCTAAGTGTTTCCTCACTGTCTTTCTGTTTATAGATATCCTGGATTCTTCTATTCCTTTAATAGGACAGTGAAGATCAGTTGATGTTACATTTCCTTTCTGAGAGAAAACAGATGCAAAATAGGAATTTAAAAGTTCAGCCTTCTCAACATCCTGACTTACCATTTCATCATTTTCATCCTGTAAAAATCCTATAGCATCTTTGACTTTTCTTTTACTTTTGACGTATCCCCAAAATCCTTTTTTGTTGCTTTTGATGTCACTTGCAAGCCTTAATTCATTGTCAGCTTTAGATAATCTGATTTGTGCCCTGCAGGTTCTGCAGACGGCATTATATTCTTCTTTAGATATGCCTCCCTCTTTCCATTTGATAAACATTTCTTTCTTCCTTTTTAGCATGTGTTTAAGTTCTATGTTCATCCATCCTGGTTTCCTTAAATGCTTCCCATTCTTCCCTCTTTTCGGAATTGTTAACGATTGTGCTTTGAGAATCTAATTTTTCAAGATTTTCCATCCTTCCTGGACATTTTTGTCCTTAAGGATATCCAGCCATTGGATCCCTCCAATTCTCTTTCTGAGTTCCTTAAAATCTGTCTTTCTGAAATCTAACCTTGACGTCTGAGTCTTCACAGGTCTTCCTCCTCTTGTTATCCAAAATTCTAAAATAGCATGGTCACTACCTCCTAGAGTCCCAGCCACTCTTACCTCCTCCACCATTTCCTCCCTGTTTATGAGGATTAGATCCAAGGTAGCAGATCCCCTTGTTTTCTCCATTACCTTTTGGAAGATAAAGTTGTCAGCAAGAGAGGATAAGAATTTCCTGGACCTGTTAGTTTTGCCTGAGAGAGATTCCCAACAAATGTCTGGATAGTTGAAATCTCCCATGACCACTGTCATATTTTTTGGAGAACTTGGCCATTTGATGCATAAAGAGTTAATCCATATCTTCAGCTTGCACAGGCGGCCTGTAGTAAATGCCTACAATGGTGTCCTTTCCATTGTTCTGTCCTTGTATTCTTACCCAAACAGTTTCCACAGAACTCCCAGTCTCTGAAGCGTCAATCTCTGTGCAGATATACGCTTTTCTAACATACAATGCAACACCTCCTCCTCGTTTATCAAGTCTGTTTCTTGCAAATAAGTTGTATCCTTCTAGCCTTGTATTCCAATCATGTGTATCGTCCCACCAAGTGTTGTGCAGGTTGTTACGATTACAGGGACACCAAATATGTCCGTTATTTGCAAATTTGTGATGTGTATTATTTCTTTAAAAAGTGCATTAGAAATTACATTATTGTCATTGTTTTTTATTATTTTTAGTAATTTTATAGGAATAGAAAACATTTTTTTATTCTCCCTCTAGTATACAAGGACATAGAAATACACTGCTATGTACAGATGTACAGTACAGACCAAAAGTTTGGACACACCTTCTCATTCAAAGATTTTTCTGTATTTTCATGGCTATAAAAATTGTAGAATCACACTGAAGGCATCAAAACTATGAAGTAACACATGTAGAATTATACATTACACTTTACAAAAAAGTGTGAAACTGAAAATATGTCTTATATTCTAGGTTCTTCAAAGTAGCCACCTTTTGCTTTGATTACTGCTTTGCACGCAGAAAAGGTGAACGGATGGATTTTACATGCCTGGTTCCCACCGTGAAGCATGGAGGAGGTGGTGTGATGGTGTGGGGGTGCTTTGCTGGTGATACTGTTGGGGATTTATTCAAAATTGAAGGCATAATGAACCAGAATGGCTACTACAGCATCTTGCAGCAGCATGCTATTCCATCCGGTTTGCGTTTAGTTGGACCATCATTTAGTTTTCAACAGGACAATGACCCCAAACACACCTCCAGACTGTGTAAGGGCTATTTGACCAAGAAGGAGAGTGTTGGGGTGCTACGCCAGATGACCTGGCCTCCACAGTCACCAGACCTGAACCCAATAGAGATGGTTTGGGGTGAGCTGGACCGCTCACTGCTTCAATTTTGAATAAATCCCCAACAGTGTTACCAGCAAAGCACCCCCACACCATCACACCACCTCCTCCATGCTTCACGGTGGGAACCAGGCATGTAGAGTCCAGCCGTTCACCTTTTCTGCGTGCAAAGCAGTAATCAAAGTAAAAGGTGGCTTCTTTGAAGAACCTAGAATATAAGACATATTTTCAGTTGTTTCACACTTTTTTGCAATGTGTAATGTATATTTCCACATGGTTTTCCAATTTATTACTGAATACATTCAAGGTTTCCTGGAAAATTTTGGTTTGTTTGTTGAGATCTAATTTAAGTCTACAAAAAAAGAAAAAGACACTACCGTATGAAACGCACACCGCACCACAATTAACACGTGAAAAAATCAACCATATTTATTATTGGTAATACAAAAAGTGAAATAAAACATAATTAAAAACATGATGCAACCGTCACACAAACCTAGCCCAAAGTTTAAAGACAGAGTGAATAATAATGCATGTATAACAACATTAACAGAAAAACAATGAAAAACAATAATATGAAGCTGTCCGGCACATAATAAAAATAAAAATGAAAAAACCTGTATGGACCAAAATTATGAGTGTAAAAAATAATAATTTGAACAGCGGACAAAAAAAGAGCAAGATAAGCTCCGAGAAGCCCAGAAATATATTAAGGAAAGAATTCTCTGTAAAAAGACAGAGTTAATCTCATGTCTGAGAGTGATCAGAACAAGATAGCCATCAGATATTCAAAAAACAGTTGCACACAGAACAATATCTGTGCAGGACATAAGATCATTCCTGATAGTGGTAGCAACCGCTGAAAGGAAGTAATAATTACCCCAAGATGTTCCTCACGATATGAGAAAAAAAGGCAGAATGTGGACGGTGAAGCTAAACGTCATCCCACGTGTTACGCCGCAACCTGTGCGGATATGGAAAGAAAATATTAAATTATTTCAAAGGAGAAACAAGATACAGAGGTAGAACTTCAGAAACTAAAGCTTAAATTGGCTGACATAGAAGACAGGTCAAGACGAAATAACATCAAAATTAGGGGTATTTCTGAGGATGTTACACCTAATAGACTTCCTGATTACATTAAATCTGTCTTCAAACACATGCTGCCAAATTTATCTGATTCTGATTTAATAGTGGACCGCATCCATAGGCTGCCAAAACCATCTAATATCCCAAGAGAATTACCAAGAGACACTATAATGCGGATTCACTTTTACCACATCAAGGAAAAGATCCAGAACTATGTCAAAGTAAAAAAGGGTTTCCCAGAACCTTTTGGACATCTTAAGTTATTCTCTGACCTCTCCAAAGAGACCATTGAGTGAAGAAAGCTTTTTAGACCCATTACATCAGTCTTAAGAGACAAAGAAATCCCGTATAAGTGGGGTTTACCGCTGAAACTGTTGATTAATTTTAAAGGAAAGACATCGGTCGTATTTTCACCGAAAGATGGGTATGAATTCCTGAAGATGAATGACTTAGTGCTTCATTCGGGCAAAAATGGTTCTCCAGGCTCCAGACATGTTACTTGAGATCTAAAATGTATATTCTGATTTAAAATTTTTATGCAGTCTGAATTGGTTACTGTTTAATATTTCATGATGGTTTAAGTGTTTTACTTTTAAGTGGTGCGCTAAGTTTAGATTGGATCCATTTTATTCTTACCTAACCACAAACCTAACCCTAACACACCCCTATCCCTAATCCCAACCATAAACCTAATACTAACTTTAGCGCCAACCCTAACCCTAACTTTAGCCGCAACCCTAACCTTAACCATAACCCTAATGGGAAAATGGAAATAAATACATGTTTTTAATTTTATTATTTTTCCTTAACTAAGGGGGTGATAAAGGGGGGTTTGATTTACTATTTATAGCGGGTTTTTATGATTGGCAGCTGTCATGCTAAAAGACGCTTTTTATTGCAAAAAATAGTTTTTTGCATCGCCACATTTTGAGAGCTATCATTTTTTCATATTTTGGCCCACAGTCATGTGAGGTCTTTTTTTTTTTTGCAGTACGAGTTGACGTTTTTATTGGTACCATTTTTGAGCACGTGACATTTTTTGATCGCTTTTTATTTCAATTTTTGGGAGGTTAGAATGAACAATGAATGAACAAAAATCAGCAATTCATGAATTTCTTTTGGGGGAGGCGTTTATACCGTTCCGCGTGTGGTAAAATTGCTAAAGCAGTTTTATTCTTCGTGTCAGTACGATTATGGCGATACCTCATTTATATAATTTTTTTTATGTTTTGGCGCTTTTATAGAATAAAAACAATTTTATATAAAAAATAATTATTTTTGCATCGCTTTATTCTGCGACCTATAAGTTTTATATTTTTTTGCTGATGATGCTATGGCGGCTCATTTTTTGCGGGACAAGATGACGTTTTCAGCGGTACCATGTTTATTTATATCGGTCTTTTTGATCGCGTGTTATTCCACTTTTTGTTCAGCAGTATGATGATAAAGCACTGATTTTTTGCTTTGTTTTTATTTTTTTTTAAGGGGTTCACAAAAGGGGTTAACTAGTGGGACAGTTTTATAGGAGGGGTCGTTATGGACGCGGCGATACCAAATATGTGTACTTTTATTGTTTTATTTTTTTTATTTACAGGAAGAAATGAATTTATTGGGGAATATATATATATATTTTTATTTATTTTGGAATTTTTTTTTTACACCTTTATTTTTATTTTATTTACTTTTTTACATTGTCCCAGGGTGGGACATCACTGTAAAATGTCAGATCGCTGGTCTCACAGTGTGCACAGCACTCTGTGAGACCAGCGATCTCACAGGCAGCGCTGCAGGCTTCTCAGTGCCTGCTCCCAGCAGGCACTGAGGAAGCCGCCTCCCTCCAGGACCCCGGCGCCATCTTGGATCCGGGTCCTGGGAGGGAGGAAGCCCTCAGAACAGCGCGATCACTTCGCGCTGTTCTGAGGGTCTCAGGGGAGCTCGCAGGGAGCCCCCTCCCTGCGCGATGCTCCCCTGTGCCCCCGGTACACCGTGATCATGTTTGATCGTGGTGTGCAAGGGGGTTAATGTGCCAGGAGTGGTCCGTGACCGCTCCTGGCACACAGTCCCGGGTGTCAGCTGTGATAATCAGCTGACACCCGGCGGCGATTAGCTGCGCTCCCCCCGGGAGCGCAGCTGATCGCTGTGACGTACTATCCCGTCCATGGTCAGATTGTCACGGGTTTCATGGACGGGATAGTACGTCAGATGTCAGAGAGGGTTTAAACGAAATAATCACCCAGAATTTTCTTTAAGAAATTATCCTATTAGTTTTGAGTCGTCGAATTCCTCAAAGAAGGCGGGAGTCATCACTATGATAAGGAATTCTTTATCTTTTGAATTGTTAGAAGAGGTTTCTGATATTAATGGACACTACCATATCTTGGTTTGTAATCTAAACGCTAAAATGTACACAATAGTTAATCTATACGTCCCAAATAAGGGTCAAATTAAATTTTTAAATAAAATAATTAAAAAAGTTGATCAAATTAAGAGGTATTTTACTGATGTTGGGAGACTATAATATTGCACCAGATAACATTCTTGATTCATCCTCTACTAATAGATGCAAATCTCCCTCTCTATCTATTAAAATTAAGAAATGAATTGAAAGCCATTATATTCTCTTTTTACGACTCCGCAGTCAAAAACTCCAAATTCAAATATTACATGTCTTTAAACAAGCCATCTAAATTTATGTTCAATAGAATCAAAAAGCAAAGAATTCGAAACAGGATTGATAAGATTACTACCCCCAAAGGAATTACACTTCTACACCCACAAAAAATTGTTAATTCATTTGTAGAGTTCTATAAAAATTTATATAATTTAAATGAGAATCCCTCCCATCCTACTCCCAATGAAAAAACGATTAAAGATTTTTTATCCTCAATAAATCTTCCTAAGATTACTATGGATGATTTGGAGTTTCTATCCTCTCCTTTTAATGACGAAGAAACATCTAATATTATTAAACAACTTCACTCCCATAAAGTGCCTGGTCCTGATGGATATAGTAATAACTATTATAAATCTTTCAGCAAGATTCTGGTACCCCATTTAACGCAGATTTTTAATGCTGCTGCATCTACAGGTGCATTTCCGAAAGAAAATCTTGAAGCTAATATAATTCTTACTCCTAAACCAAACTTCAACCTAGACCAAATAATAAATTATAGGCCCATTTCCCTCATTAATACTGATGTAAAAATTTATTCCAAGATCATTGCTAATAGACTAAATTGTATTCTGCCCAGTTTAATTTCAAACGATCAAATTGGTTTTATAAAACACAGTCTGTTGAAGGTACCAGACGATTAATAAACATAATTAAATTAATAAATTCACAAAAACTTTGTTCTACTGTGATTTCCTTAGATGCTGAAAAGGCATTTGATTGCTTGAATTGGAATTATTTAAATTGTATTCTACAAAAATTTGGTTTTAATATCCTCTGTATTACAAAAATAATGGCCCTTTATTCCAATCCACAAGCAAGAATTTATGTTAATAATTATCTTTATCTTTATACCCCTTTTAAAATTACTAATGGAACAAGACAGGGATGCCCACTTTCTCCTTTATTATTTGCTTTAGCAGTAGAGCCCCTTGCTCAATTAATTAGGGATGACCAAGATATTAAAGGAATTAGTACTAACTCCAGAGACTATAAAATTAGTTTATACGCTGATGATATTTTATTAACCCTGACAGAACCATCTAAATCCATCAATAAAATTCAAAATTTACTCAATGAATTCTCTTTTATCTCATATTTTAAAATAAATGTCACCAAATCTAAAATTCTACATTTTAATTTAAACTCTTCTCAAATTCAAGAAGTTAAAAACATTTCCCCATGGAGCTGGGCAGAAAAAGACTTTGTATATCTAGTTTTCAAGTTTTCTAGGGATATTAACTCTTTGATCTCTACTAATCTCAATGATCTTATTAATTCTATTATTAAGAATTTTAATTTTTACAATGATACAGGACTTTCATGGTGGGGGAAAAATTTAATTGTCAAATCCATTATTTTGCCCAAAATATTATATGTTTTTCGATCTCTCCCGTTATCTTTTTCGACCTCATTTTTAACCAGCCTACAATCTCATATTAATATTTTTGTGTGGGGTAATAGAAGGGCTAGGATTGCTACTAATCAATTATTTAAAAGCAAACCACATGGTGGAATGGGTCTGCCCAACATTACAGCATATTATTATGCTAATCTCATAAAACAGTCTATTTGGTGGTGGCCTAGCCTATATAAACCATCTTGGATTGACTTGGAATTATTTTTCAATAAAGATACCCCACTAAACAAAATTATTTTCAATCTACTTATCAAAAAAGGGACTTTCCCTATTAATCATCCTATTTTCTTAGCGATTTCGGAAGCTTGGATGAAATTATTCAGACTTAAGGGTATGTCACACTAAGCGAGATCGCTAACGAGATCGCTACTGCGTCACCATTTATGATGCAGTAGCGATCTCGTTAGCGACTTAGCTGTTATATTCCAAACACAACTCATCAGCGATCTGTGATTCAAAACACAACTTATCAGCGATCTGTATAACGACCTCTGCGGTCGTTGGGAAAACCTAGTCCCGCCTGCGACGCTGGTGAAGTCGTTCATAAAGGGTGTCACACTCAGCGATTCAGGCTCACCAGCAGGACATCAACGACCAAAAAACGGCTCAGAACGATTATAAGCGATGAACGACATCTCAGCAGGGGCCACATCGCTGCTACTTGTCACACACAGCTAAGTCGCTAACGAGATCGCTACTGCGTCATAAATGGTGACGCAGTAGTTATCTCGTTAGCGATCTCGCTTAGTGTGGCATACCCTTTAGAAGGCAAATTCCTAAATCAGAAATTATTAAAGGACTTCCTCTTTCTTTGGTTGAGGTTATTGCAGAGTTTAATCTAGATCCACTCTGGGCTAGTTGTGGTGTTACCAAAATTCAAGACATTTACAATGGTAAATTATTCTACCCATTTACAAAAATCAAGGCTAAATTTGGGATTCCCTCTTCTGCTTTTTTACAATTTCAAATCTTGAAGAATCAAATAGAGCCTTTTCTGCAGACCAAACCATATCTCTCTGAACCTTCTGTCCTTATGTTAAAAAATTTAGGTCATAATATTTTTTGGAGCATTCAATACCCTTATAAATGGTTTAACTTGAATCAAATCTTTTGTAAATCTCCTTACATGATTAAATGGGAAGAGGACCTCCACCTTTCAGTAGACATAGACGATTGGGAAAAGGCGATTATAACAACGTACTCTTCCACTATTTCAATGACTCTATACTCCCTCAAGATTAGTCAAGATCAACTCAGACAACTCCCCAAATTGATGGAGAGAATGTGGACAGATTGGTTCTCTATTTCACATTAACTGGTCATGTCCAAAGATTAGACCATTATGGATAGAGGTTGAGTCCTTAGTTGGTCAAATTTTAAATATTAATGATTTTATTTTAACCCCTCAATTGGCCTTACTCTCTCTGGGCAATGATCAGTTCACTCCATCCATAAGACAACTTATTCTTCACTTTTTTTTTAGTTACCAAAAATAATATTGCTCTTTTTTGGAAGTCCCCTAATATTCACTCATTACAAGATTTAATTAATAAAACTTCTTTACATAAATCTTATGAAAATAAAATTGCTATTTCAAATAAATGCTTTAAAAAATTTGCTAGTAAATGGAACCGTTGGATAGAACTTTTTCCATAAGGGCATTGGTTTGTATTTCTAGTTTATATTTGTGTAATATCTTTGGCTATGTTTTTGATCTGACAAATATCTATTTCTTCTATGTATTTTATGGATTGATTGTATGACAATGCATTATTTCCCTTTCCCGGTTATTATAAATTTTAATAAAATTTATTGGAAAAACATATATACAGATTCATAACTAACAAAAACTACTTACACTTCCGTCTTCTGGTCCTATTACCAAAGAAAAATAAACCAAAAAAAACACAAACAATAAATAAAATAAACAATAGCTGGCAAATACTGTATATATACATAAACTTTTATTTAAGTAATAAATACTAACTATATAAATAGATACAAAACTAGACTAAACTAACCACCCCACACTCAAGCCCACCATTTTCCAACCCCCGCACTGACATGAGAGTTGGTCCTGCCACTCATGCCTCAGTCCATGTCCAATGTCCATATGCGAGATCAGGCCAGCGCAAGCTTTTTACCCAAACACCCCAGTGTCCCAAAGTCCCACAAATTGAAGCCACCTCCCCCATTTTGCCACCACCCAACCTCACACCTACACCTAAATCTATATCCCTATATACAGTATATACAGAAATAAACACTACAATAACCGCAAATAACAAAGCCGAAGTTCGCTTGAACCCCTACCTCATTGTGCACTGAGCAAAATAAAACAAAAAAAACTATGGTGTCAGCAGCAGCCCACCACCAGGGAAGGAGATGACCAGACTAGGGCACACTAAAAGAAAAGCACCTCCAGAGTAAAGTGGTCTTGACTAGGTCACTAAGTATGGTCCTAAACACATTGTCCGCTGGGAGGATTTTCAGTTTCATCGATACTAAGCACTGTGTGTTCCATGTGTGATACCTAACCACTACGCTAACTTGAAATCAGGTGCTGCGGTCCCAATCACCCAGGTTTCTTAATGCTCCATGGGCCCATTCCACATAAGAGAGACTGGCCAGCTGAGGCCAGCCAATGGAGGCGCTCACCCTGCTGTGCACCTCTGTGTTAAAGGGACAATGAAGCAGGAAGTGGTCCATACTTTCCAAATAGGTACCACAATGCTCTCGATGACAGTTCCTGTACTCAGAGCTCATACACTTCAGATTGTCTTTTACATACAGTTTCCCACAGAAGCTGTGCCAAGCCAAGTCCCAAAACATCGAGGGGGTCCTGATAGAATTCAAAAGATGTAGACACACTCTAAGATCCCGACTTGGGCAGTCCATCAGTGCTAGAGGCGTCTGAATATGGGTCAAAGGAACCTCTTTGTCAAGAAGCTTCTTTGGCAGAGTTCTGATCTCCCACATTCACAAACCCCAGCTGCAAATTACCTTCAGAACCAGGGTAGCATAAGCAAGAAGATGTCCATGCAGGAATGATCACTGTTCCCGCTTTGACCAAAGTGGTCTCCCTCACAGTATCATACCTTTATGGTGCCCACTACATAAAATATTATTCCCCTTAGTTCCCTCCACACACACTAGAATATTCAGTCTGTCCCTCGTTCAGTATGATGGCCCCACAGTCCCCTATAGAGTATGATGATCAGCACAGCCCCTTACACACAGTATATTGCCCACAGTACATCCACACACAGTATGATGCCCCCCCCACACACGTTATGATGCCCCCCATACATACATTATGATGCCCTCACAGACAGTATGAAGATTTCACATTGCCCCATCACAGAATAATGCCCCCAGTCCACATGTTGGCCTCCAATTTTGTTCAAGCTTTTAATTTTGGCACTCGGCGTATTTGAATTTGACATCTCTGCTATATAGGAACCGTTGCCTTTGTATACATTCTCAGTGACTTGCCTCAATGTTATCATATGTCATGTATGTAGTCCATTACAAAATGGATCAAAATGAGTCAGTTTGATTCATCACTTATGCAAATCTTAGCCAGTAGTACATTGCTCTCCCCAAGTATACATAGTGCCTTACCATAATACATACAGTGTCCACTTTTTATTTATAGTTCTGTTCCTTATGACATACAGTGTCTCCCTTTGTTATGTTTAGTGTCATCCCTTATTATATAAATTGTCCTCTTCTGTTATGTTCAGTGCCGTCCTTGATTACATACAGTTCTCACCCATATTATTATATGCAGTTATATCCCTTATTATGTAAGAGATTAAGAAAAAGGAGAACATTGTATGCTGTCAGTGGGGGCTGAAATTTTCTCCCTGCATTCCACAGGACATCTGACTGAAGCTTGTTCCTGCCTGTGTTCAGGATGGCTGCAAGGATGGAACCGTTGGCAGAATGAGTGGAAAAACAAAATACTATTTTTACTATTTATCGATTAGCTTGATGGTAATAGAGCTGCACATTAAAGGGGTTGTCCACTACTAGGACTATCCCTTCTCAAACTGAATATTTTCCCCCATTAAAGTAAAAACACCTCAAACAGCTATATATATTTGCAACTAAGTAAACCAGGCAGAGCAGTGAAGATGACAATTTTAATATACATACAGTCTCTAAAGTTTGCAAAGTTTCATCCGAACAAACCACAACACTTCCGAATTATTTTAGAGTCAAATGTGAGGCTACATGTATGTTTTATGATAGGTTTCGGTGCATCAAGTGGGCTTTGGCAGTGTCCAATTTTGAGGTTATTTTATTTTGTTTTCTTTAAAGTCTGAGTGGTGGTAGATATTGAAGAATAAAAGGGCAACATTATTCTTTCAGCTTTGATGTCTCAGGAGTAGTGTTGAGCGATACTGCTCGATATCTAAAAATATCGGATCGGAATGGTATCGCCGATATCACTAAAATATCGGCGATACCCGATACCGATACCGGAAGTCCCATGTAAGTCTATGGGAACAAAATATCGCAACTAAAAAAACACTTTCTTTCCTTGTAAACACAAAATATACACACTTAGAATACATATATATATATATATATACATGTCATTGTGACATATATATATATAATATATTATATATACATATATTTATAGTTTATTCACTTCTACATGGTAAAATAGCCTCTGATTCAATTGCCGGGTAAAGCCGACATTTGTGAAAAGACAGAAGCACCCGAGGGTCCAGTCGCCACAGAGATGTTGCATCGCACCCAGCGGTGTGACAACTTACTCTCAGGTAAGGAGGAAACACCCCATTGACTCCAACCACTGCATTCAACAGTACACTATGCCAGCTGAGTGTAGGCGGACCCAATGGGATGGTCTAGCTCAGGCTGGTTAGAACAGGGTGTAGCTAGTTGGATGGGAGGGGTTGAGGCAGCCTTATGCTGCATGTCTTTGTAGTAAGAATTGTTTCCTTTCCTGCTTTCTTACTACGTCGCATACTCCACTCTGCTACATCACTCTGCACCATTGCTCTATCTCACATCTATCTGCCCTGGAAGGATACCGTCTTACCTGTACAAGACTTATCACCTAGCTGCACTACACCATCCCTGCAGAGGACCTGCACAGCAGCGCTGGTCACCCTGACCAGGTACTACAGGTGGCGTCACGACAAACTACACAAACATTCTATCATCCCCTGGAAATATCCCACATTCCAGTGAGCGACCAGGGCACGGACATAGCTGTGCTACCCGTCACATCCCCATAGAAGTCGACGGGCTTGGTGCCGAGTACCCCCAAAACCTGTGGCTCTGTGCGACTCAACTTTGGCGTCACGAACAGGATTCAGAAGCTCGCTATAAGCGAGTCCTGTATGCCTTAATTGAACTGTTTTTTTTGCTTGAGAATTGCAAAAATCATCATAGACTGTATTTGCCATTTTTCCGTCATATCTGCGCCACGAGGCACAGGTGAAGAATAAGGGCGTGCTCTCTTGGGCGTACACTCACTCCGTGGCGCGAAAACGATGTCCGCCCACTCTAAATGTTACTGCAATGTAAGATCGTGCCCCACAGCTCTGGAGTTCCGCCTCCTCATCCTCCTCAGTGGGCGGAAACGAACGCGAAGGTCCCGCCTCCCTACAAAAGATGGCGCCTCTCCTGATGCTAATGACACATGTGACTTGGCAGAGATGGCGAACGGACATGAGCAGAAGTGGGAAGGGATGGAGGAGTCAGAGCTCTCCCCCCACGGAAGCGACCCGATCGCCACGGAGCCACCGTTTGGCACCCGGCCTGGAAACCCTCCTATGCTGGAAGAAGCGGAGGATACCCTGAGAGACCTGGCCCGGCACCGGGAGAAGGTCGCCAGGATGGAAGCGAGCTGGCGGGCCCTAAAACTACAATTGGAGCGGCGCCAATCCTACTTACCCCCTGAAGTGTCTGTACCGGAAGATGGGGCACCCGTTCCAGTAGAGGAGGCTGTGCGGGCATCCCAGCCCTTGCAATCTGAACCGGTTGACAGTATCTCAGTGGAGGCACCCGTTCCAGTACAGGAGGCTGTGCGGGCATCCCAGCCCTTGCAATCTGAACCGGTTGACAGTATCTCAGTGGAGGCACCCGTTCCAGTACAGGAGGCCGTGCGGGCATCCCAGCCCTTGCAATCTGAACCGGTTGCCAGTATCACAGTGGAGGCACCCGTTCCTGCAGAAAACGCCGCACCAGCACCCTAGATCCCGCTGTCTGCCCCCCGTCGCTGAGGCAGAAGAAGCGACACCCGTCCTCATGGAGGAGGCCGCGCAGGCACCAGAGCTCTACCTGCCTGTACCGGAGCGCTGACCGTCATCTGTTCCAGAGCCGGCTGCGTCCGCCACAGGTGAGCGCCGCCAGGACTGGCGGGCGCCAGGAGAGCTGCCGCAAACCGGACATCGTAAGCTGGCGTTTGATGGTGGAGACATGGAGCTGCTGGTGGAGGAGAATTACAACCGGCGTCAGGAGGAAGAGTGGAGTCGTCGGGAGCGGGAAGCAGAGCGACAAAGGGAGCAGAGAGAATCCCAAAAGCTTCGGCAACGTCACCTGGACAAGGACCTGGCAGAGAAGGCATGTATGAGAAAGGATAAAAGTACGCTGAGGGAGCCGCGGCGTAAGGGTGCAGTACGGAACTTTAAGTTAAAAGGTGGTTGGGGCTTCATCCAGGAGCCTGGACTTTATTTAGAAGTCTTTGTAACCCGGCGGGACGTGGAGGCTCACCTCCCAGAAGGACACCCGGGGAGGGACCTGTTGCCAGGAGACTTGGTGACTTACACCCGACACTGGGGTTACAATGGATGGTACGCCCTAAATGTTACCAGGTGCGACCCCTACTCCTCAGAGTGTCAGGAAACTGACAGACCCTCCGAGCCTTCAGCCTCCCCCAACCAGGCCTCTGCACAAGTGCCCACCCCACGCCGTAAATCTCCCTAGCCTCCCTCAGTGGTCTCCTCAGCAGCCCCAGCTATGGACATGATAATGATAGCTGGCCCGTACCCGGCGCCTGTTAGGCCCCCTGGGGTTCGTTCAGTCCGGGACATAGGGGTCCAGACCCGGAGGGAGACGAAAGAGGTGGCCACACAGACCCAGATAGCGGGTCACGACGTCACTGTACAGGCCACACGACGTCATCAGGTCTGGGTGGACCCTCCTGTCACGGATGTTTGGCAAGCTCCAGAAGAGTACCAGGTGGTACCTGTAAGAGGCCAGCCAAAGAAGTCTAAATAACCCGGACAGGGTCTCTGTATGTAAATAGTTAAATTATTGATGTACCCGGACGGGTGAATGTTCATAAAAAGAAGTTTATTGTTGCCTTAATATACCCAGGTTGGGTAATGGTTTGATGTACCCGGACGGGTGAATGTTCAGAAGAACAAGTTTATTGTTGCCTTTATATACCCAGGTTGGGTAATGGTGTTTCACTGTAATCAAAATGTTGAACTTTGAAGCCATGAACTGTACTGGCTCACAAACTTTTCTGTAAATAGTTGGCACTTCGGTGCTCCATCTTGGTTTTACAAAAAACTTAACTGTGCACTATTTTCAACTACCTCAGAAACTAAAAACCCGTTTGGTGTGGCCGAAAGTGAGGTCTGCTCAAGGAAAGTCTTGCAGCCCACCCAAGACCACAGTTGGAGGTTTGGAGCGGGTCCTCCACAAGCACAAGTAAAGGACACTGTGAAGTTACCCCGGTGGGGGTAGTCCTAAGAAGTCTCCACGAACTTCGGCAGTAATGCTATTTGCACTTTTGTAATGTTATTATTAAAAATTTTATTATGCAACGTTTAATTTGAAGTGTTTCCTGCTTTCTTACTACGTCGCATAGTCCACTCTGCTACATCACTCTGCACCATTGCTCTATCTCACATCTATCTGCCTGGAAGGATAGCGTGTTACCTGTAGAATACTTTTAAACCTACCTGCACTACACCATCCCTTCCAGAGGACCTGCACAGCAGCGTGGACACCCTGACCAGGTACTACAGGTGGCGTCACGACAAACTACACGAACATTCTATCATCCCCTGGAAATATCCACATTCCAGTGATCGCCCAGGTCACGGACCGAGCTGTGCTACTCGTGACATCCCCCATAGAAGTCGACGTGATCGGTGCCGAGTCCCCCCAAAACCCTGTCTCTGTGCGACTCAACTTCCTCACTGGCTGGCACTTTACATTTACAATGCCTCTGGGTTTTTTTTTGGGGGGGTGGGGAACATTCAGACTTTTGCTATGGGGCCCCATGATTTATATGTACGCCCCTGCTGCTGAGGCATGGTATTTAAGGCTGTTAAGGAGCCAACATACATGGACCTTGCCAGCAGCGTCGGACTGGAGTACCTTGGCGCCACCAGAGAAAATATATTTTTGCAGCCCAACATCATACTTCCCAACCTTTGAATAAGGGAAAGAGGGACAAAGGCTGTGGCACGCTGTGCATGCTGCAGAAAATTTTAGGCCATGCCACGTTGCACCACAGACTGTCCAGGAGTTGGTGGATGCTTTAGTCCAGATGTGGGAGGAGATCCCTCACGAGACCATCCGTCGCGCTCATCAGAGCATGGCCAGAAGTTGTAGGGAGGTCATACAGCATACCCCCCAAAATTTTGGAAGACAGGAAAGAGGATTAAAGGCTGCGGCGCGTGTTGCGCGCCGCTGAAAATTTTAGGCCACGCCCCGACAACACCCATTTCACAGCTAATCACACCATATCCTCGCCCCAAGCGTACCCATTTAGCACTGCTGATCACACTGACTGGTAATGAGGGCACAGTGGCTGGTACTGAGGAAAGAAAGAAAGAGCAGCGAGAGAGAAAGAACAAACAGAGAAAGAAAGAGAGGAAAGAAAGAAAAGACAGAAAGAAAGAACAGAGAGAAAAAAAAAACAGAGAGCGAGAAGGAAAGAACAGAGAGCGAGAAAGAAAGACTAGAGAGAGCCATAGGCGTAGCTAGGGTTTTGGTTTAGTGGGGGCAAAACTTCTGAGTGGGCCCATCATCAGAGAACCTCAGCAAATGACCGCGCTGTTGGCCAAAATAATCTATATATAAAAAGACCAATATTGATATTACCGCCATATGGTCTGTGTTAAATAATACCGTCCTACAGAACATATAGATTACAGCACAGGTACAGATAATGACTTACCGCTGATGTTCTTTCTAATGGAATTGTTCACTTTTCATGTCTTTTCCATCTGGCCACACCGACATGACAACTTCTCCACCCAAGACTCGACTGCACCCCCATTAAAAAAAAAATAAAAAAAAACCTCATCTCCCGGCTTCTGTGCTGCTCACTGTTTCTCCTCTCAGCGTCTGACAGCGGGCGCCGGCAGGTGATGTTATTGCGCCCGCTGTCATACGCTGAGAGGGGGATTATGGGAGAGAAGGAGCGCTCGCTCCTTCTCTTCTATGCGGTCAGCTTTATCGGCTGGATGCCGATACAGCTGACCCTCCGATGACGGGTGGGGGGCCCACTGCTGGCACCGGGCCCCCCAACGCCTGTTCAGGCCCCATAGCTTCCGGGCGGCAGAGCAGGGAGAGCGATTCTCCCTGCTCTGCCGCAGAATGTAACTGTATCGTAGCTCTGGGTGGGCCCCCTCAGAGCGCGGGCCCCGGGGGCCACCGCCCCCTCTGCCCCGCGACCTATCCTTTCAAATCAGGGCCCACCACGCAGGGCTGGGCCCACCGTAGGTTTCTCCGGTGTCCCGGTGCCTCAGTCCGACCCTGCTTGCCAGCCTGATAATACCAGGCCACAGCAGTCTGCATATCTTGGCTGGTTAACAAAATAGGGGATCCCCTCGAAAAAAATTTGGCGTGGGGTCCCCCCTATTTTTGTTAACCAGCCAGATGAAGCAGACTGCTGAGGCCTGGTTTTTCAGGCTGGTAAGGATCCAATATCCATGGACCTTGCCAGCCGATAATACCAGGCCACAGCAGTCTGCTTAGCTTGGCTGGTTAACAAAAATAGGGGATCCCCTCAAAAAAAAAAAGGCGTAGGGGTCCCCCTATTTTTGTTAACCAGCCAAGTAAAATGCAGATGCTGCGGCCTGGTATTAAAAGACTGTCAAGGCCCATGGATTTGGCCCTCAACAGCCTGATAATACCAGGTACAGCAGCCCCACATTTGGCGCATCAAAAGATGTGCCAATTGTGGCACTTTACCCGGCTCTTCCACTGCCCTGTAGCGGTGGCAAGTGGGGTAATAAGGGGTTAATGTCACCGTTGATTGCACGGTGACAATAAGCCCGGTTAATAATGGAGAGGTGTCAATAAGACACCGATCCATATTAATCCCAAAGTTTTAAAATGTATAAAAAAAAAAAAACAGCAGAAAAAAGTATTTTAATGAAATAAAAGAGAACACAGTTTTCATTTATTTTATTATACTCTCATTCCTGCGACACCATCGATCTCCTGTAAAAAAAGGAAAAAAACAAAACAACAGTATACCACCTGTCCGACGCGGTCCAAGTAACGACTGTCCCACGGCGATCCAGCTCTGCTACATCGGAATGACAGGCAGAGGCTGTCATCCGGCGCAGCACAGCTGATTACCTGCTTCCCCGGCGGTGACGTCATCGGACTGACTGCTTTACGGCCGGGATTACCCAGCAGTCACTGCAGTTATCGCGAGAAACTGCATGTGACCGCGGGGAAGATGATGGCGGCCATCAACCAGTCCAGGCCGTGCCACGGAGATCTTCTGCCAGGTAAGTGCCGCTGACTCCCGACAGACCCACCGACGGACCACTCACAGTGACAGTGGACAATTCCGATTCCGGTATACGATTATGGAAAATATCGGAACTAAGTATCGAAAGACCGATACAGCTAATATCGGCGATACCCGATACTTGCGGTTCGTATCGCTCAACACACTCAGGAGTCTAGAAGGTAATTTTTTGCATCAACGACTGATGAGTAAACTCAAGCATCTTTTCTCACTGCAGGTAGCTGCAATTATATTTTCAGAGGAAAGAGATGTCAGAATGACAGACCACATCTCTGGTTTTTGAAAGGGACTACGAGAAGTAGCATTCACCTGACACAGAAAATTCAGGATACCAGTAAGTAATAAAGTTATCACAAGGCTATTTGTTATGTTTAGGTAGCTGGGAGGCAGGAGCAAAAAACCGCATAGGCAGTCGAAACACCAGAGAGGGTTGGAAACTAATAGGTTGCAGACCCCTAAACTAACCGCACAACTAGAAGTAGCCGTGGGACGTTCCTACGGTGCCCTAGACGCCTCGTCACAGCCGGAGAGATAGTATCCCTGAAGATGGAAAAAGAGGAAAGCTAACTGCCCCGGAGTAGACTCCAAAAGAATAGGAAGCCCCCGGGACATATAATGGCGTTTAGACAAGATGAAAATACGAACAAGACAGAAAATAGATTGAGCAAACGCTGGGGTCCAAAATGTCTAGATAGGACAGCAAAGGAGAGAATACTGTCTGCAACCCCCAAAAACCCTAGGAAAAAAACTCCAACACTTCTGAATCCAAAAATACTGAGACCACATGGTCTCGACCACCTATATCAGATCTCTGGTGTGGACACGTAGCAACCCTGCAGTAAAATATCACAAGAATGAGCAAAGAACAAATACAAAAAACGAACGGAGACCAGCCAAAAACCCCCCCAAAGGGGACCCGGCTAAAGACAAAAAGCAATGCAGCAAAAAGCAAGGAATTCAAACCACAGTAAAAAAAAACTGAAAGAGACTTATCTGAAAGCAAGCAGGAGACAGAGGAAAGCAAGCTGAATTCCAACCGACCAGGAAGAACAATTGATCACCGGCGAGGATATGGGAGGTCAGCTCACCTATATCAGGCCGTCGTACCACCTGACAACACTGTTATTTGCAGGTGTAGAACTCTTGGTGTTCAAATAGGTTCAATACCCTCAGCACCACCAGAGGGAGCTTCAGCTCCGAAGTCGTCTCCAAAACGTTTACAACAGTACTCCCTCTTGAGGAGCGGTCACCGAACCCTCACTTGTGCCACCAGGATGATCAGGAGAGCTCGGTGACAGCACGGACCAGTCTTTCAGCATGAATGTCAGAAGCAAACACCAAGAATTGTCCTCCTGACCATAGCCTTTCCACTTCACCAAGTATGGAGTCTCTGCTGGCCAAACGAGAATCCAATTTTTCTCAAACACATACTCCAAATTGCCCTCAACCGAAACAGGATCAGGAGGCACAGCCATAGGAACCTGGCTTGACAATCTCTTCATAAAGATTTGTGAAATACGTTGTAAATCTTGAATGTTCCTGAAGAAGCAAATGGAAGGAAACAGGATTAATAATCTCCACGATCTTATAAGGTCCAATGAACCTTGGCTTAAATTTTGGAGATGCGACCCTCATAGGGGTATTTTTTGAGGACAACCAAACCAAGTCACCCACTTTAAATCGAGGACCATCAGTCCTATGCCCGGTTAGCAAAAACCCCTGGGCCTTCTCCTGAGAGAGAGACAGCTTATCCACTACTTGATCCCAAATCAGCTGCATTCTCTCCCCCAATAGAGTCAACACCAGGACAGACAGAAGCCTCCACCTGCCCTGAAGAAAATCGAGGATGAAACCCGAAATTGCAGAAAAATGGAGACATAAGTTAGTAGAACTAGCCCTATTTTTCAAAGCAAACTCAGCCAAAGGCAAAAAAGAGACCCAGTCATCTTGATAGCAGACACAAAAATCTTAAATAAAATCTCCAAGGTTGGGTTTTTTCTCTGAGTTTGTCCATTGGTTGAGGGTGGAACGCAGAGGAAAAAGACAGCTGAACTCAAGGCATCAACTCTGAGGAGGATGGCAACTTAGGTAGTGGCACAAGATGTTCATCTTGGAACACCTATCACAGATTAACCAAATACGGTCATTTCTCTGAGAGACAGGAGGTCGGAAATAAAATCCATAGAGATATGGGTCCATGGGCTCTTGGCACAGGCAATGGCATTAACAAAACCACTAGAGCGAGGAGCAGGTTTGGACAGAGAACAAGTCCCACAGGACTGCACAAAGTCCTGATGTCACGAGACAAAGTGGGCCACCAAAAGGACCGGACTCACCAAATCTCTGGTACCAAAAATACCAGGATGGCCGACCAACGTGGCGCAATGAATTCAGAGATCACATTCTTCCTCCACTGGTCTGGGACAAACAATCTCCCAGCAGGGCAAACGTTCAGGTTTATCCTCCTGAAATTTCTCCAAGCAGTCTCAAATTGGGCGAGATAGCGGAAACAACCACACCCTCCTTCAGAATAACAGCAGGCTCAGTTACCTCAGGAGAATCCAGAAAGAAACTCCTCGAGAGGGCATCACCTTAACATTCTTAGTGCCCAGGAGAAAAGGAGACACAAATTTAAAACGTGTGAAAAACAAGGCCCACCTGGCCTGTCTAGGATTAAGTCGCTTGGCTGATTCAAGATAACCCAGTTCTTATGATCCGTGAGGACCACCACTGATTGCTTGGCTCCTTTCCAGCCAATGTCTCCACTCCTCAAAAGCCAAATTCATGGCCAATAACTCCCGATTTCCCACATCATAATTACGTTCCGTGGGGAAAATTTTTCGAGAGAAAAAGGCACAAGGGTTAATCTTAGAGGCTCCGGATCCCTTTGGGAAAAACGCTTCCTCACCAATCTCAAAGCTCAACCCCACCTGAAATGGTAAGAAAACAGGTTTGGGGGCCAGAACGGAGCAGAAGGAATCTCCGCTTAAGCCCTGAAACGCAGAAAGCCTCCGGAGACCAATTACTAATCAAACCCTTCTTGGTCAAATCATCGTGGCTTCCAATACCAAGAAATTGCTATAAATTTACATAAAAATTAGCAAAACCAAAATCTTGAAGAAACCTTCAATGTGTGGGTTGAACCCAATCCAAATGCCTGAATTTGACCGGGTCCATTTCAATAAAGACGGAGGGCAAAGGAATCCCGAAATGAAACTTTGTAGCCAAAAAGCATTTTGTCCCTTCACATACAACGTTTTCTCTCCGGAATACAGTCCGAAATGTCACATGAGAATCCCCGTCATTGGAAAAAAAAACAAGATTCGTCCAAATAAACGATCAGAAATTTATCC